>CATOUR010000042.1:4615000-5300000 GCA_951848785.1 Callosobruchus maculatus | reverse complement strand
CTAACAGAAAGTGGATAGAACAGCAGTTCCAAGGTGATCAAGCAGCTCTTATTGCAGCTGGATACGGCTATGAGATGGAATTTGAACGAGGTCCCTTGGAAGATATCAAAGAAGAAGATATAAACGATCTCGCCGCCTCTAGCTATGGTTCACACCGAGAATCAGGAGGCAGCTTGAAAGAGTCGTACTCAAGCACACCGGAATATGACGTACTTGCTGGAAGGAAGTACTTTACCAGATCAGCAGAGCATGATGACGTGTCGATGTCTAGTTTACAGGAATTTGAGAATCTGGAGAAAGCGATGTCTTTGGAAATGAAAAAGTTCCACCATGGCTCACAAGACTCCTCCAGCAACGGTAGCTTCAAGACACGCTACTCAGCAGGCAAAGGTGGACAAGGTGACGATATATCCGTTAGTTCTTTGAAAGAGTTCGAAGGCTTGGAGAAAGCTTGTATCGCAGCGCACAAAATAGAAATTAAGGTTAAGGAAGAGGAAGCTATGCTCGCACAAATAGACGAAGGCCCTGAGAGTATTGTGTCAGAGTCTGAAAGTTCTCAAGCAACGTCAGATAAGAAAGTAACTGCAGATACCGAAGAAGATGAAGATTATGAAAAACGAATGTTTGAGATTGATGAAATCATTAGACAAGCTCAGACTAATGTAGAAAGATTTGTTGATTTGAAGGAGATGGAAAAAACTGAGTCACTGGGTAGAGGCGATTCTGTGGAAGAGGTTTCCAGAGTTCCTGATTTAGATTTAGATGCTCCTCTCGTCAAGTCGACTATTAAAGTGCAATGGAAGGAAAGTGATGATGTGATGATAACTTCAACAGACTCGTTAGATTTAAAAGAGAAGCCTAGTCATCACGATAGTACTGACAGTCTTGATCAAAAGACCGGGATCGACATTATGACTGCTAGCACAGATTCCATTGAATTCCAAGCTCAGAAATCCAAAGACAACATTATGAGCGACAGTATAGAAATTAAGGGAGAAGAAAAAAGTTACATGGTATCAAGCGATTCATTAGAACTAGCAGCAGCTACCAGCTCTGGAAACATCCTTTTGACAGACTCCATCGATGAAGATTGTGGGAAGATAGTACATGATCACAGTAGCTCAAGCACTGGAAAGGACTTTAGCTCTTCTACGAAGGATGAAATCGAACAGGATATCAAAACAGACTACATGCTAGAAAGCACTGAAAGCGTAGATGTGACTAGCTCTACTGCTACCCATGCTACGTACCAATACGACACCGACTCCATATTTTCGGGGAGTTTCACCAGTGGAGGATCGAACACTATGGTTTCATCGACCACATCGCTGGATCAAAACAGGCAAGCCGCTGCATCGGTAGATGTTGCTGCTGCTGTGCGTAAGGTATGGTTTGATGAAGAAGTTGATGGCCGCAGAACCACGGATTATGTCGATGACTATAGTAAGCCTTATGTGACAGAGCTGATAGAGCCCAGTGATGACGAAAGATTCTCACACACTATTCACAGAAAGGTTGAGCTGCCCCCGGAAGTACGTAAAGTAACCTTTACTGGCGCAGATGCAGATGAACGACTGAAGCAGTTCATGAAAAACTTTAACGAAGGAGAAGAGTGCTTTGAAAGTGAAGAGACTGATGAGTTCGGTAATGTTCACGTAAGAAAGGTGGTGCAGAGAAAGTTCATAGTGAAGAGTGGGGAAGGTGAGGATAAACCGATGTCTGGTCCTGAAATCGAAGAGTACTTCCGGCAGCTAAATCAACAAAAAGTGATGCCTGACCAAGGAGTTATAAGCAAGACTGAAGGTCGGGGCGTAATCACAAAAACTATCACCGATGGACAAGGAACGACTACGATTACTCAACAGTTCGATCTTCCTTCAACCCAACTAACAACACTAACTAAAACAGGTTCGTTGATGTAACTTATCCTTGTAGCGACGTGTCGGGTTGGTATAGTGCTAGACGCAAAACAGACGTGCTCTTAGTACTTGGTTGGTACCGACTGGCTTTGAAATTGCTGTATGCTATATTTCAGGATAGATAGAATAATTCCTTATCGCTTCCATTTTCATGGTAAATTCTAACAGAAACAAACTGTCATGTTTTTGTCTGGTGACTTCTGGATGCCTCAGCAGCAAGTGCATACTTCGAGAATATAATTTATTCACTATTTCCTATACTACATATTTCCAAAGTCTGGACCTTAGTTTTATAAAAACAGCTCCTGTAACTACTTCTGGAGTAGCGCCTATTACAGTGTGTACTAGCAAATTTCGATTATTAACAGTTTAAAACATTCTCGACATTTTGACGCACTTTGAGATACTTCCAATTGCAAATTGGTCCGAAGTGAATTATAGAGATTCCAGGAGCTGCCTTTGATAAGTTTGGAAAATATGAAGACATCCCGATAGTATATTTTTTTAAATATACTTTGTTGATATACATTTCAATGGTAAATGAAAAAAATGGGTATAGCAAAAATGATAAATTACCTATTAGTGTACATAGAAATCGTATTTTGAATCTCGTGAAAGAAGGTTTGAGTACGTCAAAATGTGGTTTTCTTGAAAGTATCAACTATAACAGTAGGATACCAGGTAAAAAGAGGAGGTTTCAGAAAATCAATTTAGAGACACCGAAGTATTAATTTAAATGGATGGAATCTTTGGCCCTATAGAAACTAAAAGGTACTAATATCATTGGAGTTGTACTATCGGTTGCTACTGGGATAAGAAATTGTCTTCTTTTATTTAGATTTATCAGAGATATAGCTACCGATTTTACAAAAATTTTGACGTGGATGTGAATTTTAGGGTGACAAACTGGATAGAGATCGTTTCGAAGACAACTCTTAAGTTTCTTTGCAGAAGTAATTATCAGTGGAATACCCCCTCTGCATCCATATTAGGCCGCGCCTCTACGAAAACCCATGCGCTACTAGAAGTAGTTACTGTAATGAAACACGAATTGTCTATATTGCTATTGGAGAGTCATTTTACGATCGATAGTTTTTTTAAATAATGTTACTGTAGGCACCTGATGATTAATAAAAATATAATAATAGAAGTCTATATAATCTTCATATTTTTATTTATGCATGGGTATTTCGGTTTGGGTTTTTTTTCTTTTTGGGTTTTTGAGTTTCTCGAGAGGAGATTCCCCGACTTCCTAGTTTCGTTTATTGCAAAAAAGGCAAATTTATTCAAATCCTTATCTTCGCAATAATTTGGATACGTTATGTAGAAAATAAAACACTATTACTTTTGTGCCACTTTTATAGCTGAACAAGTTTTCCTGCCACAATGTCGTAAGAAAAAGTGATCATAGTCATGAAGGCATAAAGGCAACAAACAAACTTTGACTATAAGCTTTGATTAGTCCAGCGCCACCTATATTGCATCTTTGGCATTGTGGTATCGAAACAGCGGCCTCTACAGTTTTTTCTGCATGTTTTTTAAAAGACGCAATGTATTGGAGAAAAACCATACCTACTTTTCTTTTAGTTCTAAGATCTATCTAAAGGTTTACTGCAAAAAGGTGCTTCCGAAACTCGTGATATTCCAACGGGTATGCAAGCAAGGCACCTGAAAAAATGTCTTTCAGATTTTCTGATTCCAACTGTTTTTTGAAAATAAAATCAAATTTAAAAAGAAGACTTGAGGGGTTTCTTCATGATTTGGAGCGATAAGAGAATATTCTTGTATCCGGTTATTCAGTGTACGTATACCAACCCACATGCCATAGTTCTCTTGTATGTATCATCTATAACCTCATATATGTATACTTTCTATTTTAGTTTTTATTTGGGTAGAGTATTTGGTATGCGAGAGCGGTCTGCAATTTTGTTTTTGGTAAGTTTTATTTTTAGTTTGCATGTTTGTCTTTTGCACGTTTGGTAAGTACTCCCGATTTGTGTTTTTCTTTCTGACATATGCGGTTATCTAACTTTCATACTCATATTATGTTCTTTCCTTAGGTGGTGAAGTAGCAGCTAGCAGTAGTGCCAGTGTCTCCGCTAGTGCTAGAGATATAACTACCAGTGCTAAAGGTCAGTACATGTAATATTAATTTATTGATAATAAAGGGCTGTATTCATAGTTATCCTTTAAGTGTGCATTTTAGAGTAGGTACCTCAGTCGAGCAATAAGTTAGTGTCAAGTAAGCTAACGGACTGTCTTACGCCTCCAAACGACTGAGAAACACTAAACAGCATTTAAAGCACCTTCAAGTATTAATGAACTATTTAGTGGCAACTATGGATACAACCCTTAATAAGATGCATTAACATTTACTCCAGAATTTGAGACAGAAAGAAAAAAAAAGAAAAGGTGTCATTTGTCGCTAATATTGTATTGTATGAAAGTACTTAAAAACCAAAATAGTTTTTGGATTCGATTTCGATTTTTGTTGAAAACAGTGAGATTTGCACACAAAAAGTTGTTAGCACCGATAATGTTTGGAAAGTACTGAGTCAAGACACTTGATGCCATTTTTTCTGTTTCCCAATGAAAATTTCAGCCCGAAGAATGCTAAAAAAGTGGTATCAATTCATTTGTTCTATGATATATTGTCGCGGAGATAGCATGCGGAATGCTAAATACTGTGTTGGTGAGTAAAACTTTTACAATCAAACTGCAGGTATGGCGAATTTTTCGCGGCCTAAAACCAAAAAATTCCAAAAACCTAGAGACTATAGTATCACCTACTTTTTGTGTTCTTTGTAAATATATCTGCATCATGAGACAAATTGTACTGAGATGGTCCTTGATATTTTTTGGTCTCGCGTTCCCTCCAAATCTCACTGTCTTCGAATCGAATCCAAAAAAAAAAAATATTTTGAGCATTTCAAAACACCTTGGTAGGAGTGTTCCGCGATTATAAGGTTAAGCTTAACTTTCCTAATGTTCCCAAAACGAATTATGGACAACGCAAGTGAGGGGACATTTTCACTCTACGAAAGTCTTATATCTCTTGTGGTATTTTCTATGGCACAACTTGGTCATAAACTATTTATATTATATGAACCACTTTAATATGTATTGTCCACGAGCTCACTGAATTAAATTGGAATATGAATTAAGCCCACAGACACGAATGCAATAAAATGCAATTAAAGAGAATCCAGTTTAATAGTTTTTAACGTACAAGTAAATCGAAGCAGTATCGAATAAATCTGTGCAACGTATTAACAGGGTTAAATTCCGACCGAGCAGTAGAAAACATTAGTAGATAGAAAAAATTGGGCTTTCCCAATCCTCAATCCTACCACCACCCCAATTTGATCCCTCGCAAGAAATACTTATTCTACTTATAGCTGAAAACGAAGTTCGAATGCTACCTTTTTTTAAATGTCACTATGAAAGCAGCACCGTATTACACTTACATTACAATCAAGCTGGTCACAAATTATGGAATACACTCAATATATGAATACTGCACTTGTATAGAACAAACTAGTTTGCTGGAAGGGCATCTTAAAGTTAGAGTCTTGGAGTGGCAAGTAGATTCACTTCAAAGAGCTGCAAAGCCACTAACAGTGACGTTAATTAAAAAAGTTAAAAGTGAGCTAAAAATTTAATAAATCTCAACAGAATGCAGCATAAAGCCGTGTATAGATAGATGTACGATAATATTTTTTTCGGGAGTCTCAAATTTATAGAATTGCCTCCACATACTGAAAAACTTGATGCTATGCTCTTCCTAATCACCTTTTGATACTTAGTACGAGCAAAGTTTACGGAATACATATAAGTTGGATCACTCCGCAAAAATATCAAAACGGCCTGCCCCTTGCCCCGTCCCCCGGTACACTGGTAGCAGTGTACCGACGTCAGCCGGGAGATACGGGGCGGCGCAAAGTAGAGGTTGAACGTGTTTAACGCGAAGTGTATACAGTGTCACAAAAATATCGGATTTTGTTATCTCAGATTTGTTTGCAGGAAATGGATAACCTTTTTAGAAGTTTGAGGGCAATCAATTTCGCGATAAAACATATTATCAATCAATTTAAATTTATTAGCGGATGAAGAATAACAATCAGATCCATCCTTATTTTGTGGTAAACCATGAAATGTAAGGGATATATATATACAGGGTATCCCACGACGATTAAGACAAGAAATATGTCGGAACTGGGCACATGTAAATTAGAGCAGATGATGTGTCTTTTTTGTCAATGTACTACCCAATGAGGTATTTGTTTTTGGTCACGTGACATTCAAAATTATTAATGGGACACCCTGTATATTTGTGCCTGTGTTCCTCCCGATATAACAATTCTTACAAACCAGCACACTTGGGGTCTAAAGTGATTAGTTCGAGAGCTACAGGTACTTAAAGGATTGTATCACGCTAAAAGCGTATAGTGAGACAAAATATTTATTCGGTGGTCTTAGCCTACCACCCAGGGACATTGTAAATTATATTTTAGAGCTCGAAAACATTTTATAGATAACTTTAACAATTTAGTTTCTACAGCAGCAATTGGAATGACACTGAAAAGCAAAATGCCAAAATTAATTCATTCACATCCATGTAAAGCATTTCCACATGATTATCTTTTAAAATTGCACATACGAGTTCGTATGTACTATACCATAAAATTTGTAAACTGTGATTTCAAAAATAAGCCAAATAAACAAAACATTAAGGTAGGAATACAACAGCATCTTTGCACCATCAGTTTTTACTTATCTACGAAATAGCTACAATATGTGAAATCATTTGAGATTCATTAGTAATAGTTTTACTAGGCTTTATTTATGCAACTTAGTGTATTAGCGAAATAAACGTTATATTTGTATTTGTATGTCTTAATCGGCTGTCAATACATAGCTTTTCGATGACCCTCGTATATACGTACAACCCAGGCGTTAGCAAGTCCCTGCTAAAAGACCCTCGTACTTGAGCAAAAACCAACGCAAAAACTAACTGGTGCATGCGGCTGCGGCACCGCTTTGATGTGAGTTCTTCAAAGTGCCGACGGAGAGTGATCCAACTTATATGTATTCCGTAAATTTTGGTACGAGGGACATAGTATGTAAATTAAAGCTTTGTTTGCTGTCCTGTACGTAACAGTAAATTTTAAGTAAGAATATTTTGAGCTCAATTGTTTAGTGACCTACTGTATACTATCCAGGAAACAGATGGTTGGGTTTAGGTCAAGAAAAAGAGGCAGTCTCTTTTACTGTTTTGCCGACGTTTCGGCCTTTATTAGGCCATCTTCAGGGCACTAAAAAAATATTTTTTTTTGTTTATACTTAAACAGACAAATATACATTACAGTTATAAAAAATTGAATATATAAAATGACAATATACAATAACGAATTAAAAAGGAGGGTGATCAATGCTATTAAAAAAAAAACCTAATATACAATATACAATAAACGGGTAGTACTTACACCAGTGATGGACTCCTTGAGTCAAATATAGTGAAAAGGCACATGTAGTATAAACAAAGTATATAAGGGTAAAAAACGACACTTAATAAATAAATAAGACAATAATAAGACGTCTTATTATTGTCTTATTTATTTATTAAGTGTCGTTTTTTACCCTTATATACTTTGTTTATACTACATGTGCCTTTTCACTATATTTGACTCAAGGAGTCCATCACTGGTGTAAGTACTACCCGTTTATTGTATATTGTATATTAGGTTTTTTTTTTAATAGCATTGATCACCCTCCTTTTTAATTCGTTATTGTATATTGTCATTTTATATATTCAATTTTTTATAACTGTAATGTATATTTGTCTGTTTAAGTATAAACAAAAAAAAATATTTTTTTAGTGCCCTGAAGATGGCCTAATAAAGGCCGAAACGTCGGCAAAACAGTAAAAGAGACTGCCTCTTTTTCTTGACCTAAACCCAACCATCTGTTTCCTGGAAAGAATATTTTGGTGGCAGTATTGTATCTTTATTCGTCAAATATAATATAATATAATCTAATGCACTGTACAAACGGCTTCTTTTATAGAATAGTACATGTAACATAGCCCACCCATATCAATACCACTCATACATTCAAAGCAATTTTTCGTACATATAACATATTCTGAGTTTGAGTGTCGCTCTGCCATACATTCAGGTAAAAAAAAACATTATGTCTTTGGTATAAATACAGCGATTGGAGCGAGGAGACGACCACTGAGGTACGAGATCAGCGTCGAGGATCAGACAGAGGTGGATCCAAGAGAACACGACTGGCGGTTCAATTTGCCCAAACATGGTAGATAGTTCTCTCTATCACGTCTCACCTACATACACATAGTTCATTGAAGTTATACATGGTACTGTCCACTGAAGGAACAAGAATCGCTCCATTGTTGGGAGATTCCTTTTGGTTCGTTCTGGACAATTTTTGTATTGGAAATCAATTAACGCTCAAGCAGAGTGTACTGAGTATTGAAAATAAATCCAATATCTGCAACATAATATTTGACATTGAGTAATGTTAGTGAAAGTTTGAGGGACTAGAAATAATTGCAATGCTTTAGCATTATGGCAGTAGGTGTGTCAGTTTTCCAAAAATATTGTAAATTTCAAACAGTTCCCTGTATGATTGCATCGAACCTGTTTTAGCCCTTTTCGTCCGAAATCTTAGCTTTTATGGAAACTGAACATATGGATTTAAATATCTCGGTCATCTTCACATGCTGCCACGTTGCATCATATAATATACAGGGTTACTGGTAACTCGACCACTTTCCTTCAAGAGGTGATAGAGGGACTCAAATTTAATAGATTTAACCCCCCCATATGTAATTCCGAAAACCGATAGATTTCGAGATAATTAACATTTAATGTTTTTCAACGATATGTCCAAATTTCCACACTACATCCCAAATTTTGAAAAAACCCTGCTGTCGATTTTAGTAATTTCCAATTTAGTTTTTTACTGACACATACGCAAATCTAATTTAGTATTTTAATGTTTTTCAAACAAATGTCCAAATTTCCACACTAGATCCTAAACTAAGAAAAAAACCTGTTGTTGGTTCTGAGAATTTTTATTTTAGTATTTAACTAACACATACGCAAAGCTAACTTAGTATTAAAATGTTTAAATACTAAACAGTTCCAAACTAAATACAAATATTTAAAAAATAATCAACAAAATGTTTACATTCACCGTGAAAGAAAATTATCTAGCTCAAAAAAATTATACAAACGGTTGAACAAATCGCTAAAAAAACTTTCCTACCTAATAACCTTTTCAGAGAGATTATAAACAGCAATGAATAAAAAATAAATGTGTTAATCAATGATAAAAATCACCAATTCAAAAACAACGAATGACAGTACAATCATTATTGATAACTCAGTTACATACTAGAATGTTTGCAAATACGGTCGATGATTTTATCCAAGTAAAACAAATTTAATCCACTCAAAGTTTCTAGAGATCTTGCTCAATGTGGTGACCTTGATTTCGGATACAAGTACGGAGCCGCTTCCTCACTTCGGTTTTTGTAACTCGTGTTTAAAAAGTTCATCTCCTGCGCCGCATTGATAATTTTTTGCCTTAATTCGTCAGCAGTATTAACTGGAGTCTCGTGCCTTCATGTGGCCCCAGACGTAAAAATCAAGAGGTGTTCCGCGCAGGCCAGGGGATGGGTTCACCCCTCCCTATCCATTTGTTCGGGTATGTGTTGTCCGACAACTGCCCAATTGTGATACGGTAATGTGCTGGATAACCGTCATCCTGGAATATCATGTTGTTGATGATTCTGAATTATGTTGATAAATTTTGTTAAATAGTTACTTGTGGTTGTACTGTCATTCTTGTCCTTGGAATAGGCCATCAGATAAGGAAGTTTTTAAAATAATTTGTTTGACTGGTTGTGTATCTTTTTTTGAGCTAGACAATTTTCTTTCGTGGTGAATGTAAAAACTTTGTTCTTTATTTTTTAAATAATTGTATGTAGTTTGAAACTGTTTAGTACTTTTACACATTTAAATACTAAATTAGATTTGCGTATGTGTCAGTAAAAAACTAAATTGGAAATTACTAAAATCGACAGCAGGGTTTTTTCTAAATTTGGGATGTAGTGTGGAAATTTGGACATATCGTTGAAAAACATTAAATGTTAATTATCTCGAAAACTATCGGTTTTCGGAATTACATATAGGGGGTTAAATCTATTGCATTTGAGTCCCGCTATCACTTCCTGCAGGAAAGTGGTCGAGTTACCAGTAACCCTGTATAATTATTATCATTTTAACTTGTCTCACGTTATTCATATATTTCTCGCCATGGTTCAAAATCAGCTAGACGTAGGCATTCACTTATATGTATGTTTAGCAAACTTATGAGATTTTTATCTTAAGAAGGTGCCAGTGCTCTTGTAAAATAAAATAAATGTTTTTAGTTCATCACCCTTCAACTGGCTCATCAACAAAACCAGATTCTTTGATAACAGAAATGGTTACTAGAATTTCGGCTACCTTGGCTATTTAAACCCCACAGTTTGACGAAAAGAGCGGCATCTTTTATTTTGAGAAATAACTATACGGGCCGATGATTATGAGGTCCTGATGAAGACAGTGTTACATTTGCATTGTTAGCAAATCCAAATTTAAGATTGTTGCATTTATGCCTTACAATCACAACGCTGCTGCTCCCTTGACCCAACAATATAACGCAGAACGGTGTGAAGGCAACATTAATTTGCCAAAGAGTGTGATCCAGAACGATCGTATCCTGAAAGCAGTTTATAATCGATGTCTTAAAAATCAAAGGGTTACACATCAGGGTATATCTAAATTCTAGTTCTGGATTTATGAGATGCAATAACACTAACAAGACTTCATAATCGTCGAATCATCTAAAAAGTGAGTTTTAAAAATCTCAAAGCCTGTCATCCTGGAGCAATTACTTTCTCTCTAATGCATTTTGTGGCACCCACACACACACGAATGGTTTCAGAAGATGTTTAGCGATTTCTAGTATGCGCTTCATCAGAACAGTACAAGTTTGCTCGAATTTTATCCTATTTACCTTCAAGTAGCTTCCAATGCATCCATTTTCTGTACGGTGTAGAAACCCACACCCTATGCAGCCATTTTGTGTACGGTGTTAAAATCCACTCACAAGTTCTCCTATGTATTCATATTTAAATGACCAAAATAAGCGCCCCTGTCTGAGTTTCATAGTGCTGTCTTCAATCTTCTAAGCCACTTCATATATAGCTTCTCATGTCTTTTGTTTCAGCCTTGTTCTATATGTAATAGTTATTTACATAACGCTTTCCTGTGAATACTTAAATACCTTTTTAAAAAGTTATGTGATAAATAGAAGTCTCACATAGAGCATTTGACATCTGCTAATATATCTTTTTCACTGCCCTTATCTTCGTCAGGTTCTAGATGAGGTACAGTTACTTCACTACCCATACGTTCATACTTTTTACTATTTCGCTATTAGATATACATCATCTATACTATAAGGATTATCATTATGACATTAGATATATATCTGAATAGAAGGTGAACGGAAAGATTTTATAGTTCTAACTTCAATGAGCTTATGGTGGGTTTGCTTTGAAGGCTTATCTGGTTAGTTGGAGCCGAGTTACAAATTTAGATTAGATAGTGGCTTTATAGGCATAATTCTAATGCAGAAATCCACAAACTCTCAAAGAGGTGTGTAGTTTCAAATTTAATCAAACTGAGTAGAGATAGGAAATGTATAGAAGAGGAAAAGGGAGGTTGAGTACAAAAAGCTCCAATTTAAGTTTACATTTTGTATTAATTTATTGTAGTTATTTGGAAAACGTATAGGCAAATACGGGATGAGCCTTCATAGAAACCATAGGATGTTTAACTGTATTTCCCTCACACCATCATTTGTCGTAAACACATTCATGTTTGAGTTTCGTTTTATTATTACTTAATTAGTGTTTGCATCAACGGATATATGTAAGTCTTTTGTTTTTTACAAATTTTCCTAATATGTATTACCATGTCTATTAGATTGTTATATGTATTATGCATTATTGGTGCATGTTTCGAAATTTCATCCAACAATAGCGGTACTTCTCAAAAGTACCGCAACAAAGAAGGACCTTTTTCAGTTTTTATAAAAAATCATAGTTTCAAAATTAATTCAAAATTATTGGTTTTTGAACAATCAGTGGGCTCGACACAAAATTGATTAGTATAAATCAACCAACCCGCAATCAAGAAGTATTTATTGAAAAATAAAATATAATTTGAGTATTAGCAGTTTCAAACTAATCCTGTTCTATTTTTATTGATAACCAATATAATTTTTCTAGCATCCTGATACATAAAAATTGACAACTACGCTACGCTGTTATTCACTTCTAAAGTTATTCCTACTGTCAATGCCAAAACGCTTTTACATTGTGTCATTTAAAGAATGCAAAGGACGTGCTAATGCATTATTGTTCGTAAAACAATGGACTGATATTGTCAGATTCATTTCAGGCTAATATATAGTCTATGATTGATCCTTTATAGTTATTAACTTTTTCACAAAATTACTGTTAGAATAATAATCTTCCATGGTCTTGTCAGGCAACTTCTCAAAAAACTAATGTTGCCTCAAGGGCATTTAGACGATGCTAAAAGTTGTAAAACAACGTGTTTCAAAACAGTCTCTTAAACAAATTGCAAATCCCACTGATCTGTTTTAAAACAATTTTCGTATTTTATAACCATATTTTCATTTTCGCCTTAATGTTTTGCAGCACATTTTAAAACAGTATGTTTCAATAATTTTATTTTGGAACAGAAATTCATAAAACTTGACGCGTAGTCTAAATGCGTCTTTAAAGACTGTGTTCTGGAATGTTTTCATTGTCACCCAATTTTTTTGTTCTTATGTTTATTGTTTCTGTTTAGCTTGATGCCACGTTATTGCGGCAGTAGATTGTCAAATAATAGTTACTTCTCTTATCGTCTCCTCACGTTGTTAGCACGTCAATGTTGATTGATATACAGGGTGTTAATTAAGTATGCTAACAAACTTGAACCATGAATAGCACTCCGAAAAATAGAAAGAAAATGTCATATGAACATGGGTCCAGAAATGCTTCCTAGGGAGCTACGCCCCTTTGCATGGGGCACCCTGAAAACGATTTTCCCTCGATATTCTCGAAACCATTCATAACAAAATTACGAAATTAGCCACGATGGGTTAAATTTTGCCGCTGAACCTGATTCTGAATTCAGAATTTCATAATTTTAATCAGAGGCATATCATACGGGAGGAGTTAAGGGTAAAAATGACCCCATTTTCTAAATGGTAATTTTTTAACATTCTGATTTTAGAGTATGATATTTCAAAGATTTCTACGTAAAAACGGTTTCTTAGTACATCTCGGTAGGGCTAACCGTTTTCAAGAAAAATGCAAATTATTATAGCCTACATCGATTCAATAATTTGCATTTTTCTCGAAAACGGTTAGCCCTATCGAGATGTACCAAGAAACCATTTTTACGTAGAAATATCTGAAATATCACATTCTAAAATCAAAGATGCCAAAAAAATAACCATTTAGAAAATGGGGTTATTTTTACCCTTAACTCCTCCCGTATGATACGCCTCTGATTAAAATTATGAAATCCTGAATTCAGAATCAGATTCAGCGTCAAAAGTTTACCCATCGCACCTAATTTCGTAATTTTGTTATGAATACCTCCGAGAATATCGAGGGAAAACCGTCTTCAGGGTGCTCCATGCAAAAGGGCGTAGCTCCCTTAGGAAACATTTCCGGACCCATGTTCACATGACATTTTCTTTCTATTTTTCGGAGTACTATTCGTGACTAAAGTTTGTTGACATACTTAACTAACACCCTGTATATTTGTTTCTATTAAAATTGGAATGGAGTCAAAAATATTTGTGCATCAAATGGCATGTTAATATTCGAGAAGTAACTATTTTAAAGAACTGTATTTGTTTCTCGATGTTGCACATTGTGGTCCTTTAGATAATTATATGACGTTCGATTATACCTCGAGATATTAAAATGGCAGATAGCACGTTTTGGAAGTCAAATTTGACGTTTTTTGACTCACGGACATGCCCAAAGAAGAACCATTATGGGGGATAGTAAATCTCCATTTCGCCTACGACAGGTGTAACAGTATACCTAGCACTCAGAGTAACAACTGAACATAGAGGTAGTAAACAACTAATTCTAATAGGCCAACATCTTTTCTTACGTTATCATATTGACCACCAGATACGGCAATCACAATTGTTTACTATCGTCTTAATTGTACAGTATCCAGAAATATTCCATTCTACGTTAAAAAACCTATTTTGATGGTTAAGAAATGATTACAGCAAAAGCAATAGATATGTTGACCTCCACTGCGCTACTGCATGTTTCTCCATCATAAACGAAAATTCTGTCTTACATAAATTTTGAGGAGCTGGAAACGCCTATATAATTTTCCTGCTATTTGTTTACGGTAACCTCCGACTGTCAAACGTTTGTTCTCTTTGTGCGTCTTGTATGCTTGGCCAGTAAACTCGAATTTTCTATTTGTTGGTAACTGTAGTGAAGTTTTACGGACTTGCTGTGCTATATTCGAGTGTAGTTCAACAGTTTTGCGAGATGGCCAGTGCAGAGCAGTGTTTGTAGCATGGGTTGCATTGGAAGAATTTTCAGCTTAGTTGGCAATGTTTGGAGGCTGAAGTGTCAAAAGTTGATGGCTTTGAGCACGCCATGCTGAAGTGGTTTGTTTACTACCTCTATGTTCAGTTGTTACTGTGAGACCTAGCATCAATACAAAGATATGAAGTCTGCTAAAATACCGTGGGTCTGCCATTTGCAGTCTTTGAGTCCGTGCCTCTAGTGGCAGAAGCGAACGAGCCTTGTCATTCCACCAAGGAGTTTACTGCTGCTAGTAGCGTTTCTCTTTGGTTGCCGTTACCTTCGGGTACTAGATGGCGCACCGGCAGAACTTTCTGCTTGTTGCCTACACATGTTTCACACGTTTTGTTAATCCTGATGCTCTCTATTTCCGTCAATCGACCTATGGCGCACTGATGATCGCAAATAAGCGTGAACCCTCGTACTCAATTCTTGTTTGAACTTTTTTTTAAGAGATTATCACGCCGTGCCAAGGAAATTCAGGGCCACCGTGATAGGCTGATCTCGAAAGTCTACGCTACAACCCTCATTGTTGCCTAATAAACTTGTTGGACCCTACAGACTTGCTCCTAAATTTACTTTTCGAACTCTATCGGTACTAGCATACCTGCCTATGAAGTCCAACTTTAAGTTGACCTCCCACCTGGAACAAACATAATTATTTCATACTATCCTGGGTGAGACCTGCTCAAACTGCAATGGCGTGTGAGAGTCATCATCATCATAGTCACAATGTCTTAACAGACATGTCGTGAACTCTTAAAATGCATTTACTCATTTTACGAGTTTCTTTTGGGATATCTTTAAGATCTTTAATGCAGTAGTTTCCCGTTTGTTTTCTGCATCTTGATGCCGTTGACCAGACGGTATTTACTGATTCATTCGCCTTTAGGGGCAATTTCTCATCCCAAGGACAAGAAGGTGTCCTGACTCATCACAACTCGTCCACCCAAAGCTGTTGGTTGAGAAGAGGTTACTGCTTACACCGACAGTAGTTTCGGTTCCTTTTAGTCGCCTTTTACGACATGCAGGATATACGATGGGAGATATTCTGACCCGCCCCCACACGGGGAAAGAGTAATGAGCCTCAAATCCCAGGAAGAAGTTTGAAAGGTTGTTTGTAGGTACTAACAATCGTAACAGTGTGACCTTCAAAAAAGCATCGCCAATGCCCTGAAGAGTTAGCACTGATACGCATCATGTTGCTATGCCTGCATACCAATTGCGATCAATTAGAAAGCAATCTATAATGCCTTATTGTCATTACATCGACGGTCCTGAATCACAAAGTGCAGCAATCATTTACAGAATTTTTATTATGCCACTAAGTTGTTTGAGAATGTTTACGTCATTTTTCGTCCATGCATAATCTCATCAAATCTACCCACCACAATCACCATAATACTCTGATCACACACCGTTTGTTTGTTTTTTATATATTCCAGAGTTTGGTGTAGCTGATGAATCAGTATATTTTGTTACTTCTGTTTCCTATTTACAGATGTTGGGTAGTCGCACCTTGATTTAATGTCATTCAGCATGCTTATTGCAGTTTTAAGTAATTCGTATTCATTCGTTTATTTTGCAGCCGAAGGCGAGGAGAGCTTGGAGAAAGAGGAAGCTGGAAAAGATAGTAGGTTAGTGTTTTACCTTACATACATTTTTTCTAATATTATAGTGCATTTTTTTATTATTGTGTCACCTGATAAGGTACTTGTTTTTGATCACGTGACGTCCGATTCAAAATTTTTAATGGGACACTCTGTATATTTGTGACATTTTGTGTTCCGCTCGATAAAACAATTCCACCAAACTAGCACACTTGGGGACCAAAGTGATTAACTCAAGAGCTATAGGTTCTTAAAGGACTGTACCAATACCATTATGAAACACTACCAAAATAATTTAACTGTAGGGGTACATGTCATAATCAATGGTAGAAGTACCACCCTTTAATTAGAGAGAAAATTACAAAAATATTTATGTACCTTAATAGATAACAAAAACACACGAAAATATCACTTTTATTGCAATAAGTGTTCAAAATGTTGCGCGTTATCGGCCAAACAATGATACAGGCGAAGTTTAAATTCCTGATGGACAGTTGCAAAAACATGTTGTGGAATATCATCTCTGCTTTCGATGATGCGTTGGCAGTGGTGATCCAAACTTTCAGGTTGGGGACCAAACACAGCAGATTTTAAATGGCCTCATAAAAAAGTCTAATAGCGTCAAATCAGAAGATCTAGCAGCCCCCTTCACCCTATGGTTTATCTGGGAACATGTCGTCTAGCCATTGTCAAACCCGAAAAACATAGTGAGAAGGAGCGTCATATTACTGGCAATAGATTTCAGCCTCATCAAGTATAAGGTTTCCATCTTCTTCGAGTTGGTTTTCAATGGTTTCGGTGACAAGCGGATTGACGGTATTTCCCAACATGCCCAATTTTGTTTTTTATGATCAGCCTCCCGCAAAGGCTGTAAGCCTCTGGCGCTGTAGAAGTGCTGCGAGAGGATAAGTATTGGTGCACGTTAGATTCGAAACGCTACAGGTTGTAGCCGTCGGGAATCAAATTTCCCGTCAGCTCATTTTACAGCGTCGAAGTTCTCCAAAAGAAGGAATCCTGGAGGAGACTGGTTCGGGGAGTAAAGACCTGGACCTGGTAAGGATGAGCTCGCAGAGCCCTTCTAGTGTTCCTCATTCGAACAGCCTTTGGTGTTATTATCTGGGAGAGCTCTCACTCGAACTCACGTCCCAGAATCTGAGAGGTCTCTTGTGAGGTTAGGCATATCGATTAGTCTAATTGCTCTCTTCTGGATGGTGTCCAGCAACTTTAGAGAGCGCATCTTCACACATTGGAGCAATACTCCAGCGATGGTCGGATCTGTACCTTGTAGAGCAGCAGTAGTTGCTCTGGTGTGTACAACTTCCTACAGCGGAACAAAACTCGAAGCTTCTGGGATACCGTTTTAGCAATACTGACGACGTGATCATACCAGGACGTGTTATTGTTGATGTTGATCCCCAAAAGCTTAACGGAAGGTGACTCGACTATGGGGTTACCCTCCATTTCCACAGTTGGTAAGCCAACGTGAGACTTCTTTGCTGCCTGATTTTTTTGTACTTTGAACTGTACTTCATTTGCTAATCCCCACTCGACCCAAATAAATGTCTCCATATAAATTTCCATTAATAAACAATGGCTCAATCACGTTGTTTCTTAAAATACCTGCCCATCTATTAATTTTAGGAGGTACTTGGGTACCAATACCTGCAGTTATGCTTATTAACAAATCCAGTTATATAAAATGAACATTCATCAATGAGGCAGACATTGTGTGCATTAATGGTATTACCATTAAACGCTGTAGTTATTTGTTCACAAAACTCAACTCCCCTATCGTCTTCGGTTAACTCTTCCACTATTTTCAATTTGAATTGATAAAACTTATGGAGTTCAGTAACTGTGTACAGAACAAAATGGGCATGTCAGTCGGAACCACAATTTTACGCAATGAAGGATTAGGCCAAAGTAACCCAAAACCTCAACTTTTTTTGAAACATGTATTGCAATAACAATTTTTATATGTTTTTATTTCCTAACTGAACAAATTGAAATACATAAAGATTTTTCCAATTTTCTGGAAAACAAATTGACCGGTTTAAAAAATTCGAACGTCAAAATAAAGATATTCGGTGTAACTTTGAAACAAGCTATTACTCGATACCCTTTGTCATTTAAAATTTTGAAGGGAGAGTTGATCGTATTTGCAGTGCGTTCCAACAACTCAAAGTAGCTTGAATATTTTAAACAGTTCTTCAATTACATAAAAATATTGTATTGTTAATGAGCTAGTAAAGTGCGATAAAACAGGGATGTAGCCACTAACAGCAAAGAGTAGGTAGTTAGTAACCTACTCTTTGTTAACAGTATACGTTTCAGAAGTTAAACAAACATTGCCTCACATGTTACGACCTCAAGCTTCAGCGACTTCGCTCGTCATAGCGACAATGGTTATCGCTTGAATATTAACTCATCCGCAGAATATTTCGGTGACCATTATGCTACAGAATTTTCTGGAAGTGTGTACGAGAAGAGTTCGAAATATCGAAATAAACTAAAAATAAACGTCAATGCTTGCTTGGGCGCCCTTTCGTTTGCGTAGCAATTACATTCTCAAAAGTTATTATTAGTTATGACCAGTGTAGTTAGTCTTATGACTGCGACTATGCCTTAACCGGTACAAAGAAATATGCGGTTCAGCTCAGACAAATATGCCCACATAACAAAAGTACACTATACACACATTGGATATCGAGTCAATGGATATGTATATCCACAAATGGAGCAAGAATGTCCAATGGATGTCAAATAGACATACAAAAAATATACATTGCATGTACGTTTGTCGCGAACTTTCACATCCATGGCATATCCATAGAAAGTACATATGTACGTCTAATGTACATGCGTAGTATATGTAACGTAGTCCAGGTATAAACATGTATATTAATAATATATACCATGTACATACTTACATACCAAAGTACCCAAACAGCACAGACTTCTGTCGGACGTCCGAAACAGATCCCAAATAGGTATGTACGGCTGGGACCTAAACTGGACGTCCGTCAGACTTCCTTCACTGGACTACTTTTGTACTTAAAGTTTAGACTTCCATCGGAGATCCGAAATAAGTCCCAAATAGGAACGTACTGGCAAGTCCCAAAAGTGACGTCGTTTAGACATCCGTTGCTGGACTTCTTATGTACTTTCAAACTCAGACTGGATTGAGAAGTACGAAATTTTTTTTTCTCTTCATCTCTAAATAATAATAATTATCTAACATTGTCTCAAGTTTTTTGTTATTATATGGTAACCATCTTACGGGCAGTTTACGAAAAATATAATTGTACTATTTAGAAGATATATGACTATCATGCTGAATCAATAAAAATACAGTTATATACAGAAATTTACCCGGTAAAATTTGACAATCTCTCAACCTTCGATCATTGACTTCTACTACTTATGACGTTTGAAATTCGCGGGCTCGCGACCAACTTGCATAGTTGTCGGGCGCATGCGTATGCACCGTTTAGCATTGTCAGATTGTCAGGGCTAGTACCATTTATGCTAATCTAGCACACAATTTTTTGACTTCTCACTTCTGGAAATGTTTTCGATTCATGTATTCATATAAGCGATAAACTGACAGACAAGCATAGCAAGCTAAAAGTTAAAAATTTTGTTTCGCTACATTTATTGAATAGTAATCAGCATTGATGATATTGGTGCGATTCCTTTATGGTACAATTCCAACTCAAATCGTGAGTTAATATGGCAACAGTGCTTTCGTCACAGGTTGGTTTCATGTCCATGCCAATCATGCCATGCCGAGGCCGACTTTGCCAATTGTTTGTGTTCGCCATTCTGTGTCTGTGGTTCGCCATTGAAATTTTTCAAGGATTACAGTATTTTTAGCATCTATTTGATCTATTTTTCGTTTAGTTGTTTAAAGTCGATCAGGAGAGTAGTCAATTCTGTGGTTGTGAACTCGTGCAATATTACAGTGAATACAGTGATTATATCAAGGTGTTAGAGAAACGTTTTTATTCAATACCGCCATCATCTCAAATGCTTTTTTGCTGAGAAAACTTCAAGAGCAATTCGTATAGAACAAAAATATATGTGCAAATACCGTTTTTTATATAATTTTTGTTGAATACACACCCTAATATATAATATACAGAAGTATTGATTTAAACCTCCTGCTGATGAGTATGGTAGCCTTCATTGCCTGGTATCATACAGAACTACAGAAGTACTATTTAGAAACAAGAGGCTCTATATTTAGGTACAAGGGAAGCCATATTTAAGTAAAAGGGAGCCTCTGTTTAGGTACCTATTTAGGTACGAGGGAGGACCTATTTGGGTACGAGGGATGCTCTATGTAGGTACAAGGCAGTCCCTATTTAGATACCAAGGCAGGCCCTATTTAGGTACAAGGGAGGTACCATTTAGGTACAAAAAACCTATATCGGACGTCCCTCAGACCAATAATTTGGTAACATCGGACTTCCCACAGACGGCCGAGGAACGTCGAACGACTTATTCAGGACGTCCTACAGACGTGTGAAAGTCCAAGCCGGACTTCCTTAGAACGTCTGTCGGACGTCTGTGTGCTGTTTGGGTATATACATTGTACATACAATGAATATATATATCCACAAATGGAGCATGAACGTCTAATGGATGCAAAATTTGACATAAACAAATTTACATTTCATGTATGTTTGTCGCTAATTTGCACATCCATGGTATATCCATTAAATGTACATTCATGTACTTTTAATGCACATGCGTAGTGTATGAAAGTTCAATGTAGAGGCAGAAAGATAAACAAACTGTATACTTTCATTATGTATTGTTATTAATTCAATTTCTAGTTACAATAATAATACTTGGCAAAATCGATTACCATGATTGTTATCTCTTTTCTGTTGAATGGCATGTCTAAAATCACAAAGAAATCAAGGTTATAAAATTTTGTAGGTGGTTTGTTCCGCTTACGACTTACCATCAAACGCTGGATGCGAGTGTTATCAGTACTCAGTAGCCAGAAGATAAGTAACATTGCGCAATATTTCACTCGATCAGGTAATCAGGCACAACCAGCACCAGCACCAGCACGCACACGCTAACTACGACGAATGGCTAGAAATCAGCAATTCATATGTACATTTAACGTTCTATGAATATTCAAAATATACATGTTCAAACTGGAGTATCTAATGTACATTCTGTGGATGTACATATCCATATAGTGTTATGTGGGATGACTGTGGTAGTGATTATGCTGGTTGAATCCAGCACGCAAATACTGATAAATAATCGTCGTCTTTTTTTTGGTTCTAGAAAAGTTGCTGACCAACACCAACTGTCCGATGAAATGAGGGAGCTGCTAAAGGAGCTGGAAAAAGAAAGCAAGCAATAAACTGCAGACGACGAACTTCTTACTTACGTACCTTAATAGCGACACTTGCCTGATAAATACGACTTCCCCACTTGTGAAAAAAAATAAACTGACGAAACATATAGCTTACCGTAAATTTTAGCAATTTTCTAGGCTTGCGATACAACTAAAACAATTCAAGGAGCTTTTCGGAAGCGCCAGACTTTATATTATTTTTGGTCCATTTTTTCTATGTGCACTCCTGCCAAAATTCCGCCATTTTCATGTAAAACTTTTCTGACACTGTACACTTATTGGAAGCATTGTTTTGCATTAAGCAATTTGTATTTATGTATTTTGCCCCACATATACAAAATCTTTCGGAATATATTGAACTTCCAATTTATTTGAAAGTCATTATTTTTGCTCCCTATAGTTTTATAAATTTTATAAGTAATTGGAGGTTCAATGTATACCGTCCCAATGGAACAGTACTTAGTAGAAGGTTGTTAAGTGAGTAACAGTAACTTACAATACATTAGAGAGTATTTATATTGCGCTATTTGTTTTTTGTTATATTGCTGTTATTTTTATATATATATTGCTTTATTGTAAGTTAAGGTTACGACATTTGTATAAAAATGAACGAAAGCAAAATGTGGTGATTTTATTAAAGGTTATTATTAATAGATGATATTAGCTTTTATGGACAGAATACTGCATTGGTTTTCCAATTTCTGAAAAGCAGCATAGGTTGGTGGCTCATCCTAGTCTGACTATAGCAGAAATTAGAGAAACAAAATAGAAGTCTAGTCGAATTATTTTAAATAAATGTGAAATACCAAAATATTTAACCTGTGTATCAAAATACTACAAATAATAAAGCTTTCAATAAACTTGTCTTGCATTTATTACAGAAAGAACTTATACTAAAATCTTAAAATAGAGGCCTTGGAGGTATGTATTTCCAAAACTTCCATTAAAAGTACTTATAATAAAATTATTAAGAGGACGTTCTCAAAGTAGGAAAGATCCCTTGCAAAACGTTGTCTTTAGAAGTAAAAAATTGATGTTCGTTGAAGCAGCAGGGAAAAATCAAAAAGTAAAAAATTGATGTTCATTGCAGCAGCAGGGGAAAATTAAAATAAGTTAATATTGCGAGTATCATGGGGTCGCATCATAGCTGTAAGTTTCTATTCAACAAATTTGTATCATCTGATCTAGTTGATTATTTATAATAGCGTAAAATTTTGAGCTTAGTTTTCAGAAAAAATTCATACTAATATATATTTTTGAAAAGCTTGAATTATTTTCGATTGACTTCAAAAATAATAAACAGGGTGTTCCATTCAAAAAAATACATGTTTGCATCATAACTGAAAAATTCTACACCACTAAATTCTACAGAAAAAAATTGTATGAGACCCTTGTTTTAAACTTTTCAATAAGGTAAAAGACAACCGAGATACGAGGGTGCTCCCAAAGTCGATAGTTTTCGATTC
Source organism: Callosobruchus maculatus (assembly GCA_951848785.1). Lineage (NCBI taxonomy): Eukaryota > Metazoa > Arthropoda > Insecta > Coleoptera > Chrysomelidae > Callosobruchus > Callosobruchus maculatus. The sequence continues at coordinate 5,276,901 of CATOUR010000042.1, read as the reverse complement.
CACCCTGTATCTGAAAAACCAAGAGGGCCATGATAATTTTGTTGACAGCATCTTTAGTTTCACGAAAAAGTAGCATACTGTCGCGAAAACCATAACTCTCTATCTTCTAAGATAACCGAGATACCCTGAAAAAGTGCCCAAAATGGGACACCCTGTACACGTCGGATCACTTGCTACCCCCATGACATATAAGTGAAATTTGAGGGTGTTGTGGCCGGATAGCAGTCTGGCAAGTAACTTTAGCCACCTCTGTGAGACAGAACAGCCCTATCCTGGCCAGAGGTCCTAAAATAGGTTGTCTAGCTTGACGGAGATGTCCAGAGATTCCTCTCCATCTCATAAGATGCTGATTTTGCAACCACACCTCTGTTTTCCTTCTAATAGTACCTACTGACAGCCCGAAAGCTGACTCAGGACCCAGGAAGTTATTTCTCGACCCTCGCCTTGCGAGCGCGTCCGCCATTTCATTGCCACCAATTCCAGCATGACTCGGCACCCACATAAGTGACACCTGATGTCTTGCCGAAGTGTCATCCAAGACCTTTCTACATTGCAGAACGAGCCTTGATGTAAACCTACAAGCACTTAATGCTTTTAATGCGGCCTGGATGTCAGAGGAGATGGTGATCCGCCTGCTAGGCCCCTGAATAACGTTAATACGAAAGGGACAAGCTAAAATCTCATATCTCTGCTTCGAATATCGTGGTGTATCTACCAAGAAAGAGAAACAGCTTTGTTTTTCGCCCATAGACCCGCAGCGCTGGACTCTTCTTTGGTAAGTGAGCCGTCCGTGTACCAGACTGACCCCCCTCCCTGAAAAGGCCGCCTGCCCCTTGGCACCCGCTCTTCCCTTGTATCGAGCACACCCTATTTGAGTGCGACAGATGGTCCTATTACAAGCAGGAAGCGAGAGCGAACCTGCCTGAGGACCTGACCCCAGAGAACATGGTGCCCATCATGATATCGAACAAGAAACGCTGGAAGATAGTACACAAGGTGGTTCAAGGCATCTTAAAACTAAAAGAGACAGAGGAACGTCGGGATATGTAACAAGAAGAAGCAGGAGGAGCAGGAAAAACATATTTAACTCATTTTGCACTGTGAAGAATATCGTTCACGATGATTCCCGGTGCAGATGGAGATCGAGCAGAGGTAAGGAAAGAGGGAATGGGTTTTAGCCGGTCGGGCCGTGGTGACATGACGGATGGACGCGTCTGCGTCCGTTGGACATGACATCACAGGACTCAAGCTGGTTCAACGTCGGGCGGGCAGACTCTCTCACACCTCCAGGTGTGTCAGTGTTTCTGTCCTTGCGATCAAGCCGATTTCCTAAACCCTCTATAATAACAAAGAAGAAAACACTTCCCTTGCAGGATACTTCACCGCAAATTTGCAGTCAAAGCGATACATAGTCGAGATTATATCACTCCTCATATGTAGGATAGGGCCATCCCTTTGCAGTTTCGAGAGGATGGCAGAGTGTCCCCTGCCAGGATTCACAAAGGGCCAACTGCCTTGACTCCACAATCGGAACGCAGATACCCTTGCCTCCTCTTGAGCTACCAAGTCGAGTGGAGGGAGATTCAGCAGTGCTTCTAGCGTGCTCAGTGAAGTCTTCCGTACTGCACTTATTATACTAACACAAGTCAAGCGTTGGATTTCATTTAGCGTTGCTTTGGCTGTTTCTATCCTTACACATGACCACCACACCAGTGATCCATACAATAAGGACGGCCTAACGATTGTAGTATAGGGCCAGAACTTCACTTTGGGATCAAGCTCCAATTCACTCCTACAATCCTTGGATGCCCATAACGAATTACGTGCCTTATTGACTTTATTTTCTACATGTTGTCTCCAAACCAGCTTCGAGTCTAGAATTACGCATAGACAGTTCCTCAGACGAAACATCATTTGTACCTATCATATGTTGCTTTGTAGCAGTAAACTCCAAAATGGTCCGGTCTAATCCATTCTTAATCTTAATCATCTTAAAGTTATAGGATAGATTCATATTTATTAAATGCCTTTGATCTTGGACCGTACTTTTAACTAGCGTCTGGGAATGCAAAACCAATGCGATACATATAATTACCCTGAAACTTTCGAGACCTTTCGTCACTGCGACACCCTACGCTCGATATGAATATGCACCCCGGATGCCCCAACACATCGACATCAACAACCAATGAAGACGTGGAGGAATGAAAGAAATTGTTATGAATTATCCACGAATCACAGTCAGATAAGATGCTGATAATGTGGGAATATCAAGTGGCTCACCATGAATTTTTTTCATATGTCCTGGATATTAAACGCGCGGCAGCAAAATTTGATTAAAACCGTTCAGTACTGAACAAAAAAATAGCGACGAAAGGAAGTTGCTCAGGAGTTACTGAATGAAGTCAACGTCGATTTAAAACTACTGAAGCGTATAATAACAGATGACCAATTATGCTCAATCGTCCCACTAGAGGCATTGCAGCTCGCCAAGGCCAAAAAGGACTCATCAAGAGCGTTCTAGTGCGGAGGTTGCTCACTGTATTCTTTAATTTCAATGAATTCTTGTCACAAGGTGGAAAGCTCAGTAACCTAAAGGTTCTACGCCGTCTGCCTGAATTTGTTTGTTTTTTGCCAAGACTAACACAATAATGATATGACAGTCTACATATTTGCCAGACATGACTCTCTGTGACCCTTTCCTATACCCAAGGTTAAACAGAACTTTGGAGCGATGTCGTTTTGCGGTCATAGATAACATTAAAACCTTAGCGCTGAAGGAACTATCCCAAAGATCGAACTTCAGAGGTATCAGAGAATTGAAGAAAGCGCTGGATATTCTGGATATTTTGAAGGTGACAATACTGATGAACAATATTAAATGAACATTTCTTTTTCAAAATAAAAAAAACGAAATTTCTATTACTATCTGAACACATTCATGCTTCTTATCCTCATTTCATGAGAGCCAAACTTAATAAGTTTCAACGTTTGGCATGTCTTAGTATAACCAGTGCAATGCGTACAACACCTTTGAGTGCCATTGAAACACTATTGAATCTCCCTCCTTTATATCTGGTAATTCAAGGGGAAGCTAGATAAACTGGGTTCCGTCTCTGGAGTCAGGGTAGCTGGACTTTTATGAAGCCAGGCAAAGGATGTTCGACGATTCTAGCAGAGTTGCATGAGGATAGTCCTATTTTGTTGCCGAGGAGCGTTATAGTTTCTTATACGTACCGCTTTAGTCGCAAATTTACGGTGGTGTTTCCGTCAAGGGAAGAGTGGGAGTCTAGGGAGAGACAGTTCATCGAAGGAGGAGGACAGGTCTGGTACACAGAGGCTTCACTCGTTAGAGAGGGCTCGGGCTCGGGAGTCTACAGACCCCATACAAGACTTTCGCTTCCTCTTGGGGGCACACCACAGTATTCCAGGCTGAGGTCTATGGAATACTTGCTTGTGTAAATCGTGTTCGGCAAATTGACGGGTCTAGGAGGCGGATTACTATCCGCTCTGACAGTCAGGCAGCTATCAGAGCACTGAGTACTTGGAAAATAACGTCGGGACTGGTCCTGGAGTGCAGGAGGGCTCTTGACGACATCTCAGCTAAACACAAGGTATGTGGGTACCTGGGCACGCTGGGGTAAAGGGTAACGAAATGGCGGATCATCTGGCTAGGATGGGATCCGGCAACAGTTTTGTGGGCCCGAAACCAGCCTTAGGACTATCTGCAAACTTGATTAGGAAAACAACTGGAGAGTGGATCCAGAATCAACACTCTCTGAGATCGAACAACGTCTCTGCTCATCTCCGTTAAGCTCGGGAACTATTAGCAGGGCCTGCAGAGAGAATAGGACGATTTTGTCTCTCTCTGGATAGGAGTAACTTGAGATTGCTAGTAGTCCTATTAACGGGTCACAACACCTTCAGGCATCACCTGTCCGTGATGAGGGTGGTCAACGACCCAATGTGCACGTGGTGTGGTGAAGAGGAAGAATCCTCGGCACACATCTTGTGTCGCTGTGAAGCCCTGGGTCCTCACAGGCAGACTATGCTGGGCTCAAGAACCTTTGAACCAATAGAGATAAAATGGATAGGACCAAAGAGTTAAAAGAGCAGGTCTTAGGAACTAGCGCGGATAGTGGCGCAAAAGGGCCCATCGTGTGGTCTATGCACCAGTCAGATTCTGTGCTGGATAGCCTCTGGTCCTTGTTCATTCACTGATATCCTCATTTTGGTCCAATCCTCCCGACTTACCCTGTATACACTTCGACAACAAGCTAAATAGTGCGGATCTATCGATCAAATTCTAACACCCTAGGTGTTGCTAGGCGCTACCATAACCACTATCGATGATTGTTAAACTCAGTCCCGTTGACGGTAGCTGTCCCATCGACAGCTTTTTCATCAAAAAATGGGAGACGATAAGAAAAAGGGAGGAGCAGGAGGAGCTGGTGGTGAGGATGACGCGGAAGATGACAGACTTGAGTTCCTCCTCACCTACCTCACCAAGTCCTATAGGATGAAGCAGGAGAAATGGAACAAGATGATCATGTTGGAAGAGAACAGGGTAGGTACTACGTGTTCTTTTTTGCAGAGCAGATGTTCATTGAATTTTCATAAGAAGTTAATTTTGGGAGTTTATTGTGATACTACTATATGGGCCAATTAAGGTAGCAGAGCTAAGGAGTTGAAATTAAACATATCAAGTCAAAGGTTCAAAGACAAATATATTTTAGAAACCGTAAAAGATACATATTACACGAAATAAACGGAAATGCAACGTAAGGTAATATCGCTCACTCATTAGAAGTACGTCATATTCAACCATAGACAACAGAATTCCATCCGGTTCCTCTACTAGCTGAATAAACGGTACAATGAACAGGAAGTGTATCAGTAAATCGGGAATCGTCATCTACACTTTTGTATGAAAATATAAGTTTTTAGTACCGGATCGGTCGATAGCTCCACTACTTTAGAAGATAGCGAAAAAAGTTGTATATAGAAGTTGTAGCCACGGATAATATGCTCCTTATTCAGAAGATATTTAGATTTATACAGGGTAATCCATAACTACGTGGTGATGCAAACATGCCTGATGTTCGCGTTTTTGGAATCTCACTGTAGCCATATCTACGTTTTCGTTATTGCTCTATTGTCATGCTTGAACATAATGCATCAAGAGTTATAAAAAAAGATGAAAGATCTATTCAGTTTGAAGGAAAACCAGACAGATGTCTGAAAGTATGGTGTGAAACTTAATGGTAGGTATAACGAAAACATTTTCAATTGAATGTCGTTCTTGGATTAGCTAAGTCATTCAAAAATTAAATTAGGGTACGTATGCAACGATAAATATCGACAAATCAGTATTAACATAATCTACACTGTATGAAAGTATAGAAATAGATGTCATACGTCATACCACATGTTGAAAGGTAGGTCTTGTTTAAAGACACGAGAACAAGGTTAATATTCGTAGAATAAGTAATAATTATAAGAAACACAAAATCCTGTTTAAAGTATAGCACTATCGTAGTCAAAGGAAATTAAAATGCAAATTTAATGAAAATGGCCTCCGCATAAAAGCAGTTTCTGTGTTATCGTCAACGATGCCATATAATTGCAATATTTCTTAATTTTTATAAGATATTCCGGAAAAGGATAACTTGGTCTTTTTTTATGGTCGGCCTCCCGCAAAGTCTGAAAGCCTATGGCGCTGTAGAAGCGCTGCGAGAGGATAAGCATCGGTTCACGTTAGATTTGAAACGCTGCAGGTTGTAGCCGTCGCCGCCGGGAAACAAATTCCCCGGCAGCTGATTCCACAGCGTCGAAGTTCTCCAAAAGAAGGAATGCTGGAGGAGACTGGTTCGGGGAGTAAGGACCTTGACCTAGTAAGGATGAGCTCGCAGGGCTTCTCTAGAGTTCCTCGTTCGGACTACCTGTGGTGTTATTATTATCTGAGAGAACTCACTCGAACATCTTCCGCGATAGAATCTGTAAAACAGGGATAGGTCAGCCACCCTCCAGGCTGTGGAGGTCCTTTGTGAGGTTAAGCGTATCGATTAGCTCAATCGCTCTTTTATGGATAGTGTCCAGAAGCTTTAGAGAGTGCTTCGGAGCGCATTCCCACACATGGGAGCAATACTCCAGCGATAGTCGGATCTGTGCCTTGTAGAGCAGCAGCAGTTGCTCTGGTGTATACAACTTCCTACAGCGGAACAAAACTCCAGGCTTCTGGGATGCCGTTTTAGCAATACCGACGACGTGCCAGGACATGTTATTGTTGATGCTGATTCCCAAAAGCTTGACGGAAGGTGATTCGACTATGGGGTGACCCTCCATTTCCACGCTTGGTAAGCCATCGTAAGACCTCTTTGTAAGTGTTGTTGCCTGAGTTTTTTGTACGTTGAACTGTACTTTATTTGCTAATCCCCACTCGACAATTGTTTTGATATCCGCGTTGATCCGTGAGGCGTGCTGCTGTGGCCGACGTACCGTGGTGATAGCGGCTTGCCTGGTTCCATGCACGACACTAGTGTACTGTCGTCTGCGAAGCTGTAGATTGGACTGGATGTTATTTCCAGCAGCTCGTTGATGTATAGCAGAAACAGAGTTGGGGTTAGGATGGATCCCTGAGGAACACCGGCGTTTATTGAAAATACGTCTGATGAACAGCCCTCGACTAAAACAACCAGAGATCGGTCGTTCAAAAAGCTATTCAGCCACTGACGCAGGCCAGGTGGTAGTCCAAGCTTGACCAGAAGTCCGTCATGCCACACTCTGTCGAAAGCTTTAGATATATCAAGTGTAACGACACGGGATTCGCCATGATTGTCTATTGCTCTGTTCCACAAGTGAGTGACGTAGGCAAGGAGGTCACCTGTAGACCTGTGCTTACGGAAGCCATACTGGCGATCATTTATGATTTTATTGTTGTCCAGGTATTTCAGGAGCTGTGTGTTAATGACAGTCTCCATAACCTTAGACATGATGCTGAGAAGAGCCACAGGTCTATAATTGGTGGGATCAGTTTATTTGCCTTTCTTAGGGATGGGTTGTACGCAGCCAATCTTCCACGAAGCGGGAAACATGCCTCGTTGATACGAAAGTTTGAAAAGCTTGCAAAGAATAGGTGCAAGCTCAGCGGCACAGCGTTTAAGGACAATGGCTGGAATTTGGTCAGGACTAGTAGCCTTATTGTTATTATTATTATTAAACTATTCGATGCACCGTTCTGGAGTGTTAATCACATATTATTTATTATATTAAAAGATCCGAAATCACAATCCTCGGTTCAACTTGTTCTTACTAAATTCTTTTTCTTTAATTTCTATCGGACTTTTGTAAATTTTTAAACAATAAATAAATTTTTCAAAATATCTAAGCCAACGTTTTATAGATTGAGGCATCTTCTTGAAAATAGTTTGTCTTAAAAATGTAGTGAAAGGCTTTTTACTCGTAACCACTTTAGGTTTTGCCAACACGAGCGCATGGTGTAATATAGGAGCCGTTACCTCTTCCGCGACTACTGAAGACATTTTTCTCGTCCACCATGTAATGAAACGTGTAGGAAAATATACACTTCCTACTGTGGCTCTGTCGGAGTGAAGCCGCTGCTTCCCTGATTTTCACGGACCTAATGCCTGTGTCCAGCACAGTTTGCTAACAAAGTGTTCGTTTTCTAGAGAACTATTCTGAACTTTTTCAACAAACCAACTGAGAAGATGCTTATAATGACAATCCCCTCAACTGGCCTACTCACCCCAATGACGTCGTTCAATAATCAGATAAAGCAAAAGTTCACCTACTTTATCAGAAAGAAGGAGGAAGTCGTTACTATGGAAAACTTCCGACAGGTAAATATGCACAATTAGATGACAAGGTTGCTTATAGGTAGGAAAATTGAAAAACACCAATTTAACTGAAATTTTGAAACTAAACGAAAACTACCAGAGATTGATATTCACAACTTGTCATTAGAAAGGCTATCAAATTTTACATTTAATCGTATAAAAAAGATTAGGTATTCCCATTTGAAAAAACCAAGTTATGACTGATTTATGTTTCGTTAAATAATCGAACGATTTCTCCAAACACAAACGTAATTCAAACTTGTTCGTCCAACCTAAGCTGACGTATTTCATGCTTAGTGATACGTCAAAGTCACAGCTCTCTAAATTTTATAACCTCTGCGGTATTCAATTTCTTTCTGACATCTACTTATACCAAAAATGGTGATTTACACCTAAACCGTTCACTTTAAGTTCCACGTGTGATACATAAAGTCACACTAGAATTTACCAAGGAATCTGAATATGGAATAATATACAGGGTGTTCTATTTAAAAAACAACTTTGATACATTTCGTGTTTTGGGCACACACTGTATAACATGAAGATATTTTTAAAATTCAACCTCAATGGGTCCCGATCCATCCAAAATCATTATTTCCTTTTTCATCAAATGCTCTAGCCATAATGCTCCATGTCGAATAACGTGAATGACCCGGTATACGTGCTATAAATAAATAAATACATAAATTTCCAAGAAACCATTAGACCTCTCAATTTTTTGACACTAATTATAGAAACATTACCTACCACGACCCCACAGCATATCGCTGCCCAAATTTCATCACAATCATTGTAGCGGTTACTGAGCTTACGACGACAGAAGAACACCAACAGACAGACCGACAGACCGACAGACCGACAGACCGACAGGACCGACAGACCGACAGACCGACAGACCGACAGACCGACAGACCGACAGACCGACAGACCGACAGACCGACAGACCGACAGACCGACAGACCGACAGACCGACAGACCGACAGACCGACAGACCGACAGACCGACAGACCGACAGACCGACAGACCGACAGACCGACAGACCGACAGACCGACAGACCGACAGACCGACAGACCGACAGACCGACAGACCGACAGACCGACAGACCGACAGACCGACAGACCGACAGACCGACAGACCGACAGACCGACAGACCGACAGACCGACAGACCGACAGACCGACAGACCGACAGACCGACAGACCGACAGACCGACAGACCGACAGACCGACAGACCGACAGACCGACAGACCGACAGACCGACAGACCGACAGACCGACAGACCGACAGACCGACAGACCGACAGACCGACAGACCGACAGACCGACAGACCGACAGACCGACAGACCGACAGACCGACAGACCGACAGACCGACAGACCGACAGACCGACAGACCGACAGACCGACAGACCGACAGACCGACAGACCGACAGACCGACAGACCGACAGATGCAGACCGACAGACCGACAGAGACCGACAGACCGAGAGACCGACAGACCGACAGACCGACAAGCCGACATACGGACAGAAATGGGTGACGTGGATTATCGTTACGTAGACATCACGAAACGCTCAAAAAGCGTATTATCTCGAAGGGTGTTACCTCGAAATCAAAAATATTGGCGATTACAGTACTCCTCTCACGTATCGGTGTGAGAAGTCAAACAATTTCTGAAAAACGTGAAAATTCAAGCAAAGCCTACTTGATTGAAGATAAATATATAGGTTACGAGTCTCATTTTGTGAGTTATAAAATTCTAAGTTTGAAAGCAGTTACCGCACCAGTTTCGTTGTGCCGATATATTCTCGAATCACTAGCCTGGAATAGAGAAAATTCAGACTGAATAACTAATTTTGAAATTTACTTAGGTATTAGCATTTGGTGATATGGCTGGTAAGCCTGTCCACGAGTTAGCTGTACTCATGGAGGGTGTATTTGTGCCAATACTATCTATCCAAAAAATCAAAGAGGATGGCCGAAGGTTGTTACCGAAGATGTCGTAGCGCATGTTAAGAATTTTAAAAATACTGTTGATCAGGTAAATATACATCTAAGGTGGCAATATGAAAAAATACAGAAAGACATAACTTTGAACCGCTAGTAACTAACAGCAATAAGTGAAAATGTTGAAAACAGTTATACTTGGTTTATTTAGTGTCATCAAAAGTAGCACCAGCTAAAGAAAGTCTGCTATTTGTCCAAATTTATTAATGTTAGTAGTCCCCTTTCTACTTAAAATAGAAGCGCTGGTCCACATTAACGGTAAGGCAACAAGTGCATAGCATTATGTCTTCAAGATGAGCGGCTGTGACCATCTCATATTGGACACATTGAACGAAACCTGAAGGCCGACCCCATTGAGGAATTACAGATGCATGCCTGGTTTCCAGGATCTGACTACGTAGGAAGTGTTTCGGTAATAGAATCTCTAACATTTCCTCGCCAAAGTCAGTCCTTCAGGTCTTTTTAGGGACCTTTGCTCCGGATCTCTGACAAGAATCTTGTGAATTCTAGTGACGGCAGGTAAATCTGACAGAAAATTTGCCAAGACTCTCTTTAGGCCTTATTGTACTCCGTTAGAGCCGTACGACAGGTTTCCTAGTTGCCTTTTTATCTCAAGAGTTCTGCTCCACCGCTTTTGTCTCCTCTTGTTTTGAGTGGGCAGCTAAGAGGGCTGATTGCGTTTGGTCATCGGCCACTCTGATACCTGCGGGATTTATAATATTCTTCAAATCATTACCCATCCGCCCGCAGCTATAGGGACTCTTCAGCCTCCCGAAAAGGCTAAAAGCCTATGTCGCTGTAGAAGCGCTGCGAGAGGATAACTGTCGGTGCACGTTAGAATTGAAACGCAGCAGGTTGTAGTCGGCGGGAAACAAATTCCCCGGCAGCTCGTTCCACAGCGTCGAAGTTCTCCAAAAGAAGGAATGCTGGAAGAGACTGGTTCGTGGAGAAGGGACCTCGACCTGGTAAGGATAAGCTCGCAGAGCCTCCCTGGTGTTCCCCGTTCGGACGGCCTTTGCTGTTATTACCTGGGAGAGCTCACTTGAACATCTTCCGTGATAGAATCTGTAGAACAGGGACAGGTCAGCCACCCTTCTTCGATGTTCCAGGCTATGGAGGTCCTTTGTGAGGTTAGGCTTATCGACTAGTCTAATTGGTCTCTTCTGGATGGTGTCCAAAAGCTTTAGAGAGTGCTTCGGAGTGCATCCCCTCACATAGGAGCAATACTCCAGCGATGGTCGGATCTTTGCCTTGTAGAGCAGCAGTAGTTGCTCTGGTGTGTACAGCTTCCTACAGCGGAACAAAACTCCAAGCTTCTGAGATGCCGTTTTAGCAATACTGACGACGTGGTCGTGCCAGGACATGTTGTTGTTGATGTTGATCCCCAAAAGCTTGACGGAAAGTGACTCGTCTATGGGGTGACCCTCTATTTCTACTGTTTGTAAGCCAATGTGAGACTTCTTTGTAAGTGTTATTGCCTGAGTTTTCTGTACGTTGAACTGTACTTTATTTATTAATCCCCACTCGACAATTTTTTGATATCCGCGTTGATCTGTGAGGCATGCTGCTGTCGCCGACGTACCGTCTCCTGGGATGATAGTGGCTTGCCTGGTACCATGCACGACACTAATGTACTGTCATCTGCGAAGCTGTAGACTGGATTGGAGGTTATTTCCAACAACTCGTTGATGTACAGCAGAAACAGTGTAGAGGATAGGACAGATTCCTGGGGAACACCGGCGTTTATTGAAAATACGTCTGATGAACAGCCCTCGACTACAACAAACAGAGATCGGTCGTTCAAAAAGCTAGTCAGCCACTGGCGCAGGCCAGGTGGTAGTCCATAGGCAGCAAGCTTGACTAGAAGTCCCTCATGCCACACTCTGTCGAAGGCCTTCGATATGTCAAGCACAACAACACGGGATTCGCCATGGTTTCCAATTGCTCTGTTCCGCAAGTGAGTGACTTAGACCAGAAGGTCATCCGTAAACCTGTGCTTACGGAAGCCATACTGGCGATCATTTATGATGTTATTATTGTCCAGGTATTTCAGGAGCTGTGTGTTAATGACAGTCTCCATAACCTTAGACATGACGCTGAGAAGAGCCACAGGTCTATAGTTTGTGGGTTCGGTTTTCTGCCTTTCTTGAGGATGGGTTGTACGCAGCCAATCTTCCATGAAGCGGGAAATACGCTAGGTGGTATTTTTTGGGTCACGGTATTGAAGGAGGAAAGACATTTTCGATCCTAAACTAGATATGTCTATGATTTGACATGGTGTTTCAGAGAAATCTCTCCCTAACAATATTTGTGCTTATAAACGGCGTATTTATCATCAACAAGGACTTTTTGATGGTTTTTCATCAAAAAAGTTGGTTCGCAGCTTATATTATTGACAGTGACCCCCTCACCTATTATATAATTACAGGGCTGCTCACTTCGCCTGCTTATGTTGGTCCTACTCCAGTAGAAACTGGGCAAAACGAGTTGCCTGTTGTGTAATCAGTTCTCGTAGTGCTGCTGGTGGTACTTCTTGTCCAGTTTGTCCCGGAATGTTGGCAAAACAGATAACTATGCCTCTTTTGCTGGACTCTCCGGTTCCGAAATTTGGACAGCTACTACATGCTGGGTGCACTAACCTGTTTACATAAATAACTTCAAGTCTTTTCTGATAGAGCTACAGGACTGTACCACTACCACAATTAAACACTACCAAAATAATTTAACTGTAGGGGTACATGTAATAATAATAATAATAATCAATGGTAGAGGTACCATCCTTTAAGTACCTGTAGCTCTCGAATTAATCACTTTAGACCCCAAGTGTGCTAGTTTGTTGGAATTATTTTATCGCGAGGAATACAAGAAGGTACAAATATACAGGGTGTCCCATTAAAAATTTCAAATCGGCCGTCACGTGATCAAAAACAAATACTTCATTGGGTGACACAGTAATAAGAAAAGATACTATATTTGCTCTTATTTAAGTCCGCAAAATTATAATTCGCCACTACTGCCCCGTTTTGATATATTGCTTGTCTTAATCGTGGTGCCTATTATTAGTTAATTGACGTTTCCAAATGCATTATGTAATGCTCCCAAATGACAATAGGGTTAATGGAGAATTAAGTTAAAATTTGGATTAGCTAACGGGGCACTTGAGGGACGTTCCAGTAACCGGCACTAGGGGCCGGCTTTTCAATATCCAGTTAAATATTTATCTGAAAGTTAACGGTTGACTGTTGGGTAAATTGTTTAAACAATTGAAGTTTAAACTTACAAATTCACGTAAATCTTATCTGACAGTTAATATCCATAGAAATGCTAACTGGCAGCTACCTATCTGGTACTTTTAACTGGACATTGAGAAACCGGCAGTAAGTCCAATAAAAAGCTGTATAACTGCTTGAAATTTCCGTTCATTCTTGAGCCACTTTAACAATAATTGCAAATACTGTTTTATTTTGTACTTATTCACCTTGATAGATCCGTGGAGCGATGAAAAGCCAAACAATCTTGCCAATGCCACAAGGTATACAGGATGTATTTGAAGCATGTCAGGCATACCAAGAAAGTGAAGAGAATATCAACTACTTTTTAAAAGGAAATTTGGAAAATTCTGTTATGAAATGGTCTGATTTAATCAACGACGTTTTAAAGCAGTCATCGCTCATAAGTAAGGTTCATGATTTTTCCTAAACAGGGTTTATTTAGTGAGCACGTTATCTAATTCTATAAAACAAATAACACTGTGAGGCATACTGCTTCATTAGGTTGACTTTTTCACGTTTTCTTTCTTTCCAAGATTAATGTTTCTTTACTTTTCATAAATATGCACAACGGTGAAAATTATGCAGCAGTTTTTGATGTATGGTTGCGTAATCATAATTCTTGTTATTTTACTGTTAATTCTGGCTATGGAGTTATCTAAAAGACAAATAGAACATAATATCACAAGTTTATATAATATTCTCCATCCAAAAATGTTCCAATAATTGAGGTGTTGAATTAAGAAAAAAAATATTTTTTTCTTGTGATAAATGGAAATATATAAGTTTTATCACTAAACTGTTCTTGTTTTCTTTTTTTTTTTCGCAATATTTCAAAAGTTATACCAAAATAAAAATGGGTTTTTGAATCGAGTACCGAAAACACGCCGACGGCTCCCGAACCCGTGTGACGTCACCATGGAAATGGAACAGCAGCCCGGTGTGTCGGAGCCCGGGTTGCACCCTTTTTGTTTTTGTTTTGTCTTATATATTGTTGTTGTGCGGGCGGATTTCCTCTGCGGCCCCTAAATACCTGCCGTGGTAGATGGAACCATCTATTCCTTCAAGAACATGAGGTATCGATTTTTGGCTCCGACATCTCGCATGGATGGTTTGTCCAGTAGCACTACAAATCCAATTCACAGTTCTAAGCAATAGACCGATCCCTGCTATCGAGCTGGGGCGCAGAAGACTGGCAGCGGCAACTTAGCTGTCAAAGGATTTGGCACTCGAGAATATGATAAAATTCAATTTTTCTAATACCCAGTATTGTACATTATTTAACACTTATTCAAAATTTTAGGAGTCAACCTTACAGGAAATGTGACAAGTTTCGTCAATTGCAACAGATGCTGAGAAAAGTATTTCTTACGATCCGATCTTCCCTCTCTATATAAAACCCAGATAAGATCTAGCCTGGAGTGTTGCTCACATGTTTGGGAAGATAAGCAATTTAACTAATCGGTGTCACCAGCCGTAACTCATCGCTTTCAGCCGCCGTCTCACCGGCGTACGGTTGCTGGCCAATCAGTTATCTGCCTGTATTTAAACGGAGTCTGCTCGTCCGAGCTATCTGATATAATTTCGCCTCTCACTGAGCAATATGGCTGCACTGAGCACATTTGTAGCATAATAACCTGTTTTGTGTATTCTCGGTTTTTAGGATTTGTAATACTACAGGTTCCACGTATTCTGCATAATCGACCTACTCCAATCCATGTAATCACTAATTTTGTCCAATCAGTATAATAGTATAAAAATTATTAATGACAAAGAACAACTGGATCGACGGAACTAAATAAGTGTATATACATTCTATATACATATACGGTCCAATGGACTTAAAGTTCAGCTCCTCAGTTTCCTCTGACCTGTGCTATCTAAAAACCTGCACAAATTATTCCATTTTGAGACTTAATAGTATAAACTGACAACTATTTGATGTCTTTAATGTGTTTAATGGTAAACAATTTTCTGTTACTATAAAAAATCTGAAAGCACCATCTTATATGGATATATTTCGTTTCACAAATACACATTAAAATTTAACTTTTATATGACTTTTGATCAATTCGTATTTCAGCTTTTGCAGAAGGTGCAAATCCTACACCAAGGAATGAAATCGACTTCTGGAACGCTCGTAACAAGAACCTTGAATCTATATACGACCAATTATGCGATCCAAGAGTAAAAAAGATGGGAGAATACTTGGAGCTAACTCAAAGTACTTATAGTGGCACCTTTAAAATGCTTTTCAAAAATGTCGTGGCAGCACTAGTGGAAGCTAGAGATATCTGCCTTTACCTAAAAGCGTTGCTGCCAAGCATCAACCATTTTGACGACGCCGAGATATTTGAAGCAGACAAGTTAGTTAATCCACTGATATACTGCGTCGGATTACTATGGGCTAACTCTAAGTAAGTACCAGTGTCATCAAGTCACTGTCTTGTCTCAAGCAACAATATTTTAATGGACAACAATTTCTTTACAGTCAGTATACCTGTCATTGCAGATAAAAAATATGCACTAATTCCAAAAGTATTAGAACTACGGACCTAAGTTTCATGCGTGATTGGAAGCAATGAGTGCATTCAGCAGACTCAACAATTGCGGAGCAGCTACCAAATTTTCTGCTGAACGCGTGCGCTACCTAGCAGCTACCGCTCTAGCGGTCGCCATTTTTTGTATCCATAGAAAAGTACGCTCACTTGGAGCGGAGCGGAATAAGCTACTTTTTACCACAGCATAGTAAACAACCAGCAGAGTAACTCAAGATGGCGGAAACTGCACGCGCATCCCCACTTTTGGAGAATCTTTTATAGGGATGCTAACGATACTTCGATACTTCTGCACTAATACCGAGTATTTTTGTCATCGATACTTTTTGAGGCATTCCACGCTGGTATTGATACTTTTGTATCGGTATTGATAATAATTATATAATTATTGAGGGGTGTAACCAGTTGCACAAAATGCTCTGTACGAACCAAATGTGCCTATTTGGCTAGAAAATATCGAGTTGGTACCGGTATCGATATTTTCATTTTCGCATCTCTACCCAAACTTCACAGCCGTAAAATCATCCATAAACCCTCCCAAGGTCAACTTTTTGGGAACCATTTTCATATAGGAAATTCTCAGAGATATTTTGCTGGTTGTTTATTATGCTCTGCTTTTGACCTTGTGAGTGTCACATATTATGACACTTGTGTTATAGGTTATGTTGTCATATTTAAAAGAAAGAGTCCACACTACAGTCCAAAACTTTGATACAATTTGACATATCTTTTGAGGCCTTTACGGAAACAGTGATCTGGATCCGGATAGATCAGTTATACGTCAAACAGCTGTCAAGTGGGATTTATGATTCCATGGATTTAACGGACCTCGAACCACGAAAAAGTTGGTTTAAGAATAAAAAACAAATGGTTAAGTAAAGCAGCTACTGATATGAATCATCCGATCGCAATCACTTACTGTTTAAGAGCGAGCTGACCCTATTTCTGACTGATCCCAGATCACTTTCCGAACGTCAGGATCAGTGATCCAACTGATCGGGTAAACCCGATCATAGTTTCCGTAAAGGCCTTTTATCTTTAATAACCTCAAATGTGACCACTCATTTGACATTTCACCGACAACTCACAGTCGACATCAACTATTGATCTTAATATCTCAGAGCGCACAAATAATGCTTTTGAGGAGAACGCCAACTGTTGAGATGTAGGGGCTACAAAAGTGGCGGCTCCCGATCTCTCTCCTGAATGCAACCAATGTATAAAACAGCCACAGTCGGCATAGTTATCTAAAAGACAACAGCGAGTAGAAAAAGCAATTATTTGGGGTATATTTTCAATTGAAAGCGCGTGTGGAAACCTGTTCTGCCATTTGTCGATTTTTTGCCAAGAGAACCACTTGCGTGAAGTTTTCAAAGCAGACTTTATGATATCAAATAAAAGACTTTATTTCTGGCTATACTACTTTAATTCCTTAATCCTAGGTACTATGCCACGAACGACAGGATTGTTATCCTATGGAAGATGATCGTAAATATGATGATAGAATCTTGTGAGAGATCCCTGGATCCCAGCAATATATTTCAAGGTGACGTAGAAGAAATTTTCAAGAAATTAAGGGATACAATAGCAGTTCTACAGAAAGTTCAGGACTCATTCGAATACGTTCGGGACAACTTATCCTCCTGCTATAAAGAACCGCAGGAAGGTGAAGAACCGGTAGTACAGAAGCCATGGGCTTTCCATAGGAGGAATGTATTCCAAAGACTGATTGACTTTGTTGAAAGACTAAAAGTGGTAGGTACTTTTAATGTAATTTCTGGCACTTATTCTTTTGTTATCTCTCCTTTACTGACTTTTCGGCCATCTGTATCCTTTATCAGAGTATAAAATACTTGGCAAAAGATCAATTTGGAATTAGTGGCATTGTATGACAGCGATGCCAGCTTTGGTTTTTTGAGACCTATAGTTAATTGGGCGATTTTGAAATACTCCGCAATATCTAAGAAATTCAATTTTTTATTCTTCCAAAATGGGTAAAGATGCTCTGTTAAGAATTCTATGGAAACAAAATTGACAGTAATAAAAAAAGAGCAAAATGATACGAAATACACTGAAAAATATCGTCTCTCTCAAAATTAGTAATGAGTTATCCAGAAAGCGTTTTGATGATGCCATCATAACAGAAAAAAGTTATAATTGCATAAAGAATGAAGATTTCCTTTATAAAAAGTATGAACGAAATAGGGGATCCAACTGATGATGGTGATGCTGAATTATGTGTATTAAAAGAATCCCACAACCAAGCTATGGATCATTTCAAGACGTTAAATATAACTTATCTTCGAAACCCCATCTTAAGACTGAAATAAAATGAAAACCCTAGCGAACAAAAATAATTTTAAACGAATGTTTTGATATAATTGGAGACTTTTACTCCACTGCAAAAGTCCCATCTAGTGCCTAGTTACCATCTATACCGAGAGTACCCCAAGCCATGAGCGAAATCACGTTCAGAACAAAAATAGTTCGGAAGGTACTGCAGTCACTTGACATTAATAAGGCGAATGGGCCCGACATGATCCCCTCCATTGTTGTCAAGAAGTGCGCACCGGAGCTCGCTCCCATATTTACCCGCCTCTTTCGAATGTCTTACGATTCCGGCATTTTCTCAAAAGACTGGAAAACAGCTTGCATCCAGCCGGTGCCAAAAAAGGAGTCCAAAACTGATTCGACCAACTACAGACCTATAGCTCTCCTTTCTGTAATCAGTAAAGTGATGGAGAGATGCATCAACCAAGAGCTCATTAAATACCTAGTGCTCTATCACTTAATAAAAGACAGACAATATGGATTCCGACACCAGATATCAACTGGAGATCTCCTGGCTTACGTCACACATGTGTGGAGCAAACTCATTCAGTCATTTGGCGAGGCTCACGTCGTTGCTCTCGATATTTCAAAGGCATTCGATCAACTGTGGCATGCAGCTCTCCTAAACAAGCTCCCGTCTTATGGGCTCCCTGTTAAGCTTTGCGGTTGGACCGCAGACTTCCTCTCAGGTCGGAAAATCTCTGTCGTGGTTAACGGCTTTTCATCTTTTTTCATCAATGCCGGGGTTCCGCAGGGATCGGTATTGGCTCCGACATTGTTTCTGCTCCACATTAATGAGCTACTCTCTAGCACTACAAACCCAATCCACAGTGTGGCGGATGACAGTACGCTGCATGCGGGTATTATGAGCAACAGACCAATCTCTGTGGTCGAGCTGGAACGCAGAAGACTGGCAGTGGCAGCTTCACTTTCAAAGGATCTCGATACCATTACCGCTTGGGGGCTTAAGAGTATGGTTAAATTTAATGCCTCCAAGACCCAGTATTGTACATTATCAAACAAGAAGTGCCCAAGCCAACACCAGGTTCTAATGAACAACCAGGCTCTGCCAAGGAGTCACTCATTCAAGCTGTTAGGAGTCAACATTACAGAAAATCTGATCTGGCACGAACACGTTGCGTCAATTGCAACAGTTGCTGGTAAAAAGCTTGGGTACCTATTTAGAGCCAGAAGGTATTTCTCAATAGGTAACCTCCTCACGCTATATAAAGCCCAGATAAGACCTTGCCTGGAGTATTGCTCTCATGTCTGGGGAGCTGCTGCCCCTACTACCTTGTCTATACTAGATGCGTCCAGAGAAGGGCAATTCGACTAATTGGCGATCCGGCCTTAACGCGCCACCTACAGTCACTTTCTCACCGGCGTGTTGTTGGTGACCTCTCACTCTTCTACTGATATCCCAACGGAATCTGCTCCTCAGAGCTATCCTCTATCGTTCCGCCGCTCACTGCTCCTATCAGATGTACCCGTGCGACCGCTGTATCTCATCCTAAGACGGCCGTTCTTCATACATCAAGAACTGAGCGCTACAACCGCACATTTATTCCCAGGGTGTCTAAGGCTTGGAATGGACTGCCAGAAGATGTATTTATTGGGCCTGCGGGTATTGGCCCATTCAAATCTCGCGTTAACAAACTTCCCCTAACATAACCCTTTCACAGCAGCCGCGGTACTCTGGTATTTAGGCTCTGCCTGCGCGGTCTGCTCAGTTATAAAAAAAATAATTGGAGACGAACTACTTCTACTGTTGAATCACTGTTTGATATATGGCAAACTTCCATCTAAACTGAAATGTCCTACCATTACTCCTGTTCCAAAATCTCAAAACGCTGAGCTATATGATCAAGTATGCGGCCAATAATGTTCTGCTAGATGTTGAGAAGCTTTTGAAGGAATTATATATGAAGAAGTTATAGAACCTATTGAAGAAGACCAACTACTGGCAAAACATCAAGCAGGATTCAGAAAGAAATACTCTACGGAAACAGCAATTCAAGTGGTAGTAGAATATTGGAGACGTTCTATGGACGAGAAGAAATATACATTAATGGTGTCTTTAGATTTAAAAAGGGCATTTGAGACTATAAATAGGGAAAACTTGTTACAGAAATTACATCATTATGGATTCAGGAACCAGTATATACAGTATTCCAAAATTGATTAATGAATAGGAGCCAGATAACTAAAATAGGAAACACTTCTTCAAGTGTTAAAAATATTTCAGTTGGGGTACGACAGGGAAGTAAATTAGCTCCTTTATCAATTGGTTGAATGTAAATAAAGCTAAAAGGAATACTAATAAAACAAAATGTATGTAATGAACAAACATTCAAACGAGACAGCAATTACTCTTTTGGTTAATAATGACAAAAGTGAAGTAGTTACATCTATCAAATATGTGAGCTATATTAGATAGTAGATTAAAATTTGAAGTTTACCTTGATTATATTATTTCAAAAATATTCGAAAAGATAAATTACTTATAAAGAATTTCCCAAAGCCTCAGTGTTTATTCTAAAAACGTTGTGTACAATAACAACAACAACAACAACAACAACAGCAAAAATTACTAGTGCTGCAAAACTAAACAACGAGAACAATTTTGAATAAAAATAAATTCACAAAGATAAGTTATATGTTTAAACAACTTCAGTGGTTGAATATAAAGCATTCTGTATTGTATCTAGTTCTCATTTTCATATTTAGATAAAAAGAACCATTTATTTTCGGAAATTTTAAATAACTTTATAGAATTAAACAATATACATAACATAACTGTTCGACCAGAGGCAATATAGATTTTCACCCACAAATTTGCAACAGCAATATGAAAAATAAATCGATGTTCCAAAAAGGGTTATACGAATTTAATAAACTTGGCAATAATATTAAATCAAGTGCCAATTTGAAAGAATTAAAGACAAAATTGGAAAAGTATTTCTTGGATATACAAACTTTATAGTGATGTAATCTTATGAATGTACTCAGCGAATTAATTTAGTTTGTAATCTTGGTAACAGTTATATTATTATAGCGCAGTTGTGCTAAATAAACCTGTACTACTACTACTGCTACTACTACTAATTGTTCCATCTGCGAGCCACGCCACCTACGATTTTTCCAAATCCTACGCGCCATTACGGTATAATCACAGCATAGTAAACAACCAGCACAATAACTCAGGTTGGCGGAAATTACACGCGCATCCCCACGTTTGGATGATTTTTTGTAGGGATGCTAACGATACTTCGATACTTCTGCACTAATATCGGGTATTTTTGTAATCGATACTTCTTGAGGCATTCCAAGCTGGTATCGATACCTTTGTATCGGTATCGAAAATAATTATATAATTATTGAGGGGTGTAATCAATTGCACAAAATGCTCTGTACGAACCAAACGCGCCTATTTGGCTAAAAAAAATCGAGTTCGTACCGGTATCGATATTCTCATTTTCGCATCTCTACCCAAACCTCACATCCGTAAAACCCTCCCAAGGTCAAATTCTGTGGAAACCATTTTTATGCAAATAAAAGTGAAAGAGAATTAAATTTCGCATCCATTGACGTCAAACTGATCATACCATCCCATCTGAAAAAAGTTTTTAACGTTTTAAGCTTTTCAAACTTGAAAATTGCTAGTCCATTGATTTATTGCTCGTTTAAAATAATGATCTTACTGAAATGCAATCACGTTTCTTGCTCGTTTCAAAACCGGAAACCGCATCTTTCTGACATGCTTATTTTCCGAGTTTTATTAACATTTTTTGTAAAGTACTACAAACGTCAAATTCCATAAAGATTGCTGAATAACACCGAAAATAGGCTTCTGAGACATAAACTTAGGTTAAGAAACTGACCTCAAAATCGGTGGCGAATTCAAAAATGTAATAACATACAGGGTGGTCTATTCAAACTAAAGAAGTTGATGCCTACTTCCTGTATGTCCGGATGTCCACCATCTTTGAATTTATTTTTCACAAGTGGACCATTTGGAAAGAAACGTTTACAAAATATTTTCTTCTAATTTATATGACAAGGTCGCTAGAGAGCACCGCGCACTTATTGGGCCACGCTGTATATAATATATAATTTGTAATATGTACATATTGTAAATAGACTAGTAAAATTAATAATAGTATCCGGTATAATGCATTTATAAACATGATTATGCATATTTTGCTATAAATATGACAAGCTCTTCTTTTTTTAGATAAAAGGTATCCTAGGCACACATTTAGAGTTCAGCAAACTAGAGAAAGTGGAGATAGGTGGTATTAAGGGGAGGCAGCTTTCGCAGAAGTGTGAAGCCATATTTGAGGAGTTCAACAAACACTACAACGTCTTCAACAACATTCAGTATGATGTATTAGATTTGACAGATTTGAGTATTATTAAGGACTACGATGCGTTCAATGAAAAATGTGTGGATTTGGATCGTAGATTGGCTGCAATCTTCGCTCAAGTATGTATTAGCAAAATAGGCCAAGTATGGTTGACTCAGTGCTTACTATATACAGGGTGTCCAGTTAGTGTATAATTCTTCGATATCTCGCAAGGTATACTCTGTTACCTGATACTTTAAACTGGCTTGACGTCTATTTGATAGGTATCAGCTGACGAAGAAGTGTATCTCAAATTTAATTTTTTACTAGTGGTGTTGATTGGCAATCCTGCGATCAGGACTGTATTAGTAATATTCTTACTGAATATCTCATTGTCAAAAAGTAATTGCTATTTTTGTGAACAAGAAATTGATTCAATATCCAGAAATTCGCATCAAGAATGGTTGGTTAAAAGAAACATTATTTTTTTTATATTGTTAGACTATCAAAATACTCCTAAATTTAGCAATAGGGTCGATTTAATTTATAGCTTGTATCACTAGTGGGATATTTATTGGTTAAAACGTACAACGTACAATTGAAAAAGAGTGTAAAGTAAGTACATAGAGTAAAATTAATATAGGTAGTTTAACTGATCAGCTTCATCAGAAATGTTTCTAATTAAACTACAAATGATTTGGTACCTCAGTAAGGTTCAGTTCTAATTCAGGAAATCGAACCTGTGTAAACTCTCTGAAATAGCGCCATACATTTTTTACTATTTGTATAGCAGTTGCGCATTGCCTTTCAACGCCTTATTTTTCTTCAATTGTTGTAAAAAGAAATATTAGGAACTCAGTGCTTGTATATGGTTAAGCCAAAAATGCTTTTATCTTCATTCTTACCTCATTTAAAACGTAATCATCATCATTCAGACTAGCCATACTGCCATACTGATATACTGAAGAAACGCATAGACAGAAAATAGACGAAAAAGTCACCAAGTATCAATTACTCGTCATTAGCAGGACTTGCACTCAGTATAGCCCTGAATTCCTTCAAAGCTTAAAAATTGATACATCAAGACTCAATCTGGGGTATTTTTAGATATCACTAGCCGAACAGCTGTTCGCTGTTGACACGGCTGACAGTTTAAAGTATCGGGTAACAGGGTATATACCTGATAGAAGAAAATATCAAATACAAAAGTTATTTTTTCACTTAAGACGCATATTCCAAAAATATTTTGAAATATATAGGGTGTTGCGGGAAAGTAGGATAGTGATCAACTTAATTTTTTTATATGGAACTATAACTTTTTCTTAAATTCTTCTAGTGTCCATCATTGATCTCTATTCAACCCTTAAATATTTTTGGGATCGATTGGACGTTGCCAAGTTATAATTTTTTTTTATTAATTTCCGGATTTGCGAGGTCGCAAGTAATGCGTTCAAATCGATATACTCCTTTAACTTTTCTCAATAATATTATACAGCGAGTTACTTGAATATTAAGTGGATATTATTTTGGATCTTACCCGCAATTTGTATCTACAGTTTGTTTTTGGCAGAATTTTAAATTACGGCAAATTGAAGGTCATTTTACGTTGTTTTTTCAAATGTAACACCCTGTATTCTTTATTTTAAATCGAAATATTTAATAATACCCTATCTCGCCTTGTAATATTTTTTTTCACGTATGCGACATTGCCAAGTTATAAATAACTTTTCCAAATTTTCGAACAGGTATCCCCGATTTTAATTTATTCTAAATGGAATCCGCTACTTATTTTTATTGCAATGAATTGCGCATGTCGGATTTAGTAAGATCTCACAATTTTAAAATTTTGTTTCTATTAATTACTGAGCTACGGCAACACCGCTTTTTCAATAAACAGTACCGGAACGCATAAATATTTCCAGAACTGCTGGAGAGGTGAAATTCAATACTTGGGGTTTTTTGAACATACAGAATTCAAAAACGCTAACATCACTGTTGTCTGGATAGAATCCACTAACTTATAGGATATATGATAGTCTAGGGTATTAGTTAAAAAAATTTCCCTTCTTATGTCTATACCGCCCCTGGCACAATTTCAAACATAATTATTCAACCCTTCCCTCATCGCACGGTAGTAGTGCAGTACTAGATTTGATGCTTGTTGCAATCACATTAGTGTTTTTGAATTTACAGTTTAAATGTGTATAAAGAAATCCACATACATATATATGTATTGAATTTCATAGTTTGGGTATACATATATTGATAGGAATTATTTTTCACAATGAAGGAGCATTCCCATAACAGTATCCCGAAACAGCAAACAGCCAGAAATATTTAAAACGACTACAAAGTAGTTCAGAGGACTCTAGTATATTTCTAATACCTCCGCGGTAATATACCTATTTTCAAATCCTTCTTCATATATTTGACCCCCACAGCATATTGATCCCACATCAGTCGGTTAATTTTTGCCACACTATTTGTACTGACATCAAATGAGCTGTGGACGGTAAAATATGTTCTAAATGAGGTCAGAAACAGAATGCTGGTGATTGGGAGCAACTACACATTTCTTATAGTGTTTTCAACTGAGCAGCACTCACTGCACTCTTGACAAGTGCAAATTTGTCATCTGCTCTGACAAAGTGCATATCGGTGCGGATCAGTGCAATTCCCGAGTGGAACGTATCCAAGTAGAACAGTGCTTTTATAGTGACAGCTGGCTTTTGTTTTTTCTAATAGTGTTTTCCACTGGGCTGCACTCACCCGCACTCCGTTGAACTGAGTGCAATAGTTATGTTCCACTGGTAAAGTTCTGTTGCACTGCTTGATTTTTAGTATGTTCCACTACCCGCATTCTCTGAGTGTAGTGCGCACTCAGGGCAACTTTTTCGCACGAGCCTCGGGATCTCGTGCTGTAGTGCCAGTGCAAATATGGCGAATATGGCCTCAAAAATGTCAGATTTTCTAATTTTAAATAAATTGCTAGAAAGCGATGAAAGTAGTGATGATGAAGAAGAAACTGCAATGTTATTGAAGGAAAAGCAAAAAATGCCGAAAGTTATAGAATTTGTGGAAACTGTAGTACACAAATTCAGCGATAAAGAGGTATACACTTTTTTCTAATAAAAAAATATTAAAACTTAATAAAATCATTTTTAGTTTAAAAGTGTTTTTCGTGTGGAAAGGACTACGTACTACAAGTTAATAGAAGAATTGAGGGACTCTCAATTCTTCCTCCGGAAGACCACATTTGCCATCATAATTTTCATAATCCTCAGACATTTTATACCTTTCTAACTTAAATAAACAGATCTATCGACCTTAGAAAAAACAAAGGTCGGGTGTCATTATAAATGCACTGTTCTGCTTGGGTACGTTCCACTCAGGAATTGCACTGATCCCCACCGATATGCACTTTGTCAGAGCAGATGATAGAATTGCACTTGTCAGGAGCGCACTGAGTGCTGCTCAGTGGAAAACACTATAAGGTTAATAGAGCTGTTTACTTTCGGTGTCTACTAACCTTAATCTTTTTGTCATAAAACGACGAATTTTAATTTAGAAAGGTATAAAATGTCTGAGGATTATGAAAATTATGATGGCAAATGTGGTCTTCCGGGGGAAGAATTGAGAGTCCCTGAATTCTTCTATTAACTTGTAACATGTAGTCCTTTCCACACGAAAATTACTTTTAAACTAAAAATGATTTTATTTTTTTTTTTTTTTTTTTTGTTTTAGCGGCATCAACTACTGTGGTTATTAGCCGCAGTCGTGGAGTTTATATACCATTACAGTCATTTATGGTCATTATATTGCAAGGAATGTATTTATTCGCATCAGAAATATTAATACTTTTTGGTATTCGTCTGTTAGGAGGGTTTTTATATTCCGAGACATATGTAGTTCTCGTCGAATGTCGTTATGGAGTTGGCATTCAATTAGAAGATGTTCTATAGTTAGCCTCAGATTGCATACTGTGCACCTGGGTCTTGAGTCGCCGGATAGCAGGTACGAATGGGTCAGTTTACAGTGACCGATGCGGAGACGGCATAGAACTGATTGTTGTCGACGATTAAGGGTCCTAGGGTAGTTCCATTTATCTATGTTAGTCTGGATAGTCTTTAAGTGTCCGTCATAACAGTCCCACTGGATTTGCCACAGGTGTTTTACAGTTGTCTTTATGTAATTCAAGTAGTCTGTTACTGGAGTTAGGATACCTTCATCTGGAGGGGTGTGCGATGCTCTTTTAGCGGCTGCATCTGCAAGTTCGTTGCCCGGTATATTGATGTGGCTTGGTACCCACATAAAGTGGGCCTTCTTGCCATCCTTATCCAGTGATGTGCTTAGGTCCAGAATCCGTACTATTCTCTCGTCTTTTGTGAAAATGTTTCCCAGGGCTTCCAGTACACTCAACGAATCCGATACTATTAGACAGGTCGTATATGGGGAGAAGGCAAAATACAGCAGCGCTTGCCAGATGGCATAGGCCTCAGCGGTGAATATACTTGCGATGGAGTTAAGCGTCCAAGTATAGGAGTTATCATTAACCGCTATTGCAGCTCCCACTCCAGAAGTTGTCTTAGAGCCATCTGTATATATAATGAGGTGATCGTTATATGGTGCTATATGATGCCAGAATGACCGTTGTAATATGTGATGGGATGTCTTATGTTTGGGAAGTTCTGAGAGACTCTTGTTTATGACGGGTTGTGTGCGGGTCCAAGGGGGAACGTCAAATGTTGCTATACGTAAAACTTCACCTATAATTATATTCTTTTCCTGTTGGAATTCCAGGCTGCGGATTCTAGTCGGACGCGTATATGTAGGACGATTTGTATATACGTTTTCACTGTTCAGTATCTTCGAGTTTAAATGACGTGGAAGGGATTTTACTTTGGTGGTGTAGATAACAGTTTGCATGTTTCCTCTCAAATGCAAGGGCATTACGGCAGCATCGCAGAGTACGGCACATGATGGACTTGTTCGGAAAGCTCCTGTAGCAGTCCTCAGGGCTGCTAGTTGTATTCTTTCAAGTTCCTTGATTTTGGTTGTTCTCGCCGAGTTATACACCACTCTTCCATAGTCTATTCGAGATTGAATAAGTGTTTGATACAATTTGATAAGGACTTCACGATCTGCGCCCCATCTAATGCTGCCGACACACTTCATCAGGTTAATATACTTTCTGCAGCGAGTCGCTACATATTGTATATGGTCTTTCCAGTACAGTTTGTGGTCGAAGACAATACCTAGAAACTTTACCGATGTTTTGTTCTCTATTACTTGCCCTTGCAGGGTAAGGGTAACTTGAGGATGATCTCTGCGGAGCCTGCAGAAGTGAATACAAGACGTCTTCGTCGGCGAGAAGGAGAAGCCTCTGTTTTTAGCTATCACGTCCAGTCTATCAATTTCTTCTTGGAGATGTGCAAAGTTACCATCTGAAGAGGTACTGGAAAATAAGCACAAATCATCCACGTATAAAACAGATTGCACATTCCTGGGGGTACTCTCCACTAGGAAGTTTATGGCCACAATAAATAGTGATACACTCAGAACAGACCCTTGTGGAACACCGTTTTCGAGATTCCTGATTGTTGACCTAGTATCGCCAACCTGTACTTGGGACAGTCGATCCGACAGAAAGCTTTGGATGAGCCTGGGAAGATTACCACGCAAGCCCCATTCATGAAGTTGTCTGAGGATTGCAAACCGCCACGTCATGTCAAATGCTTTCCTCAAATCAAACATTACTGCTGTTAGATGTTGTCTTTCGACGAATGCGTCTTGGATTGCATTCTCAAGATGCACAAGGGCATCTACCGTTGAGTGGTATTGCCTGAAACCAACTTGTTGACTTGAAATTAGCTGGTGATATTCCAGGTACCAGACAAGACGGTAGCTGATCATTCTTTCAAAGAGCTTGCCCAGACAACACGTAAGCGAGATAGGACGATAGCTGTCGGGCGAAGTAAGTTCTTTATTTTCTTTCAATATGGGTATCACTATTGCTATTTTCCATGCATCTGGGTAGATTCCAGCGTTCCAAGCTTTGTTAAGTGTATGTAATATTTCAATTTTTGCAGACTTTGGGAGGTGTCGGATCATACAATATGGTACAGTGTCTACACCTGGTGCAGAGTCCTTGCAGTTTTCCAGCGCAAATTCAAATTCTTGGTAGGAGAAAGGGATATTGTATGATAGTGTTACTGGTGAGTGAAAGTCTAAACCCAGTTCTTCAGAGGTTAGCTTCAGTTGCTGAAATGTTTCCTCATAATTTGCAGTACTACTAGCATGCTCAAACTGGTCTGCAAGGGCGTTACATATACTTGGCATATCCTCTACTACTACTGAGCTAGACAGTTTCAGAGCGCTGGGATATCTGAAGCGCTTTCTCCCCGATATAATATTAATTTTTCTCCACATTTCCCGTATCGGTGTCTCAGAGGTTATTGAAGAGACGTAGGACTCCCATGACCTCTTTTGTGCCTCATTTATAAGTCTGCGTGCATTCGCACGTAGCTTCTTGAATTCAATCATATTGGTTGTTGTAGGTCTCCGTTTGAATGCATTCAGGGCAGATTTCTTTTTTCTAATTGCATCCTGGATAGCGTCGTTCCACCAAGGGACAGCCTTATTAGAGGTAGTTCCAGAGGTCATAGGGATACTATCTTTAGCTGCGCCTTTGATAGCTTCAGTAATTACATCCACCGCGGCATTCACATCTTCTGGTACCGTTAGGTTAGACATACAACCTGAAAATTTATCCCAGTCTGCTTTTTCAGTTAGCCATCTTTTGTGTGACGGATGGAAATTTTTGGCAACATCGGTCGTTATGACAATAGGGAAATGGTCACTGAAATTTAAGTCGTCAAGTGATGTCCAGGTTATTCTAGTTGCAAGCTGCGGGGAGCACATACTGAGATCTATGGCCGAACACCCAGCTGTTCGCACATCGAAGTGCGTAGGGGAGCCTGTGTTAAGTAGAACTAAATTGGAGGACTCGATAAATTCTTCTATAGTTCGTCCTCGCATGTCTCTTCGAATTGATCCCCATAGAGGCGAGTGCGCATTGAAATCGCCCATTAGAATGATCGGCGGTGGGAGTGACGAGATGAGGTTGTGAAGTTGATCAATATGCCATGTACCATCGGGTAAGTATATACTACATAGCGTAGCTACTATAGGTGACTCGATTCTTACGGCAACAGCTTGGAGATGAGTGTTTAGGTTCACTTCAAGAGCTATTACGTCTTGTTTCAGAATCAATGCCACTCCACCTCTAGCTCTGCGATCTGGTATCACGTCCTTTCGGAATATATTAAAACCTCTCAGCGAGAAATTAAAACCTGGTTTAAAATGCGTTTCCTGTAACGCCACACAAAAGGGGTCATACTCCCTTAACATAATACGGAACTCATTTATGTGTGAGGTACACCCGTTACAGTTCCACTGAATAATGATTTGCATTATATGATTATTGTAAGGTGGTTACTTACGCTAGTTAGTTAGACATGGGTAGGGGTATTCAGAAAAGGACAAATACGTTATATATGTATAAAGGATAAATAAATGAACAAATAAATGAATAAATAAACGAATAACAGATAAACAAATAAATAAATAAACGAATAAACAGATAAGCAAATAAATAAATAAATAAGAATAAAATAGTAAGTTAGACCTGCAATAACAGGCACATATCACAGATAAATATCACAGTGGTCATCAGGTGACTGGGTTATTATCACAGCTAGTTGACTGACCAGAGTTTAGCTCTTGGCTGGCCTGGTCAGGCCGTGCTGCATTTCTTTGCGCGCTGGTGTCTCTTGAGCCTCTTGGTTTGCCTTTAGGCCAACCTTTCTTTCTAGGCGAACGAGTACCAGCAGGCTGCGGCTGGGAGAAGATGTTTCCTCTCTCTAGGTTTACATCATCACAGGAAGAGTCTTCGGAAGCAGCTTGAGAATCTCTTTTTCGCTTTTCCTGTACTGATGGAGGTACGGTCCTCCTCTCGTTCGTAACAGATGACGAGATTGATGCTGATCGGGGTCTACCAGACGGAATACTGAATATCATTCCTAGACTTGACTCTAGTGTCGTTTTCACTATTTCAACTATCTTTGGGGTAAGTTCGTTAAGTATGTTCTGGGTGTTGTTGACTGGTGTAGCTGCACGCGCTACTTGGGAGTAAGTTACTCCAACTGTAGGTGTTTGAATGGTAACTCGCGCTTTTGCTTCCATGTAGGAGAGTCCTTCTGTAACCTTGAGTTTTTGTATGGCATATTCAGTTTTGTATTTAGGACAGGACTTGGCTCTAGCAGAATGTGGTCCATCACAGTTCACGCATTTGACAGGTTGTATACATGGTGATCCCTCATGTATGGGTTGGCCACAAACGCAGACTTGGTTCCCGTTACATCTGGACGCTGTATGCCCAAATAATTGACATCTGAAGCAACGGAGAGGGGATGGTATGTAAGGTCGAACGGGAAGACTATAAAAGGCTATTTTAACTTTTTCTTGTAGCTTGGGGGTATTGAAGGTGACGACGTGGTTTGGAGTGTCCGTAAGTGCTCCATCCATTTTGGCTTTGATTCGCTGCACATTTATAATACCTTGATCTTTGGTACCATCCAATATTTCTTCTACTGAGCAGTTTAGTAGGTCTTTGCAATAAACTATCCCTCTTGATGTGTTCATCGTAGCATGGGGTATTACATTCACATCAAAATCACTAAAACGGTTAACTCTTAATAGCCTTTCAGATTGAGCATTCGATTTAGTTTCAACTAGTAGACCCTCTTTAGTTTTGGTAACATTTTTTGTTTCACCGATAAGACCGTATAGTGTTTTGGATATTATAAAAGGACTAACTCTGGAGAAATCTCCTTCCAATTTCTTAATGAGTATGAACCGAGGGACAGGTCCCGCCGTCTCATTTCTCACATTATTTTGACCAGCTGACATGGCCGGAACTTCCTTGCCAGCTTGGTGACTGTTTGATGGGTTTTAGGTGGCCCATCACCACCTGAGGTTGATCTTGTTGTTTCCATCTAGATCCCACGAGTATCTGGGAAAAACGGTCGCTTACAACAGAGCCCAGTATGCCGTAAGAGGGCTGTCTAAAACTGGAGGGCGCCAGGTATCCAGAGTACTCCGTTCGAGACTCACTATCGTAGAGCCATGCACCCCTCAGCACGGATCGTATGACACCTTGGGTTACGGATTTTTTAAATAGGTTTTCTCCTGGGGTTGGTGTGGGGGAGGGTTTTAGGTGAAGGAATAGGATAGGACATGGTAAGGTAATAGGAGAGATTAAGCTCGGTGTTTGGTAGAATAATTAAAACTGCCAAACACCGAACTCCCTGCCTGGGGCCGTGGGGGCGACGCTCCCCATGTATCTTCCCTTGAAACCAGAATAAGCTTCCGGTTTTAAAAGAAAATACCCCCTGCGGGGAAAATGATTTTATTAAATTTTAAATTTTTTTTATTAGAAAAAAAATTTGTACCTATTTATCGCTGAATTTGTGTTTCCACAAATTTTATAACTTTCTGTATTTTTCGCTTTTCCTTCAATAACATCGCAATTTCTTCTTCATCATCACTACTTTCATCGCTTTCTAGCAATTCATTTCAAATCAGAAAATCTGATATTTTGGAGGCCATATTCGCCATACTTGCACTGGCACTATAGCACGAGATCCCGAGGCCCGTGCGAAAAAGTTGCCCTGAGTGCGCTCTACACTCAGACAATGCGGGTAGTGGAACATACTAAAAATCAAGCAGTGCAATAGAACTTTACCAGTGGAACACAACTATTGCACTCAGTTCAACGCAGGGTGTATGCAGACCAGTGGAAAACACTATAAATGTGCTGTAGTCCTCATGCACACTTGTTAGATGCCCCCTCTGTTCGATAGGATAGCTTCGTTCTAATGGTACGCGCACATAAATCGGCATCGGACGGACGGGACAACTGGAACGGCCGTTGCGGTACGCATTTTTCATTTGGGTATCGCACATATCTGATCGGAATCGACGGAAGAATTGGAAGGTAGTTGCAAATATGTCTTCGAACGGTGACGAGTTGGCGATTGTTCTGGAAGAAGAAATTTTTCAAAAATGTAGAAAGCGTAGACGGATGTGGGTTCATGAAGTATCTCAGAGAAGGGCAGTTTTTGAATTGGAAGGTATTTTCAAATATGTCTTCGAACGGCGACGAGTTGGCGATTGTTCTGGAAGAAGAATTTTTCAAAAATGTAGAAAGCGTAGACGGATGCGGGTTCATGAAGTATCTCAGAGAAGGGCAGCTTTTGGGAATATGTACATTTATCTCCAGGCTTAATGACTGACGGAAAGAAGTTCTTCAGTTACTTCAGAATGACTCGCTTTAAATTCTATTCGTTACTGGAGGTCATCAGAGAAGCCATTACGTAAGGAAAATGTCCATCTCGCCCACCTATTAGAGCAACAGAAAGGTTGATTATATGCTTAAGGTAAATCGATACTTGCAAAATGCCGACGATGCCTTGGCAATCCCCGATCAGCATCGCACATAGTTGCTATATTCTTGCCGGATTTTCAAAATTCGATGCCTACCGTCCGCACATGTGTGCACTGGTCCATTAAATTCTATAGAAAGTATTTTTCTACCGTACCTTAAAGAGGTATAGTTTTATACAGCTGGAGGAACAGAGCCATTGAAAACCATGGCGAATCCCGTGTTGTTGCGCTTGACATATCGAAAGCCTTTGACAGAGTGTGGCATGAGGGACTTCTAGTCAAGCTTGCTGCTTATGGACTACCACCTGGTCTGCGCCAGTGGCTGAACAGCTTTTTGATCGACCGATCTCTGTTCGTTGTAGTCGAAGGCTGTTCATCAGACGTATTTCCAATAAACGCCGGTGTTCCTCAGGGATCTGTTTTATCCCGTACACTGTTCCTGCTGTACATCAACGAGCTGCTGGAAATAACATCCAATCCAATCTACAGCTTCGCAGACGGCAGTACATTGATATCGTGCATGGAACCAGGCAAGCCACTATCATCCCAGGAGACGGTACGTCGACGACAGCAGCATGCCTCACAGATCAACGCAGATATCAAAAAAATTGTCGAGTGGGGATTAGTAAATAAAGTACAGTTCAACGTACAGAAAACCCAAGCAACAACACTTACAAAGAAGTCTCACACTGGCTTACCAACATTGGAAATGGAGGGTCACCCCATAGACGAGTCACCTTCCATCAAGCTTTTGGGGGTCAACATCAACAACAACATGTCTTGGCATGACCACGTCGTCAGTATTGCTAAAACGGCATCCCAGAAGCTTGGAGTTTTGTTCCGCTGTAGGAAGCTGTACACACCAGAGCAACTGCTGCTGCTCTACAAGGCACAGATCCGACCACCGCTGGAGTATTGCTCCCATGTGTGGGGATGCGCTCCCAAGCACTCTCTAAAGCTTCTGGACACCATCCAGAAGAGAGCAATTAGACTGATCGATACGCCTAACCTCACAAAGGACCTCCATAGCCTGGAACATCGAAGAAGGGTGGCTGACCTGTCCCTGTTCTACAGATTCTATCACGGAAGATGTTCGAGTGAGCTCTCCCAGGTAATAACAGCAAAGGCCGCCCGAACGAGGAACACTAGAGAGGCTCTGCGAGCTCACCCTTACCAGGTCGAGGTCCCTACTCCACGAACCAGTCTCCTCCAGCATTCCTTTCTTTGGAGAACTTCGACGCTGTGGAACGAGCTGCCAAGGAATTTGTTTTCCGCCGGCTACAACCTGCAGCGCTTCAAATCTAACGTGCACCGACACTTATCCTCTCGCAGCGCTTCTACAGCGACATAGGCTTTTAGCCTTTGCGGGAGGCTGTCCATAAAAAAAAAAATTGCATCAACTAATAACCTCCAAATTATTTGGAATCTGTCAACTTTAGGTATAGGACATACTTATACGAAAAGGCGGAGGATTAAGCAGTGAATGCGACCAAACCAAAATATGTGGGGAGTTCCATTTGAAATAGTTATGATATCGGTGTCTGAAAAATTGCTTTTTCTAATGACTGGAGCAAACATCCTTTATATTAGTTCTCAACAGTTATACAAAAATCGTTAGATTCCATTTTCTTGATCACAGTATTAGTGACATGTGTCTTACAGAGAGGCTAAAATGTGATTTCTAGAAACAACGACTTTTCGAAAAAACGTGTAGTTTCGATTTGCTCAGAAGCCAGACAGAATTTTAAGAAAACAGTAGAAATATTTAGATTTAATAGTGTAATCTTAACACGTTGTCGGACACAACAGCTATAGCCGTCTGCGGGGAGTGATCGTGATACGCCACGATGGCTATATCAGTCAAAAAGTTATCTGCTTGTTACGGCAGAACGGTGACGACCGTCAGAATGTCGGTAGACTTGCCTTGTTAAGCAATGTTAATGCCGTAACGTGAAGCTCGTCATTTCTGAAATTACCAAATTCACTATACGCTATTTCAACTATTCATGTTTTAAGGTACATGGGTAAAAGGGCACGACGGCTATAACCGTCCATAACCTCCAATGTGATGCATTGACCACGTGTATAGCTGCCATATTGCAAGTGTGTTTTAGTTTGATTTTCATGTTTTCAGTACTCATGGGAGGTAGGTAACCAGATATTTTCATCCTAAATAGGTATTCGTCGTCCACCTATTATACATATAGAATATATTGTTTCATATGAATACAAAACTCGAAGCACGTGTGAAACATTCTCCAGAGAAGCTGCCCCTACCAGAGGATCATAAAATAAAATCATATTTTCTTAGATGCAAACAATGTTTCAAGTCTGAAGAACGCAAAGAAACTAGCTATAGATGCAAGGGTTGTGAAAATAAACCTGCTTTGTATCCAGACTGCTTTGAAGAGTGGCGTCAAACATAAATTTGTGCCTAAATTCTGCTTTGTTCGGGGATACCTCTGTTTGCTAGCAAATTTGATTTTTTGTTTTTATACCGTATATATTCTGAGAGATGCGTTTTTGTTTATAAATTTGATAAAATAAAATGTTGTTTTTGTTTTAGCTTTTGTCTCGAAAATTGTCCTTGTCTTTCCACAAGATGTTTTACGGTTACACTGATCAGACGGCTATAGCCGTGGTTGCCATTCTAGAACATAAAGTCTGCTGTGATATGACACGACGGATATAGCCGTCTTTTTTTATTGTCACCAAAACCCTCAAAAATGGAAAAAAGTCAAAAATGAATACCCTTAAAATATTTTCATAACGCAAATCATGTTTCAAACGCCAAAAAATGGGAATGTTTTGAGGTGCCATATTGCGAAGCCTCGCGGCCAGCAGAGTGTCCAACAATGTGTTGATATTGGGGCATTCCATTTGAAATAAAAAAGTTGACATTGATTCAGGTACAACGGGCCACCCTATATATATACAAAATTAAAGTCTAACTTACATCAAATAACTTTTCTATCCATCTTCTTGTTTTGTCTCATATAGTTTCTGATACAAGGTAGTAAGTTATCTTACGTGCCCCACCCTGTACACGGGATCCTGTAAGGACCTGGCACCTTTACGTTTTATTTCCCGTTTCAAAATACAACAAACACATCGCGACATTATATTGGGAATAGCAGCACCAGATTTGAACGCATGAATTATTTCGTAGGCATTTGACGACTGCCACAACTTGGAGAGTATCTTCAAGCTAATAAATGTGATAGGCAACCTAATTAATCGACCAGCGATCAACTCAGAGGTCACTGTCAAGTTTCCTAGAATTATCGAGTTTTTCAACAATGAACTGGATACCGTCAAAAAGCTATACGATGAAGGCAAGAAATATGGGGTGCCCTTGCACAAAAACTATCCACCAGTTTCTGGTACGCTGCTATGGATACAGACGATGAAGAACAGAATAGGCTTACCTATTGAGGACTTCAAAATATTAGAGGATGATATAGTAAAGACAGAGGATTCTATACATGTATTCGAGAAGGTCGAACAAATGATGAGCATTTTGGATAACGAGTTCGTTCAGGTACGTTACTTCTTAACGCAAATAAAGTAGTACTATACCTTATCCACCGAACAAACGGAGTAACCATGCAGAATATATGTAAATTTTTACTGTATGGTCAAGGGTTATTGCACACCATCTACAAAACTGCATACTGAGAGCAGTGGTGTTATTATAAACAGAAAAATTATGTTTGACTTATCCGAGTAAAGCCCCAAAATATGGGTTTGAAATAATTTTTTACTCCTTTTATTCAGTGAATGCAGTATAAATATGGATGACATAACGTCTATTTAAGTACCGGGTATTTCCTCATACTTCACCACCCCTCTTATCTTTTTTATTTAAAGAGATAGAAAAACGTTTTTTATGAAAGTTTTATAGTTTTTCCTTGGCATATAGAATTTGATAATAAAAAAACTAAAAAATAATAAAAATCGTTGTTTTTTAAGTGGGACACCTTGTATATCATATCAAGGAAACAATTATATTTTTCTCTTGTTTTCAAAAATTTAGGGTTTTTCACCTTATTTTGAAATATTTTTAAAATATATAGCCTCAAAGTTTCTAAAATGTGGAAGTAAGCCCCGGTCCACTATAGCCATGGCTGATATTTTGCCAAGGTGAAAAGTATCGCTTTACTTACGAGTGCAAATAACTTCCAGTTTTATTGTACAAAATGCCGTTAAATTATTTTTTTTCTTTTGTATAGCGGCATCAACTGCTTTGGTTATTAGCCGCTTCTTATCCGTCCAAAAGCTTGTGCTTATACTTTAAAAAGGAAACGGAAAACGGGAAAAAATCTATTGAAATTGGATTTCAATCAGTGTTTAAATTTTACGGAAGATTTTAATAGTTTTAAGAAATTGTAAGGTGGCTTTAATGTTGCGAATATTGAGTAAACAACTTTTAAAATCATTCGGTATGTTATGAAAAAGTCTGGCAGCTGAATATAAGGGACAATCGAGCAATATATGTTTCAACGTAAGTATAAGATTGCACCTTTCACACATTGGTGGAGGGTTCTCTAGTAATAGGTGTTACTGTTCCCTACGTGTGAGCGATGGTAAGCTCCATTTTTTAATAGTGGGCTTGAATAATTTCCAGTTTTGATCCGACATGTTCCATTCTTCCTGCCATAATTGGAAAACGTTCTGCTTTAAGGCTGCTTTTGCATCTTCGAGACGGAGGGGTATATCTGTGATATTCGACACAGTTGCTTGGTGAGCCGCTTGATCAGCTATTTCATTCCCACGTATTTCACTATGTCCCGGGCACCAAATAAAGAACATTTGTTTATTTTCCTGGTGCAAGTGATTATGTAAAATAATTATTTTGATAATGAGCGGATCTGAAGTATTGTAATGAAAATAAAAACTTGAAATTGTACGTTAATTTCGTAAAAATAATAACAACATATATCAAGCAAGAAAAGAGTATAGAGCATTATTCGGCGAACCTTGCCACAACGTTGCGATATACAGATATACAGAAAACTACTTTAGGGAAAGAAAATCTTTAAAAAAACTAGAGATAGTTTCAGTCGATAAAAATGAAGAGTTGGATATTTTACCTTTCTTTGAAGGTATGAGCAATTATTATAATAATTATTTGTTCCCGTTCAAGAATTGACTGACGAACATAAGATCTAAGATCAGAAGGTTGCGATTTTGCGAAGATATGATAGAACGATTTGAAGAAGACTCTTATATACTTAGAAAGATTTTGTGGACTGATGAGGTCATTTTCACAACTACTGGGATATTTAACAGGCACAATAGTCATCTATGGGGCACCCAAAATCCTCGAGGTCTGGCAGAAATGAAGAAGCAAGAACGAAAAGCGATCCGAATTTGTTTTGGCATATTGGGCTAATTATTTTTCGAGGTGGACTAACCGGGAAAATATACCTTTGCAAAATGAAATTTTCTGAAAGATATTCCCTTAAGGCAATTTAACACCATCATTTAGCAGCAAGATGGTTCTTCCCCGCACAGTGTTGCGCCTGTGATCAATTATCTTAATGATCGATATGGAACATGGATTGGGTGACACGGACCAGTTTTATGGCCACCAAACGGTCTGATTTGACTTGCCTCGATACCTACCTTTTTGAAGAGGCAGCTTAAAGGACAGGTCTACGCAGTGGAAAATCAAAATTTGGATGACTTAGTGCAAAACATTTTACAATACACTTTCTAAACCCTTAATTTTTAGTAAATACACTCCAGTAACTGCAGTTCTGCTTATTATGTTAGATGAAATTTATATTCATCAGTGAGGCAGATATTCTTTACATGAATGGTATTATCATTAATCGCTGTATTCATTTGTTCACAAAACTGGACTGTTGCACTATTTTCATTTTGAATGAAAAAACTTTATGGAGTTTAGTAACTGTTATGCCAAAATAAATATCAGTCGCCTCCACAATTTTGCGTAGCTGAAGTATTAGGATTTATGCCAGAATGACCAAAAACTTCAACTTGATGGCTTCATCGAAAATTTACGATTTCTTAATTGCAGATCAAGTTTAAGTCAACTCATAGTAAGGTCCAAAACCTACCTATGCGAAGTTATCTTCCCCGTATGTCTGGCATCAAGCACACTGATTTTGGGCACCATACCTTGGAATTTCCAATTTTTTTGCAAATGTCCATCAGTAATTTGAACATCGCCTGTATCACTGTTTAAACAATAAGGGGAGATTAACACTTATTGCGCTAAAGATTGGTATTTTAGTGTTTTTATTTCCATCTGAACTAACTATGATACATAAAGGTTCTTCTGTAACTTTTCTAGTTTCCACCTACTTTTCCTACTTTCCTACTTTTTGCAGGCGAACCCCTGAAACATAACCATTTCCCAAAATATCTTGGAGTAACGTTAGATCGCACCCTCTGCTATAAGAAACATCTCGCAAACACTGCAGGAAAACTCAGAACACGCAACAACATTATCCAAAAGCTGTGTGGAACGACGTGGGGTGCCACTGCTCCAACTCTACGAACCAGCGCACTAGCTCTTGTCTATTCGTGTGCTGAGTACTGTGCGCCTGTCTGGATTAACAGCCATCATACCAGACTAATTGATGTCCAACTGAATCACACTATGAGACTTATTACAGGCGCAGTAAAGACAACCCCAACTCAACGGCTGCCTGTACTTTCTGGAATAGCCCCACCGCAGCTGCGAAGGACTGACGCCCTTCTAAGGGAGTATAACAAGATTACGGCCAACAACAAACTGCCCATCCACCGAGCAATACCCCCGTTGCAGATAAACAGACTTAAATCCCGACAACCACCAATAAGGGATGCAGGAGGGCTTAAAACCAATAACTTCGACTCCTTAAACCAATGGCGCTCCCAGTGGGAAGGTTTTGCGGAACACCACTCGCGATGCGCATTTGTGGGGGCAGCCTTACTTCCAGGATCAGAACTACCCCGGAAGGAATGGGTAAAACTTAATAGAGTCCGAACAGGCCACGGCAGATGTGCCGACTCCCTTTACAAGTGGGGCTATGTGCAATCTCCCTTATGTGACTGTGGCACGCCCCGCCAAACTATAAACCATATTACGAGCGAATGTGAACTGCGTGCGTTTCAGGGATCGCGAGAAGAGTTCTTCACAGCCACACCGTTGGCGCTGAAGTGGCTGAAAGAACTGGATATCAACCTGTAAATACCAAAGACTATGTATCTTAGTTTGTAGCTGTATCTGTTTTTATTTTAGTATAGGTTATAATATTTTTTTTATCTATATTTACGATTGTCATGTTTTCGAGCCATACGATAAATAAATAAATAAATCTAGTTTCCACCTTTGAAACAAGCTATCACTTGATAGCCCTTGTCAGTTAAAACTTTTAAGCAAGGTGACCCTGGGCCAACGCCAGATTAAGCTCTCATGGGACTCGGGGCTGTTATAGTTTTGAAGGGCCCTTTATCACAAATAAAATTCAAACGGGGCCCCACTGAAAAGCGGGGCCCAGAGCTTCAGCCCCTTTAGCCTCATGGTTGACCCAGGCGTGCCCTGGGGGGCTGGACGTACCAGGGGGGAAAGTAGTTTTTGGTCAAAAAATTGTCCCCCTTGGCAAATCTTTTGACGTGTCTCGGCGTCCGTTTCTTAATCAGTGGTTTTCGATAAATCTGTGGGGGGAAGTTTTCAGATAAACATCCTGTATACTGATTACTGCTGGTTTAGATACGGTATTCTATTTTGAGGTATCTGGTCTCAAACCTATCTAAAAAGGACAACAATGTTAGAAAAACGACTAGGCCTGATATCTTGTAAAGCGTTGACCAGTAACTCCGTGCAAGTTCCTATATTCAGAACATAAAATTACTAACGTAATACGGGTAGAACTATTCAACTGATTCTTTATCCCATAAAGGGCATTTATCTAGATATCTGTCTATATAGGGTGTCCCAGAAATAACACGCCAGAGTGACGTGGAAGGTAGATTGGCATTAGATCATTCAGATAACATCGACATGACCTTAGTAAAAGTTTCCTAGTTTTCGAGATATTGCCACTTTTAAGGTTTTTCAAAAGATTGCTACTTTTACTCCTTTTGTTGCTTGTTATGGCTATAAAGATTTGCGGAATTATCTTTTTTTCTTGGGCTACTATGAATAGTTGGTTGAGACAACAGAGTATTTATTGATTTTATTGAAAATAATTTTTAAGAAAATGCAGGTTGTGTATAAGAGTGGGTGGTAAACATTTTGAAAATCTGTTATAGTGAGTAAAAATCAATGGAAATAAGAAAACAGCTTTATGTTCTATTCGTCATTTTGATGCCTACAACGAATTAAAAAGGACAATGTATTTAGGCGTTTTAGACCCAGAAGTATTCCGACTTCTGTGTCAAAACTTGGGGCTATTCAATTTTTAGTAAAAAGAATCTATAGATGTCATACTATTTTTGAAAGAGCATTAAGTGGGTTGGTTTTTAAGAACATTTGCTTATTCAGTCTGGTTCATTCGCTGTCACAGTAATCAGTTAAACCTTGGTTAAGGTTTTCGCAGTGACACAAGATCTAAGAATTCGGTTGTTTTTTTAGCATACCGTGATAGTTTTCAATGAAATCAATACTCTGTCGTCTCAACCAACTATTAATAGTTGTCCGACAAAAAAAAGATCATAAGTCCACAAATCCTTATAGCCATACCAGGCAACAAAAGGAGCAAAAGTAGGATTTTTTTGAAAAAGCTTAAAAGTGGCGATATCTCGAAAACTAGAAAACTTTTATTAAGGTCATGTCGATAATATTTGCTTTTTAGAAAGCAGCGTGCTAAATGACAATGTTCACTTTCAACAGGTTTTCAAGAAATGGTGCGACTATGTGCCTGGTCAAATCGAGAAGAGCATGTCAAAGCTGGAGCTAGTAAAAACTGCTGATAACCTCATTGCCTTGAATCTGGACAAGGAACTGGTGGCTATTTTACGTGAGGTCCGTTACATGAAGCTCCTAGAAATCGAGAACGTCCCTGCAGAGGCGCTACAGCTGTTCGAGGAGAGCGAAAGCCTCGTCCACACTGTAAACGAGTTCAATCGCATCGTCGAATATTACAACTATTTACATATAAGTACGAATGTCCACGAGGCTAATTTGATCAGGCACGATTTGGATGAAGTTGACGAGCTGCTTAAGACCGTTACGCAAGAACGAACCTGGTATCAAAATGGTTAGCCCTTGTTTTCCGCATATCGCACAATATTAGAATCAATGTAATACTACTCTAATTTATATAACAAAGAAGCTCAAACTCCGTAGTTTTGGAGAAGTTCAGTTCATATGAAGGGTCGTTCACTTCGTAATGATATACAGGGTGAGTTTTTAGTACCGGCTCGGTCGATAACACCACTATTATAGAAGATATCGAAAAAAGTTGTATATAAAAGTTGCAGCCAAGCATATGCTCCTTGCTCAGAAAGTATTTTGATTTATACAGGGTGAATCGTAACTACGTTGTGATGCAAACATGCATTTTTTAAATGAGACACCCTATATATTATTCCATACTCAAATTCTACTAATGATTTCCGTTCATCCAATGTAGGGTATTGTTACATTATACAGCGTATTTCAAATCTCCAAATCGCTGTCAAATGAAGGTACTGTATATCAAAAAGTGATGAATCAAAAATCATTTTTTTAAACCGATGGATAAAAAATATCATCTAGTTTTAAAATTGGCTATAAAAAAATCCCGCGACGCGTATTCGTATACAGGGTGATGTAGAACGCAAAATCTAGATTTTCTCTCTTTTTTTAAATGTAATCCCCAATATTTTATTGTACCAAAGAATTGCTTTTAATATGCTCTTTCATCTTTGTATGACACTTATTATGGCTGAATTTATTAGTTTCTGAGATATTTCGATTTTTCTACAAATTTTAAATATACCTTCTGTTTGTTTAATGAAATTTCTTTATTTTGAGAAAATACTATCAAATTTTATTGCTGCTTAACAAACAACTAAAATATAAGGCCATTATAGTACTTGATCAAGTCAAAACACTGGATGAACGAGATAATATAGGTCAAGTGTGCTGAGGAAACAATTTTATAGACGTCATGCATAATTATCAAGCAGATCTATCAGGTAGGCTATGAAATATTAAACGACACGGTCCAAATAAAACGATTCTTCATTCTTTCAAACACAATAGTTTTAGAGTGCCTCCATTTGGATATTGCTGTTCATAGCTGATATATCCTAGATGCAAGTAAGCAATTTCTCAAAGGTTCTCCTAAATACCCACAATAGAAAAATTAACTTTTAAAGCTCGTTTTTCATACAGTGTGGAATTGTTGAGCTGGTTATGAAAACCGTCAATTTTTCAAAGCATACTTGATAAATCTGCTTGATAATTATGTACCGCGCCTCCAAAATTGTTTCCTCAGCGTACTTGACTTTATTATCTCGATGATTCAGGGTTTTGACTTCATCAAATACTATCATGAGCTTATAATTTAGTTGTTCGTCAAATAAAAAACAAATTTGATAGTACTTTCTCAAAATAAATAAATTTCAGTACACAAATAGAAACTATATATTTTAAATTTAGGGAAAAATCGAAATATCTCGGAAACTGATGGACGCAGCTACAATAAGTGCTACACAAATATGAAAGAGCATATTAAAAGCAATTCTTTGGTATAATAAAATATTTACATTTGAAAAAAAAGAGAAAATCTGGATTTTGCATTTTACATCACCCTGTATACGAATATGCGTCGCGGGCTTGTTTTATAGCCGATTTTAAAACTACAGGATATCTTTAATCTTTCCGTATAAAAAAAATAATTTTTCATTTATCACTTTTTGATATACATTACGTTCATTTGACAGCGATTTGAAGATAAAAATGGTCATAACTTTTGAAATACCCTGCAATGTAACAATTGATATATTGAATGAACGGAAATCATTAGTAGAATTTGAATGTGGAATAATATATAAGATGTCTCATTTAAAAAAATGCATGTTTGCATCACCACGTAGTTATGGATCACCCTGTATAAATCAAAATATTTAATGAGCAAGGAGCATATCCGTGGCTATAACTTTTATAGACAACTTTTTTCACTATCTTCTACAGTAGTGGAGTTATCGACCAAGTCGGTACTAAAAACTCACCCTGTATGTAACTTCAGGACACCATAGAAAACGCTAGAATAATTTCTACATACATACTAAGGTATATCAGGGGCTTCGTTTTTGAGATACAGGGATTCAGAGTTAAAAAAAATCTATATATTTTGGAATACTTCCTATACCGCTGCTTAGAAAAATGTTAAACTCGGGCGCAGGATAATCTATGATTTAGGGAATATCTTGATGAATTATAAAACCCAACGATGCAGATATGGATATAAAATTACTTTTTCTTTGAAAAAAACTTCTACGCCACTGGATTTGTTGCATATAGCAAAAATATTGGGTCTGTTTTTACAGCAATCACA
The DNA here is from genome assembly GCA_951848785.1 of Callosobruchus maculatus. NCBI lineage: Eukaryota > Metazoa > Arthropoda > Insecta > Coleoptera > Chrysomelidae > Callosobruchus > Callosobruchus maculatus. The sequence continues at coordinate 5,232,530 of CATOUR010000042.1, read as the reverse complement.
AACTAGTCAGCGTCAATTTGATTGGCCAGTACTAGTCAGAAATAGTTGGACAACTGCAATGGGGAATAGTGATTGGCTCTGACTGGTTTGTGATTCTCTGTAAAAACAGACCTATTATTGGATGCTACATGATTTTTAAAACAAAAGAGTATTGTTGCATTCTTTCTGCACGATAGACTGTTCTCCGAAATCAATATGTATGACCTCTCTCTCTCTCTCTCTCTACCAAATTAGCTCCCGGTATTTTTGGAAATTAAGAATTGCTGTATGCGGGATGACATTTCACTTGATATGCGAAGGGTAGCCTGGTTACAACTTGATGGCTGTCCAGCTAATTTTTGGCAGAGATGGTAGAGGATGGTTGGATATCAATTTTGAAAGTAGATCGAGGTAACTCAGTTGATTGGCTGGCCCAGATTTAATCCCCAAGGATTTCTAGCTATGGGGTTATATGGAAAATATTGTCTATGTAATGCCGGTGCCCTCTAGAGAGGAACTGTTGCGAAGAATTCCGCACGCGTGTTCACAAATGTGTCGTGAAACGCTACTTAGCTCAAACAAACCATAAGAAGTCGTGGTCAGTTGTGTATTGAACAAAATGGTTTCTATTTCGAACAGTTCTTATATTAATTCATCTTGTTAACGTTTTTGTTGTTGCTACTATTAATTGTAGTTATTGTTTGCATAAAAAGTTATTTGATTAGAAGTTGTATGCCTTATTCTTCATAGCGATTACTAACAGTAACTGAGGAAACCGGAAAATATCTCAAAAATGGTGTGACTTAAGAAACGCTATATTTATTTGTTCTAAAAGGCACGGAACGTCGAATACTCCTGTTGGTTCAATAAGGTCCGTTGTCTAGAAGTTTTTTTTGGAAAGGGGTAATGGTCCATATCTCCGTCATTGGTCTTGAAATTTATTATCCCTACACTATGAAAGATCCCTGGTTTATTCTAGGTGGAAAATTTCAAAAATTCTTGAGCAGCACTTTCAGCAATATTCAAAATACAGGTTTTTATATCCCTAAGCAGCACTTTCAGCAATATTCAAAATACAGGTTTTTGTAAACCTGAACACCCTGTATCTCGAAAAGCGATGTTGTTCAGTCTAATAGCATTTTTCACTGGTTGCACTCGGGCTGCACTGGATTTGTTTTGCATTTCAGTGGCAGTTCCAGTGCAAATTTTTCTAAGTTCACGAATTTCACTGGCATTTCTGCACTCGGAGCGGTCGAACTGAGTGCAATAATTTCGCACCGATTTCAAAGTGAGTGTCGGTGAAGTGAACCAAGAAAACGATAGTAGGTTTGAGCGGGAAACTTCAAATCATAGAATTGTGTTTGACCTGCTTGAACTTTCGATCTTTGAATTCGGTGATACCTAGTTGATGTTCACTATTTTCAGTCAGAATGAGTAGAGTGGACGAAAAAATCAAACTTTTAATTTCCTTGTTTGAATTAGCAGAATCCAGCTCATCTTCTGAAGGTGAACAAATACCTAATGTGTTTAGGAAGAAATTCGGGAGAAAAAAATTCCATAATTGGCAATAACATATGAATCTATTCAGTTTTCAGACAAACGCGTAAGTACTATGTATATCCAAAGATTGTTGTCAAAATAAGTTGTTGTTTCTTGATGTGTATTCCACTGGAAGAACCCAGTTCAAAAGTGTTACCCTAGGTGAACTTTTTCAATACTCTGCAATCGCACGGAGTTCAGTAAAATGTCCCAGTGAAAAACGCTATAAGACGATGCTGAGTTGACCCGTGTGCTGTAATACCGCAGACGCTCTCAGACTGAGCAGGAAGAAACTACGAAAGGTGGTTGGATTAATAATTTGCCATTGGACGTTCAGTGCACACCTGCAAAAGCTGAGGGTTCAAGTGGCATACCCATTATGCAGGAAGTGCGGTGAGGCAGAGGAAACAGCTAAGCATGTTATCCTCGACTGTCTTGTCTTGAGTGAAAGCAGGAACTTCTACCTATATTTAGGCCAGCAAGGAAGGCAGGAGAGTATAGTCCAATGCATCTCACAGTTCGCAGCATGGGATTCTGTTTGATCCCTTTGGCTGGGGCCGGACAATAAACCTTAAGGCTGCACGGCAAATATTAGGGCAACTGAATCCTAACCCCCCCCCCACTACAAAAAAAGTACCATGGATCAAACGCGTCTCGACATTCGTATAACGATTTATTACGGGGAACCTCAATGGCAAGATTTCCTACCAAAATTAGAATATCTACGTAAGATTCCCAACTTCACTTAGCTTCTCCAAATATAATAGGCACCAGGACCTGGATCACCTGGTGATCAATCATTAAACGAATGCAAATAAAATTCACCTTTAAACTGTATCACACTAGGTCTAAATTTTTATTCCTCTGAACATTCTCCTTCTCTCAGTACCATCTCCTCAGCGGAGGTTGGCGATCATCATTTGGAACTCTTCTCTGTCTTGGGCTAAACGAATGATTGTGCAGGCCTCTCTGATATTAAACCACTGGCGTAAGTTCCGGAGCCAGGAGAACTTTTTTCGCCCGATCCCTCGTCGTCCTTCGATCTTTCCCTCAACGATCAGTTGTAACAACTTGTACACTTACTATTTCAAAAAATATGGCCTCTGAACATACTGAATAATATCTAGTTCACTTTTCATACAAGATTTGCATTCAAATAGTTTGTTTTCTCAGATCCAGCGATAGTCCATACCATCTACGAACAGGTGGAACAGCTGTACCATCGTGTGGAACAAGCCCAAATTAACATCACAAAATCGTTGGCCAACATACAGGCGTGGGTAGAGCAACCTTTGTATGAACGAAAAGACAACAAGAAGGAGAACCTGCTGAGTCTCGACGATAGAGGGGAGCGACTTCAGAAAAGGGTGGATCAGATCACGGCAAGCAATGAGGAGCTGAAAAGTAAAATCAAAGAGAACTACGAGTTGTTCTTTCAGGAACCGTTTGAGGAAGAAGTAAGTACAGTATTTTGGTTTTAGTGATACAGTTTGTCACATAGAATGGGGTATTTTTCAACTTGCTAATATTGCCTGTTTAATGGCTGAAATGGATTGCTTGTATCTAATTTGTAATGATAGCAGTGTTTATACTAAATTTATTTTTTTTGCCCACGTGGAGTAAAGATAGACTTTGAAAATCATCCCTTTGAAAACAGGTCATTTAAATCTCTTAAACCTCCCGCCTAAGAAATCAACCAATTAAAAGTGATTTTTATGCCGGATGTAGATAGGATGTGACTATTTTAATTTGAATTGAGCGTAAATTCAAGGTTGCCACGTTGTTAATATTTGCATAGTTTTTCTATAAAGGATGTAAACTTTATTTTATGTTTTCAAGTTTCCCTCTTTTTGTAGACTATAAATGTTATATTGCACAGATATTCCATTTTTTGCATTGTTATGTAATTAGCAGTTTACTCTAAGAATGTTTCATAGTTACTTTTTACAATTATTACTTTACTCGTCATTCGGCAACACTCGTCTTTAATAGCCTGTCACGCATACATAGCCTCTCTAGTGTCACGACTGTCACAGTATCTCATTTAACCAGGATATTAGATCATGAAATGATGTAAACAAACATCTGTCAATATCAAGGTTATGTCTGTAGATAGAGAAAAGGAGGTCAGACGATAAAGTATAGTCACATTCTAAGGATAGCTCCACGAAAGACTTATTACGTCACGCTTAGATTTATTACGTCACAGCTTTGGCGCGAAATTTTATGTTAAAACTTTTCAGGTGCTTTTAAGCCACTTCGCGTTTACAGTAAAAAGTAAAATTGCTAGTTACATGGTTTTTTGGGACTTAGCATCAATATTCCGTCATAAAATTTTGTTCGAAAAATACCCCACTTCCTAGTTACCAGTTAAGGGTTCCTCAACACTTGAAGGTCCCTTAAATACTGTATTGTGTTTCACAGTCATTCGAAAGCGAAGTGCACCCAGGTGTAAAGGAGCCTGATAGCTTATTTGAGGAACCTCCAAAGCTATTTTGTAGGTTAATTTGGAAGTGAAGTGTTATTTTCTCAGTCTTATCAGCTTACATGCATTTAAAAAAATGTTGCTGTTTCTTCAATAATGAGCATCAATTCAAGGATCGCTATATATTTGCTATAGTAATAGTGAGCGACACCATAGCACCATTAATTTGCAGTTTGGTTGAGCACGATAAAGAAACTCTTGAACGCAAAATCCGATGAAGGATCACTAAATAAATCATAATATTTATCTTTGATTAAATTATTATGTGACTGCATGATAGGGTCACTTATAATAGATAATCATGACTATATAGATATAGCTATACAGGGTGGGCCAATAGTGAGTGGACGGAAGATTGTGGCCTTACTAAAACATATGTCAAAAATCTGTTGCTTGGTCATGGTAGGTAGTGTTGACGGATATAACATAAAAATATTTTTACTTAAATTTTGACGTTTATACAGGGTGATTCACATAAAATACACGTTTCTTTGAATGGAACTCCCTACATTATTGCATATTTCCCCATGGTTTCTGGTCCATTTAGCCTCGTACTCTCAGTCTGCTCTGGTATAACCTACACCTTATGGTTTACCAACCTGCCCCTAACTTTTGTCTATTCTCTTGTTGTTCACTCTCAAGGATGTGCATTGAAAGCCAGGAAATCTATTTACCTCAATGTTCCTTAATTTTTAGAATAATTTTCACCTTGCGAATTTTGACGTTTTCATCTGAACCTTGACATGCTTTTAACAATTTTATTCAAAGACTTAACCAAAAAATGTTGCAAGCAAAAGATTGATTCTTCCAACTTAAACCAGCTGTATACAGTCATCATTCTATAGGTGCCCCCAAACACTTAAGACTTTCAAGTATCTGTAGTATTACATTTTCATGTAAAATCGATGATTTTTTTACCCTAGCCAAATAAGACATTTATTCACTGCATTAGCATTCGCTATATCCTATTTGAGAGGGGCCGATATCAAAAAGTTCAATCCTATAACGTAGGAACCACCACCTGAAGAGGAAGAACCCCCTCCACCCCCAGAACCAGAACCGGATAAAAAGGGCAAAAAAGCGAAGGATAAAAAAGATAAAAAGGAGAAAAAGGAAAAGCCTCCAAAGAAGACAGAATCCCAGATAGAACGAGAAGAGGAAGAAGCCAGACTGAAAGCTGAGTTAGAAGAAAAGAAACAAGCGAAATTGGTTATGTGGAAGGCTTATCTGTTGGACATTGAGGGTAGGTAGCGATAGTCATCCAATACCCGAAAATGGGAACAGAAAGAGAGATTAACTTATCGTGACCTAAGAGACCGGTGGAGCCAAATATAAAAAATAACCTAAATTTATCGGCACCTTACCAAATATAATAAAACAACATTAAAAACACTTACCCAAAATATACTGCGTAAGGCTTTCGCGGCCATCGTACAATGAATTTGTGGTTCTTGGGTTTTTGGGCCGGCGTCGTTTAGCGTTAAAGCTTGACATTTCAGTATTTTGGAAGTCGTTGAAGTGAAATAGCTTCTGAAGATGCCATCCACTCGTGGTGGCGAAACGTCAAGCTTTAGCGATAAACGACGCCGGTCTAAAAACCCAAGAATCACAAATTCACTTACCCAAAATTTTGTCTGAATATAACCTATGTTCAAAAACAAAAAATACACATTTAAATCGCCCGGTATGCAAAATCTAATCGTCTTTCCTTATTTTTTGCAAAAGTGTCAATAACTTGTTTGTAAAAATTGTAAATGTTATTTAAAAACTTTTTTCGGCACATAACATTCCAAGTGCACTGAGTCTATCTTCTTTCGTAGAGTTTCTTAGAAACGTCTTAATCCTGTTTAGCATGGAAGAGGATCGTTCTGCTTCCGTGGACATTGGTGTTGTAACTAAAACTTCCAATAGTTTAAGCGTTTCTTCAAAAACACAACGCACTTCTTCTTTCGAAATTAACTTCAGGAGGGGAACGGCTGCTGCACTACATTGGTATTCTTCCCTTTCATAGATTACTTGAAGCCCTGTTTTTAATCGATTTTTTTCCAGAAATGTTTATACAACCGATCCTAATGGCCGTCTACATCGGCTTGCTTAACTGAGACTTAATGTTAGGTGGACCTTATCCAAAAAATTTGAATTGCACCGCTGTCATTCATAACTATAGCTGAAGCTTGAGGGCAAAAAATCTAAAATGAAGATTTATTTGGGTTAAGTCGTACTTAACCAACTTTTACATGTCAGTTGGTGATGTTTGTGCGATTTGTGGACTACAAAAATGTAGTTAAAGTGTTTTTCAAACATTATGGAGGTTTTAGACGAACTGGACGAACTTAGTCCATTAGATACGGAATTCCGAAAAGAACAAACCAAAGAATGGATTATTTAATTTTGACAAGCTAAGCTCGAGTTAAGCTTCGGTTTATCATGTTAAGCCTGCAGAGGGGGGCTAGGTTAGGTTAGGTTGAAAGTGAGTGGGGCGGAGCTGCCTCCTTCCACTGCTACCCAATTGTGTCTATTGTGGCTCACACATTTTTAAAGTTCACCGTACAGTCCGTACCTCTTTACGAAGGCGATTAACGTTAAGGGTGAAACTTCCTTGAAGTCATGAGGTTCCAGTTGGACAAATCCGAATGTTTGGAACCTAGCATTATCCAGTACTGGACAGGAGCAAAGAATATACTCCGCTGTTTCGTCCTCCACGTAGCACGTAGCAGAACCGACAGTCTGAAGTTTGTTCAAGACCCAACTTCCGCATATGGTTCTTTAGAAGACTAGGTCCCGTCAGCAGACCGACCAGAATGCGGAGGTCGTACCTATTACATTCCATGATCCTCGGGGGGGGGGGGGGGGGCTGACTCGAGGGGTATCTTATAAACACCTTCGAGTACAGTAGCCCTAGTGTATTTCGCCAGTTCAGGAGTGCTTTCTTCACTGCCCAGTCTGAGATGGTCTTTTTAGCGGTTCTTTTTGCAATGCCCGCGAATGGTTCTGGTCCTATGAACACAGATTCAGTTCCTCCTTTTGCTAGCGCGTCGGCCAATACATTACCTTCCACTCCGCTGTGACCCGGAACCCAAATCAAGATTACACTGTTTCCCGTTCCGAGCTTGTTGAGGAGGTGCATGCAGTTCCCTACCAGTCTTGAATCAACCCGACTGGAGCACAGTGCTTTCAATGCAGCCTGGCTGTCTGGAAAGATTTTTATAGATCTGTTTGCCAGAGGCCTTTTGATTAGTTCCCTGACTCCCAGCTCTATGGCAATCATTTCTGCTTGAAAGACTGTGCTATACCTCGCAAGATTGACTGAAATTTCAACTCTTGGATTGGTACCCACTACTCCCGCTCCTGCCCCCAGTTCAGACTTGGAGCCATCAGTAAGTAACGCAAGATCAGAGGGTGATATAAAATCGTCCCTCCTCCATTCCTCCCTGCCTGGAAAAAGGACGTTATAGGATCGCTCTATAAGCGCTTGGGGAACCATACAGTCCGAGACCATTCCGAGTACATGGTGATGGGTAATTTCACCCGTTATTCCCGCTGTATCTGGACCTAGTTCCGTTTTGTTAGGTCTGCCGGTTGATAGCAGTCTATAGGCGACCTCTTTTGGAACTCCTTTATCTCGATGTGCAGAGGTGTTAACCCGTAACCGGTGACGTCCCATTATTGTTACACTCATGGTGACGTGGAGTCCCGGAGACTCCTCCCATATCGTTGCATATATTATCAATCCCATACATTATTATCAGGATCTGAGTATGTTTCTCTCAAATTCTAAGCTATTCCGTCGAATTTGATGCAAAAATACTTAGATAATCTTCATAACGATCCATCTCTATTGCAAAGTCAGGATCAGTATCACCAATGTCGCTATTATCAGAGTCATAGCTGTTATAACCACTCCAAAAAGGTCTTTTCAAAGTTAGGATGTGTTGCACGAATACTCCGTGACGTACTTGGACGAGTAGCCACTAAAGAGTTCTAAAGCACACAAGCAAAGCCCTGACCACAATATATACTTATGTATAAACTACTGTCGCAACAACGGTGACGTGGAGTCTGCTAGACTCCGACAGTGGTTTACAAGAGGTTTACACAACAATGGCTTCCTGTTAGCTGACGTCACAAGCGATGCTGCCTCGGACGGTGATTGTAGAAAGCTACCTGACGTTGCGTTTGTCAAGGTCATCTGGTTTCGAAATTATAGCTATGTTCAACTTCGAAGGAGTCTCCCAGACTCCATGTCACCGGTTGCGGGTTAAGTTTAGAAGGGTCCCCATGGCTAACGTTGGTGTGGTAGACATGGCTCCAGTCATGGCCAAACAGGCGGTGCGTTGCACCGCCGCCAGCCTGACTCTGGCTATCCGTTGTAGGCATTTCTGCTACCAGATAACAGCGCCATATACTACCATGCGTTTGACCACCGTCTGATTCAGAGGGGGGGCTAAGCCAGAGTGGTACAAGGGACGTTTTGCAACTGCGTGGTTTAACGTCGGGTAACCTTAAACCAAAGATTAAACTTGCATTATAAAACCGGCCTTTCAACGTCGATAATTACAAACAAAATAAATTAAATCAAGCTTAACCTTCATTTTCAAACCCCACTTTATTATGTGACAGATTTAAGCGAACCAGTGAAGACGGCCATTAGAAGCTGTTTGAATGTGTTATTTTCAGGTAGGGTCAGAGACCTGCTAGATAAGTCCATAACAATAAGTCTACGTCTAATATTAGACGAAACGGGTGACATAACTCCTGTGTCCCCGTTATTTGAATTGCTTATGGAATTGCACGATCCTGATATTGTCTTCGTGCCTTCTGCAGATATGTCGGACCCGAACAATTTCCTTACGTTCATCGAGTCGTTGATGGAGGACATGTACTGTATGACAAAGTAAGTACTAACTAATCAATTATATTCAACAAGATATTCTGACGTCCACTAGACACGATAATACGGATATTTAAGACAGTTGAGGTAATAACCAGTTACTGAAACAAATCTGTGTAAAAAGAATAATCATGTATTTCCCAATTCCCAATCCTTAGTTCTTCTAAAGTTGTAAGAACGTTTACACAGCATTACTTTCACATCACTATTTGCTGCAAGAAGCTTTGCAAAACGTTCTCACAACAATGGGGTATTTTCCAAGCTGCTAATATTGCCTGTTCAATGACTGAAATGGATTGCTGGTATCTAATTTGTAATGATGGCACTGTTTGCTCATTTTTTTCTGCCCATGTGGAGTAAAGATAGACTTTGAAAATCAATCTCATTCTTTAACAGCTTGTCGCTAGTGTCACGCCATACATAACCTCCCCTGGTCTCACGACTGTCACGGTATCTAAATTAACCATGATGAAATAATGTAAACAAACATCTGTCAATGTCAATACGAAGCGGAGGTTATGTTTTTAGATGGAGAAAAGGAGGTTCAGATGACAAAGTAGAGTCACATTCTAAGGATAGCACCACGAAGGACTTATTACGTCACGCTAAGATTTATTACGTCACAGCTTTGGAGCGAAATTTTATGTTTGAACTTTGGAGGGGATTTTTACCCACTTCGCGTTCACAATAAAACGTAAAAATGTTCGCTACATGGTTTTTGGGGACGTAACATCAACATTCCGTCATAAAATTTTGTTCGGAAAATACCCCATTATAGAGGCAAAATGGGCACAATTTATAACGATTGCCTGCAACTGTTAAGCTACAGCTGTATAAACTTTCTTGCAGCTGCTAAAGAATCCTTACATCACTACCATATGACAGCTTCTTAGGACCTGTATAGAGCTTTTGTAAATATTCTCATCAATAAACAACAAACAAAACCTCTTCTTTATAACACCTATACGATTGTTTTGTTGCACGAATCAACTTTAATGCGATTGAATGATTTTCTAAATACTACATAAACGAAGTAAACTATTTTATAGAACAAAATTATGCTAGCTTCTTATAGCATGTCATATCTTATGAACCCCCCTTTGTGTATCACAGAAGCGATAATTTTGTAGTCGAAGGACATGCCCCGAGTAGGCGGCGCCGTGGCCGTTCCCCTACTCGCTGGGTGGATATGACAAAACAGTTGCTGGATGTGAGTATCAAACCCAGAGTACAGATATGAACTTAATGTTCTAGTTACCCTATCTAGCTAATACTCTATCTTGCGTATGATTGGAATTGATAGTTTTACCACCGTAAAGTAAACAGCTCGGAAAATTCGTCCGTTCGAAAATTCAAAAAAGTATAGTTTTTCGTGAACAAAAATATCTGTGATGTTGCAAAATCTACGTGCTATACAAATCCAAACCGACATGCATATGATGCGGGACGCCTAGAATGGTGAGTCACTTGAAATCAAGAAAAAACGTATAAATAATATACCATGCCAGTAGCGCTATCGATAACATAAGGTTCAATTTCCTCTGAAAGGAACCCAGGCTAGTTGTTCGTATTATCACTCGCCCGCTGTTAACTGATATTCGAAATGACCAGTGGCGCCGATCTAAGTAACAACGAGCTACTTGCAAAACTGGTAGAATTAATAAAGAAGGAAAGTAGTAATGTTAAAAGTGAAATTAAACAAGAGATACAAGAAATAAGGAAAGAAAATGAAAAGATTTTAAACCGCATAAAACAGCAGGATGAAAGAATAGAACAACTAGAAAAGGCATAAAAAAGCTAGAACAAGAAAATTTACATTTGGAAAGAGTGGCTCGAAAAAATAATATCCTCGTATTTGGACTGGGACTTAATAGCAAAACTGCCAATCTTGTAGATGTGGTGACTGAAAAACTAAATAACCTGCTAGGAATAACTATATCTAAACACGACTTAAGAAATACGTACATTATTCAAAAGGAGAATTATCCTGTCAAGATTGAATTCATCTCTTACTTCAAAAAACAAGAAATTTTCCAAAACGTACAAAAACTCAAAAACAGCGGTGTTTTTATTGTACATGATCTGTGTGAAAAAGACCGCCAAACAAATAAAATTCTCCAGAAACATCGTAAGGCTGCAAAAGCGAAAAATATTTCCGCCAAAATAGTTGGTGATAAACTAATTGTAAATGGTGACGCATACACCGTTGACGTATTGGAAGCTTCAAACGACGTCGAATCATGTAGTATGCAGAGTGCTCCAACTACACCCTCTGCTGATGTAAATGAAGAGAACGATGACATCTTCAGCGAACCAGGTATAGCTGAAACAGCCAGTATCGTTGCAGTGGGCTCCTCTCTTACCTCGAGACCAAGCAGCTCACCTACGTACAGACCTCCGATCAAGAAAGCCAAACAGGAAATTAATAAGCAGATGGCAGACCATGCCACAAGGAAGACGAGACTCCAAAGTCAAACGAGAAATAAGTGAAAGGTAAAACTAACATTTATCGGTACCTACCTAGTGATACAGACAAATATAAAGACAAAGTGAAAAAAAATATACAAAAAAAATGACTGCAAAATTTGTTTAGCTCTTAGAATTTTTAACTTTAGTGATATTTTATTTCAACCAGTGTACCGCCACTGATGGACAAATTGCTATATCTGCTGTGCATGTGTTTTATCAGTTTCTGCTTTTATTCATGTTTTTGGTAGAAAATATAAAAAACCTACCATCTCTTACATAAATAACGTTTTATTATATTTGTTTCCAAACTAAGCGTGTGTGTATATAAATATATATTTTTCTTTAACAAGAAACAAAAATTTACAGACTGTAGTCCTTTTAACATGGATAGATACGTCAGATACTTTGATGCCAGGGAGATAAGAACTGAATCTGTTCAGAATTTTAAAGAATGTAATGAAGTACTCCAAATAAATGGAAAATCTGACAACTTCACACTCATGCACATGAACATACGTAGTATTCATAAAAACTTTGATGAATTTAGGATTTCTATAAGTCAAATTGATAAACCAATAGATTGCATAGTGCTTAGTGAAACACATAAAATAGAAAATATATCCTTATACAATATGAATGGCTATAATTTAATATACAATGAAGCCAACCATAATAAAAATGATGGGACAATTGTCTATCTTAAAAAAAATTTACCTTATACATATAACAGTCTGAGTATAAATGGTACAACATTTTTGAAAGTAAGTCTTACATTTAATAACGAAATGTTTTCCATAAGTGCAGTATACAGATCACCTTCTCTAGCAATTGATTTATTCTTAGCCGACCTTCAACAATTTTTAGAAAGGGACAATCACAATTATGAATTTGAATTTTTTGTTGGTGACATTAATATCGATATTTCTAAGAAAACTAACTTTTCCGAGGAGTATTTGAGTATATTAAATAACTTTGGGTTTGTGTCAACAATAAACATACCAACTAGAGTGCAAGGGTCTTCTGCTACTTGCATAGATCATGTCTTCATGAAAACAAATCATGACTATGATCTATGTATGCCGCTAATTATCCTCTCTAATATAACAGATCATTATACTCTATGTCTGCAAGTTAACTTTATGAGAACAGCTAAAGGTATAGAAAAACGAAGATTTACAAAATTCATTGATCACAAACAATTAAAATTGTATATGCAGCAAGTAGACTGGAAATTTTTATATGAAAGGGACTATAATCCGAAAGACGTCAGTAAGATCGACAGTATAGCTAATAAATTCGTTGATATTATAAAAAATAACGTTACTTTATCCACGAGATATAAAAGGATTCCAGCTAGTAAAATTAAAAGAAAAAAATGGATTACAAATGGTTTGATCAACTCGGTGAATAAAAAGAATGTATTGTATATAAGAACATTAGAAGAACCTACAAACGAACAACTTAAAAATGAGTACAAGGCGTATAAAAAACATTTGGCGATTCTAATTCAAAAACGGAAGTCGGAATACTATGAAAACCTTATATACCAACAACAAAACAACAGTTCTAAAATGTGGAAAATACTTAGTAGAATCAAATCTGACGATACCAGCAATGATATTCTTTCTATAAAAAATGAAAATAACAGTATAATACGTGATAAGAGACAAATAGCAAACCAATTCAATAAAGTATTTTCTCTAACTGGAGCTAAACTGGCCGAAAAGATTACTGTAGATAGTAATTACTCTCCACGTAAAAAGGTTATACCAAATTCCTTTTTTCTATCTTCAACAGACCCGAGTGAAGTGAGAAGTACCATTCTGTGCTTAAAAAATGGGAAAGCGCCGGGCATTGATAATCTAAAAGCTGAAACGATTAAAGCGGTAGCAGACTATATATCCGAACCCCTATCATATATTATCAATGTATGTATCAATACTGGACTTGTGCCATCCTGTTTCAAGACAGGTATAATTAAACCTATCTTTAAAAATGGTGATACACAGGTAGTGTCGAATTATAGACCAATCTCCTTGATAACATGTTTCGCAAAAGTATTTGAGAAAATTATTTACAAAAAATTGTTAAAATATATTCAAAAGTATAAAATCATAAATGAGAACCAATATGGATTCCAGCCAAATATTTCTGCGGAGGATGCAATACAAAACCTAGTCAACAAAGCATATAGTAGCTTAGATTCAAGTAAACCATCTTTAGCTGTGTTTTTAGACCTGTCCAAGGCCTTTGACACAGTTAGTTTCGAAATTCTTCTAGAGGCCCTTGTAAATATAGGCATAAGAGGTCAATGTCATAATCTTTTTAAGAATTACTTACATGAGAGAACGCAGTATGTAAAAATAGATATTTTAAGTCAACCAGCTGCACCTACATACGGAGTACCTCAAGGGACAATACTAGGGCCCACATTGTTCTTATTATATGTCAACGATATATTCATCATTAAAACAAGGGGATCTATATCTTCATTTGCTGATGATACTGTAATATTTTATCAAGGAGAAAATTGGACAGACCTTCGGAAATTAGTATCAGATGATTTGATTATGATAAAAAAATGGATTGATAGTAAACTTTTAACTATAAATTTCAACAAAACATTTTTTCTTCCATTTTATACATACAAAACGGTAGCTCCTTCATTTAGTGATATAGAAATAACGTATAACGGTTTCCACCATATAATCAAATCATGTCATGCAATGAAGTATTTGGGTATATATATCGATAGCCAGTTAAGGTGGGAGGAACATATGACCTACATTTTAAGAAAACTTAGGTATATTATACACGTTTTCTATAAAATTAGGAAAATTCTTAATAGGAAGCACCTCATAGCTGTATATCACGCTCTTGTGGAACCGCATATATCCTATGGGATAACAGCATGGGGAGGCATACAGAAGTCCTACGTACAGCCGTTACAAGTCCTGCAAAAGAGATTTTTTAAACTGATTCTGCAGAAACCTTTAGGATATCCTAGTGGATTATTATACCAAGAAATTGATATGTTTAATGTACGACAAATATTCTTTTACAAAGTTAGTATATACCTCTTTAAGAATAAACATAATTTGAAATATCTATCTCACGATCATGATACACGACAGTCGAAATCAACATACTCAATTAAATTTATGAATAAATCAATTGGTCAGAGATCATTAGCATTTTTAGGTGTCAGAGTTTACAATATCCTACCGCAAACATTGCAAAATTTGACTTCTTTGAACTTATTCAAAAAGAAACTAAAGTCATTCATCAAAAACTATCCATATGAATCCCTGGCAGCGGTAACTGACTAATACATACTATCCTTAGTTCTTTTTAGTTGTACCTGAGAATTTTGCTTGATAGTTGTGTGTGTAATTTGTCATTTTATTCTATATGTAAGTTTTTTTTTTAATTTATAAATTTTTCTATAAATAAGATGGCCATTACTGTTATTGCTGCTAATTATATATAAATATTTAAATTTTAGTGTTTCATATCGGTCCATATACAATGCCTGAGGCATTCATTGGACCAACATGTGAATGTTTATTGTATGAAGCAAATTTATTATATTGTCACTTATTGCTCTATGCCAATAAACATTATTATTATTATTATTATTATTGCATTGTCTTCCGTGTTTCCTTAGTTTTTAGTATATTAAGGAACAATTTTTTAAGCCGTTGCGTTTATATTAGTGTTTACAAACATCCTTGTAAAATATCACCGCCTTCAAAGTGTGCCTAAGGTATTTCATGTCTTAATCTATTTCAATACTGAACTGTAACGTTCCTTAAGTGACCTAGTTATCATATATACTCATAGAGCATAGAGCAAATGAAAAGCTATATTATAAATTCATTCAAATTGTCTATTACATTTATTTATTTGTATAGGTACATAGATCGCATTGACCCTGATGGTGGAGAGAGCTTTTATGATCAAGCTAAAGAAAATAGAGAATTGCAAATAAAGACTGATGACATCAGCGTCAGAGTTGCCAACGCAATGGAAAAGGCATTGGACTACATCAAGGAGTTTGATGAGTGAGTTGATAATATATATTCAAGTAATTAGTGAGATACTCGGTGAGTCAGAAGCTTATCGCTATATTTGCACAACGAGCGGCTAGAGGGAGTTGGGCAATAACATAAGTACTTTATTATGTATCTGTTATACAGGTATCCAAGAAATTCATCGCCTAAACCACTAAAATTGAAACCACAAACCTTAATACCATAAAGGCGTGATGTCATTTGGCTAAAACGCTACATTGTGCAAATTGAGTGACAACACGGGCCACGTCACCATTAGCAGGTATAAATACAGGTGCAGATCCACCAGCCGTCAGCAGTTTGGAAGTCGCCGAAGTGAAGTAGCTTCTGAAGGTGCCATCCACTTGTGGTGGCGAAACATCAAGCTTTAACGCTAAACGACGCCGGCCTAAAAACCCAAGAGCCACAAATTCAATGGACGATGACCGCGAAAGCCTGACACAGTATATGTCTGACGCAATGTCGCAAAGTTGGAAAGTTTCAGCACCCGTAGCACTGGAGTGACATTCAGTAACTTATACTATGAAACCAATTGTTTTGGTGCATTACATTCTATTGCAAAAATGTAGATTATTAGTGACGTCAATATTCTACCCAGTCCATTTTGTTACTTATATTTATTAAGCTAGTAATAAAATTGTTTTTTTCTCTGAAAGTTATGTACCACTTTGGGCAGAGGACCGACAAGAATACCTTAGGCAGTTTTTGTTGTATGGTCGGCAGCTGACTATTGAAGAGCTTATGCAGTTGAAAGATGAAACACAACCTCCTATCAAGGAAACACCACCAACTATACCTCAATTTAAGGAACAGATTGACACCTATGAAGATCTGTATAAAAAGGTAATGCATTAGAAAATAGCAGAATACATTAGAATATTAATAGATTTACTGATTTAACAGACACGCCGCCACGTGTACGACAAAAATAAGTAGAAACAGTTATGCAGCACTAACTTTCTTTTGTTAATAAAATGCGACTTGAATCTTGCCTCGAACTTTCTAAAACCGCTACATATTTTAATTTTATCATCTATACTGTTGTTGTAGACAATGGACTAGTATCATGAATTTTTTTTGGTTGCATATGATAGAGTACGTCATAAAAAGCATCTCATTTTTTTCTCCGATTTTTTTGGGCACAGGAAAGCCGTGAAAATAAGGAAAATATTTGAATTCTCCTAGGGCAGTGACGTCACTGCCCTGAAGGAGAATAGCCAATCAAAAGACAGATGTGTAATGTGTTGCTGCATTCTGATGGCGCGCGAAAGGCCGGAGCTGTACGCGGGCTGGCTCATCTATCTTGGCTTCTGTTCCCATCTGCGAGTCGGAGCTGTTCTTGGCAACAATGCACTGCTGATGATTCGCGCGGTTGGCACTGATTGGCTGAATTTGAATTCCTTTCTTTAAACTTTAGAATGGAACTACTAAAAAATAGAATGATGTAGAAAGTAACGAAATGCAGCAGTATGTTTATTTTTGTATGCACTAAGCGAAATCATTGTTCTTAACCTCGTGATACTAGTCCATTGTTCTTGCCTCGATTACTACCGAATTCAAAAGTTAGTATACTATACTTGCGAGCTTTAAATCTAAGCATATCGAATTGTTCAACGATTAAGATTTATGTGTATAGGTATAGGGGCAGGTCTTAAATAATTAATATATTTTCGACATTTATTCATGGAAGAACTACAAATAAAACGAAAAATGAAATAATGCCAACAATCTAGAAATAAAATCAGATTCCGAAATAATCTGAGAAAATAACCTATTTCACTCTGAACTTCCAAAGCGCTCCATCAATAAGTATCTCCAAATTCTTTCTGCTTATAGAAAGCCATTGGTTATTAACATTTTTGGCGTCAACTATACTACTATTAACATTTGTCTGCTTAAATATTCATTTTTTACATCAGCCACAGTTTGAGCCGAAATATAATAAATAATGGTAGAAAACACTTATACAGTCAGCGTCTACTCAAATTTTCGTTCTACAATACATTTCTATATGTTTGGTGACTGTGACTGTTAGAATTTAGGAAATTCTCCACTTCCGAGAGCAACTCGCTTCTGATTTGCGTTAAACGGCTGATACTACCTTTAGCAGTTACATAACCTGTATATAAATATATTAAACTTGAGAGGGGTAGAGCTAATTAGCGGACCTGTATGGTCAATTTTTCATTGGATGGGTATCGATGTAGATGGGGTGGAGTATTACCCACAAACAATCGTTTCCATCGTTTGTTCGTTCAAACCGTTTTACAAATCGAAGGATATAGCCTGTATAAGGGTATCTACTGTATTATGCTAATACTTGGATTTTCAAGAACGTACAGAGATTGTTGCGAAAACCCCATATGCTTGTCAAAAGAGAGTTCCAGAAGTCATTTAATTTCTGAAAAATCCTAATAATCTAAATTTTGACTGAAACGTCTACGTGCAAGATAACTGGCAGTCCTTATTCGCCAGTAACAGTTCACGTCAACTACATCGATTCGCAACTAATGAGAATTGACCTCTCTGAAATAGAGTTTCAAGACTACACTTTTTTGTTTATTTTTCGCTAGTTTATTATAGTTCCGGAAAATTGATAGATATGACAGCATTGTAAAAACAATCGTAAGATCAGCCGTATTGCAAAACCTCAATACGCCTAAAGCAGTGCAAAATAGTTCCTAAGATAATGGACTAGCATCATGAATTTGTTTCAATATTGCATATGGTAGAGTATGGCATAAGAACCTTCTTATATTTTCCCACCTCTTTTTTTGGGCACAAGAAAGCCGAGATATTACAGACAACCTGCTTAAGGTTGCCGTGGATATACTGAACGGCTAGCTCAATACAGAGATGGGAAACGTAAAAACTAAGAACTAAGTTTCAAACTATTTAAGGACGGTACCCATAGTCATCTTTTGAGTAATACTTAACGTTTCCTTAAGTAGCATGCAAGGGATACTTAAGGGATCCTCAATTCTTATCTCATATTTCAAATATAAGTCGATTTGTTATCCCTATGCCTACGCAGTTTGATGTTTTCTTGTCTTTTTGCTTTGTGCCAGTATTTCATGTCTTGTGCCGGACATTTTTCCGGATGTGAAAGAAACTGACAACACTGCACTACAAAATTAACCTACAAAATCGCCTCGATTGCAACGAAATGTCATTTTGACATTTCGTTACTTGAGTATTTCTCAAGACAGCCTTACGTAACGGACCTTCAAGTATTAAGGACCCTTAAGTGTCGACTATAAATACGACCCTTAATAACATCTGCTGGAATCAACAACAGAATAATTATATATCTGCAACAGTAGTATGTATGTCCTTTAAATATATCTCCTTTTCCAATTGCAGAGAACGACAATTTACGCAGTTCAGTATTTCTTGAAACAGCACAAAATATGTCGTTCTTCCGACATGAAGCCACAACGCTCGATTTCATCTGAAAAGAAAAATAAACTTGAGGTTCCAATATTCATTAAAGAAATACATAATTTTTTATATGCGACCAATGAAGCAGAATTCAATAACGTGGTTTATATTTAGTTGAAAGGTTCATGTATCCCAGGTAGAGGTGGTACGGCAACGTATGATGAGTATCCAGTAAAGCGAAAATTTGTAAGCTTTTCAGATTCTTGGAATCAATATTCAGCGCACAAAGACAAAAGAAGGCTTCGATTCGGGACAGGAAATTAATAAAATTATTAGGTTATGTTTAGATTCACTTGAAAGCCAACTGCACGATACATAAACCTTTCTTCACGTGACACAGCCAAGAGATGAAACCCACAGCACATCCCCTTGACGGGAGACAAATCAAAAACTGTAATAGAATGGAATTACTGGTAAACAAAGTCTCAGTCGCCATAGTACCCTGAGGATGTTCTGTGCAATCCTGGATAAAAGCTAGACGTTTAACTAGATCAGTCGCAGGTTCCAATCGGATGTGAAGAATTTTCCTAATGGCAATGCCGGTGGAAATATCCAAACCCATGAGATTGTCAGGATTGGATATAGAAGTCGTCAAATAAAAATCTTTTCCACTTTTCCACTTTTTTCAGAGAACGTACCTAGTCCGTTTACTCGTATATTTAGTTTTTTTGCTCGGGTTTTTACCTTGTCGATTCGGCATTATACCTGTCAGATGATAGAGTAGTCACTTTCTGTTTATCGTTGTCAATTTTAAAGTGGCACATTATTATGTACACAACTTTTAGGATTTACCAATTTAGGATTAATCAAGATAAACTGAAAGTGACTACTGCACTATTTGACCTAATCGACAAGCCAAAAACGCGAGCAGAAAACGAAACACAAACAGACCAGGTACGTCTTGACACACAAGCCTAGATTTACTTTATTTTACTCTGGATGTCGCTTATTTGTCAGTTTTCTGAAACAAGTTTTTGGTTACTTTTTTAATAACTTCTATACACAGCTAAAAAGGTATCAACTTAGGATTCGCCCTAGGTATATATGTAGGAAGGTTGTAGACGACATTTTGATTTGCTATTTTCTTAAGGTCGAAAAAATTCATCCAGAAGAAATAATCATGGAATGGCTGAGAGTGGATGTAAAGCCTCTCCGACAAGCTATACTGAACATTGCTTGTAAATGGGGTAACTTGTTCAAGCAGCATCTCTACAACCATGTTATAGACAGCCTGAATGAGCTAGAGAATTTCATCAAAGAAGCTATTGCGGCAATGCAGGTTTGTATGATTTATATAAGTAGTATAAGTGGACTTATCATGAACTTTACGCGGGAGGCGCAAACTCCTATTTTTTTTATAATGGCTGATCGACCTTGGTGATGTTCTGTCTATTGCCTTTGAAGACATGTCTGCTGACATTTTCTTTGAAATCGTATAACGTCAGCAGCTGCTGCACTGATTTTGATGAAAATGGGGGTTTGATATGATATCGCATGTAGAAAAAGGTTCAGAACTACTGTAAAATTGGTTCTTATAAGCTTAGGGGTCCTTCGTCTCACAGACCAGCGAAACTGTTCCCGTTAATATTGCGACTATTGCGACCTTAAAGCTTCCAACAGTCTAGATCATTGCATTAGTTTCTGCAGCTACTGGTTCCGATACTGAAATAAAATTTATTGTGGTAGCCTAGGGATCCCAAATAGCAGTTTCTTTTTGTAATCTAGCGCCTTGCATTCACAGAGCACAGGAAGGCTGGCCCTGTCACTCTACCACATAACCTGTCGTCAGGTTCTCCATCCTATAGCCCCATTGTCTTCAAGTGTAACTTCTGGAGACAAAGTGTTACTCGAAGCTGATTTTTATTATAAAAAGGGGGTACCGTAACATTTTTATGGCATAAGGCTTTGATAAATGCCTCCCATGTCTACATCTAGGTGTCGAGTTCCAATATTTCTAGTGCTGGAATTTCAGCCATTCCCATATCTGGTGCCTAACTGTGCTCTGGGGCACCCCCAAGGTAGGTTCTGCGCCACATGTAGAAGTCAGGTGATACTTTTTTTTTGGAAGCTCGTCTACCTTTTCATTACCAGCTATACCAGAGTGTATTGATAATGATGCCATTGATACGTTATTGTATTCTGCTGGCCTATGCAGCTCTACTATACAATTTTCATTTTTCATAATGTTTTCGATTTCTAATTATTGTCTCGAAGTTCTTTGTGTATATGTTAGGAGCAAACACCGATTTCGGCCAATGGACGGAAAATATGGTCAAAACGCGTTTTGGCTGCTATCATGTTGCCCATGTCCGAATTATCGCTTTCCGGCTGTTCAATGTAGCCCAGAACGCGTTCTGGACCAACAACGACTGCCAGAACGCGTTCTATTCTACTGCGATTGCCATGACGCGTCATCGATTTTGTGTGGGTTATACAGTAGCTAGAGAGTTCCATGGAAAACCTAAGGTTACGTTTTAACGATGAACTGCAAATAGTTATAAGTGGTAGCAATGATCGTAGTAATATTTTTACAAGAGAAAGGTACGACCAAATACTCACAGAGGTAGAGGCGGCAATAGCTTGTAAAACTAACGGTGACAGTATTTTCGAAACAAAGACGACGATTGAAAAGATATGATATTTTAAAAATTGGCGAAATCGAAAAGCTAATTGAAAGAAGGACAGCAAGAGATGCGGGTGTAGGGCGAAGAAAATAGTATGTAACAGTAAATGTCATAACAATAGTTCGTGTAAAAATGAGTAGGTATAGATAAAACCAAAGTTGTTCTTTTTTGTTTCGCATTTTAATGTTTCCAGTTTCTTTTAAAAATAATGTTAATCTTGAAGCCTGTATGTCGTATTGACATAACAAATAAAAATACTTTTTCGCATTGACGATTGCTATTGTTTACAAGCCGAGACACTCACAAAATCGAAGAGGCGTTATGGCAATCGCAGTAAAACAAAACGCGTTTTGATAATCGTAGTTGTTCAAAAACGCGTTCTGGGCTACATTAAACAGTCGGAAAGCGATAATTCGGAGATTGGCAAAATGATCGCAGCCAAAACGCGTTTTGACCATATTTTCCGTCCATTGGCCGAAATCGGTGTTTGCTCCTAACATACATTTCGGAGTTGAAATATGTATGCCAAAACACCTATTTCTAAGCAGACGACTGGTCATCTAACCCTATTTCTCTCACACAAGTTGAGACTTGCAAGCGCACTGCTGTTTACATTACTGGTGTAATAGTATACCGGAGAAGGTACTTGTATCTCTGAAATCTATGCCTGCTTATACCTGCACGAACAGATTACTGTCCGGCACAAATATCATGTGCTGAATGTCAGCTGTGAACGTACCGTTATCTGAGATTTTAAAGATTTTCTGATCGTCATCCTTTTTATGGGCGTAGGTTAAATTTGAGTTAGGGGCAGCGAGTAGGCTTGGGGGTGAAACGCTGTCCTCTTCAAACCGAACTTATCGTATACTTGATACTGAGCTTTTGTTACTTGCGCTGTGTTGTAATACGTAGATTGATCCTCTAAAATTGATTTATTCAATACAGCTAATGTTCCCTTGTATAGGGACAGAAATTTTGAAGAGTGGGGTATCGGGTAACTACAAAATATTTCAAAGTACTGAACACCATTTCTTAGGTGCCGTTAACTGAGGATGACTACGATGGCCTGATAAAAGTAATGGGTTACTTATGGAAAGTTAAGGAGCGCCAAATAGAGACAGATGCCATGTTTGAACCTTTGAAGCAAATAATGGATTTGCTGAAGGAGTACGGTGTTGAATTTCCTGAAGAGATATTCGTGCAACTACAGGAAATACCTGACAGGTGGAACCAATGTAAGAAGGTAGGTATATGGGTTTGCTTCGGGAGGAATTATTTTTGCAAAACGCCCAATGATGATATAAACTTAACGAGCTGTAAACATAAACTATTTAGCATCAGCGCTCGACTTACCATCTTGATAACTAGCACCTCGCATTATAGGAGTTACTTAATCGGTGTGCAACAAAAAATGGTGCTTCAGTGAGCTGCTTGACTATATAAAAATACTATATATTTTATACCCTTTCTATAATTTGAATAGGGCGCTGAAAAGAAACATAACCCCCTTTGTTTAAAGCAGAGAATTGGATCAAAGATCCAAGATGTTTGATAAAAGGCGGCAAAAACAGCTATGCAGTTTTGTAGTACCATAGAGCATAGCACGGTCGTTAGACATACACTAGTTCAACACAGCATAATTATGAACCTCGCTAGATTGAAGTCATGTCTGTCTGGTTCTGGTTCTTCCACCCTTAATTCAGCGCCCTTAATTTATATTTACAACTTAAAGGTAGGTATTAAATTTTATCAAGAAGATAGCTGGTAGCTATAGAATTTAGGTTAATAGTTTGGTGCCCCATTGTGCTTTCAACTAATCTTGCTGCAATAAACTGGTTTGTAACTGAGCCGCGTATGGGTTTTTTGCAATATGAATTGGAATATCACCTCAACATCATACTTTCAAATAAACATTTAACATACAGACATAAAAAAATAAAAACTTAAATACACTTTTATTTAATCGTATCTGAACTACAACTTGTAACTAGGAATTATAAAATATCCATAGATAAAAATAAATATTATGAGAATATGTTGTTAATATGACTATAAATGTTCATATGTCACTCCAGTGTCTGGCGCATTTCACAGCATTTTCACTGCACGTCCAAAGGTCTCGGATGGTACATGGGGCTTGTAGAGATTGACACGCTAGAAGGTGCTCCATTGTCTGGGATTCTCCACATTCACACGTTTCCTCTTCCACGTATCCCCATTTCAGGTGGTTGTTCTTGGACCTCCCCATTGGGCACCGGAGTCGGTTGAGAGTTTTCCAGGTGCCCCAGTCTAAGTCTGAGCCTGGAGGAAGTTTTTCGTTTGTATTCCAGGTTGGGATGTTGTTGACTGCTAGGCGCTGTTCCCATTTTGCTCCTCCTCTCCTTGGTAGCAGTTTTAGAGGCTGTGAGGGGCTGTGTAGTTTGCATAAAGCCTCGCCTTGATTTCAGTCTGGCCGCTACCGGTATATATTGGTACAGAGGATGTCTGGTGTCTTCACATTGTCTGCTTCGTTCGGCCGTGGCTAGGGTTTCTCTACGTATTTGCGGTAGTGCTATTCCCGCTAGCATGTAGAGCTGATCAAGGTTAGTAGGTTTTAGGCATCCGGTTATTAATCTACATGTGTCATTCAGGACAGGCTCCAGTCTTTGGGCATGTGATGATCTCTCCCATACGGGAGATGCATACTCGGCTGCGGAGTAGCACAGTGCAAGTGCCAAGGAGCGCAGGACGTTAGGGTCTGCCCCCCATCGAGCACTAGTCAGTTTCCGAAGAATGCCGTTTCTGGTGTTGACTTTGGCCTTGGTTTTGTCGATATGTTTTCTGAACGTGAGGGAGCGGTCTAATGTAACACCTAGATAGACTGGGTTTGGGCAATGTTGCAGTCTGACTGAGTTCCACTCTGTTTGCAGTTCCCTTCTCGCCTGTCGCTTATTGACAAATAGTTATTCAATTTATACGGAAATAAGGGAATAAAACTTGAATACATGCAAAACATTAATTTATAAATTTCATAATCATTCAATTGCGCCTAGAGGACGGAGATGCACTACAGCGAAGTCCTGTAAGTTTCTAGGGTATGCGGGAGGTGGATAGTCTGCCACTATATGTTAGATGGTCTGCCTGGGGAATCTAGTCAGATCCGGGTTCAGCTATTTTCTATCGATGTAGGGAGTCCACCATGTCCTTACCAATAAATAATGTTCCAGGCCGTATTGGTCTAAGCCATCTAATGGGTTGGGTATTTTGATGAGGTTATGTTGGTGGCAGTTTTTTGTTACGGGATTTTAGTAGGCAAACGTTTGCAGGCACAGTAAATATATCTCTAACACTATATTCGGAACTGTTATCACGTGTGGGGCAGAAACATGGGATATCAGTAGAAGCAATCGCAATAAACTCTTGTCAGCTGAAATGGACTTCCTAAGACGGAGTTGTAGAAGGTCTAGATTAGACAGGGTTAGTAATGAAAAAATCCGGGAAATGACGAAAACAGACTCAAGTCTGATAGATAGGATCCATCAAAAGCAGCTGACGTGGTTTGCACACACAAAATGAATGGGAGAACATAGACGGTCTTGACGAATACTAGAATGGGTGCCACGAAAAGGAAGAAAAAGAGGACGACCGAGAAGAAGCTGGAAGGACGAGATAGATGAAGCCATGGAACTGAGGGATTTGGAAGAAGACATGTGCTTCGATCGAAAAAATTGGAATTTGGGAACGGAGAGACGGCTAAGGCCGTGAAACAAATCCGTATTATATATAAATATATCTCTTGGTAGTACGTTCCAAGCCTTGGACACCCCGGGATCAAACGTGCGGTCGTACGGCTCGGTTCTTGATGTATGAAAAACAACCGCTTTGGAATGAGATGCAGCAGTCCCACAAGTGCATCTAATCGGCTCAATGAGTGACATAATTATAGGTAGAAAGGTCACCAACAGCACGGCAATGAGATGTATATTTTCATGTGTGATGTGATCTTTCCGTCTTGCGGAGCTGGTAGCATTTGATCTCCTAATGTGTGAAGCAGGTTGGTGATACCTTGTTCTTTTTAAATCCAGTCTTTAGTCTGACATTTCGAACAATGCTTGACTTTAGTGACGTTTGAACTAATTTTAATTAAATCTGAAACTGGGTGCACATGATGGTAGGTTCCGGTGGGCAGCGTTTCTGAAAACCCATCTATTTTCCTCCTTAAAGGGTGGAATATTTGTTCACAAAGCACGCGCCTTTTTTTCCATAAAATGATAACGCTTCCATGCATTTATCATGTTTCCTCACAAATGTTTATCCACTTTTCACCTTTGGCTACAGAAAAAAGCAAAAATTAAGTTACTGGGCAAACATTTGCTTTTTGTTAATTGCCATTCATGTTTCTCCACAAGAGGAACTAAAATTCAACTTCAAAGCTAGCCCAGAGTTTTTCAAATTATGACCCGATATCTTTTTTTCACAGAATATATTCATTTATTCACCTTTGATTAGAACAAAATAGAAAATTTTTTACTATCACCAGATTGCCCTAAGTTTGTTAACTTTTCAGCCTTCGTGATCATCCATCGAATACTCGTTATTTCTACCTTATTCTACCAAAAATTTCATTCATTCGTATTTTTTTCACCAAAAAAACCTCACTTTTTATCCTACGTTTACGAAAAACATAGACTCGCGACTCTATTATTTTTATCGTAAGCTGAATGCGAGAAAAGTCACATTTTTAGTCAAATTGGACTATAATTATTTTACTTTTTACGTCAAAGCTGGAAAGACATACATTTTTGGCGAAAAAGAAACGCGTAATATTTAATTATTATTAATTTTGAAATTCTAGGTAGACCTACAATATTTGATTTTTATTTGCCAAAAGTGGAGGAACAAAGACCCGAGCAAAAACTCTTTTACCGGTTTTACCGGTGTAGTTTCAAAAGACACCAAAGGCATCCAAAGACCCACAGAGCATCAAGCTAAAAGTGTGGTTTTCAGTAACCTTTCCTAATTCTCGGCAAATTTTCACCCTACACCTCCGCCGCTGCAACACCACTTGTATACCAATCGATCTGGTCGACCTATTCATCATAAATTCAATTTGTTCACGAAACCTCACCGTTCCAATAAAATTAAACATAATTCTGCACATTGTGTACCATCCGATGTGCGTGTATTGGACCGATCGATAAGCATTACAAACCAGTAGCGTAGCTGAAAAAAGATAAAACATACCTACATTTTCACTTTAGTCACTTTTAGCCATCACTTTGCCGGTTCGCCGAACAACTTTCGTTACAGTAACTAACCAAGAAAAGTCCTCAGGAAAATAATAAAATTAGGGTTAGCTCTTAAATCAGTTTGCAAAATTGGTGAATGCGACATGGAGTGCGTATAAGACACGACACATCCACCATCTTTTGTTATCGATTCAGGCGCTTTTTTAATATAGCTACCTAATACAAAAACTTGCATAAATTATGTGAATAAGACAAAAGCCGCTGTGGTCTCTAAATACCTCTGCTGGTTGTCATTGTGGAGGAGCTTGACGCTGTTACGAGCTACACGTGACATTCTTTGTACAGGGTGCAATGTATGGAATATAATCTTAGTGAATGATGATTGTATAAAAAAAGAATTATACAAAAGTCGTTTAACACTGCATTTCCTATAGTACGGCCGTATTTCAGTTGTCTATGTTTCAGAAAACAAATAAGTAACGAAAAACAATTGATTTTTTTAATACCTACTATATATGTACCTACCACTTCTTTAGGTTCATTTGATAGAATTTTCTTTTATTTTCAATGACAAGGATACAAGAAAATATTTAAGAAAAATTGAAAAACCTCTGCAGCGATCTGTTATTAGGCCAATAAATGTGCCAGAGACTCATTCACATATATGAACACGTCAATATTGACGAATTATGAACAAATATAAATTGTAGCTGCATACATTTCTCCCAGAGTGCACAGAAATTCCTTACAAGCTTGTTCTTATAGTTTTGGCTGCTGTATTTGAACACTTATTGTGATTAAAACCATTTCGTTGCTAATTTCGTTTTGTCTTCAAGGTTTAATAACAAACATACTAAGCTCATTTGTTTTATTTTGATGCAGGATACATACTAGATTAGTGTTATTGATTTAGCAAATATAATACAGTTTTTAATTGTTTTCAAATATCTTTTTGTTCTTGGATATGATGTATAATTGAAAAGAGAAAGAAATGTCCATCCAATAATGGATTGCTTTTCGTTAGTCGTTTGTTTTCTGAAACGAAAACAACTGAATATAAAAAAATTACATAAAAAATAAATGTTCTGCACCACTGAATCCAAGACAGTAGTCCAATTTTTAATCATTTGCAGAGACCAAAGGTTACAAAAATAGTTGCGTACCGGATTACTGATTATTGAAGCAATTTGAATGTGTATAATAATCACTTTGGCATCAATCAAAAATACATTACAGAGAAAAGAAAAACGTATGTGACTACATTATTCAATTAATTTTGCATAATAATGCTGGAAGTTTTTTTTATAAACAACATTTTGGGTCTGAGACCACGCAGTTATGTTTAAGGGATGCTTTCTAAGGTGATGCAATAAAGAGAAAATATAGTTTTCTGATGGAATGCGACAATATTTCCTAGTGTATGTGAATCATCTAATGATATTGGCAATCTTAATTAACCAATGCTTTATCAATATGGAGGATTTTGAAAATCTGTGTGCTGGTTATTAAGTTGTTTAATCTTACATTTGTGTTTAAACCTAGGTATTATTGTTAGGCGTTAGGCTTATTCACCACTTTATACTGAAAATGTTGAAGAAAAGTTGCATTCAAGGATCCAATTATTAACTTTTTTCTTTAATTTTCAATTAGTTTGAGATATACAGGGTGGGCCAATAGTGAGTGGACGGAAGAGTGTGGACTTATTAATATGAAATTCAAAAATCTGTCACCTGATCATAGTAGAGAGCCTTGAGAGCTATAAGCTTAGAATATTTTCACTTAAATTTTGAAATCTGTACAAGGTGATTTATATCAAACATACATTTTTTTGAATATATATTATTGCACATGTGGATTGCTTGGTGAATTTTAGTGTGACCTTATGCATCATATATGGAACTTTAAATGAACCGTTTAGGCGCAAATCACTATTTTTTGTATGAGTAGGTATCAGGAAAAAATTGAATGTCGCAGCGATTGTAAAACTTGTGGCGTGGCTTTCCGGTGCGACTAAGCATTAAATGCGTCACTTTAGATCAGACGGTCAAATTTGGACTCTTTTTATACTTGGAAATTATCGATATCAATCTTTGTATAAAAAAATTAGGCTCTCTTATTTGAAATAATCAAGTTATCTGTGATTGAAATTTCCATAATAAATCTACTGATTTCTCCAAGTACAAAAAGAGTCAAAATTTGACCGTCTGATCTAAGGTGACGCATTTCATGATTAGTCGCACCGCAACGTATTCTAGGTTTTGTAATCGCTGCGATATTAGTTCTTTTTCTTGATACCTACTGATACCAAAAATAGTGATTTGCGCCTAATCTAAATAAGCAAGAATATACACCCAGTCTGATGAAATAAACTACCTGGACCTCTGAATACTGTGCGCAGCTACTTTCGGCGCTACTGAATCGATGATCGATATTGATATTGATTACATAGTGCGAAGAGCACACACGTCGTACATTAAACCTGTGTTAATTTTCTGTTGGCCGTGCAAAATGAGCTGAGATAAATTTGCATTTATTTTGATTTGGCATGTACATACAAGTCCATGTAGTGTAACGACGATTACGCTTGCGATTTGTTCTCCACAAACACGTTTATTCACGGGTATGCGATATCGATTACAAGAGGTGCTAATGTGTTTGACTTGTAATGCATACCATACAATTTTTTTATAATAATTATTATGAATATGTACCACATATATGTACTCTGTATCCTGCATTTTACGTGAACACAGTACATCACGCCGTGATTACTGAAAATCTAATGCTGTTGAACAATGCAGGTGTACCTTGAGTCCCTTCATCTACTTAATGCACACTTTTTGCGGACCCAGTTAATGCTCACTTCATGGTGTGAGGAGTAAGTCACTGGGTAATGGAGTAGCAGTCTAGTAGCAGTCATTAGCTTCACTTTCATATAAACAAGGTCGCCTATTAACGGAAACGTACCCAAACTACCTACTTCAATATATATATAACATATGTTGCAAACGTTTAGAGAGGTTTTTCATAAAATTAAAAGAATGTCTCACAATAATATATTTGAACTGTAACAAGAACTACAGAATTTCCTAATTTAAAAATTATATTAAAGTACTGTTAATGATCCATGATCTTCCACGGCTCGCAATTTCCTCTTAATGTTCCTCGTTAGGTTTTGGACAGATTCTAAATTAATTTCTCTGATCTTTAGCATTATTCTTCTTCTTAACTGCTGTTCGCTTTGAGCTTCCCAGCCATTGTTATAAACTTTGGCACTCAGTTGAGCCCAATAAGTTTCGATAGGTCTTGCTTGAGGAAGATTGGAAGGGTTGTCGCTTCGTGGTACAAAAGGTATTCCGTGTTATTCTAGACAATTTCTCGTATGCAAAACATAATGACCTGAAGCCAGATCTGGCTAAAACGTTATATTGTCATTAGTATGGTGGGTATTAATAAAATTGAGTAGTTTAGGCAAACATCTTTGAGTACGACTTCTGCGGTAACCGCTTCGGCCCTAACTCGTCCAACGTACGGCTGTGAAATTTCGTTGTCTAATATAGCGCACCACACTAACACTTTATTTTCAAACTTTTCTTTTCGTTTAAATTTTATATTATCTGCAGAGGCTTCAAGGTCTTTTGTATAAAAACCATCATTACCTTTGATTTCTGAGGTCGCAAATGTGAAATACTTTTCATCGTCAAGAATAATTTTAATGTTGCCAGCAAAATGAGTACGACGTAAATTGCGACACCATTGAGGAATTATTCTATCTAACTGATTTAGGGAATGCTTTGGATATTCTCCTCTTTGTCGAAATTTGAAGTTAGTTCTCTCCATTTTTCTACAGGTTGTGCTAGCATTGACGTGAAAAATGCGTCCAAGTTTTCGTGTTGAAGTTCCAACTCGATGTTCACTTCTGTTGACCATTTTCTCTGAACTGTCGCAGCATTCAACGCTCTTGGACATCCACTTTTTGGTAAATTTATACGGATTGCTCGATAAATTGTGGCAACAGAAATATTTTGATCTTCATATAGGCGAACTATTTCT
Organism: Callosobruchus maculatus; assembly: GCA_951848785.1. NCBI lineage: Eukaryota > Metazoa > Arthropoda > Insecta > Coleoptera > Chrysomelidae > Callosobruchus > Callosobruchus maculatus. The sequence goes on along the minus strand of CATOUR010000042.1, from coordinate 5,201,748 downwards.
TTTTTTCAAATCGTCCAACAAGACTGTAAATACTCTTACGAATATCTAATTGGTACGACATTTTGACAACTTATATCACAACCAAAATGGTTGTATTGTTACGCTTAGATGTTGACTTGTTACCATGGTAACGATTTCTGAATAGTTTCCAACGGTGAAACCACCAATTAAGTGGTCGAGAACTTAAACTTTGTTTTTAAAAAATTTATTTCCCGATCAAATAATACAATTTATTTGGGACCGAACCGTTTGAGAGCTCAAGACAGACTGACTCAAAAGCGTCAAAATAATATGGAGGTAAACTCTGTTGATCTCTCTAACGTTTACAGATATAGGTTTTATATGAAGTCAGCAATAATAATATAATAGTACAGTCATTTACAACCACATAACTCCTCCCCTCTTAAGATGAAGTTTTGGAGGGTGTGAACAAAACTTCTGGCTTCGAGGGTTGAACCTGGACCTCGAAGTACTGGTGGCTTCTGCTTGATCCTTGGCCTCTCTGGAATGGGTAGACTTTTCTAGCAACAAAGTATGCAATGCCCAGAACTAGTATTGCATACAGGGGTAGACTCCATGTGTAAGGGTGCGAAGGTGCTTCTGGAACTATCGCCTGGATCTGGTCAGCTGTTTCTTCTAAACTGTGAAGTTTGTCCAACGATATGTGTTGAAGCACAATTTTCTTGGAGTTTTCTGAGTACTGGAAGGTTTTCACTGCAGGAAGTAATAAGGGCTTCTCCATAGTTACTCCCTTTTCGTTCTTGTAGATGTAGTCCTTTGTCTGTATGCTGCATTGATAAGGCACTTCGAGTAGATAAATGCCTTGTAGCTCAATGACGTCATCTTGATCACATTTTAATATCAGTTTTTCTGATTCTGGGAAAATGGCTATGTACTTAGAATCAGAAACTTCTTCAATCAGGGATTTTCGAATGGATACAGGAACATTTTTGCATTTTGGCTTTTCAGTTTTAACTTGCAGGATGGCAAACAAACAATCTTCTTCTTCTTCTGTGGCTTGGATCAGGTTGTTCTTGTGACAGATGTAGATATCATCTATCAACTGGCATTGGCTTGCGTCATACTGGTACATTGTGGTGCTCATTGTAAAATAGGAATTTTTGGGAATGATGGTAGTTAGGTTTGAGGTGGGGATAGAGTAAAGATGATAATGCTTGAATTTATCTACATGTAATAGTGGAACATGTAACGCAAAAACTATTCGATTTTTGGAAAAGTATGCTTCTACTGACATTACGTCATATTACTTATGTATATCTTCTATTTTTGAGTATACTAACTGATCTTTTCTGTGATGTTTTACTAATTCATTGAATATTGATTTCATTTCGTCTATAGAAATTATGCTGTGGTGCAATGACCCAATTTTGGCAAATGCTATGGCATTTTCCAAAGTATCAATTATGGACAGCAGTGTATCTAAATTGAACTTTAATTGAAGTAATGTATCCAAAATTGTAAAATAATAAGTATTGTTCTTTTGCATGTCATCCGAGGCCTGCTTTATCGTAGCTTGGTTATGTACCATCAATGTGAAAGTCTTATTGTTATTCTTAAGAACTTCTTGGGTCAAAGAAATTTGTTGATTGACTGTATTAATTACATGATCCTGATCTTTTTGTAATACTTCAATAGCCTGATCATATCTTTTAGCATCATCATCATCTAAATTTCCTGAAATCATTTTAATGATTGAACCTAATCCATTTATTAATCCTCTTTTAATACGATTTTGGTTATTCCAAGCAGGGTTGATCTCTTGTACGGGACTTTCGTCAGATGAATGAACAGTTATATCTTCGATTCTATCGCCTAGTTCACGCAAATCTCGTATTGATGGATCTTGATCAATATTATTTTCTAAAGAACAACTATCATCATCAATAGGTTTGTCCGAAAAATCTTTATTAAATGTTTTCATATATTGGAAAAATGGAGAATCATTTTCAGATTCTAACTGTTGAGCTTGGGATGTAGAGGGTTGTGGTTCAGTTTCATTAGCATTCAGTTGTATACGCGAAAGTGCATCAGCATTTTTATTTTCTTTTCCCTTTTTATAAATTACTTCGTACTCAAATTCAGATAATTTTAAACGCCATCTTTGTAATCTTGAATTTGGTTCTTTTAAGGACATTAACCATTGTAAGGGCTTACAGTCTGTTACAATTTTGAATTTCCTCCCAAATAAATAATGTCGAAAATATTTAGTACCATAAACAATAGCTAAGCATTCTTTTTCAGTTGCGCTATAATTTTGCTCAGAATCATTTAAAGTTCTTGAAGCATAAGCAATGGGCTTGTCAGAGCCAATAGGGCCTTGAGATAAAATTGCTGAAATAGCGAAATTGCTAGCATCAGTAGTTAGTACAAAGGGTTTTTCAAAATCTGGGTACTGTAATAAGGGTTCATTGGTCAAAAGACTCTTGCAGTGATCAAAAGCTTTAAGAAATTTTTCATCGTGTTTAATTATAGCTCCCTTTTTCAAACATTGGGTTAAGGGACGAGTAATTTTGGCAAAATCTTTTATGAATTTACGATAATATCCAATTAGTCCTAAAAATTGTTTAATTTCACGAGTTGTTTTTGGCAATGGATATCTCAAAATAGCTGTTATTTTATCAGGATTTGGCTTTACTCCTTTTGGGGTGACGACGTGTCCTAAAAATGCTGTTTCTTTTTTTAAAAATTCCGATTTATCAAGTTGTACTTTCAAGTTTGTTGCCCTTAATCTTTGAAATACTTTTTTCAATGAAACTATATGTTCTTGGAGACTTGTAGAATAAATCAAAATGTCATCCATGTAAACCATGGTATTATCTAATCCTCTTAAAATATTATCCATGACACGCTGAAACGTGCTAGGAGCACCTTTAAGTCCAAAACTCATACGTAAAAATTCGTAATGACCGTTTTCTACGCTGAAAGCTGTTTTTGGGATGTCTTCTGGGGCAATTTCGATTTGATGAAACCCGCTAGCTAAATCTAGGGTGGTGAAATAATTACATCGACCTAATTTATCTAAGATATCAGAAATACAGGGTATGGGATATCGATCATCAATAGTTTTTTCGTTTAATTTTCGATAATCAACTACCATGCGCCATTTTTTCTTACCACTGGCATCAGCCTTCTTTGCAATGAGCCAGACTGGAGAATTGTACGCGGAATTGGAGTGCCTGATGGTGTTTTGATCCAGAAGGGATTTAACCTGATTTTGAATTTCAGTCTTAAGCATATGAGGATAACGGTATGATTTAGTATGCACAGGAATTTCATCTGTTGTTCTAATATGATGCTTAATTTCATTAGTAAAAGTTAACGGATCTCCCTCGTAATAGAAAATATCATTATATGCTTCGCATAATTTAATTAAATGAGCCTTTTCTTCATCATTGAGATGAGAAGTGCGAATTAAATTTCGAATTTCCCGTCGCGATAACGCATCCGTCTCAGGTGCATTTACGATAGCACTAAACAATGTATAATTGTTAGAGTTAAAAGCAAAGGCGTCTAGAGGTTGATATAAGGTTATCTCCTGATAATTTTCGCTCGTATTTTCAAGGCTTACTAAGGCATAACCATTTACTGCTCTAGATAAGGTTTCTTGAATAACGCATTAATTGATTTTGGATGGGGGTACCAAAATATCACCGTCAAATGTATTTACGGGAATTTTGACGTGAGCCGCTGTGTGGGGTTCAATTTCCATGAAAAATAAAAGTCGATTTCTTAGATCGTGAAATTTGATTGGAATTTTGGCATGCTTGGTATGCAAAATAGAATTACCAAGATCTATATGCGCTTCTAAAAGTTTCAAAATATCTAAACCAATAAGACCATCAAAATACTTATGAAATTTAAACAAATGAAATTTAATTGGTTCACTCATATTAAACTCTGGGAAGGCGGAAATTTCTGCACAATAATCTCTTTTTGAATGCTGGAATACAGAAGTTACTTCAAAGGGTTCCTTGTATATATTTTTTGGAAAATACTTATAGGCAAGTTCAGGGTTCAAAAATGATTTTGTGGCACCTGTGTCTATTAATAGTTTTAATGGAGGGTTGGCTATTTCTATATAGGGTAGCTCGGTTTTGTCATATATGGTGTTGAGGTCAATCAAGTTTCCTCGATTGTGGGCGTCGCTACTTGAAAATTTTCTTCTTCAGAGCTTTGATTATTTTCAGAACTTGAAGGGGGTTCATTTGGATACGAATAGTAATAATTATCACTATCTGACTGATTTTCGTCGTTTGGGTAATATTCTGAATAATAGTTGTCATAAGGGTAGTATTCAAAATTTTGGTCATACGTTTCTCCTTCTACATTGTGAAGTTCTTCAAAAGTAAAGTTTCTTAGACCAGATGGCCTAAAACGATTACTTTGGGCGTCAGGTCTGTGCCTGTTAAGCTGTGTTTGAACACTCATTGGGGTAGGTTTAAATGGAATACGGTGAGGTGGAGGTTGTTTCCATACATTTACATTGGGCTTAGTGCCAAAAACTTGAGCATTTGTCGGAAATCTTTGAGGGGGTATATTTGGTCTCTGAACAATATTAACGGGACCTCTAGGAAATTGCTGGTTAAAATTCGGTTGAGGCCTAAATTGAGGAGTAGATTGCATAGGCTGTCTGAAAAATTGATTTTGTTGCATTTGAAATTGCGGTTTGGGCGGAAGTGGCGGTGGTAAAGGTTTATTCATAGGTGTGTATCCAAGCCCACTACTACTAGATTTTTGTAAATAACGAATATTGTTATCTTCTAAAATGTACTTTTGAGCTTCAGCCAAATTATTAGGTTTCATAGATCGGATCATGGAACTTTGTGGTTCCTTTAACCCTACTAAAAGAGTATGCAACGCATGACTATCAAAAAGAGCTTTCTTACTCGCCTTGATAGCATCAATTGTTTCATGTATACTGACATAATTATGTAAGTGATTTAACATGGCTACAACCCTTGAATAGAATTGCAAAGGACTTTCATTAGAATTTTGTCTAAGAGCTGTCATATCTGAAATTAAGCTGCTCTCATTTCTTTGATCGCCAAAATGTGAGATAAGTAAATTTTTTATTGTGTCCCAATTAGAACTTCCACTAAGAGAAAATATCTGCTCTGCCGCACCAGATAATTTGGAAAAAATGCCGTGAAGTAAAATTTTATTTTGTACACAATCGGGTTCAGTTGGGTTCCAATATGTATTTAATAAATCTGTACTTACTTCTAAATATCTATATAATCTACATGGATTTCCATCGAAATCAGGAATTATTTGTAAAAGCTTGATATCGAAGGAAGGCACACTATGTCTACTTATGTTAGGGGTGGTCATGATATTTGCTAAATTGTTACTTGGGTTTTCTGTTTCTCTTTCTCTTGTCCCTAAATCTAAGTTTGCTAAGTAATTAGCGAGTTGATCTGCACTATCACCTTCAGGATGTACAGGTCGGGGTGAGTCTGTCATACGAAAGAAATAGGATACAATGAGCACTTACTGATAGATCCAGTACTTCATTCCTTCTTGGCCTAGGATCCTTCAAGTGGACGTGGGCTGTTCCAGAACAAAGGGCACCTGCGGTCCTGCTTCTTTCTGGGCTCTCGGCTCCTGGTTGGTTTCCCAGCAAAGAGTTGACACTCACGGTTTTTCTTCTAACGAATGCCTCTAGGAATCCTACTGCGTTGCTGCGCCAATTAAGTGGTCGAGAACTTAAACTTTGTTTTTAAAAAATTTATTTCCCGATCAAATAATACAATTTATTTGGGACCGAACCGTTTGAGAGCTCAAGACAGACTGACTCAAAAGCGTCAAAATAATATGGAGGTAAACTCTGTTGATCTCTCTAACGTTTACAGATATAGGTTTTATATGAAGTCAGCAATAATAATATAATAGTACAGTCATTTACAACCACATAACTCACCTCTCGAGTTTTGAAAAAAAATCGCAAAACTTTTGCAACATACGTTATATGGCCTTATCTATAGGCTAACAGACGGTATTTAATTAAAATCAGGTATGACTGGTAGGACGGTGGATAGTTTTACGGATTTGTACGTTATATTTTTTACTGTACCCTTGAACACCCGAAACTAATTATTATTTAGACCTTTGTTACTTCCCGCTCTATGGAAATGCTTTTGGTGAACGACAAAATAATACTGAATCTTTAAGAGACACAATAAGGTAGCAGTAGTAGTACAGAACTGTTACCAAGAATGCGACAAACTCACATAATTCGCTACGAGTGCATGCATTTATTTTCTAAGATTGCATCCCTATAAATTTTGTATATCCAGGAAATATTGTTTTAATCTTGTCTTGGATACCTTCAAAGTACTTGCTTTAATATTATTGTCCAATTTATTAAATTCGCATAATCTTTTATGGAATACCGATTTATAATAGATAGAAAGATCTATATGTATTAGTAGTATTTTTCAGACATACTCATAAAGGCCAATCAACATTGGCATATTTTTATGGTTAGTGCATGAAGAATTAAACGGTATTTATATTTTTAACCGTTCGTGTGAATAACTCGTTATTTAGTTTAATGTGGTCTATTAATTTCTATCTATTAGTGACACATTATAGCCCCCAAACAGATGAACCGACATTGATTTGAAATGTAACTTAGTGCTCAAAAAATCTTTTTTTTGTAGATGGCGATAAAAATTTGCAAAGCGACGTCCGTTTGACACATCTAGTAATAATAAGCAAAGTTCTCTGGTAATTTTTGATACACTCATCATTTCACTCTACGCGTAGGGTATATATACATAACTGATACATATATTTGTTTTATTTTGATGCATATATTGGTCCGATAAATATTTTAAGCGTGCACTAATGAAAAATGGTTGTTGTTCCGACTAGTCCACGCTTCGGCGAATTCTGCACAATTGACAGGAGGCCATTCATTATACGTATGAAATTTTCACGAACCGAATATGTGCAGTCAGCCATATTAATGTCCCGGTTCACGTTTATACATATTTACCATTTGGTGAGCTGTCGCCTATACTCAATTTGCACCTTACCTCTAAATAGCGATAATAGGGTATTTGCAGATGTCGTGAAATAGTCTCGGGAGTATACATAGCGTAAGCGTAAAGAAACCCATATCAAGGAGCAGTAGGAAACAAAAAACATGATTTTACTAATGGCCAAAAAAAGATATTTGCAAAATAAAATAAGGATATATTCAAATGTTTCCACGTGACTTAAAACAAGGGCTGACGTCACAGGTATCTTATCGGTATCGACAATCGATACTGCTACAGCGCAGGTCAGTGAGATTCAACTGCAAACTAGAGATGATCTGAATTCTTCAACAACGCGACTCAATTTATTGATACTTAAACATATTTGAAACAGGCAATTAACCCACTAGCATTTTCGTTGCAATACATTTTTATATCTGGTAGGTATCACAGTTCATCCTGCTTGTGACCGAGATTCGCAACTAATCGAAGTCATCATTTTATTTCGGCGCATTCCATTATGAATGAATTCAAACATAGAATCTAATTCAAGCCCATCCCTACAAAGTGAATTAGTAATGTACCACAACTTTTGTTCTTTTGACTTTTGTATACCCTGTTACCCGATACTTTAAACTGTCAGCTGTGTCAAAAGAGAACAGCTGTTCGGCTAGTGATAACTAAAAGTACTCCAGATTGAGTCTTGACGTATCAATTTTGCCTTGAAGGCATACAGGGCAGTACTGAGTGCAGGCAGTTAATGCCAAGTAATTGTCGCTTGGTGACGTTTTCGTCTATGCTCTGAGGTCAATGCTTATTTTACATTTTCTCGGAAAATGCGGCGTTTCTTTCAGTATATCAGTATGGCTGGTATGGTCTGAAAGATGATGATTACGCTTTAAATGAGGTAAGAATGAAGATAAAAGCATTTTGAGCTTAACCATATGCAAGCAACATTTCTTTATACAGCAATAGAAGAAAAATATAACGTTGAAGGGTAATGCAATGGCTATACAAATAGTAAAAAATGTGTGAAGCTATCTCAGAAAGTTGACAGAGGATCGATTTTCTGAATTAGAACTGAACATTACTGAGGTACCAAATAATTAGTAGTTTAATTAGAAACATTTTTTTGAAAATGTACAAACATTGTATTATACAAATCAATAAAATGATCTATTTCTTTTAACCTACCATATTTGCTGCGAATTTCTGGATATTGAAACAATTTCTTGTTTACAAAAAATTGCCATTCATTTTTGGCAATGAGATATTCAGTAAGAATATAACTAATACTGTCCTGATCGCAGGACTGCCAATCAACACCACTAGTAAAAAATTTAATTCGAGATACACTTCTTCGTCAGCTGATACCAATCAAATAGACGTCAAGCCAGTTTAAAGTATCCGGTAACAGAGTATACTTTTGTGTGTAACTGTGCTTTGTGGTTATAATGACCAATGTCAAAATATTAGGTTAGCACTGGCTATCGATATCGAATATCAATACTTTATATCCCATCACTACAGGATATCACTGACGTCAGAGGTTGTTTGCGCGGCATTTTCCGGCATTTGAAATAATTTTTGGAATATCTCTCACAGCCGATTCCAAAAAGCCAAACAAGTGATTTTGTCACGTTTACTAGGCTCTAAGGAACGCGTAAACGACATAATACTTTTTTCTGCAAGTATTCTGGCGTACAACTTTTTAGAAATATTGTAACTTCCTAAGTGAAGGGTTGGACGCAATAACCACACGGTCCATTTTCAACAATTTGAAAGAAACTACAAAAAGCTAGAAGCTGCAAACAAAAAAACAAGGTAGCTCCTAACACCGTTGCCATACACTCGCTGTTGCCCGGATATGCGTATTACTTGCATGATTTGCTGTGATTTCAGAAAATTCCAGTACACAGCAATTGTTCGCATGATTTGTTCAACAAGCATGGCCTACAAACTAAATACAAGTAAAACGGTAACTTTAAGATTTCATAATAGACAAAAAATGTGTGATAATCTTAAAGGGGTGATACATGTACGAACTTTAAGTACGCGGTTTTTAAGTTTGCGAACTTACTCGGCTCGACGTCGGTAACACACGTGAAGCTGAAATCACTCATTTTGATAATTTTCCTAAATAAACAAAACTTTTAACAAACGCCAAGCACAATAAGCGTTGCGCATCGATGGCCTGCCGAAACAAAGTGGTGGCTCGCTGCTCGCAGTACGAGGCGAGACAAGCTACGAGCAAGATTTCAAACCAGTTGAATCGCCGGCGGTTTGCGCGACGGTTTTAAAGTACGCGTACTTACGGTGACACACAGGCGAAAAAGGTCGTCGAGCCACAAGTACGCGTACTTGCTCGTACGGGTATCACCCCTTTTACATTGAAGGAAGTGATAAAAGTCCTTTTCTGTTCAGACGGAAAAGTGGCAGTACTTATTTTTTGTGACCCCTTAACGTGATAAGACGGGGTTTATAGTACGTACGAGCTGTTGCAATGATTTAGCTGTAACCATTTTTTGACTATTAATGTTAAGATTTTTGAACCGAACAAATATGGTCATGAAGAAAAAGAATAGTTTCAGAGAAAGGGGGGGTTTGGTTTGATTTATTTTTCTGAAGTTTTGTGGTGAATCCAACAATAATTTTGATGGTGCCTTCGGGAGAGGGGGGGGTGCTGTAGGCAAATAGTATGTGAGACATGATAGCTTATTTTCATTGGTAGTCCTACCGTATCTACGTAATTGCTGTAATTTTCTAATTGTTGTACATCTTTGAGTTTTCCAATAGAATGTCTAAAAACTACTCAGTGTGAACCTCGCAGAATTCATCTGCCTTTTTTCCATCCACACAATATTTTCTTTCTTGTACATACGATAATTTCATTTTCTGTGTGACAGCTTAGTTGCACTTACTTACACTTTAAAAACAACTTTTTCAAATGATGTCAATGAGAAAATTAAAAATTAAGCCGGATACAGAATAAAAAAAGTAAATCTGCTTGTGTATCAAGACGTACCTGGTCTGTTTATGTTTAGTCTTTTGCTTGAATTTTCGACTGATTGATGAGGAATTTTAGTGCCTATCAGATAGTGCAATGGTCACTTTCTGTTTATCGTTGTTGTTAAATTATCAAATTCTACAAGGCACACATTATTATGAAAACAACTTTTAGGATTTACCAGTTTAAAATTAACTATGGTAAACTGACTATACATTATCCACCGAACAAACGGAGTAACCATGCACAATATATGTAAATTTTTACTGTATGGTCAAGGGTTATATGCACACCGTCTACAAAACTGCATACTGAGAGCAGTGATGTTATTATAAACAGAAAAATTAAGTTCGATTTATCCGAGTAAAGCCCCAAAATATGGGTTTGAAATAATTTTTTACTCCTTTTCTTCAGTGGACAGACTATAGTGCACTAATGGACTAATATCATGGGTTTGAAAACAATGGTTAAATTATTATAACCTCTTAGTGTATAAAAAAATGCGTGTACTGTTGTATTTCATTACTCTCTGTATCGTTTTGTTCACTAGTAATTCAATTTTAAAGATAAAAAAAAGGAATTTAAACTTATCCAATCGGTGCGATGCGCGCCATACAACAGCAGTGCGTTGTTGCCTGGTCAACTTCCAAATCGCTGTATTTGACGCAATTTTCACGGGGTCGACACTGAATGCCCATGCGCTTGGTGCAATATAGTCACCCACCCAAGCGCTAACCGCGCACAAGGCTGCTGCTGCCTCACTATCGAAGGCAGACGCTGTTCACCGCACAGCCACGTGGGTCCCCTTTTCTGCCACTTACGCAGGCTCTCAAAATCTGAGGTCACGGATCTGAACCAGCTAATCCAGCTAATATAGAAATTTTTTCTCACCAACATTAAAAAATCCAGCCTCAGTTTTATGGTCCGATGAAATTTGACGCAACCTCCCGGACCATATCGCGGCCACTGTGCGACCTTCCACGATCATGAAGCTGCCTCTGAATCATTTCTTTTAGAACGGTGTAGTAAGCATTTTACTCTTTACTCCTTGTAATTATTATATACTCATATTACTTTACATAGGTACCCGAAATACACACGCGCGACGGCGACGAAAAATAAATTTCACAATACTATTTTCAACATGAGTCTACGACACTACGGTCAGTTAGAGGCCTGCGCGGCAAAATTAAAAAGCAAAAGGGTTCGAGGTATTATAGGGCGGCGTGCTAATATTCTTTGTCTGGCGGCGGTCCGCGGTATATCCTTGTAGTAGAGGTAGTAAATAGGCCACGCCCCCTGGATGCTCGACTTCTTACCTCTGCTCTTACCCGCAAATGTGTTGTCCGCAAGCAGTTTACTACAACCTCCACTTAATATCAAAATCCCGTCATGGGCAGATCGGCATTGGGCTACTCGCATGGTAGTATGGTCAGGATGAAAGCCAATTGAGCTTACTTGTGCCATAAACTTGACAAACTAAATTCTTCAAGAATCGACAATATTAAGGTTTGAGATTGTTATCCTCGATTACTATGCTGTCTTTGTGACCACAACGCAGTGCTACTGATTGCTGTACCCAGAAAAGCAATGAGTAATAGAGTACTCAATAAATGAAGTAGCGACGATTTTACCAAGATTGACAATCTGAATCTTCCTGGTCTAAGTCTAAGTCCCTCTATAGTCACTCAGATGTACAATGATCCTAAATCTACTGAAGGCGACTACGAAAATTGATACTCTTGACACGACAGTTCTGAAAGTTTTAAGTTACCTATTTCACTGACCAACTTAATATTTATTTTTCCCTTGAGTCGAGAGATCTTGTGTTAACACCAAACAGGTATTTTAACTTTTTGGAATAGCATCTCAACAATTATTTAGCAATTATGCCGTCTCAGTTCTATCAATTAGCTTATGCCTATCCGTTAGAACGATATATCTTTCACACAGTGTCAAACATAAAAACGGTTGTCATGTCTGTCTAGGTAAGCCATTTGTCATAACCATACCTGTTATGTACAAAGAAACTTAGTGGAAATATCCTTCCAGTTGAGAGCGTAGATACTGAAAATGCAGCACTCTGCGAGTTTATCGGTAGCAACAGTTACGCATAACTATATTTTGGAGAATAGTTAAACTATTTCTTTACTTCAATCCTATGGGCATAATCCTCACATGCAGTAGGTTTGGTCTTATAAGGCAAATTGTAATCAATTTATTATTTTGTTATTCACAGGTGGCAGCATCGACAAAACAGACAGTCGGTCCACTACAAGCCCTCCAAGTCAATGCCATCAAACGGCGCATCAACTTGTTCGAGATCCGTCAATCCATGTACAGAGACCAATTCAAAAAGATGCCTTTCTACAACTGGAGCTGTAAAGGTGTCTACCCATTGCTGGATAAAATTAACAAAGAGCTCACTGAGTTGGAAGTAGAGAGGGATAATCTCAAGGAGCAAGCTAATCTGTTCGAACTTACCTTGCCAGAATTTAAGCCAATGAAGCATGCCAGGTACCGATTTATGTTATCATTCTGCCGAGAAAACTGATTGGAGTCATTAAGGAAAAGAGAGATTCTGACTGTTTGTATTTATGGATCAGTCATGTTACACAAAGCCATAGTATCTAAACCTAATTTTATGTCACCATCTGGAGCTGCAAAATTGTCATTGATATTGATATTGGCCTATAACCACTTTTTCATGATTTAAATCGCAATATCATCATAGTCCAAGCCGTCTTGGGAAGATCAACGTAAAATCACAGCATAGTAAACAACCAGCATAATATCTCTGAGGATTTCCTATATAAAAATGGTTTCCACAAAATTTGACCTTGGGAGGATTTATGGATGATTTTACGGCTGTGAAGTTTGGATAGAGATGCGAAAATGAAAATATCGACACCGGTACCAACTCGATATTTTTTAGCCTCATAGGCGCGTTTGGTTCGTACAGAGAATTTTGTGCAATTGATTACACCCTTCAATAATTATTTTCGATACAAAAGCAGCAATCCCAGCCTGTAACCACTCAAAAAGGGTCCAAGATAAAAATAGGCGATATTAGTGCACAAGTACAAGTATCGAAGTATCGTTAGCATCCCTACAAAAAATCATCCAAAAGTGGGAATGCGCGTATAATTTCTGCTAACTTGAGTTATTGTGCTGGTTGTTTACTACGCTGTGGTAAAATACTATAAGATTCACTTTGTTTGTGACACATATTTCGACTACGAGAATATCGTCATGCCAGTGACCTAGAAGAACTTAAAAGACGATTCATTTATGAAATTTATTCGAGGCTTAAGAAAATGGGAAAGTTCATTATTTATAAATTTTTTTTATATGTTCTAGGCATTTATAAGTTATTTTGACGTCCTAGACGTCAGTGCTATGGCAAGTTCAGTGTATTTAGGTACTTTCTCAGCGTAGGTGCTTTGAACATTCACATCATTGGGTATAGCAATATCTATTAAGTAGGTAACTTTGTCTGCCTTTGTCTGAAGCACTATCTTCTGTTTGCATTGATAGTTTTGTCTGTGTCTATTTCGACGTCGGTGTATTGATCATTATCCAGTACTGATGTTGATGTGTATACTTGTAATATGGATCTGAGTTTTCGATTAGTTTATTTTTTGTGGCTAATATTATTATTATGCTTTTCTTATTTCTTCTCGCATGGTTATTATTATTATTACTATTAAAGCATCAGTATCGGACCATCTAATGGTGACATTTGCATCAAAATCTAGCTGACGAGCATGAAGGACCATTTTTATATCAGCTTTTTAATGCACTAGACAGTCTAAATCTGGAACTGTTCTCTCATCGACAATTTGGTACCTACATATAACATAATTCATAATTTATGCAAATAGTCTTTTGATCAATGAATGGTGGTATTATCGTTTTCCCAATCCTTATATACAAAAATGGAACTAATGCCTCCTTGAGGTTGATATTTTTAATGCATCAATAGAATTTGGCGATCGAACGTGATCAGGACTTTTCATAGCAAAATATTCACCTGTCGCTGGATTCTCATGATCCTTTATCGATGGACACGTTTCAGAGGTGGCTGCATAGCCATGAAAAAAAACGGTGATTTTGATGATAGACTTGATTAAAAGTAGTTTATAATAATTAATGCTTAGAGCTAGGTTAAGTAATGTATGAAATAATAGAAATAATTACTACGTTTCCACGTATTTTCAAAACTGTTTTCAAAACGTTTTGTGATTTTAAAGGGGTGATACACGTACGAGCAAGTAAGCGTATTGATGGCTCGACGACCTTTTTCGCCTGTGTGTCACCGTAAGTACGCGTACTTTAATACCGTCGCGCAAACCGCCGGCGATCCAACTGGTTTGAAATCTTGCTCGTAGCTTGTCTCGGCTCGTACTGCGAGCCGCGAGCCACCACTTTGTTTCAGCATTTCAGCAGACCATCGATGCGCAACGCTTGTTGTGTTTGGCGTTTGTTAAAAGTTTTGTTTATTTAGGAAAATTATCAAAATCAGTGATTTCAGCTTCACGTGTGTCACCGCGTCCAGCCGAGTAAGTTCGCGAACTTAAAAACCGCGTACTTGAAGTTTGTACGTGTGTCACCCCTTTTAGATTGCCGACGTTTCCACGATAGGTTTCGAACCGATTTTCGAAACGCATTCAAAACGTTTTCAAGTGACACTCTTGAAAAACGTCATTTGCTAGTTTTATATACGTTTTATGGCATATTTTCTTGTTTATCATAAATATTTAGTTTCGAGTTCAAATAAACTTCAATTAGTTAACGATAGCGACATTAGACAGCTACGCGTTATGCATTGTTCATTTCAAAACATTTTGAAAGTGACAGCTGGTAGTTCCATGACATTTGGATCTCGATACGATCCCAAAAATTAGCGAATAGACGTTGAACAGAAAACGTTTTGAAAACGCATCCAACTGACGTTTCTACGATATATTTGAAAACTAGAAGCGCTTTGAAAACGTTTTCAAAGCCCATGGAACGTAGTAAATATTTAACTCAGTAGTTTGATTTCGAACAACCAAAAAAGTTATGTATACGAGTATTTATTAGTCACATATCACTGAAATTTTGGAATATTTTATTACCTACTATGTAAAAGGATCCTGACTTACTAAATAAGTATGGATGGAAGGATCTCTCAGGATATGGGGATAAACGCACAGTACATAGAAGCATAGTGTTTTAAAATAACTGTCACACATTACCATTCTTCTTCTTCTTCGCTATTACAGAAAAGAAATCAAGCAAGTTAAACAATTATGGGATTACGTAAACGTAGTCAGATCCTGTATGGATGAGTGGAAGACAACTCCGTGGAAAAAAATTGACGTGGAAGCCATGGAGATGGAATGCAAGAAGTTCGGCAAGGAGATTCGACAAATGGACAAGGAGTTGAAAGGATGGGATGTCTACGTTCAGTTGGAAGCAAGTATCAAGAATATGCTGACATCACTGAGAGCTGTGACAGAACTGCAGAATCCGGCAATCAGGGATCGCCATTGGATTCAGCTCATGCAGGCCACCAAGGTAAATAAATGTGTAAAAAAATTCTTAAAGATTTATTACTGCCTTTTCTATTGGGTGATAGGATCCAAATAAACAAGACTTTAGCTCAAATTTGCCAACATTTCGAAAATTATATTTTCATCTTCAGAGCTCTAGAATACAGAAAAAAGGCAATTATATACATTTTTTTAACATTATTGGTTGTTGCTGTTAATAAGAAGTATCAATGTAAACAATCACATTATAAATATGCAACGAAATTTTAAAAGTATTGCTAAAATGTAAAAACAAAAAAATTTAAAAGTTAAAGAACACATAATTGAAAAGGAAAACAGTCAAAAACTTGTACAATAAATTAAAACTAAAGGTTCCCCACCATGTAATCTAATTATTAGTAATTTATGCAGTTAATTAATGGATCGATGAAACAAAGCAAAAATATAGGTCTAAAAAAGGGAGATAATCACAAAAAAGAAACAAAGCAAACATACCCTTTATGTTAAAAGTTGTGGCAGTCACCAGGTTCTTTACTGTTCTGTTTTTTAATTCTGCGTTGTTTAAATTTTAAATTTCTTTGTTTTTATATTGTAGCAATACTTTTAATATTTCGTTGAACATGTATAATGTGATTGTTTACATTGATGCTTCTTATTAACAGCAACAACCAATAATATTAAAAAAATGTACATAATTGCATTTTTCTGTATTCTAGAGCCCTGAAGATGAAAATATAATTTTCGAAACGTTGGCAAATTTGAGCTAAGGTTGTGCTTATTTGGACCCTATCACCCAATAAAAAAGGCAGTAATAAATGTGTAAAAAAATGTGTCATCTACTACTAAATTGAAATTATGCCAGTTGCCGTGAAATTTATAACATAGAGAAGGTGAAAACGGAACACGGCTAATCCCCTATTCTTGGAACTTATTCTACCAAATTTCTACTCTCACAACACGTACAACACCAAGCGCTAATGAGTCTACCTCTTTTTGTTGTAGCAAAAGCGTATTGCAACTAGACATTTCTACCGCCACAGCATATTCGTGTACCATGAGTGCGACTCGACAAAAATTACGCAGAACTCTTCTCCGAATATTCAGAACTCTTAATCTTTCGCATGTTACTTCAATGCTTTGTTATCGAATTAAGGGGTTAAATTTTATTACAATAGTCTTGAAGGATGCCATGTGCCTTGAGATTGGAGTAAGTTACGAGAGTAGTATATACAGGGTGCCTCTGAATTTCCTTGACACGTGATATTTTCGTTACAAAAAATTGTTCAAACGAAAACTGAGTGGAATGTTTAAGTATACTACAGGGTCTATCATACCGTGCTTTTAAAACATTTTTTTTGTACTTCAACTCTTAAAACTCAGCTTCGACTTTGTTTTTTCAAATATTACCTAATAGTTTTTTACAAAAATTAATTCCTTATTTTATTTAAAATCTTGTAGTACCGTTGATTTTGTACAAAAACCTATTTTTCGTAGTCAGAAGCATGTGATAAATAAAATAAGGATTTGTTTGAGGCATAATATTTTCGTAGGAAAAAAAGGAAAAAAAATCAAAATTAGTGGGTCTTCCAAGGGTTACGAATGATCTATCATATTATGCTTTTGAAACATTTTTTTTCTTTAACCCCTAAAACTTACCCCCTACTTTTTTTTCCAAATAACAGCTTTTCATACACCAATGAGGTCATTATTTTATTTAATATTTTGTAGTGCCTTTCACTTCATACACAAACCAATTTTTTTCGTGAAGTCATTAACATAACATAAATAAAATGAGCATTTCTTTGAGGCGTAACATTTTCATAATAAAAAATCATACATTTTGTTTTCGAAAGTATGTATTATAGGTTATTCAGTACCCTTAGAAATCCAAATAGTTTTATTTTTGTCCGTTTTTTGCGTCAAGCAAGTTCTTATTTTATTTATGTCATGCTTATTATTTTATGAAAAAAATGTTTGCGTATGAAATCAAAGGTACTGCAATATTTCAAAAAATATAAGTACTTAATTTATGCAGATAAAACTATTTGGTGCTATTTAAAAAACAAAAGTTGAAGGTGAGTCCTAAGGGTTGAATTACAAACAAAAATGTTTTAATAGCCTGTTAGATCCTATAGTACTTTCAAAAATTCCACTCAGTGTTCATTTGAACACTTTTTTTGTTACGAGAGTATCACGTGTCAAGGAAATTTAGGGATACCCTGTATAGTTATTTTCTGCCTGAGTTTGGTAGCCATTTTCAATATATTTATCTGTTCTAATTAATACTCCAAAGATACTTTACCCATAGAGACACCATAATTCCCGTCCACTTAATGAGCTAAGCAGATTTTGTCTTGATAGAACTGCTCTGAAATGTTGACAATTGATTATGCATTTTGAGAAATTATCACCACAATTCTCCTAAAATTATCAAATTTGTATTTGCTTAGGTTTCTTTATTTTGCGTCAACGGCATCGACAGCTTTGGTAATTAGCCTCGTGTTCTGTGTAGCCCTTGTTACCGTTTCGAAATTTCTCTTATTCTACTTCTATAAAATTGTACTATACAGAGGGGTAAGGCTCAAGTCTGGCATGAAATGGACTAGTATCACGAGGCTAAGAACAATGATTTAATTGTTATACCCGCTTAGTGCATACAAAAATAAACGTACTGCTGCATTTCGTTACTTTCTACATCATTTTGTTTTTTAGTAATTCCACTCTAAGGTTTAAAGAAAGGAATTAAAATTCAGCCAATCAGTGCCAACCGCGCGAAGCATCAGCTGTGCACTGTTGCCAAGATCAGCTCCGACTCGCAGACGGGAACAGAAGACAAGATAGATGAGCCAGCTCGCGTACAGCTTCGGGATTTCGCGCGCCATCAGAATGCGGCAACACAGCACACATATGTGCAGTGACGTCACTGCCCCAGGAGAATTCAAATATTTTTCTTATTTTCACGGCTTTCTTGTACCCAAAAAAATCGGAGAAAAAAATGGGATGCTTTTTATGACGTACTCTATCATATGCGACAACAAAAAAATAATTCATGATACTAGTCCATTGCTGTAGTCCTCGGCAGACTATTCGACAAATCGGAGAGGAATTCGCTTTTATTTGGGTTTCTGCCTAGTGCAATTAAACGTATGAAGAAAGTAAATGGTTGTTGTTCTCAAATTTGTTTTATACATTTTTGTTTATTATTCTATAGCATTTCGTAATTGTCTTATGCTTGCTATTGTAAAATTGAAGTGTACAAGAGCAATATGCTAAATAAATAAATACTACAATGCTACAGTCTAGCAGCATAGTCACAGGGAAATGCAGCAGAGATGCATGTATTGCAAGCTACTGTACATGTTAATAAGCTTTCCATAAAGAAATATGTTCAAATATATTCACAGACTTAATATTATTAATACAGGGTCTATTGGTTCACTCCACGATATACGTAAGGTGTGACCTTCAAGGGTGTTTGTATCTACGTTAGTATGCCACGGATAAATAATAATAATATTAATTATAATTCCGGCAGTTATCCTTGGGTCCTTTTATCTATTTAAGGTGCAAGATTCGCGAACCCAGTGACTGCTCACCTCACGGTGTGAGGAGTACTACTGCGTAATGGCACAGCAGTCAGAGCCCGTTTTGTACCTTTTTGTAAAAAAATATTTCGATATTCGCATTTGCTTGTCACAAAATTTGCTTAATCCGAGTCTGCGGAACCTACAATGTTTTCATCCTAGTCTAAATGGGACATACGCAAACCTCCAAAAATTGTAGAAAGTTGCACTGCTGGTACGTATACGTATATTATATGCTGTGGTACCGTCGACATCACATTCCCAGATAACTAATCTATTACGTGTTTACTATTTTAGACTTACCTGAAGAGAGTGCTCTTCAGTTTTCGTCAACACATTTATACAAATATTTTACCGTCAGAAAATGAGAGTAAAATATTCAAAACAGCCTTAGAATTTGAGTTTGATGTCAAAGGTGGTGTACGTTTTCATTATACATCAGCTACATATTCAACATAATACAGTTAAAAAAATACAGGCAAGCTTTCTATAAAGATGCCTCTTATGTGGAGCTATTCGTAGTTCTGCTTTACATTGAAGCACAGGTATCAGTGTTAAACACTGATATTGGCTATTAGTAGAAGATCCGAATATTAGCCGACCTTCACCGAACCGGTTAATGGATGAAAAGCATTTTACATTAAATTTAATATGTTAAGAAACATATCGCGAGTGGGTTGGCTGAAAAATTTCAGTCCAGGATAGTTCGCTCGCAGCAATATTTTGATATTTAAAATTCGACAACCGGAATTCCAGACTGATTTTTTGCAGACAACCCTATATCGACGTGTTTGCAATAAAATTATCTTTATTTTGATACAAGTTTCATGCACTAACCACACCGGTGCAAATTACTATTATTGATTTACCTGTTTATACCTGCCTACCCTATAGTTGGGACGGGAAAAACGTAGCCAACTTAACGTTTGCATATTCTATGGGCTTCATACTTTCGATTGGTATGTGATTTGTCTATTAACCAAACCAGTGAAATGTTTAAAAAAATAATTTTTCAATATTTAATTAATCATATCCTGGACTGAAATTTTTCAGCCAACCCAATCGCGATATGTTTTTTAACACAATAAGTTTAATATAAAATGCTTTTCATCATTAACCAGTTCGGTGAGTGAGTTCGTCGTTATATTCGGATCTTAGACTATACAGTAATTTCAAACATCATCACACGAGATATCCATATGCCTGATACATTATTTTCTGTTGCCTGGACATTGTTTGCTTCGCCATATACTTCCAAGCTTTTTGCCAAACTATATACTTATTGGCAAAAAGGTACTTATCAATCTACCTCTATAGGTAGTCGCTTTTCTGAATGACTGTGCTCATGTCTACTTATTGTCTTATTTTTTATCATGCCTAACCAGAAGTACAAGAAGCTACCACCGCAGTTTACAGTGAGTAGTTCAGACTAGTGCAGCATGGGCACATATTTATTAATCTTTCCTCTTCCATTATTTACTATATTATCAAAGCAAACCAATATATGCAGGGTCATAGAATAAAACGATTTGATTGCATAGTGATATTTATAATGCATGCAGCTTTATTTCTCTATATATTTTTATAACATGGTCTATTTATTATATTCACAATAAAGCACTTTTATAATACAAAGTTTAATTTCCAACCACAACGGCCTCAACCGCTCAATCCTCTCAATCATCTGTAAATCATACATCATCATCATGTTAACAGAATAATGAAGGCTGCACAATGCATAAATAATATAAATCATCGAATGCACATCTATTGCTATACAGGGTTGGGTTAAAGTATGGAACCTCGTATGGAACCATGAAGATATCTGTGAAACGAAAAGGGTGATATTGCTGAAAATTTGCAGGTAAATGTAGTGACCCATAACGCATCCGAAGACATTATGGTAGCTATTAATGTACTTCCGGTCCAACCCACTATGGACGTATTCGGAAAAAAAAGATGTATTAAAATCTGCAAAAATATACAGGGTGTACCATTTAAATTGAAAAAGTTGACGGTACTTCCGGTTAAACCGGAAGTACAATAATAGCTAACATAATGTCTTCGGATGTATTATGCGTCACTACACTTGCCTGCAAATTTTCAACAATATCATTCTTTCCGTTCCAAAGTTATTTGATAGGTTCCATACTTTAGCCCAACCCTGTATACCGTTGCTCATTGAAAATTATTATGCTATTATTATAAATCCATGGAATAACGCTTATATGGGATGACACAGAAAGATGGGCCATACTTTAGTCTCCTTATCACATAACTTTGGCGAAATTTGGAATGAGCACATCCTCTATAAATTCGTATATAGGTACATATCCTCAAGTAGGAGCATGTCAGTGTTAATTCAATGACTACTTTTCTCCATTATAATTCAAATAAAATCTAGAGTGCAGTATATAATTGAGCTGGCGTTTCAGGGATCTATTTAATGATACTTACAAATGCCCCATATCATACCTATTTACTGAAGCCCAACAAAAGCACAGGTAGATGTTTTCTTTTACTAGCAGAATATAGAGCAACGATTCTTACAACTTTTTACCCTATGATTGCCCTTAATATAATTATTTTCCTCTGGCGCTCTCTGATTTGCGTGTTAATCCAGTATGGGTATGACAGGGACTCTCTATCTGAATAAAAACATCCGTAAAATAAATAGTCACTAAACTACTGGGGCTTTTGTCGAAAATAGAATGACTAACAATCAGACAACTGAAAGAAAGAATTGAGCTTCCAAAATGGATAATTTGTTATCCTTATTTACCAGGATCTTGTATCACCCAGGACGAGAATAATCTTGAGCTACTATTCTTTGTTTGACACAAATCAGTTATCCATTCTGACATCTTCCAGATTCCTGAGAAAGCCGTGATTGTGTCTGGCTTTCATTTGCACGTAACATGTAACAGAAAGCGTAAGACGATATTGTTCAATGATGCGGTAAGAACGGTAGTAACTTACGCTGTAAATCAACAATACTTTATTTATCACCAAAACAATGAATAGTCCGACTTAAATACATAATTATTACGACTTATTGGCAACTTAACCTCGCTTTTGTAAAATAAATACTTTATACCGTTAAGTTAGCGTTTTGCGTCTCATGGCATGGCCACCTTTGCAGTTATTATAACGTGTATTTAATCATATGCATTTCAAATAAATCGGTACTAGTATCTAGTAGGCATTGTTCATAACCCACGGCTGGCGCATGAGTTATGAAAAGTAATTCACGCTATTGTTTATAGGTGCCTAGTATAATCTGTTCGAAAGCAGTTTGGTAATCCCTGTATAACTTAATGCTAGTAGATAAAAACCTTATCTGATAAATATTATTTTTATGCATCCTTCATTCTTCTGATGCTACTTGCTTCATTCGTCATCATGTACATAACCATCAAATCAACATTGATAGTTTTAATATGTTCGTTTCAGCTGTATTATATTACCCTATTCTACCACAAGCATGAGCCACCAACTCTTAAATAACTCAAATGGAATAAATTATTTTTATGCACGGATAAAATAAATTTACGATTATACACAATTGTATGTATCATAAGCGTCACTTTATAGCCCATGAGCTAGTGTTCACTAAACATCGGTGTGCAATCGATAGTCCGATAGGCCTGCGGCGTATAAGATTGCACAGAGTTCCCTCGGATTCATGAATGCATCCAGCCGGTACCGTTATCTGTTTACGTTTTTCTCTCAAACTGTGTATTTGTTGATCGAGAACATGTACACGAAAACAACTAAAAGGTAATTTCATTGAACTCATGTGACACTGCGGAAAAGGAAACAGAAAGTGTGTGGACATATCTAGGCAATGCAACCTTTTCCTTCATAAAAATATGTAAATTTAATGAAATTTGCGAACAAGATTTCTTTCAGATTCCAGTTCAAACGTTCGTTAAAATAATGTCTGTATAATTATGAACGTATTATGTACGACTTATGTATAAAAACAATTATTTCAATAAATGTACATATATGTTTTGTGTGTATAAATTAGTTTTTTATCTCAAACTTTACCCCAAAATGCATTCATTAGAAAGATATATGAATATAACTTTCCGAAGCAACTGCTAAACAAACGGAATGAATTTTTAACTGACCAAAACAAACACAATCTGTGCAACTGCAACCTATCCGAAAACATCGATATTTGCATATCGGCTCAGCCGATGTTTTCGGGTACTATCGATAGACTATCGACAGCCGATAGTTGATGGTTAGTGAACACTACCATGAGTTTTATATAGCCCTTAATCTATAATGAAATCTCAAACACTAGCTTTTTAAAACCACACAATAACCACACGATTGCCGCACAGAGAATAAAGCTTGGATCTCAACCAAAATGGCTACCGCTGTTTTTCCGCAACTATAGTTACGCTGATCGCTTGCTAGCTTTGACCTATGCGACTGCAACAGCGATGCTAGCTCATAAATAATGAAAAAAAAATCCGTGTATAAAATGATGTTCGTGCAACGCCTCTAGCTTGAAATAAGGTTTCGGGCCAAAAAAGGCTCTTTATGCCCTTAATACATAAACAGCTATTATAACACTAGATACTGTCGTAGCAATATGCGGCTAACTAGCGAAGTGAGCGAACAGTTTACACCTCGAATGTATAGGGCGTGGAGGCTAATAGGGTACCTGCAGTGGTCGTAATTTTGGATCAAGGGTATGTTTAGAGGAAAGAAAAACGTATTAAAAGGCTGTCCAGTGTCCATAACAAAAACTTCCACTCTTGATGCTGTTCGGATGAAGAAATTTATAATTATAATTTACGTCTTTTTCAAATTTTTCCACGTGACTGAAAACATGTGCTGACGTCAGAAGATAGTACAGTAATCGACATTATTAAACCCATCTCTAACTATAAATGACAACTTCAAAAAGCACAATACAACATGTTGTTCTATGATACAGAAACACAAGGTAGGTTTTGTTTACGTCAATGTTGTGTCATTGTTCCATTGTGATTTGTGATGTGACAGGTCGTCAAGTGTCGTAACCAAACCAAAAACTGTTTATGATATCTCAAATCCCATCACTATAATGTCTTGTGACGTCAAAGGGTGTTTTCGCGCCGTTTTCACTAGTTCAAATTTATAGTTGGAATGAGTCTCAGAAGCAACTCAAAAAATCAAAAACTTCTATTTCATGATGTCTAATAGGTTATAATGAAAGCCTTAAAGCAATATTTTTTTTTTGGTTGGAAGGACTCTATTATTATTTGAGAATCATAATGCTGTGTCACATAATACGTAGGTATGTTATCTGCCCCTACCTACTCACTACATCAACTCGCAGAATAACCAACTAATTTTTATTGTTATTTTTTGAATGATAAATTTCCTACACTGCTGTTTCCTTTACGAAAACTAGGACACATAATTTTGGAAAAGTTGAGCCTTACAAAGCCAGCACTGAATATTTTGTAATGATTTACTACCAGGGTAACCCACTTTAGTTGGTTGTTGCTTGATGCTACTAGATGCCGCAAGACTAGAGGTAGGGAGGTAGTTTTTTTTAAGAACATGTAGATCATGCGACATAGCTGACACAACATAGAAAAGTTTTTCCTCACATCAATAATATAAGTAATTTCCAAGTTTTGAAGACAACAAAAATAATTGAATTTCATAGTCATGTCTGACCACTTTAGATATATAAAAACAGCTCAAAGTTCGTTTTTAGACGTTCTGGAGGCTCCTGATCTATTGCATCGTCCAGTTCGAGCATGCAGAAGAAACTGTGGTGTCCTAGGTCCTAAAGAGAAGACGCAAGAAACTATTTACGACAGTTTTTGCGTTGGATGTTTTTTTGCGGACGGGTGGGTGATGATTTGATTGCAATGGAATTTTAAACTATAGCTTCATGTAATGGAGAAATAATAAAATAGTATTATCATTATGTGTGGGAAGTACTGAGTCAATCAACCTGACTCCATTTCTTAAGTCTAGCATGCCGTTCATGTTCCTCATAACGAGTTGTTACAATATGACCTGTCTTACCAATTTAAACTTTCCCACAAGGGCAAGGTATTTTGTACAACTTCTGAAGGTAGAGGAATTTTATTCTGAACGCATTAATTAGTAATGTAGCAATTTGGGCATTGGAGGTGTTATGTTTCCTGACAATTCCTGATGTTATGTCTATCACATCATGGATATAAGGTAAGGAGGCAAATTCTGAAAATCGATTACTGTTAGCATGGGAGGTAGATTTCGAAGAAGAGAACTAGTTTATTATTTTTTGACATAGCAGTTGAGATTTCAATTCATATGCTCTATTAGCATCAATAATATAAACAGCAGTAGATATCGATCCTTCAAAAATAATAGTTTTCTCATACGTTATTCAATGTCTTTCTAATGTAGAACACAGAAGAAGAAGCTTACATAGCACCGCTGTAACTTTTATTCCATACTGTATTATACACTAACACCTCAATTTGGAAATAGTGTAGTTAAAAATAATTTTATTTTGGCTACCTCGACGTAGTGTCACGTCTTTGATCTTAATGGGGTATTTTCCGAACAAAATTTTGTGACGGAATATTGATGTTGCGACCCTAAAAACCATGTAACGAACATTTTTACGTTTTATTGTGAACGCGAAGTGGGTTAAAATCCCCTCCTAAGTTCAAACATAAAATTTCGCGCCAAAGCTGTGGCGTAGTAAATCTTAGCGTGACGTAATAAGTCCTTCGTGGTGCTATCCTTAAAGGAGTGATACACGTACGAGCAAGTACGCGTACTTATGGCTCGACGACCTTTTTCGCCTGTGTGTCACCGTAAGTACGCGTACTTTAAAACCGTCGCGCAAACCGCCGGCGATCCAACTGGTTTGAAATACTGCTCGTAGCTTGTCTCGGCTCGTACTGCGAGCCGCGAGCCACCACTTTGTTTCGGCAGGCCATCGATGCGCAACGCTTCTTGTGTTTGGCGTTTGTTAAAAGTTTTGTGTATTTAGGAAAATTACCAAAATGAGTGATTTCGGCTTCACGTGTGTCACCGACGTCGAGCGAAGTAAGTTCGCGAACTTAAAAACCGCGTACTAAAAGTTCGTACGTGTATCACCAGTTTTAGAATGCGACTCTACTTTCTCATCTGACCTCCTTTTCTCCATCTACAAACATAACCTCCGCTTCGTACTGACATTGGCAGATGTTTGTTTACATCATTTCATCATGGTTAATTGATACCGTGACAGTCGTGAGACCAGGGGAGGTTATGTGTGGCAGGACACTAGTGACAGACTGTTGGAGAATGACGAGTAAAATTGTGAAAAGTAACTAGGAAGCATTCTCAGAGTAAACTTCTAATTACATAATAATGCAAAAAATGGAATTGCAATGTAATATAACATTTATAGTCCACAAACATTAACTTTAATTCAATTAAAAAGAGGGAAACTAGATAAACATAATACATAAAATTAAGTTCACATCCTCCATATGTAGAAAAACTAGGCAAAATGTTAACAACGTGAGAACCTTGAATCTACGCATTATTCAAACTAATATAGTCACATCCTATCTACATCCGGCATAAAAATGACTTTTGATTGGCTGATTCCTTAGGCGGGAGGTTTACGAGATTTAAATGAGCTCTTTTCAAAGGGATGATTTTCAAACTCTATCTTTACTCCACATGGGCAGAAAAAAATTGAGCAGACAGTGCCATCATTACAAAATAGATACAAGCAATCCATTTCAGCCATTAGACAGGCAATAAATTTTTTTAGAATTCCACTTTGCAGAACTAACCTGGGGGTTAACTCTCCAGTAGTTAGGGTACAAAAGGCATTCAGTGATGTTGCCACGAGTTCAGACATATTTTCAGTTGAACTCAATCAGTTCAGAAGGGCTCTTAGAGTACAACTTATGTAGGTGAGAGAAAAAGGGAAACAACTGACATATCTTATATAAATTTCTGCTTTACTTTGTTAATTTTTCAGTGCTATCAGCTTCTAGTGATGTAGTTTGTTAGTTTATCTTTTTCATTATCTTTTTTATCTTTTTCATATTTTTTTTTCTTTTTCTCATTATTTATGTTTTAATAATACGCGATGTTCACGGTGCGGTGATATGATCACCCAGACCATATGTTTATTCTACGGTAAACAGCGGATGTTTTTTTTGGAATTTTGGTTCTGTTACATCCCAATGTGCTAATAAATAAATAAATAAATAAATAAATATTAGCAAGTTGGAAAATACCCCATTTCTCTTTCATGCTGGTACACTTCAATTATTATGATCATTCATTCTCATCCACCTTGTGTTCAATTAGGTGAAGTTTGTGATGGATGAGTCCACCACGTTGAGCGACCTACTTGACCTCAACCTACACGAGTACGAGGATGAAGTGAAGAACATCGTGGACAAGTCAGTGAAGGAGATGGCCATGGAGAAGGTGCTAAAGGAGCTGAATGCGACTTGGTCAGTAATGGAATTTGGTACAGAACTGCACGAGAGGACAAAGCTGAGGCTGTTGACTGTGTCAGAAGAGATCATAGAGACCTTAGAAGAAAACCAAGTGGCTTTACAGAACATGATGACTTCCAAGTTCATCGACTTTTTCTTAGAAGAGGTATCTGACTGGCAAAAGAAGCTCTCAAATGCCGATCAGGTCATCAACGTATACCTTGAGGTCAGTGTAATTATACTGGATCTCCTAAAATTTAATCAAAGTTTTATACGTGAAGAACCCACGAAAGCACATAACGAGAATTCTTGTCAAAATCATATATAATTTCGACGATGGCTCTTTTATGAATTACATCAGAGCATCTTTGTACGCTTGACAAAAATTGATTTTATAGTCAGAATGGCTTACTTCAGATTTATTTACCTTAACAAATCACAAATAATAAATAACTTAAGATATTTCTGGACTACATAAATTCATCAAAATGCGATTTTAATTATACAGGGTGTCCAGTTAGTGTGTAATTCTTCGATATCTCGCAAGGTGTACCTGATAAAAGAAAATATCAAAGCAAAAGTCATTTGGTTACTTAAGGCGCATGTTCTAAAAATATTTTGAGATATACAGGGTGTTGCGGAAAAGTAGAATAGTGATCAACTTGATTTTTTTTATATGGAACTATAACTTTTTCTTAAATTTTTATAGTTTTCGTCATCGATCTTTATTCAACCCTAAAATATTTTTAGGATCGGTTGCGACGTTGCTAGTTTATTTTCTATTAATTTCCGGATTTGCAAGGTCACAGGTAATACGTCCAAATTGATATATTCCTTAAACTTTTCTCAATAATATTATAAACTGAATTACCTGAATATTAAGTGGATATTATTTTGGATGTTACCAGCAATCTGTATCTACAGGGCGTTTCTGGCAGAATTTTAAATTACTGCAATTTGAAGGTCATTTTACTTTGTTTTTTAAATGTAACACCCTGTATGTTTTATTTTACATCGAAACATCTATTACTACCCTATCTCGGCTTGTAATATTTTTTTCGCGTTTGCGGCGTTGCCAGGTTATAAATTATTTTTCCAAATTTTTTGACAAATGTCCACGATTTTAAATTATTTTAAATAGAATCCTCTACTTATTTTTATTGCAATCAATACTACATATCGAACTTAGTAAGGTCTCAGAATTTCAAAATTTTGTTTCTGTTAATTATTGAGATACGGCAACACCGCTTTTTCAGTAAACAGTACCGGAACGCTTAAATATTTCCAAAACTGCCACAGCTGGAACAATGAAATTCAATACTTTGGGGTTTTTGCACATACAGAATTCAAAAACGCTGTGTTGTCAGATTTACCACTTTTACGTTAGACTTCATAAATAGGGCATTCCATTCAAAATTATGACGTAAAATTGGTAAATCTGACAACACTGAGTTAGCGTTTCTGAACTACGTATGTCCAAAAACCCCAAAGTATTGAATTTCACCTCTCCGACTGTGGCGGTTTTGGAAATATTCAAGCGTTCCGGTACCGCTTACTGAAAAAGCGGTGTTGCCATATCTCAATAATTAATTGAAACAAAATTTTGAAATTGTGAGATCTTACTTAATTTGACATGCGCAATTCATTGCAATAAAAATAAGTAGAGGATTCTATTTAATATAAATTGAAAACGGATATATTTGTTTAAAAACTCGGAAAAATAATTTGTAGCCCGGCAACGTGACAGACGCGCGGGTATTAGTAGATATTTCTGTTTAAAATAAAAAATACAGGGTTTTATATTTAAAAAACAAAGTAAAATGACCTTCAATTTGCCGTAACTTAAAGTTCTGCCAAAAACACGCTGTAGAAACAAATTGCTGGTAGCAACCAATATAATATCCACTTAATCTTCATGTAACTTGCTGTATAATATTATTGAGAAAAGTTAAAGGAATATATCAATTTGGACGTATTACTTGCGACCTTGCAAATCCAGAAATTAATAGAAAATAAATTATAACTTGGCAACGTCGCAGCCGATCCCAAAAAAATTTTAGGGTTAAATAGAGATCAGTGATGGAAACTAGAAGAATTTAAAAAAGGTATAGTTCCATATAAAAAAATTAAGTTTATCATTATCCTCCTTTCTCGCAACACCCTGTATGTTTCAAAACATTTTTAGAATATGCGCCTTAAGTAACCAAATAACTTTTCTATTGGACGTTTTCTTCTATCAGGTACACTTTGCGAGATATCGAAGAATTACACACGAACTGGACACCCTGTATATATAAACAATATTGCCCACCTATATGTTTGATAAATGTTGCTCAGTTATTTAGCTCCATTAGGCAAACATGGTGAGAGAAAATTTGAATACTGAATTAACTTTGATTGACTCCGGACATATTGCAAAGAAACCAGAAGTTTCTCAGAAATAGACCTTTTTTTAGTTATTTCGATTACTATGTCATATCAACATCATATAAAAGTTCCCTCTTTTGTGCATCTAGTTGCTTTATACCTTTTAAAAAAGCACAAGCACGAATCGATTAGTAAACCATTTAAGTAGCAAGGTGGTAAGTCAATGCTCTGGGTCCACAGAACCGCCAGAAACGGAACCTACTACTTCCATGATTGTACTATACTTATTGGCCTAAATATTTTCAATGGTTTGAAAACAACAAAGAACTTAAAACAATTCCTTACACAAAGTTTTGGTACATGATCCGTATTCTGCTTTATTCAGTTCTTCTAACAAAAGACATGTTATCTCTCAAGCAATATATGGTATAATTATATTTGTTGCTATTCTGCTTAGGTACAAAGAAAATGGAGCTACCTCGAGAGCATATTCATAGGATCTGAAGATATAAGGGCCCAGCTACCTGAAGACTCCAGAAGATTCGACAAGATTGACAGAGAGTTTAAAGAAGTGCTTTCAGAAATGGTAAAAACTCCAAACATTGTTAAGGCTACCAATAGGCAAGGATTATATGAAAAACTGGAAAGCATACTCGCCGACTTGACATTATGTGAGAAAGCTTTGAACGACTACCTGGAGACCAAAAGGCTGGCGTTCCCCAGGTTTTATTTTGTTTCATCTGCGGATCTCTTAGACATATTGTCCAATGGTAATCAACCAGACCTTATACAGAGGCATCTGACGAAGTTATTCGATTCTCTTGCAAAGTTAAAGTTTGTACAAGAAGGTTAGTACAATTTTAGTGTAAGACAACGTCAGTTGTTATGGATTATTTGTCAGCTTTGCATCTGTTATTTCACTTATACCTTGTTAAAGGTAAAATATAGCTCAGTGAAGCTTGATAAAAATCTAGATAGGCGTGTTGTTTTCTAAGCAACTTTTGTTGAATAAAAGGAGGCAAAATACGGATTTGCTACCCTAGATTGATTAAAAATGCGAACTTTGTTCAATATCACTACCACAGTCCTTCATATAAAAAAAATCTGAGGATTCATGGAACAAGTGTGCACAAATTGAGGTGATGGTAACAGAACACCAAAGAGCCCGCATTATATTTTAACGTGGTCACTCTGTCTACTAGAACGACTAGAACTAACTACCATGTATCGAATAGAGTAGTAATAAGAAAACCGTCCAATTTCACCACATGCGTATGCATAGCGGAATCCCGGCTCCCGACTGTGGCTGCCGCGAACGATCTATGACATGTGACGTCATAAGGCATTCCACCACCGCGGTCGCTTTCCGCAAATATAAAACTGAATAGCTCTGTCGTTTTTTGAAATATTCAGACGATTTTTTCGACATTATTCAAGTAAAGAAATAGACTATCAGATAATAATGAATTTTCCAAATTTTGTTTTTTTGAGAAACTTCTCCAAGCAGTCAGAGACCATTATTTTGTCGATTTGGATATTGCCAGTACCATCTACTCCTACTCTGTGGATATTATTTTTTTAGATCAGACACCCATTAAATATCTTCCAAATATTAGTTTTTTTCTGATGTAAGACTGGTACTCTTACAATGCATTGAATGCACTGTTGAAATATCAAGTTTAAGACACTGTTCTTTCTGGGTATAAGACAATACTAATTCCACTGGGCATAGTATATCAAAACTGTTTTTCCGGCATAGGTACTGTACATTTTCATCCTCTTTGCAGGTGGTAAGAACACAAAAAGAGCAAAAGGAATGGTATCCAAAGAAAATGAGGAAAACGTCACGTTTTCATATATTTGCGACTGCACCGGTAAAGTTGAAGTTTGGCTAAACAGGGTTATAGATGTAATGAGAGCGACGTTACATCAGACGTTTGGTGAAGCCGTTATAACGTATGACGAAAAACCAAGAGAAGTCTGGATTTACGATTATCCAGCACAGCCTGCTCTATGCGGTAAACAATTTTATAATAATAATAATGCTTTATTTTCATTAGACCGTGAATAAGAGTATATATTTTACGAGTTCACAACATGTCTTAACAGACATGTTGCCGTGACATGTCTTAACAGACATGTTGTGAACTCGTAAAATGCATTTACTCATTTCACGAGCTTCTCTTGGGATATCTTTAAGATCTTTAATGCAGTAGATTCCCGTTTGCTTTCTGCACCCTCATGCCGTTGACCAGATGGTATCTACTGGTTCATTCGCCTTTAGGGGCAATTTCTCACCCCAAGGACTAGAAGGTGTCCTGACTCTTCTCAACTCGTCCACCCAAAGCTGTTGGTTGAGAAGAGGTTACTGCTTATACCGACAGTAGTTCGGTCCTTTTAGTCGCCTTTTAGGACACGCAGGATATACGATGGGAGATATTCCAACCCGCCCCCACACGGGGGAGTTATAGTCAGGTAAATGTGAATAACTATAAGTAATTATGTCTGAGACATACATCTGTGAAATTTACAATGATACAGAAAGATACAGAAAAAAAGGATTTGGATGTACAGAAAAAAGACAAGGTATCAACGGAATACTGAATCATAAAACAAGAAATTCAAATATGCGTCGACCGAGTAAAGGGAAGTTTCCACAAGGAATACTTGGAGTTTATTTTCAAAGAGCAGGACTTTCTATATCTTTTATTGAAAGAGTAAGATGGTTATATGATTTAATTAACATAACAGTAGTACTTTTGGAAGACAGAGTCAAACGATGCGGAGGCAGTTTCAAGTTCCCATTTGGACGTAAATTCAGTGAAGATATACTAGAGTCTCTGGATTTGATTGAGTTATATTATTTTTAACACGTACCAATGACTTAATCTACACAGAAGTAACACTCATAATATTTACGCCTTTAAACAATTTTTTACAAGAATCTCGTCTCCTTTTACCAAAAATTGTTCTGCTTATCTTTTTTGAATTACAAGTACTTCGTTCATGCGAGAGGCATCTATTTCCTCAACAAACGATACAGTAGCAGGAACTGCGCTATATTTTTGAGACGCTATGCTGGGGCGGCGTAGTGATCAGTAAAAGTGAACATAAAAGGTAGATAAAAACTATCCTGCTATTTGTCTAGGCACTCAGATCTGGTGGACAACAGAGGTGAACATGGCTTTTGCACGACTGGAAGAAGGTTACGAGAATGCTCTGAAAGATTACCAACGAAAGCAGATCAACCAACTGAATGCACTGATCAACCTCTTACTTGGTGACCTAACAGCTGGAGATCGTCAAAAGATCATGACTATTTGTACCATTGATGTACATTCAAGGTTCGTTTCAATAATACTGAAGGTAGTACAATTCAGTTGATAAATGCATATCTGGTACACATAGCAACAAGTGGCTATGTTTCTTTGAGAACTGTTAGCAAAGATAGACAGGAAAGGATAAAACAAATTTTATTCTTGTGATACTACAGATCATCTCCAATCTACGCAAAACTGTCAAATAATTCATTTAATAGTTCATATTTAAATAGGAAACCCTTAAGAAGAATGGATTATATCGGGGAGGCTTTAAAAACTACCTCAAAATAAAAACGTCATAAACGAGGAGTCATTTGATACCCGGTCAGGTTTTGATTGAGTTTAACTCTTCTAATTTATGAAAAAGAAATAAAGCAATGCTTTCATTATAAGGTTTCGTCTGATGATTAATAATTACGAAAACACAACATTCCTTCTCTTGGAGAACTTCGACGCTGTGGAATGAGCTGCCGGGGATTTTGTTTTCCGACGGCTACAACCTGCAGTGTTTCAAATCTAACGTGCACCGACACTAATCCACTCACAGTGCTCGTACATCTCCATACGCTTCAACCTTTGCGTAAAAAAAACTAAAACCGTCAAAAATATTCCATGGCATTAGTACATTTATGTGGCAGCTTGTCTAGTCCCTAGATTAGTTTCCCTTAATTGAATGCAAGGGCTGTCGGCAGGGAGGAACAATTTGTCTAGCATGGGCAGGATATAAAATCGGTAAAATATCGATGATAGAGCTAATTGCATCTTGACTTGTTGAATTAGAAGACACCATAGCAAGAACATGGTCTTTCCAATATTCAGCGTACCCTAATCGATATAATTTTTGTAGAGATGTAGTGGCAAAAATGATTGTGATGAAGGTGGAGAACTCGCAAGCCTTTCAATGGCAGAGCCAGTTGAGGCACCGATGGGACGAAAAGCTGAAGGACTGCTTCGCAAACATCTGCGATGCTCAGTTTAGATACTCATACGAGTACTTGGGTAATACTCCCAGGCTGGTGATCACTCCTCTTACTGACAGGTAGGTACAGAATGTTACAATTTTTTCGATTACCGCAGCACCAAAGGGCTTACGTTCGCTATGAATGCTAGTACAAACTGTAAAAATTCTAACCTACTTTTAAAAATGCAGGCATTCTTATTTTTTGAGTTTTTCAGGAGATTTTATTTAATCGTGTCTGAACTATAACTTGTAACTAGGAATTATAAAATATCCATAGATAAAAATGAAATTATGATAATATGTTGTGAATATAACTATAAATGTTCATATATCACTCCAGTGTCTGGCGCATTTCACAGCATCTTCATTGCACGTCCAAAGGTCTCGGATGGTACATGGGGCTTGTAGAGATTGACAGGATAGAAGGTGCTCCATTGTCTGGGATTCTCCACATTCACACGTGTCCTCTTCCACGTATCCTCATTTCAGGAGGTTGTCCTTGGATCTCCCCATTTGGCACCGGAGTCGGTTGAGGGTTTTCCAGGTGCCCCAGTCTAAGTCTGAGCCTGCAGGAAGTTTTTCTTTTGTATTCCAGGTTGCGATGTTGTTGACTGCTAGGCGCTGTTCCCATTTTGCCTCCTTGGTAGCAGTTTTAGACGCTGTGAGTGGCTGTGTGGTTTCCATAAAGCCTCGCCTTGATTTCAGTCTGGCCGCTGCCGGTATATATTGGTACAGAGGATGTCTGGTGTCTTCACATTGTCTGCTTCGTTCGGCCATGGCTAGGGTTTCCCTACGTATTTGCGGTGGTGCTATTCCGGCTAACATGTAGAGCTGATCAAGGTTGGTGAGTTTTAGGCATCCGGTTATTAATCTACATGTGTCATTCAGGACAGGGTCCAGTCTTCGGGCATGTGATGATCTCTCCCATACGGGGGATGCATACTCGGCTGCGGAGTAGCACAGTGCAAGGGCCGAGGAGCGCAGGACGTTAGGGTCTGCCCCCCATCGAGCACTAGTCAGTTTCCGGAGAATGCCGTTTCTGGTGTTGACTTTGTCGATATGTTTTCTGAACGTCAGGAGATGTGCGCTATAAATGCGTTGCGAGAAATGTGGGCGAGGGATATGTGCTATTGACGTGGGCGAAAAAATAAAACTCTGAAAAGAGCCCGCTACACAACCTCGCAATGCTCATCTGCACACCGTTTCACAGCTCCGCCACACATCTTCGTACCGCTCACCTTCCTAGCACATCTCTGGTGGATCATCACCATCATCATAGTCACAATGTCTTAACAGACATGTTGTGAACTCGTAAAATGCATTTACTCATTTTACAAGTTTCTCTTGGGACATCTTTAAGATCTTTGATGCAGTAGCTTCCCATTTGCCTGCCCTGCATCCTCATACCGTTGACCAGAAGGTATCTACTGGTTCATCCGCCTTTAGGAGCAATTTGTCACCCCAAGGACAAAAAGGTCTCGTCCACCTAAAGCTGTCGGTTGCGAAGAGGTTACTGCTTATACCGACAGTAGGTCGGTTCCTTTTTATCGCCTTTTACGACACGTAGGGTATACGGTGGAAGATATTCTAACCCGCCCCCATACGGGGAGCTCTGGTGGAAACGCAGCGTAAATATCAGGCGGCTAGGTTAAAGGTAGTTTATTGACGCAAGACTGAAATAGGCCAACACTCGCAGGCAAACTCCGGACACGCTGAGAACAAAATTTATTTTTCATCAATGCTGCGGGTGCATCTAATATCTTCGATGAGTGGCGGAGGCATAGAGGATAGTAACTCAGAGGGATATGCTCCGTTTGAACACCAATATAAAACTAACAGGTCACCAACCGCACTCCGGTGAGAACGGCTGGAGGTGGCGCGTTAATGTAGTGTCACCGATCATTCGAATTGCTCTTCTCTGGACTGCATCAAGTATAGACAGGATAGTACGGGTAGCAGCAGAAGGTTAGATGGTGAGACGTATTGTCTGGTACTGAATAGGTATCCGAGACTTTCCAACAGCTGCTCTGATTGACGAAACGTATACACACCAGATCACCTTTATTGAAATGTTAACTCCTAGAAGCTTAAAAGAGTGACTTTTTAGCAGAGTTTGATTCTTTATTAGAATCGCGTAATCGATGTGATACCTCTTGCTTGATTGGGTATAGTTCTGGGTCTTGGATGCATTGAATTTTACCATATTCTTGAGTCCCCTGGCGGTAACGATCTCCAGATATGCAAAGCAACAGCAGCCAGCTCGACCACAGGTCCGCACGTGAGATGAAAGCTAGGGAATCTACAGTTAATATTTGATGACAGAATCCATATTTTCTATCATTTATTAAGTGATGATACTCAAAGTACTCGTATTTCATAAGCTCTTGATTGATGCATTTTTCCATCACTTTGCTGACTACAAAAAGTAGAGCTATGCCTATAGTTAGCTGTACCAGTTTTTAATACCTCTTTTTGAACCGGGTAAGCATATAGAAGTGAGATCCGGTGCACACTTCTTCACAATGACATCGGGGATTGTCAGAACCAGTAGCCGGTATCAAGTGACACCTTCTGGACCATTTTGGCTTTGAACCTTATCTCGATCATATCTTGAGACACCTATTTATAGGAATTTATTGCAAATATCTTGGCAAATACCGCAGCTTTGTACTTGGATGCTGTCGCAACTGTTCCATCCTGGATATGTGATAGGAGAAAAGCTTGTCGAGAAGTTCCCTTCTATTTATTTGGACAGGATACAGAAGGATCATTATGAAAGTGGTACAGTTTCGAGCCTCAGTGTATCGTCTCTCTGAGAATTGCTTCAGAGATGCAAAAATTGAAGAAAAGTTTTGTTTTTCTACTGAATCGAAAGCTTACAATATGGCTAAGCTAAGCCCAGCAGAAGAACGATTGGAGGATGAAATAGTCGCAATGTGTTCGGACAACCTAAAATGTATTTAATCTTCTTCTCATTGGCCATTTAAAAAAATCATACACTACATAGTTATAAGAACATACTCACTAGTGTTGAAATAGCAAAGAAGATCTGCTTTGCCCCTGTGTAACTGTGAATTTATCAAGTAGAAACAAGTGAGTAAGTGTGGTAGTAGCAGTAGTAGTAACCTTTATTGAAATATACAAAATATACGTTTCAAAAGGCGGAGTTCAGCATCACCAAATTGCAAAAATTTAGCCTGCTGGTCTTCCACTCAACCTTACCTAGTATGTGTTTGAGCCCTGTAAATTATTTTTTCACGTAGGTAAACTGGAGTCTTGTACTTTCTGATTTTATGGAACAAAACTAGACAATGGAGCAAACGCCGGTCTCTCATTTTCGGCTAACCTATTTCAGATATGCTGGACGACAGATGCTGTCTTCTAGGTATGCTACATACCTACCAAACGCACACAAGCATTTTGAATTGACTGGATTCTATTGGAGTTACGTTGTGAAATACATGCATTATAGACTACATCGCAGTGGTTAAAATTTGATAGAATGAGGCAATCGCATAATAACTGCTTGGTTTCTTTGTTTAATATTTTTCTTTGTGAATAGAAAACCTTGAGCTTACTAAAAGCTTTTACGATGGATTTATTTATATGGTCGTTAAATCTCAGAGACGTGTCCAACTCAACACCTAGATTTCTTGCTGATTCCACTAATCGCAGCGGATCTCCATTGATATTAATAGAAAAGTTTTGAACAACACTCTTCCTAGATTTTTCTCTCCCTAACAGCATCACGGAACACTTCTGCGGATTTAGTTCTCAACAGTGGGCTATGGAAACTCTCCTTAAATTGTTTAAATCGTCTGCAATTTTATTACATGCCTCGACTGATTGATTGGCGGGGAAAGAAAAATACAGTTGAGTATCGTAGGCATATAAATGGGCTGAACAGTGTTGAAGACAACTTACCAGCTGTGACGTATAAATGCAGAAAAGTATGGGCCGTAAGATAGAGCCCTGGGGCACCCCACATGACACACTAATAAAAAAAATTATAAAGTAATTCAGTCGTGTATTATATCAAATTAAAGCTTATTTCATTCGTGATCTAACTGTATTAGGTCGCCTTGTCAAAAAGTTGATCGAGTCCATACTAACTAGTGAACGTCTTTTTCGATTTTTTTGTCATATTCAATGAGATTGGAAGAAGTATATTAAACAATTTTAATCAAGAATTTAAATGTTTAACATTATCTCCACGTAGTTTATTTTTCAGCCCAGATGCGATGTTTCAGTATGAATATTAGATAACACTGATTTAGATTGGCTCGTAGAACTGCACTCGTGAAAGTCAGTATGTTGATAAGCTTTTTAAATGTCCAGTTGCAGCAAGGTGAAGCATCAACGAATGATTTTCTTGTGATGTTGTCGGCTACTACAGAGAAATTAAATTTCAGATGTTACATAACGCTAACCCAAAGTCTCCACTTGATAATGGGTGGCGCTCCAGCTGGGCCTGCTGGAACAGGAAAGACAGAAACTACCAAAGATTTGGGCAAGGCACTTGGTATGATGGTATATGTATTCAATTGCTCTGAGCAGATGGACTATAAGTCGATTGGAAATATCTATAAGGGATTAGCTCAGACTGGCTGCTGGGGATGCTTCGATGAATTTAACAGGTACGTTGCATACATGATATGGTCTCCCCAATAACATAAATCGCTCAACGTTGTTAATTATCGCTTCATTTTCATACTTTTCTACACCACCCATAATGAATAGTAATAATAATAATAGGGTACTTGCAGAAAAAAATATTGTGTCGCTTTTTGGAATCGGCTGTGAGAGATATTCCAAAAATTATTTCAAATGCCGGAAAATGTCGCGCAAACAACCTCTGACGTCACTGATATCCGATAGTGATGGGATGTAAAGTATTGATATTCGATAACCTAACATTTTGACATTGATCATTATAACCACAAAACACAGTCACTCACAGAAGTATACTCTGTTACCTGATACTTTAAACTGGCTTGACGTCTATTTGATAGGTATCAGCTGACGAAGAAGTGTATCTCAAACTTAATTTTTTACTAGTGGTGTTGATTGGTAATGCTGCGATCAGGAACGTACTAATAATATTCTTACTGAATATCTCATTGTCAAAAAGGAATAACTATTTTTGTAAACAAGAAATTGCTTCAATATCCAGAAATTCGCAGCAAAAATGGTTGGTTAAAAGAAATAGATTATTTTATTGATTTGTGTATTGTTAGAGTCTATCAAAATACTCCAATATTTAGCAATAAGGACGATTCAATGAATAGATTGCCTCATTAATGGGATATTTATTGGTTAAAACGTACCAGGTACAATTGGAGAAGAGTATAAGGTAAGTACATGGAGTAAAATCAATATAATAAGTTAGAGTTTAACTGATCAGCTTGCGTCAAAAATGTTTCTAATTAAACTACTAATTATTTGATACCTCAGTGTTCAGTTCTAATTCAGGAAATCGAACATGTGTAAATTCTCTGAAATAGCTCCATACATCTTTTTTATTATTTGTATAGCCGTTGCGCGTTACCCTTCAACGTTTTATTTTTCTTCAATTGCTGTAAAATGAAACGTTAGGAACTCAGTGTGCTTGTGTATGGTTAAGCTATGTATGGTTAAGCTTTTATCTTCATTCTTACCTCATTTATAGCGTAATCATCATCATTCAGGCCAGCCATACTAATATACTGAAAGAAACGCCGGATTTTCCGAGAAAATGTAAAATAAGCACAGACCTCAGAGCATAGACGAAAACGTCACCAAGTGTCAATTACTCGTCATTAGTAGGACTTGCAGTCAGTACAGCCCTGTATTCCTTCAAAGCTTGAAATTTATACATCAAGAGTCAATCTGGGGTATTTTTAGTTATCACTAGCCGAACAGCTGTTCGCTGTTGACATGGCTGACAGTTTAAACTATCGGGTAACAGGGTATACAAAAGTCAAAAGAATAAAAGTTAGGCTAGATTACTAATTCACTTTGTAGGGATGGGCTTGAATTAGATTCTATCTTTGGATTCATTCATAATGGGATGCGCCGAAATAAAATGATGGCTTCGATTAGTTGCGTATCTCGGTCACAAACAGGATGAACTGTGATACCTATCAGATATAAAAATGTATTGCAACAAAAATGCTAGTGTGTTGAACGCCTGTTTCAAATATGTTTAAGTATCAATAAATTGAGTCGCATTGTTAAAGAATTCAGATCATCTCTAGTTTGCAGTTGAATCTCACTGACCTGCGCTGTAGCAGTATCGATTGTCGATATCATTAAGATACCTGTGACGTCAGCGCTTGTTTTAAGTCACGTGGAAAAATTTGAATATATCCTTATTTTATTTTGCAGATATCTTTTTCTGGCCGTCAGTAAAATCATGTTTTTTGTTTCCTACTGCTTTTTGATATGGTTTCCTTTACGCTATGTATACCCCCGAGGCGATTTCACGATCTCTGCAAGTACCCTATTCTTTATTGTATAGAGGTACATGCAGGGCGAAGTTTAATATAATTTTTTCCACTTCAGCCACGTCAAAAAACTTAAGATATAGTTAAGTATCGACACAAATCTGTAAGAAAAAAAAGGTTTGACCATTTAGTTAATTTTAACTTAGTTACAATTTCAATTCATCTCAGATGTTTACGTGGAGTTGTAGGACCATATCTTGAATTTGGTCAGATGATTAACAAACCAATTTTATAGTGAAACAAGTATGTATATCAGTTTATTAAAAAAACCGATACCTCTCATTCTTATAGACAAAACATGTCAAACAAAAGAATAAGTAAAAGATATATTCATTCTGATTCGTTTGAAATAATCTAAAAAGGCATATTCATTTCCAGTTAAAAGGTTAATGTTAAATAATTTCTCTTTTCAAACTATAAGCAGTGCCAATAACTAAGAAATCTTAAGAAAACTTTCTTCCTAGGAACCCAACTTATTTCATAGAGTACAGCCTAGTTTCTTCCAACTCTTTCAAGTGCGAAGAACCATTTTCGTTAAGCACAATTCTCAATGTTTAAGCTGATAGAAATTGGTACTCAATAAAATGAGTCACAAATTGCCTGGTAGGAATTACCGTGGACTCATATATTTAGATAGATAGATAGATAGATAGATAGATATTAATCCTTTTGATCATAAATAAATGATATAGGACAAGTCACAGAAAAGTTACATAAATAAAATTACAAGGCACACACTATATATACATGTACAAGAGGACACTAACTTAGAAAGTACAAGTATTTATATACTATAATAATTATTTAAAACAATCACACATTAAAAATTCTGATGTAGAATAGAAAGCTTTTTC
This sequence comes from Callosobruchus maculatus, assembly GCA_951848785.1. Taxonomy (NCBI): domain Eukaryota; kingdom Metazoa; phylum Arthropoda; class Insecta; order Coleoptera; family Chrysomelidae; genus Callosobruchus; species Callosobruchus maculatus. The sequence continues at coordinate 5,160,167 of CATOUR010000042.1, read as the reverse complement.
TAATAAAATTCTCTTAATGCTTTTTTAAATTTTGCTAGTGGGAGCATTTTCAAGTCATTGGGCAGCTTGTTGAAAGGTTTGACAGCCATATATTTAGGGCTCTCTTCCGTTCTCGCTGACCTATGCGATGGCACTTCGAGCAGTTCTTTACTTTTGGTATGGTATATGCCACTACTTAAGGTATTAAATTGACCACGATGAGCCTTAACGTGCATCAATGTATTCAATATATACACAGATGGTAATGTTAATATTTCAAAGGATCTGAATAAATTTTTGCAGCTAGTGCGTCTTCTTACTCCCGCGATAGTCCTAATAACTCTTTTCTGCATTAAAAATAATATTTGTAGTTTAGAAGACGCTCCCCGTATTTCAATACCATATGATAGCACTGAATGTATTTGTGCATAGTAAAACGTTAACAATTCCCATCTTTCTATTATAAAACTCATCTGGTACATGCACTAGCACAGTGGAGCAATTTTTGACACACTTTCTCAATGTGCGTATCCCACTTACAGTTCTCCGATATGTATAGAAAATTGGTTGTTTCAACCTGTTTGATAGATTTACCACCAGATTTGATCAACAAACTGTGGTCAATTTGAACGCTAGAGTAATTAAATTTTAGAAAAACAGTTTTTTTTGAATTAAGTACTAGCCCGTTATTCATAAACCACTGCCGTGCTTCAGACAAATTTGAATTTGCAAGCTCGATTACAGATTCTTTGTTATTTCCTTTAATCACTAAGGAGGTATCATCAGCATACACAGCATACATTACCGAGCCACTGGAAGGAAAGTCGTTAACATATATAATGTAGAGCAGGGGACCAAGGATGGACCTCTGAGGAATACCTGTATGGCAGATTGCGCATTCTCTACCTCAACATAATGCTTTCTGTCACACAGATAGCTGTGGAACCAGTTAAATGGTTTACCCCTGATTCCATACCTATCCAATTTATCTAAAAGTATTTCATGATCTACTAAGTCGAATGCTTTGCTCAGGTCATTTGTGATATAGAAGTTGATTGCAATAAAAAATAATCAAAAGTATTGAATCTTTTTTCTGGATAACTACAATTCCATACTATGGTAAAAATTACAACCACCAAACATTAAAAACAAAACTTAGACAAAAACAATATTCAGCAAATTAACCCAACCGAAGCGACGACAGCCGTATGACGTCACTGGCTTCTTCTCAGAGGGAATTGTATAGGTACATTAAAGTTTGTCCCCTTGGTCGGGTGACCAGATAAGATCATTTTTCTACATTCTGCATAGCTAACCTCGCAGCTAATGGAAATGGACAATTACTGTTTACTTTGCTAAGTGTGAAGTCAAACAAGGATCACGCTAGTTGTACAGAGACTTATTATCCTAAATCAATGCTTCAAATCAATATATGTCTGGCTATTATACCCAACTTCTGATTATGCATTAGCCAGATATTGTTATACTTGTTGGCTAACAGATTAAAATTTAACTTGCAGAATTAGTATTGAAGTACTGTCTGTGGTAGCCGTTCAGGTGAAAATAATTCAAGATGCCATCAAAGACAAGAAAAAGACATTCTTCTTCTTGGGTGCAGATATTGGCTTAGTACCAACGGTAAGTACGTTACTCAGTTTGTATAACTTTATATTACACTAGAACTACAGTAATCCGGTTTGTTAGGTATTCACATGTTATGAATTTTAAGACATAATCCAGTAATCCGAATATTCAAATAATCCGGCACTCTCTAGTGCTCAATAAGGCCGCATTAGTGAGACACTATCGTACATTTTATGGTATTTGCTAAAAACTAAATCAAGTGATAATTACGAAGGTAAGGAGCTCTGCGCCGATACTCTGTAACTTAGAAACGTGCTTCTATACACTATGTACTGTGAGATCGGGTGGCCTCGTAAATACGACAGCGTGCCGTGACAGCGTAGTAGACACGTGATAGGCACCCGAAACTGCCCGATCGTCATGGTCGTCCTGGTGATAGAAACATGTTTCTATCTCTTAAGTTAGAGAGTACCGATGCTGGTCACATAATTGTTCGTATGTACATGGTAAGTTTAATTTTGTATTATACACTTGAAAATAATGTAAAAAAATGATATGCTCTTATACGATTCTCCTTTGTTTTTGGGTTATAGCATGTCAACGAATAAACAAATTTTACTTTACCATTTTCTTAATCACAGCGTTCTTTTAAGAAATGTTTCAAAAATACCGCCACTGACCTCCAAACATTTTCTGCTTTGTCTACGAAGGGCACTTATTAAACTTATCTCGCAATTTATTCATTTGTTTCTTCTATAATATGGGCTGCAGTATTCCTAACTCATAGAATTAGAGCACAACGTGTGTTCACTTTTATTCTGTATACTTTGTTTTTGATCTAGTCCCATGAAAATAATCTAGTGGCGTAAGGTCTGGAGATCTGGTAGACTAATGTATAGGACCTACACGACAAATCCAACGCTCTGGAAAACGTTCGTCCAAATTTTGCTTGACCAATACGTACTATGGTAAAAAGTACAACCACCAAGTATTAAAAACAAAACTTCCTAACAGTATTTATATTTCCATACACCACATTATATTTGCAAACATCTAACAAGATGATGCTTATTATAAGTGAATAGCACAGGAGATAAGGGACAGGTGAGACGTCTCAGTTACCGCAACGTTTGCTAGATATTTACAGGTAGCGATTAACTATTCAAACATCCCTGAGGGAGCGTCTGCCACAGCGATTTCCTTAGAATCACGGGAGGGCTGCTAAAGCTTTTATCAGACATCCTACTCTATTTTGCATGGCGACGGGAGACGTATCCGGGTGCTTAACAGTAGACATCTAATTGAGAGACGAGGTCGAAGGGGTAGAAAATTCTACGCATCCGAATGCCATCTCCCAGTAAACACTCATACGTTAGTTAAGCGCTATTTAATCCCTGACACCTTTTCACTTTTACGTTACTTTTTTACTTACAATCAACTTAAAAATGTCGCGTTACAAGTAACGTATAAATATACGTTCTATCCCGGTTTTAAAAAAGCGATCATTATACGTTTAAAAAAGTTCAATTTGGTAACCCTTTTCGGAAACGTTTAAAAATCGTGTATTTGCAACGTTAATAAGATATTATTTTTGCCCCAATTAAAACATTATTCTGAGGTAGTATTTGAATTGCTATTAATAGTGCTCATAGTTGTAAAGGGTATCATAAATAAAACGCAACGGTTGTTTTCTTAACGTATTTGTTGAACTCTCATTAATAAATTAGGAAATCACAGTTTTAATTTTGCGTTAATTCAAATCATTATAAATGACTGATGCCATGATTGACATGCAAATAAACCAATACAGATTTATTCCTTGAACAGTATGAAACAAAATGTAAAAAGCCAAATAATAATCACGAAGCATGATAGTTACAATATGTAATACAATACAATTAAGAAAAGGTTATATGTATTCCATATGGGTTGAGAAGAAAAACTAGAACAAACGCATGCCACCAAGTGACGAGTTGTAATAGCATCATTTGCATCTCTGAGGTCCACAGCAAAATTTTAGCATTAGGGAAATTCGCATTTTCATCTCAGCAAATTAGTTAGTCATGTGGATGTACTTACCAAACGCAAGACCTGTACTAAACAGCTGAAGACTCAGGGAGCGGAGAACACTTGTTGACTCTACAACAACACGGGTGAAAATGGCCGCCGCAGGTACTGATGTCACGACATACACGCACAGCCTGGCTCTTTCGGACCAATCAAATTGCTCCGATTAGAGACAACGTTATTATAACGCAGTACCTGAACGAGCAATGAACGTTATTTTCATCTGCTATCATAACGGTTTATATAGCTTATAGCGGATTAGCAGAATTATGTATTTTGTTTCTTGTTAGACGCTTGACCAGATTTTGCTCCTAATTTAAAAATGAAGAACTTTTGAAAAACCAGTTGCTCATATGGTTAATAAAATGGTTTAGCCAAACGTTACTTCAATATTGAAACTCTATGGATTGCAGAATGATTATGAATCAGAACGTTATATTCACGTTTGAATACATCACTTTTGTCACACTTTATTTGTGGAGTACACAACGTTACTCTAACGTGAAACTGAGTCACCGTAGAACTAACTATGTATTTAATTAAACGTTATTATGACGCTTTAATCAAACAGTATAATTTTACACCAAAATCGAACCGCTAACATTCTAACGTAAACGTTTTATCAACCGTTCGCACGTTTAAATTACGTTTAAGTAACGTATATGTGTTTACTGGGATCTGCGTCTGATTTGGATTAAACGCCGAGCCTTCGTCCTTTAGACCAGGGTAGAAGCCTTTCCATGCTATAAAAAGTGACAAAATATAATAGTAGAATAAAACCCATTGTAAAAGGAGGAGAATACAATAAAAATGAAAAAAAAATTGAGGTCGATCTGAGGTCGGGAAGGGTAAGGGGGTCACTTTTTAATGTTAAAAAACGGTATATCTCGATTTCGGGCAAAATTACATGTCCTGTGGGAAAAAGATGTTTCAGTTTCCTGATAATTTTCTACTTTTTTTTTTTGATGAAAAATTGGGGTGGTTGGGGGGTTGGTGGCTGTCAAACTGAAAAATTTCTTGAATTCATAATTGGCTGTCCATTGACCTGTGATGGAAGGACCTGGCGAGATAATACACTTTTTTAGATTCGTCTAAACATTGCCTTCAAATCCCGCGTTAACAAACTTCCCCTAAAATAACCCTTTCACAGCAGCCGCGGTACTGTGGTATTTAGGCTCTGCCTACGCGGTCTGCTCAGTTATAAAAAAAAATAGCAAAAGAAGCTGCAGATAAACGATATTTCACTTTATTTTAAAAAACAATTTGGTTAGTTGTATTACGCAGAGCCATCAGTTACACTTTAAAATTGTATTATAGCTGAAATAGTGCTCACGCAAATCTTTAGGCAAGTTTGGTACTCGCCTGCTTGTCCTACTTTCAAAAAGCGGACAAAAAGTTTCACCATCAAAGAAATGTTTCAATTTTCGTTCAGCTAAAGTGCGACAGATGCTGTATTCTAAGCACCGTGGGTTGCAATTTAATTAAAAGTTCAGTGTTTGACGATCAAACTGCACCGTTAGTGTCAACTGCCACACCACTAACTAATTAATTAAATAACCTGTCTAGTGCAACTTTCGAAACAAATATTGTTATATTCACCGCGCTATATCTAAACAATTGGAACTACGATGTATTGCTTCCTATTCCAGCGACCGTTCGTATACATATGGCAGCTACTTCATTCTCGTTAGAAAATAGGTCACGGTGCAAACAGTAAAAAGTAAGGAGATTTACGTCTGTGTCAGGGTTGCTACCTGTAGTGATCCAAATAAATCATCCTATATATTCTTTTGTTTTTTAAATATTTAAAAAATACTTTTTGTCAAATTGCCTTCATACCCAGATGCCATAATTTCCGAGTTACAGCTAAATTGTTATCCTTTTACTTCAATACAACAGGCCATGTAGTCCTTGAAACCTTACAGTACATTTTCCAACATGTCAGACTGCTCAACTCTTCTTATTTATTTATTTATCGTATGGCTCAAAAACATGACAAAAGTAAATGTAGATTAAAAGAAAAACTATTATAACCTATACTAAAATAAAATATATACAGCTACAAACTAAGATACATAGTCTTTGGTATTTACAGGTTGATGTCAAGTTCTTTCAACCACTTCAGCGCCAACGGTGTAGCTGTGAAGAACTCTTCTCGCGATCCCTGAAACGCACGCAGTTCACATTCGCTCGTAATATGGTTTATAGTTTGGCGGGGCGCGCCAAAGTCACATAAGGGAGATTGCACATAGCCCCACTTGTAAAGGGAGTCGGCACATCTGCCGTGGCCTGTTCGGACTCTATTATAAAGTTTTACCCACTCTTTCCGGGGTAGTTCTGATCCTGGAAGTAAGGCTGCCCCCATAAATGCGCATCGCGAGTGGTGTTCCGCAAAACTTCCCACTGGGAGCGCCATTGGTTTAAGGAGTCGAAGTTATTGGTTTTAAGCCCTTCTGCATCCCTTATTGGTGGTTGTCGGGATTTGAGTCTGTTTATCTGCAACGGGGGTATTGCTCGGTGGATGGGCAGTTTGTTGTTCGCCGTAATCTTGTTATACTCCCTTAGAAGGGCGTCAGTCCTTCGCAGCTGCGGTGGGGCTATTCCAGAGAGTACAGGCAGCCATTGAGTTGGGGTTGTCTTAACTGCGCCTGTAATAAGTCTCATAGTGTGATTTAGTTGGACGTCAATTAGTCTGGTATGATGGCTGTTAATCCAGACAGGCGCACAGTACTCAGCACACGAATAGACAAGAGCTAGTGCACTGGTTCGTAGAGTAGACTCTTCTTATTTCTCTTATAATGATTGTTTCAACTTGGGCGGATACAATGTAAATTTAGTTGTGACCTGAAAGTTATGAAGTTTAGGTATAAGAAACGTTAGACAAAAAATAATCGGCATTTTTGAGGTGTTTCAAACCGAAAGGAATGTACAGGGTGATTCAAGTGAAGTAATAAATTTTACTATTTTTTCGGAAGAATGGTAGACGTGACAGCATGGTAAATACGTATTCTAAAACCCTCAGATTCCGAAATTCATAAAAATCGTGGAAATCGTTTCCGAGTCAATCGAGGCGTTCCAAGACTCAATCGGTATATGATTTCGGGCATATGGCCGGAGATGCTGGCTCCAAGGAGATGAAATCTGGTAGTCCATTTGCTGACCACTTTTTCAAACAGCCAATGACCTTCCGAGGGTCCAACGTCAATGGCCTATCAGAGAAGACTAGTGACTTGACACACCCTCACAGAAAATAATCCGTATGTGTCAGGTCATATGAGCGTGCAGGCCTGTTTACGACTGAAACGTCAAACTACGCGGACATCAAATGTACTACGAGGGTTGCTCTATACCTCCGTCAATCCACCAGTACGCAGACAGCTGTTTCACGCTTATTAGCGATCATCAGTGCGCCATAGGTCGATTGACGAAAGTAGAGAGCATCAATTTTTCCATGTTTACTAAACATGTGAAAGATGTACGAGTAAGACAGAAGGAATTCTGCCGGTGCGCCATCTAGTACCCGAAGGTGACGGCAACCAAAGAGAGAAACGCCACTAGAAGCAGTTTACCTCTCCTTGGTGGAACGACAAGGCTCGCTCGCTTTTTGCCACTAGAGGCGCGGATAGAGCAACCCTCGTATATCGGCTTCACGCTGCGTGCGTCAAAATCCGCGCCTCTAGTGGCAAAAAGCGAGCGAGCCTTGTCGTTCCACCAAGGAGAGGTAAACTGCTTCTAGTGGCGTTTCTCTCTTTGGTTGCCGTCACCTTCGGGTACTAGATGGCGCACCGGCAGAATTCCTTCTGTCTTACTCGTACATCTTTCACATGTTTATTAAACATGGAAAAATTGATGCTCTCTACTTTCGTCAATCGACCTATGGCGCACTGATGATCGCTAATAAGCGTGAAACAGCTGTCTGCGTACTGGTGGATTGACGGAGGTATAGAGCAACCCTCGTATATCGGCTTCACGCTGCGTGCGTCAAAATCCGCGCCTCTAGTGGCAAAAAGCGAGCGAGCCTTGTCGTTCCACCAAGGAGAGGTAAACTGCTTCTAGTGGCGTTTCTCTCTTTGGTTGCCGTCACCTTCGGGTACTAGATGGCGCACCGGCAGAATTCCTTCTGTCTTACTCGTATCAAATGTACTGTAATGCAAACACATTGAGGCCTAGCGCGCTGCATGGCTTGTTGCGCCATCTTGCTGGGACCAAAGCAAATCCGGATTATGCGTTTTAGCTGGGAAAGGAGAAAGTCGGAAGTCATTGTTCTATAGCTTTGTCCATTGACATTCTGGCCAGCCTCATCCTTAGGAACACCAGCCCATAAATCAAACCAAACAATGAGCTTTTGTGGATGCAATGGAGTCTCTATAATTATCGCTTTTGAGTTTTCTGCACCTCAAATTTGTTGAAAACGTTTCTATGGAAATCGGGGTAAATAGTGATTTCATTTTCGGCACATTCACCAAACGTATGACGTAGATGATGGTCACGTGGTTTGATTTCTTACATGAGCTGGAACTAAGCTCGTGAACTAAGACCCTTCCGAAAAACCTGTCTCAAAGAAGACGGGCACAGCTCCAGTTGTTGTGAACACCGACAATAAATCTACGTAGACGCGTCAATCATTTCTGATTTATGACGTTTGTGATCGTCACATATGTTTTTTTTATTTTTCTAATTATTAATTAACTAATACTGACATACAGGGTGTCCTACGACGCTTAAGACAAGCAGTATATCAGAACTGGGCAGTAGTAGCGAATTATAATTTTGGGGGTGTAAATTACATCAAATCTAGTATCTTTTCTTATTATTGTGTCGCCAAATGAGGTATTTGTTTTTGGTCACGCGACGTCCGATTCAAAATTTTTAATGGGACACCCTGTACATTTGCGACTTTTTGTGTTCCTACAGATAAAACAATTCCAACAAACTAGCACACTTGTGGTCTAAAGTGATAAATTCAATACATGTTATAATCAGTGGTAGTGGTACCATCCTTTAAGTACCTGTAGCTCTTGAATTAATCACTTTAGACCCCCAGTGTGCTAGTTTGTTGGAATTGTTTTATCGGGAGGAATACAAAAAGTTACAAATATATAGGATGTCCCATTAAAAATTTTGAATCGGACGTCACGTGATTAGAAACAAATACCTCATTGGGTGTCACAGCTTCAAGAAGAGATACTATATTTGCTCTAATTTACCCCCCAAAATTATAATTCGCTACTACTGTCCAGTTCCGATACATTGCTTGTATTAATCGTCGTAAAAAATTAATTATCGAAAACTAACCAATCAATTCAAGTGTAGACACGAATAAATAAATAATTCAGTCATGCTTATTCGCATTTGGAATTTGTTTATTTGCAGGTGGGACTATTTATCACGATGAATCCTGGCTATGCTGGTCGCACAGAGCTTCCGGAAAATCTAAAGGCTCTATTCAGGCCTTGTGCTATGGTAGTGCCAGACTTTGCACTGATCTGCGAAATCATGTTAGTTGCTGAGGGCTTCATCGAAGCAAGACTGCTAGCTAGAAAGTTCATCACCCTTTACACGCTATGTAAAGAGTTGCTGAGTAAACAGGTAGGAAAGGTCTTGAGGGCAGCGCTAAGTTCAAAGTCCATCTTGACATATGGTAGTTATTTGGATAGAATAGAATAGAATAGAACTTTATTAATTACATCACATATAATAATATACATTTGTAACAAGTACACGCATATAAGAAACAATACATTTTATAGAAAGGCTATAAAAACAACATTTCTGAATTTTTATGTTTAAGCTTCTCCATATACCTTGGAACTGAATAGAATGCATGTTTAGCCAAAAATGTCTTCATAATGTATCTAATCCTATTCGCCGTTAAATTTTTCACTGTATCAGGTAAAGCGTTGTAAAGGTGTAGGTCTAATGAATTTTTTTTTTTGAGTTTACTAGTCGATATCGTAGGGTTCTGATTTGCGTGGCTGACCTCGTACTGTAAGAATGGTACGAACTGTTCAAATGCAATTCGTTTTTACGTTTATGGATCTCTTGTAATTGTGACAGAATGTATAATGATGGTAGAGTTATTATTTTAAGATGAATAAAGTGGGGCCGGCAATGGTCTCGATAGCTAGCACCGGCAATTAAGCGTACGACTTACTTTTGTAATCTGAATATAGACAGGGCAGCGGAGGAATGTCCCCAAAGGTAAATTCCATATGACATGTGGGAATGAAACAGTAAGTAATATACAGTCAAAATCGTGGATGAATCAATTAGTGGCTTTAATCTCCTAATGACAAAAATGGATGGTGACAGTTTATTTTTTACAGACTTCACATGATCACACCAGTTAAGCCTGTTATCTAAAGTTAACCCTAATATCTCCACATTCGTAGGCGAGGTACAGTTCTTGCTCAAAAAAACAATTTCTTGCGTTTTGTTGACATTCAGTCTTAGATAGTTTTGTGTGAACCATTCCTCAATTTTTACACTACTATCACCCATCACAGATGATAACGATTCTATAGACAGACCAGAATTTATAGTAGTGGTATCACCCGCATAACAAATAGCTATTGTTGGCGTCAAATGTGTGAAAATGTCGTTTATATAAACAATGAAAAGCAGGGATCTTAATATTGATCCTTGTGGTACTCCGAACTCTATGGTACGTGTATCGGAAACTTCATTACCAAGAGAAGCACATTGCTTACGATTATTTAAGACGTCAGTAATTCCAGTGGTGGTCCTCTAATACCATATATAAATGGCTTTTCAAGCAGAGATTTGTGAGATATATTGTTCTTAAGAGTATAGATGAGCTCACTGGACTATTGTATAAGTATTTAGACATAATTTATTTATTTATTTAGCGTATGGCGTACACATGATAATGATAATCAATATAGTAAATATAAAAGACTGGTGAACAAACACAAAAGGCGAGGAGTAAATATAGTGTTAGCAATACATATACATTAAAATGAAATATTCTTACGTCAAGTTCCACTGGCCATTCAAGGGATTGGGGCGTGGGCCCCCACATGCTCTCAGCGTATATTCCTCGACGATATGTTCAACAGTCTGATTTGTAGCACCGCAGTCACAACTACCCATTAGTGGGTATTGAGGCTCTTCTATAATCTGTCTTGTTTTTTACAAGGTCCATAAGACTGAGCATAGTTGGGGAAGCACTTCCATACCATATCTCACGCCATTTGCGTTAATGTTAAAATAACTGCTTGCAAGCTGGTGGGCTAGTCTCAGGGGAGGAATTCTAGAGCGAAGGCCGCCCATCTAGTCATCATTTTGGTGTGCTCTTTCATCAGAGCTTCTTTTCTCCATAAAGCTGGTAGGGCTATGTGGCTAAGGGTTGAAAGTCAGTGCACTGGAGTTGTCTGACACCTGGCAATAATCCTCATTGCTGCACGTCCGCTTTCTTCACATGGCAGCTATTCATCCACACTAGGGCGCCGTGTTAGGCTGCATAGTACACCAGGCTAAGGGCGGCAGTTCGAAGCGTATCCGTCGTGCCCCCCCTCCCCCATTTGCTTCGAGCAGGCACGTGTCCAGGATTTGGTTTTGGGGGGGTCCAGATTATGGGTGTCACATGCTTGACCTTTCGGGCGGGGGGTCCAGATTAGAGTTACCACCTTAAATTTGCTCTCGTCGGGGGGGGGGGGGGGGTCCGGACCCACTGGACTCCCCTCTAAATACGTACCTGGTTCCGAGTTCCTGAATGATGTTGTGAATGAATGAATAAGGACCAAAGGCTATCCAGCACGGAATATGGCTGGTGCATAGGCCACACGATGGGCCCTTTTGCGCCTCTATCCGCGCTAGTTCCTAAGACCTGCCCTTTTGGCAAAGGCAAGTACATTCTTAGGTCCTATACGTTTTATCTCTATTGGTTTCAAGGTTCTTGAGCCCAGCATAGTCTGCCTGTGATAACCCAGGGTTTCACAGCGACACAAGATGTGTGCCGAGGATTCTTTCTCTTGACCACACCACGTGCACGTTTGGTCGTTGACCACCCTCGTCAAGAACAAGTGACGCCTGAAGGTGTTGTGACTCGTTAATAGGCCTACTAGCAATCTCAAGTTACTCCTATCCAGAGAGAGAGACCAAATCGTCCTATTCTCTCTGCAGACCCTGCTTATAGTTCCCGAGCTTGACGGAGATGACCAGAGATGTTGTTCCATCTCAGAGAGTGTTGATTCTGGATCCGCTCTCCAGTTGTTCTCCTAATCAAGTTTGCAGATAGTCCTAAGGCTGGTTCCGGGCCCTCAAAACTGTTGCCGGATCCTATCCTAGCCAGATGATCTGCCATTTCGTTACCCTTTACCCCCAGCGTGCCCAGGTACCCACACCAGTGATACCTTGTGTTTAGCTGAGATGTCGTCAGGAGCCCTCCTGCACTCCAGGACCAGTCCCTACGTTATTTTCCAAGCACTCAGTGCTTTGATGGCTGCCTCACTGTCAGAGCAGATAGTAATCCGCCTCCTAGACCCATCAACTGATGTTGTTGTAGGTACTGATTTTACTGGACAGATTTTCAAAGTTACGACAGGGTACCAGCTAAAATGACTCCAAGGTATTTTGGACATTGTTGCTACGGAAGTGCAACGTCGTTCATATGCACCACTAGTCCTTTCCCTGCTATCTTAATGATCAAATGGAAACAGCTAGCTTCAGTTTTGATAGGATCTGGTATCAACCTCCGCTTAGTAAAGACTGGTGTAGTTTGCAGGCATCAAAAAAAATGTCAACATGACGACACGAGGTAGTAATGCAAAATTCATTTGTGAAGTTATTTTGAACAAAGCTTAGGAAAATCAATATGGTTGATGTTTGAATGCACAAGAGATGAGAGATTTACTGGTCGAAATGGTAGAAACAGCAGGATTATAGGAGGTATCAAAAGATGACTAATCATGGAAAGGTCTACAAGCTAGTGAGTGCACGAGAAGTAGGAGCATATGAACTTAAATTCTAGTTCTCCTATACCGGGGGATGTTTACGCACAAGGCAGTGGCTTCTATGAATGACCTTCATTTATTCATGTAGCTTTTAAAATGAATAAATAATAATAATAATAATCTAGTTTGAATAGGTCTGCAGCACTTTTCGTTCGTTATTCAAAAATTGTAATAGTGAGGAAGTTGTATTGACATGGCTGGCTAAGCACGTAAGGGAAACAATGACAGCTGCCCACACGTGTTTCGGACTTATTGGACCTCTTCAGGGCAGCGTAATCTGAGTCAAAAAGAAGAGGTCGAATAAGTCCGAAATACGTGTCGGCAGCTTTCGTTCCCTTTGCGTGCTTAGCCAGCTATGTTAAAATTTGTTTCTTGGTTTGATAACCCTTATCACGCACTAAATGTTTCTTTTTGAAGTTGTATTGTTCACCTTTCAGGATCACTACGATTGGGGGTTGCGTGCCATTAAGTCCGTGTTGGTGGTAGCAGGTTCTTTGAAAAGAGGTGATCGGCTGAGACCAGAGGATCAGGTACTTATGAGGGCATTGCGAGACTTCAACATTCCCAAGATTATAACTGATGATGTGCCTGTAAGTGATCTTAAATATATTTACATAAATATAAATCGTTCCTCAGTGCGTTTTTCAAATTGTCCAGCAAAAACTATGCTCTCATTCTGTATTACTCTTCCCTCGATTCAGCTAGTAAGAGCAGACTGCAGAGATTGCAGAATAACTGCTGCAGATTCGTGTTTGGTCTTTGGAAGTACAGTCATGTCTCCTCGAAGGTTAAAGACTTAATGTGGCTAAAGATGGAATGTCTGTATATATTTAGTTTTAAGGTGTTTGTCCATAAAATACTATGTAGTAATAAGCTGGCCTACCTTGTCAATAAAATGGTAAGTAACCAGACGAACCGTCGATTCAAGGGAGTTAAGACATAACAACAATTTAACTATGCGAGTACACAATAGCGCTCTCTTCCAAAGACGTTTTACTTTCAATGCAGTGAGGCTATATAACCCGACTGATTCTATCTGGAAAAATGAAGGCCTGAACGCCTTCAGAAAGCTTGTTAAAAGTCATCTGTTGGGGCAGCTCTAAATCAGTTTAGTCTAGGTGGTGTTCTTTTCTAGTTACTGCCCTAGGTTTTGTCAAATTTTGTTCATTTTCTCTTATTTAGATTGTTTCCTGTAGGTGTCAAGGAATATGTTTATTATGTTAGTTATTCTGGATATTGTGAACTTTTGTAATTATTTAATTTCCTGTGTCGCATAAAAAGATTGAGTGTAAGAGTAGACTGTTGGTTTATGCTTATTTTTGCAAATTCCTTCATTGAGGGTGGTTTCTTGAGAATAGTTTTGGTTAAAAAAAAAACAGTATGCTATATACATGCCTCGTGGTTAGTTGGACCTCTATCTAATCGAAAAAAACTTGGATTTTATTGAATACCCGTCGACATATCAGTTTGTGACTAACAAATAGAATTATCTCGAAGATGCAGGAGTACGTGGATAGTTGTGTTCAAACGTGATGATCTCAGACTCAAAACCTAAACATAAAAAAAGCTTCCATCTCATACAGAAAATGTGCAATAAAACAATATAATTTTCACAAAACTTCTAAAAACGTAAGGGTTTTCTAATGATAATCGGTTTAGATCCATCTTAGAATACTGAACAAGCAGGTAAAGTACTGATAAAAATACATAAAGGTAGTGCAAAATCCACAAAAAGTAAAACTCAAATGAAAACTTTACAGGCCAGACGGCATCACACTCGTAGCACATACTCAACAACCACCAGAATATCACTGAGGATTTACTATAGGGGAATAACGTTGTTAAATATAACTTGTGTTATCAAATGTACTGAGAAGTAGGATAACTCCATACGCAAAAGAGAACTTAGGGGACTACCAGTGTGGGTTTAGGCTAAAAAGATCAATAGTCGATCAGATATTTACAATAAGACAAGTACTAGAGAAGAGCTGGGAGTTAAATATAGATGTACATAATTGTTCACAGATTTGCGCCAAGCGTACGATAGTATAGTGAGAGATAGTGTATGGTTTACCATGGAAAGCATATGAGTACCAAAAAAGGTTAGAATCGGGAAAGATGCAACAGAAACGTTTTCCACCACCAGTGGGTTAAAACAGGGAGATGGACTATCACCACTACTTTTTAACATAGTGTTAGGTACCGCTATTAAAGAAGCCAACATAGAATTGGAAATATTCGCGGAGCAGGGGACAAGAATGGTACTGGCATATGCGGATAACATCGACACCGTAGGAATTACTACTACCAAAATAAAGGAAATGTTTGTAAAAATAGAAAACGAAGCCAAAAAGGTGGGCCTCAGCATCAACGAGGAAAAAACAAAATATATGCACGTCAACCGCAGAACAGGTAGAGACAGGATAGGACAAAACATAACTATGGACACGCATAACTTTGAATGCGTAAAAGAATTTCGCCACCATAACACACGACAACGATATAGGCAGAGAAATACAGGCAATAATACAAAAGGGCGATAGATGCTACTATGCATTGCAAGAAGTATAAAGATCAATAATCCTATCAACAGCGTCAAAAATTATAATATATAGATCTATAATCAGGCCCGTCGTAATGTATGACGCAGAAACCTGGACCATCACTAGGCAGAACGAACTACTATTGAAGCGCTTCGAACGTAAAATACTGGGAAGGATCTATGGCCCTAAGATGGATGAGATAACCGGACAATATCAAATCAGAACAAATGAAGAACTGGAAAGAATGTTTAGCAAACCAATCATCACCAATGAAATAAAAGCTCAAAGGCTTAGATGGGCAGGACATGTTCTGAGAGCCCAAAACGAACGCCTCATTAAACGAGTATGGGAGGAGAACCCAGCCGGTAAGAGAGCACTAGGAAGACCTAGACTTAGATGGAGGGACAACATCGAAAAAGAATAGAGGCCTTAGGAATACAAGAATAGGGACAGAAAGCTATGGACCGCAATAGATGGAGGCAGATCGTACTTGCAGCAGAAACCTATGAAGGGTGGTGACGCTAGAGAGAGAGAGAGAGAGAGAGACAGAGAGATTTCCTATATAAAAATGAACAGAATTTGACCTTGACGGTGCCATTATAGGTGAAATGTCTGGGTAGAGATGTGAAAATAAAAAGTATCGATACAGATACCAATTCGATATTTTTCGGCCAAGTATAGAGCTTACGCGCGAATGAAGGCGCGTTTGGTTCGTACAGAAGTTCATATGCAATTGATTACGCTCCTCAGTAGTTAATTATTTTCCATGCCGATACCAGCATGGAATCGCTCAAAAATTAAGATCGATGACAAAAATACTCAACCCAGTGTTGTATAACGCTGTTATTCAAATAATATGAAATGGAAAATATATATGTACTCGATTTTTTAAAGAAGAATTAAGAGCCTCTTTCAATTGTGATTAATAAACATTATTCAAAAAAATATAGGGAAGAATATCAGTAGGTACGTTTTTGCACACACAGCGCTATCGTGTTTTGAAATGTGGTGAAATCGATCCAAAGGATGTATATACTGAAAAATTTCGTTTCCTATTTCAAAACTTACTATTTATAATTGATTTTTAGTTTCGAATTTCGAATATCTTCAATAAACTGACAATGCTGATATCAACGCACTGCGCACAGTTCATTTCAAAACGTTTTGAAAATGACTGCTGATAGTTCCACGACATTTGGACCCGGATACGATCCCAAAAATTGGCGCATCGACCTTGAACAGGAAACTTTTTGAAAACGTGTCCAATTGGCATTTCCCCGACATAGTTAAAAACCCAAAACGCTTTGAGCGCCCGTGGAAACCAGCACCGTGTATACCAAATTTCGCAGCGAACGCCTATGCATTTGTCTCAGTAATGAGCAAAATACGAGCATCGACCTTGCGTTAATGGTGTCCACCGACAAATATGCCTCATTTGACACACACCCAAAATTGCGAGATGCGCGTATGATTGCTGTCAACTTGAGATATTCTGCTGGATGTTTGGTGTGCTGTGGTTTGGATCGCCTAATAGCAAAGCATAGCTCACTAACCAACTAATATTCCAAACTTCACGTGTAGGTAAAAACCACTTTAAAAACGGTTGCCAATGTCACATGTCGAATATGCTGTTACTATTTTTTCATGGATGAATTAATATAAAGGTCAATCCGACAAAACTTACGATTAATGATTACGTCATGTAATAGGACTCGGCTACGCCTCGACTAAACATTCACGACTTGTAACGTAGTGATATTATTTATAGTTATTATTATTATTTTATATTATTATTTTTACATAAATAAGCATTACTTATCAGCTATTGACCATAAACGCGGTTAACCTATATGAAAAGGTCCATGACGCAAAGCGTGTTGGATAAAGCAAAACTTTCTCCAGGTTTTCTTTGTAACTTGTCTACCTCATCAGTCTTAACCTTCCAGGTGTTTATGGGCCTCATTGGTGATCTGTTCCCAGCCTTAGATGTACCGAGAAAACGTAGCTTAGATTTCGAAAAAATGATAAAGAAGACAGCTATTGACATGAGGCTCCAGCCCGAAGAAGGTTTCATTTTGAAGATAGTTCAGCTGGAAGAGCTTTTTGCGGTGAGGCATTCCGTTTTTATAATAGGATATGCAGGTACTGGAAAAACCATGGTATGGAAGACCTTGAATAGGACTTACGCGAATCAAAAGCGAAAGCCGGTTTACAATGACTTAAATCCAAAAGCCGTTACGAACGACGAACTGTTTGGAGTTATAAATCCAGCTACAAGGGAATGGAAGGATGGTCTGTTTTCGGTCATAATGAGAGAACAAGCCAATTTGACCGGAGATGGACCAAAGTGGATTGTGTTAGGTTTGTTACTCAAAAACTCAAATTAGGGGCTTTTTGTCAATGATTCTTTATAATCACACATCATATAAGTTCTGTAACATTGATGTTTTGAATAAACTTTTTTTTGTCATAAATGAAAAGATCATACATAAGTTTTATAACAAAACTGTTTTGTTTTCCTTTTTTTCGCAATAATTCAAAAGTTATATCAAAATAAAGATGGGTTTTTGAATCGAGTACCGAAAACACGCCGACGGCTTCCGAACCCGTGTGACGTCATCATGGCGGTAAGGATGCTCCTTTGACCAACGACGTCCTACTCCGATACTAGATGCTAGATTCCCAGCCCATCGCGAAAATACGTACTGCTAAACTGGTAACTAGTGTATATTTGTTGCAACATACACGATGAACGATGTTTGCAGCTCGAGACTAAGTCTACGATCGCAATAAATATATTTTTGAATGTTTGAAGTCAGATTACAGATTCCAGTAAGTAAGTACCTAATCAAATATGTTTCGTTGAAAAGACCTCCTCAATCGAAGGATGGCCAAGTGGCTAGAGAGTCCGATAGTGGATCTCAGGCCTCTCAGGATCTCTGGATCGAAACCCAGGCCTTTCAACTTTTTCGATCGTAGACTTCGTCTCGAGCTGCAAACATTATTCATCGACTGTGTTGCAACAAATATATACTAGGTACCAGTTTAGCAGTAGGTATTTTTGCGATTAGCTGGGAATCTAGCATCTAGTATCGGAGTAGGAAAGTCGCTGGTCAAAGGAGCATCCTTACCGCCATGGTGACGTCAAACGGGTTCGGGAGCCGTTGGCGTGTTTTCGGTACTCGATTCAAAAACCCATTTTTATTTTGATATAACTTTTGAATTATTGCGAAAAAAAGGAAACAAAAACAGTTTTGTTATAAAACTTATATATGGTCTTTCGATTTATCACAAAAAATACTTTTTTTCTTAATTCAAAACCTCAATTGTTGGAATCCTTGAAATTGGGCTTTCCTTGCATCTAGTTCTTCAAATAACACCACATAAGTTTCACGTGCTCTTTTCAACATTGCCCGTTATCCTTATGCTTATCAATTATAAATTTAGAAAGGTTAGCGGGTTGTTAGAAATGTTGAAATCTTATCAAAATTTGCTATAGTATAATTTATATATATGATGTTATCTAAATGCTTTCCTTGGACAGAACGGTTAAATCTAGAGCTAGTTCCCCAAGAACAAAATCCTTTGCTGTAACCTTGTCTAAGCCGTCGAGAGTTTGTCTTCCCTAGAAGAACAAATCATATCTTATTAGCGATGTTAGGTATATTTATTTAAATTGATTATCTAGTGTGTTTTTCACATGTTTTCGCTGTTGGTAAAGTATAGAGCAGAAAAGGATAGAACTCTTACTGTACCCTATTCTATTATAATGGTTTCTGCTTATACACAAGTAGCCTTCATCTATGCAGATAGAGTAATAGTTATATATTTTTGTAGCAAGTACATTTTTATTTTTTGCAGTTCTGTATTCTTGAGAACAGCGTTGCTTTTTTGGTAAAGCATCTATCAGTAGCTTCAAATGATCATCTGTCATTTAGTGCCTACGTAAAATGCGCTGAAAAAACTGGTAAATTCACAAGATCTCGTTGAGCATAATTTATTTATAAAGATCTAAAACCTGTATTATAAAATTTTAGTCTCAATTGGGATTTCAATCTGCGTCTCTTGTGCTATGCAGTCATGTAGTGACACGATGAAATTACCACGTAATAACGCCATTTTCAGAAACTCACAGTCATAAGTTAGTAATAGTCCGACCAACAAATACCATCCCTTCTTGCCCCTCTGAAAATTTCAATCCGTTAGAAGTCTTTCAGTTATGCAAATCATAATACTTGGAAACTTATATACTCAAAGAAATGGTAGCCCTTTAAAGTCTAACAGATTGTCATTGGGAGTTCAAGTAACAGCCAGCTGAAGTAGCTTAGTAACTGCAAATAGTTGTTGCGCCACTATTCTTTGCTAAGCCAGCTCTGTTGCATAAGTGAAAAACATAACTTTCTAGAAGACTTGAGCAAAAGTTGAACGTTTAACTTAATTGCGCTACCTCTTCTTACCACCCTTTAAGGGTGACATTAATGTGGGAGCATTTAATTCAGATGGAATTTGCAGTGCCCGGGAATAGTAACGTACTGATACTTATTTCCCGTTGTCTCATAACTATTCCACTTTAGCTCAGTGCTCATATAGTGTCCCATACCTAACAATTATGCCCTTAGCTTCGGCACTTTATACACACTATTATCTGTGTCTGTAGTTTAGGTGCCTTGTCATAACTGCAGATGATTTGCCATTTGGTAACTTGTGTTGCAGACGGTGACATTGACCCAATGTGGATTGAATCCTTGAATACTCTGATGGATGACAACAAAGTACTTACTTTGGCCAGTAACGAGCGTATTGCTTTAACTCACGCTATGCGCTTACTGTTCGAAATTGCAAACTTAAGAACAGCTACACCTGCAACTGTTTCAAGGTAAGAAGGTTGAGAATTTAAGATAAATATATAAATATAACACAGTTATCTTTAAAGGTACATCTTAGGGCCGGTAGTACAATGCAAGCTTAAGCTTAGGCTTAAGGTAAGCCGACGTTTAACCACGTCAGTTAACTTAACGTCAGTTGCGTTGCAAATCGTCCATTCTACAATGATAGCTTCGCCCCCACTCCAAGCTTAGCACGGGCCTACGTAAGCCGAAGCTTATCGCGAGCTTAGCTGAGGTTTAAACCTAACCTGATACAAGTGACATGATATGTCAAGAAGAAACCTTCAAACTGCTTGTCACTTTATTAGGTCATATTTTTTCAAAGATTTGTGTCTAATTTAACAAAGAGAGCAAATGAAAGAACAGAGACAGAAACGGTCGTTGCCGAAATTTGACACAAACTGTCATAAGCGCCTAACCCTAATTTTTCGGATGATTATCTCGTACGTATCGCTTCATTGATGCCAACTGTAGTGAATTTCATTATCAACCAGGTTTAACGAAGCCGACCATTGTGCAACGCGTGTCGACTTTAAGCCTGAGCTTAGCTAAGCTAATTTGAACAGATTGATAGCTAAACTATGCCTTTTTGTAAAACGTTACTGATAAAGACCTCTTGTTATTATTTAAAAAATAAAAAGGAAAGAGCCTTTGCTCCGATATACCGGGCTGGTGTTCCGTTACTTACTGACTTCTCCTCACATTATGAGGTGAGCAATCTTCCGCGAATCATGCGTCCTAAGTAGATACCTCCTGCTTTCTGGCGCTTATTTTTACTCCCAACCCTGTCAAAGTGGACAACTTTTGCTGTTAAGGGTTCTTGCAAATTTTGCTTACCCTAGAGCAGTCGTCAAGCATTCTTGTTCAATCCATACGATCATTTTACAACTGCAATTTAATTGCTACTGCTTCAAGCGTATTTACCCATAGTTACTGCTAAATCATGGCCGCCGTAACTTACCTAACTTAGTATCTCTTTCAATCAGCACGAATTCAAATTTTGATGAACGTCCGGTAGTATTCAGTTTCATCATCATGGTCACAATGTCTTGACAGACATGTTGTGGACTCGAAAAATATGCATTTACTCATTTTACAAGTTTCTCTTGGGATATCTTTAGAATCTTTCCTCATGCCGTTGACTAGGTGGTATCTACTGGTTCATCCGCCTTTAGGGGCAATTTCTTACCCCAAGGACAAGAAGGTGTCCTGACTCTTCTCAACTCGTCCACCCAAAGCTGTTGGTTGAGAAGAGGTTACTGCTTATACCGACAGTAGTTCGGTTGCTTTTAGTCGCCTTTTACGACACGCAGGATATACGATGGGAGATATTCTAACCCGCCCCCACACGGGGGAGTATTATTAGTAGTATTCAGTTTACTCAGTTATTATTCCCAATCAACGAACTATTTCACTTGCAATCTTTGAAAAGACGCAATGCGATAGAGTTTTCTCGTCCTATAATCCTCTCCGAAAGTAGTTCCCACGGTACACTGGTTCTTACACAAAATTTGATAACGCATAAATCTGGCGAGCTGACGACAATGCTGCTACAGACTATTTATTTACATACGTATACATAAATATTATGGCATGACATAAATATTTACATATTCACGCTAACAACACTGATCTGCGAAAGTGAGCCTGAATGCAGTCTAGGTACATCATCCTTTGAATCCACCAAGAAGCTGAAAGTTTATCGATCAACGAGCATCGGGAGAACCAGCAGCAGGAACAGGATAAGTACGATGTTCACACGCTCGCGCTACCGACGTCCTTACATACTTTTACTTCTCACATTTCCTACACTGATAGATTGCGATCGCAAACATTTTTGATTTGGACGTTTTATGATCTCTACATAACGAAAATCCATGCCACTCATTTCCGGTCGGTCTGCCTGTTTGTCGTTCTGTCCGTTGGCGTTCTTCTAGCCCCGTAATTTCAGTTACCGCTACATGGATTGTGCTGATGTTTGGGTAGCAGTGGGCTGTGGGGTCGTAGTAGGTACTGCTGCTATAATTTTGGCAATCGGCATATGGGCGGGGAAGTAATTAGCAAGAAATAAAAAATGTCAAATGCAAATTGAGTGGAGGTGAAATTGGGCAGCTTGGGGGGGGGAGGGGGGTTGCAAAACCAAAAATTTGGTTGGATTCTTAATAAACTGTCTAATGGCCTGTGAAAAAGAGATATAGCGGCATAATACATTACTTCTTGCCGGCGAGTGGGCGATGATTAGGTTGTAAGAGGATCTCAAACTATAGCTTGCATGATATGGAAAAATAATGAACTGGTATCACGGTAATGTGCAGGAGTCAATCCATTTTTCTCCTTCTGTTTGGGATGAAAGCTGAATTTAGAATGCCAAGTTGTCTATCATTGTGGTGGTAGGAGTATAATAATAATAACAAATGTCTTTATTTCTAGGTACAATAAAAAATTTCAATTATTCATTACATTCTGCACCATTAAACTATATGCATAGTACCAAGAAATCTCAAGGGGGAGTTCACTCTAGGTATAGAGCGCTCTTCCATTCAACCCATGGTATACTTAGAATCATTTGGAACTGATGTACAAAGCAAATAAATCGTATCAGAAACAATTCTTACCAAACCTTAATATAATATATACAGAGGAAAATAAGCAACTAAAAGTAAATGTTACATATGCAGTAATCTAATATCTACCTACTAATAATCATATAACAGGTTGCTAATAAGCGACGGAAATGACACACATATAACTAAGAATGTAAATAATATTTCTTGATGGATTTTTTAAACTTAAACGAATTGTATTTTTGAACTCATGAGGTATACAATTGTACAATTTATACACACAGCATCAGAATCCACGTTCAAATAGTACTGTTCTATGAGATGGCTTCATTTTTTCTCAAATTGAGGTTATGGACTTCATTTCGAAATGATATTTTATTATAGAGATAACAGGGCAACTGCGACTGTATGATCTTGTGATACAGACAGGGCCTGCAGAGAGAATAGGACGATTTTGTCTCTCTCTGGATAGGAGTAACTTGAGATTGTTAGCAGGCTTATTAACGGGTCACAATACCTTCAGGCGTCACTTGTTTGTGATGAGGGTGGTCAACGACCCAACGTGCACGTGGTGTGGTGAAGAGGAAGAATCCTCGGCACACATCCTGTGTCGCTGTGAAACCCTGGGTTATCACAGGCAGACTATGCTGGGCTCAAGAACCTTGGAACCAATAGAGATAAAACGGATAGGACCTAAGAATGTACTTGCCTTTACCAAAAGGGCAGGTCTTAGGAACTAGCGCGGATAGAGGCACAAAAGGGCCCATCGTGTGGCCTATGCACCAGCCACATTCCGTGCTGGATAGCCTCTGGTTCTTATTCATTCGATACAGATATACTGACAAAACTGGTCTACGAATGCTCATACTTACCCACTGTAGATCTTTTAATTTGTGGCCGACATGATGGTACTTGTTAATACCCAAAGTAGATCGAACGCAGAAATTCTGAACACTCTGAATTTTGTTTGACGTAACGGAGTCGATACATTCATGGTATACTGGTGAACAGTAGGAGAGCTGAGACAGAACAAACAAATCACATAACTTTTTTTTGTGCATCTATCTAAATATGTTTTATGCGGGTACAACAACCTTAATGCCGAGTATGCCTTACCATTTTTTTTTCATAACATATTCAGTAAATCTCAGATTCTCGTCTAATATAATACCAAGACTTTCGACCTTATCTTTGAAAGGAAACTGGACGTCATCTACTTTAACTACCATATCATTGGACAAAGCTATACGATCAGAGCGCCTTCCGAAAAGAATTGCATTAGATTTCTTAGGATTTAGATATAGAGAATGACTTGCTGCAGTTTTTGATACACTGGCCAAATTATTGTTTATTTGTGTCCCAGTTACTGGCCAGTTACTAGGAATGAATGAACAGTAGATTTGCATATCATCAGCATATATATGAGAAGTACAAGACTCAAGTGTTTTCGGAATTTGACTTGTATATAAAGTAAACAGAAGCGGTCCTAAAATGGAGTATCTTGTAACAACATTTCCATTAAGGATCAGTCCATGTTAATTTTTAGCCGTTTTGCATTATTGGTTATTATTTCCACTGTTTGTAGTATGAATACCTTAGTAATTTGAAAATGTGACAACAAGTATTCGTAATTATCCTGACACAATCTATGTATGTCTGAACGTTTTACTCCTTAAGTAGTGGTTATCTTAAATGTACGATAAATGTGTTATTAACAATATTTCGGAATTCTAGCTTCGTATATTTTCATTTGGAATCGGAAACAAAATTAGCCGAAAATAAATTTCAAGACTTGACTGGTGGGCGACATGTCAGCAGCAGCGTAACTGATTACGGGCATCTGTGTTTTGGCAATTTATTTTTTTAACCCACAGCGGCATCAGCTACAAATGCTATTAGGTCTGTTTTTACAGAGAATCACAAACCAGTCAGAGCCAATCAGTATTCCCCATTGCAGTTGTCAAACTATTTCTGACTAGTACTGGCCAATCAAATTGACGCTGACTAGTTTGTGATTGCTGTAAAAACAGACCTAATAGCCGCTACTCTCCACCTATTTGAATGAATATAGATCCTAAAGTAGGTCCATCGGAAACATTTCATTGCAAACTAGCAAAACAGTTGACTGAACCAGACATGAGGAGGATAGAAGCCAATCCGCGCATTTCTAGGGAAATGAAATGTTGCATAGCGAATTTCGAAAATTATAAAAAACTAGAAAAAAAGATAATGACAAAATACCTTTTTCACCTTTGTGAAAAGAGAATTTTCTCTTGAAAAAAATCTCCATTTGATGTGCGGAGGACCTGGTAACATACGAAAAAAAAATCATCACGTTTGATTCTTGAGAACTTGTTTGTGTTTCGTTTTTCATAATTTTATATATTATATGGTAAACTTAAGGCCGAGCTTAAGGCAGATCATTGCACAAAATATAACACTGAATATAAGTCTGTTTTCCCTAATTATTTCTTCGTGATTCCATAATATATATTTTTCTAAAGAGGTCTATCACCTTTATATTCATTTAAAAATGGTTATAACTGAAACATCTGAATGTATCCTACATTTTAAGACCATCTACTTACCTCAAGCTTGATACGAATACAAAAACAGTTTTTAACAGTCTAATTAAACCAAAATGGCATCAGTGTCATAAGCGTTTATTCGAAAATATCTTTCAGGGCTGGTATTCTGTACATCAACCCCGCCGATTTAGGCTGGAACCCGTTCATAGCGTCCTGGATAGACACTAGGTCGATACAAAGCGAAAAAGCTAACCTCATGATTCTGTTCGATAAGTACATACCTCCCTGCTTGGACGCAGTGCGAAATAAGTTTAAGAAGATCACTCCCATTTCTGATATAGCGCACTTGCAGATGTTGTGTCTGCTGCTGGATTGTTTCTTGACACCTACAAATGTGCCGTTGGACTGCCCAAAAGAATGGTAAGTGAACAGCTTCATCCTACGATCCATCCCGCTTCACTAAACTCACCACTAGCCACACAAACTGACCAAGTTTCAATTTCTCGGAGTTCGCTGAACCGGTAACAGCTTTTTTGGATACCACTTGTATTGGTGTAACGTCAAGCAGCAAAGTGGATCGACTCCAAGGCAGGAGAGCATGTCGATGCCTACCAACCACAAAAAAAATCTAGAAAAATGTATGGCTCACTATTTGATTTGAATCAACAAACAATTTTATATGAGTAGGCAGATTCCTGTAGTTTTTTTCTTAGAACGTATTATTTTCCTTATGCATCTACTACATAGAAGAAATTACCCACATACAATATCTCTTATTTATCAATAGATGGGGTAATACAGACCGAGTCGGCTTTATTACAACTACCTTTGAGTATAACTACCACTCAATGGTTCAATGTTAAGCAATAGTAAGGCTCAAACGTTTTGAAAAGTTCCAAAACTATACGGAATTCAATGTTTCCTTACACTTTTAGAAATATAAAATTCAAAAGTCGTGCACAGTTTACGAGCTATTACTACTACACCTTGCCAGGAATCTTTGATTTGTTTTTTTTTTTGGTAATTAAGTTATCTAGCATCAGATTTGCTAGCTCAATTAGCATTGATTAACGAACTAGTACACTTTGCTTCGAGATTGAACTAAATTCGAAATACCTATGCTATGTACAGAAAGAATCAGGTGTTTTGAAAAGTTCCAAAAAGAAGAACTAAAGTGTCTTTACAGGTTTAAAAACAGTTCAAAACTCGTGTATATTTTACGAGCTAATATTAACGAACGTTGTCAGGAGTATTCAATTTTCCGTACTCCAGTGAGACCAGCATTCGGGTACATTTTAGAAAAAGTTTTTGAGGATTTCTGCTTAGAAATTAGTAAACACGGTAAAATAGAAGTTGATTTGAAGGTTTTCCATACGTTAGTAAATGGCATTGTGGACTGTCCAGATGTACTAAAGCTCGTTAATTTTAATGTGAATAGGGGGACTAGGGAATCAGAAATTTTCTTAGACAGGTCATACGACTAATTATGGTAAAAATGATCCTGTAATAATGGTAATTCATCCTGCTAACAAGAATGAACTCCCATATTTTGACTCCTCAGTGCTTTGCTATCAAATCAGCTGTTAAGAATATAATTATAAGTAGCCATATGTTTGTAATATTCTGTAGAAATGCATAAATGCACACTTTCACAATAATTGTGAATTTATGGTTTTGTTTTTATTTCTTTTTTTGTGTATGTGTTCTGATATTCTGACTTAATTGTTAAATAGCTTATCCCTTAATAAAAAAATGTAAATATTTTTTGTGCGATTAGATTATCAGTTATCAGGGTTACTAGCTCAGTTAGCAATGCTTCGAACCCGAACTAGATCCGCAACAACCCAAATATTTACCACCTTACAGGAAACTGTACACTACCAGCCTATAGCTTAATCGAGGATATTTCCTATACGCGCATCCTGTGGCTATTGATTGTGTACAGAGTTTGGACATTTTTTTGGTCATTTATACAAAAAAATTAATACCGATAAAAGAAAGAAAAAAAGAAAACGAAAAATAAGAATGAAAAAACAAAACAACATATATTATTTATAATAGTTTCGTAGTACTTAATCCGAATGCCAATCAACAATATTTGAAATTTTTTAAATTGACCAATAGGGCCAAGATATCCTAAAGCTTTTCAATGCTTTTGTTGTTGTGGCACACACAAA
Organism: Callosobruchus maculatus; assembly: GCA_951848785.1. Classification (NCBI taxonomy): domain Eukaryota; kingdom Metazoa; phylum Arthropoda; class Insecta; order Coleoptera; family Chrysomelidae; genus Callosobruchus; species Callosobruchus maculatus. The sequence continues at coordinate 5,132,864 of CATOUR010000042.1, read as the reverse complement.
ACCCGCCTCTATTTCTTCGGGGATTTCCCCTGAAATGCATCGTCCGTATAGTCATGATTGAAAGACCAGACTAACCACATACTGCAACATTTTTTATTCCTATCTGCTCCTGAAGTAAAAAGTTTCCTATAAAGCGTACAAATTATTCGTTTTTAAATAAATGGTGAAAGCTACTATCAATTGAGGTTATTAGAATAGCGCATTCACCAAATGTTAAAAAGCTGGTGAAAATTTCCATTACATAAATAAAAATATCCAAATGCCTACCACTTTATGAATTTTACAACAAACTTATCTCGCAACTGCTATGCACAGATCAATATCTTCTATATGTAGTCAGTTAATTATTGTCATCAATAATGACAATACAATGAATGGGGACGACGGCCATATTGTAAACAGCATGCTGTTTGTTTTAGTTCAGATCACTTATCTATGATGTATGTTCTCTGACGTATCCCTTCGACAACCAACGCTTTTGATGGGTGGTTACACAATACACAAGTTAGGTATAAGGCAATGTTTGGTAACTTAATTTTAGTCTAAATATTTCCCTAGCTTAGCAAAACACGTGACAACCTTAGAAAAATTCGCTTCTTTGGCGGGTGGCTACACTGCGTAGTTTCTGTGGTTGTTGCGCTAGGATCTATTGCCACAATATTAATTTCTGCTACATTGCTGTCTATTATACCTTATCCACCGAAGAAACGGAGTAACCATGCACAATATATGTACTGTATGGTCAAGTGTTATATGCACAATGTCTACAAAACAGCATACTGAGAGCAGTGATGTTATTATAAACAGAAAAACTAAGTTCGATTTATCCGAGTAAAGCCCCAAAATATGGCTTTGAAATAATTTTTCACTCCTTTTCTTTAGTGGACAGACTATAATTACTACGTTTCCACGAGCTTTCAAAACAGTTTTCAAACGTTTTGCGATTTTGGTTTGCCGGTGTTTCCACGACAGGTTTCGAAACGATTTTCTAAACGCATTCAAAACGTTTTCAACTGGCACTCTTCCCAAATGTAATTAAGTGATTTCCTGGTTTTATAACCTATTTTCTTGTTTATTATGAATCTTTAGTTTCAAATTTCGAATAAACTTCAATAAATCGACAACAATATTGTTGTTAGACAGCTGGTGTTTCCACGACATTTGGATCTAGATACGATCCAAAAAATAACGAATCGACCTTGAGCAGGAAACGTTTTTAAAACGTATCCAATTCATGTTTCCTCGATATATTTCAAAACTCAAAACGTTTTGAAAGCCCGTGGAAACGTAGTAAATATTTATTAATATTTAAGTGATACTGACGTAGCTAAACACTTTTATTTGTGTATGCAACTGCCCCGCATCTACAAAATTTCATTATTGTTTCAAGGTATGAGATATACTTCGTGTTCTGTATCGTGTGGGCGTTCGGTTCAGCCCTCTTCCAAGACCAAATCATTGATTGGAGGAACGAGTTCAGTAAATGGTTTACCAACGAGTTCAAGGCAGTAAAGTTCCCAGTAGGAGGTAGGTGCAACGCGTCATTCATTGTAGCATCTCTAAGCCATATTCTAATTCTGAAAATAAATACTCATGGTCGAACCTTGCCGAATTATGATGGCTTTATCACAATGCTATGAAAGTTTCACGGATGAAGACGAAATATTTTTATTCCACGGAAAAATCATTGTGGTAATCGCACGGTTGAACTCTCTCATTTAAAACCGCTATTTTTGTACATAATTGTAAGAGGTATAGCCATTTATTTTTTGTTAAGCGGCATCAACGCTTGGTTTCAAGTTGACAAATTATCTACTTGGGGTAACTGCTCAATTATTCCAGTCTATTTTAGTCCTAGAATATAAGATTTTGGTGATCATGTAGTCATTTACGTGAATTCCGGAATATTTTTGATGGTTTTGCACAGAATTGAGACAGCAACGGGTGTTATTTGGAGAAATGAGCTGCACAGTCTAACAGAATATATTTAGTTGTTATGGTTTCTTGCATGGCCGACTCTACACTAGGCCGGAGCCTTAGATGTCGCAACGTGGCTTAGCTGACAATTAGTGGTCCGGTTACCGTAAATTGTTTTATAGTTTCAGAATAATAATTATTACATTTTATATGTATCAAGAGTTCATCTCGGTTGATAAATTAAGAGAAATACTTTTTCCACATTCACTTAAATGAACACTCAATTTACTTTGTAAATTTTCACTTGAGCTAGAAAAATTCACTATTAGGTCACTTTGAAGCCATTCTTGCTGGTCTTGATTCCCTTTCACTATCAAATCTTTTCGTAGGTATGCCCAGATATACGCTCAAATGAGTTCTATTAACTGTCCTTTTCTGTGATATTTGGGAGGTCCAGAAAACATTGTGGGTACCAAATTGTGCTTTAAAATAGGTCTTATCCTTTGAAATGTTTGTAAATTATTGTCTTTATTCTTATAAATATAACCAGCCCTTACGAGGAATACCGTTCACCCACTTCTGTTTATGTCCTTTATTGGAAGCACAATTGCTAGTGCAACCTGGTACTACAAACTTTGCAGGCATGTTTTATATTTACAGTTTCTTTTGTGCAGGTAAATAATTAGAAACACATTAAAAATCACCTTTCAATCTTTTTTTTTGCTCTGGAAGATTACACTAATAACACTTACAACAAATAAGAGCTCGGCCCCCGATTCAGTGTTGCCATATTTCAATGCTCCGGCCTAGCGAGTAGAATCGGTCATGTTTCTTGACATGTCGGACACAGGGGTGGTGACTCATCCCTTAAAAGGTGTACTAAGGTGATTTTGGAATGACCCATCTATAACTACTTGCTCGCGTCATATTATATTGAGGTAAAAAGGACACAGGTAGACGTTGTCCTTCACTTCGAGTAGCTTTACTTGAAACCTGCACTAGCGGTATTGCCATTTGGCCAATATTTTTTTCTTTAAACCATATCTTAGCATTTTCTGTTATGAAGAATTGCTCACTTCCCGTTATTTTAGTGTTAGTGAGATTAACATAAAAATCTTTTAGAGACGTCCAAGATATATGAGAATTTAGGATATATTTGATACGTTATATGCAAAACTTTCATCTCATGAAAGTGGTGTGAACCGAACATGTGCCTACCTGTAGTTTACATTTACTACCGACACCTTTGGATATCCAGCCTTTTACAGGTTCGGTGTAAATAAACCAGAAGTTTCAAAAGTTTTGAAAACATTCAAACTTCAACCCGCCAAAAGTTTCGTGAAATAATTTATGTAGAGTTGCAGGATCTTGCTCCGTTCCGTTCCCTGAAATGCTGTTACTGGAAGAATATAACAGCCGATTCCACGCTTCCGTGCACCAGAAGCTGCAGGAAGCACGTTGTATAACAATGATAATCACCCGGTTTCCTCAACAAGCAGCATCAAATTGAAATACAGAAAAATATAAATAGCCATACAAATTCTCAAATTGGCGAAATTTGAACCCTTGTTCTGTAGATTAGCATACAGTATTCTAGTTAATGGTAGGCGAATACTGTTATGATAGTGATTATTTAATTTTATAAAATTATCTAAAATTTTCGGCAATAAATGATTTTTTAATGTAAATATGAAAATGGGAACAGCATACAATATAAAATTCTTTATATTCAACCATTGAAGTTCTTTCAACACTAACCTTTGTGAACTTACTTTTATTCAAAATTATTCGCACTGCTTTATTTTGAAATACTTGTAGTTTTGAAAATATGGCCTCATTTGCAGTATATAAAATAGCTGAACAGTACAATAAATAAGGAAAGCTTATAGTTCTATAAACATAGTTCATCTTTTTGGATATTTATGAAATAATATAATCAAAGCAATTTTCAAACCTTAATTTACTATTACATAATATGCTGTTTGTGATAAGCGAATTTATAAAAATAATAATTATATACATATGTGTTTTCCTGGTACCAAAAAGGTTCCAAAATTCCATTACACTTAAAATAGATCTTTCTAACGTACGGTTTTTCTAAGTATAATTAAGTACGGATTAATGTTAATCTTGAAATTAGCGGAAAATGTGCGTTTTTCAATTGGCAGTTAATTCATAATTTCCTCTCAACTGGGGATTAATTACAAATTAAGATAATCAGAGGTTTTAGTTATGGTTACCAGGAATAATTATTAATTAAAATAGATTTGACAGTTACATGTCAGAAGTTACGATATTCTGATAACCTATAATCGCTGTAACCTTTCGATTTCAATATGGATTATGACATAAATGCCCATTCAAGTGATGAAGAACAAACTTCAGCTTTTTACATTCACTAATTTTACAAGGGATTCTTCGTGACTTGTGAAGTTTGGTAACCTTTTTCGATGTACACTCTTACCTCTGCAATTGTACTTAAAATTTACACAGCTATATTTTCTGAGGAACTACTGAAAGACAAGGATATATGATTCAGAGTACCATGCTTATCTATTGTCAGAGCCCATGATGTTGTTGTTTTCATCAAAATTTAATTTGGTTTTTTTTTCGGAAGCGTAAATCACAAAATAGCTGTAAACTTAGCATGATTTCAAGTGCATAGATAACCCTTCAAGTAAAATTAGCGAAATAGTATTTCCAAAAGTGACGTTATGATGACCAATTGTGACATATGTCACCATTACAAAGGCCAAAATACCACTGAACAACAAAATTAGGCAAATATTGCCCAACTTACAACACACAATTTGATAAAATGGTGATCCACAGTATTGCCAACATTACATAATCAAAAATTAGCAAATTATCAATTTATATGTGCTTTGAAATACACTTCTGGAGTTCTGTTGGTAATTAAAGCATAATTCGTAATCTCATGATTCGAGATTAGTTGACAGTTAATTACAGTTTGAAAAACCGGCCCTAAGTTACAAGTTATACAGCGTAAAAAAATACCCTTAACCCTCAGTATACCACAACTTGACAACTGTCAATAAATTATTTTGTAGTTCCAGCAACGCCCACTCTCATTAAAACTTCAATCCAACCTCAAAAAATCCAAGAACCCATAGAGATCCTGGAATCAAGTTCCTATGGTTCCTGAGCCTTACGAGTTTTTACTTATAACTATATAATATGTGCACACCCTGTATGAAATCCACATTCCAACAAAGTCGTTCATCCGTGCATAAACGAACTTATTCACTGATTTTGAGAGAATGATTATTTCAATTAATTTCATCCCCTTAGAAGCATTATATAGATTTTAGTACGTTTAAAAATTTATTGTTATTTGTCAATTTTATTATTGTACAGCTTTTTCAGTTATTTCGATATGTTGCAGGCAACGTCTTCAGCTACTATATTGAAGAAGAATCTAAACGTTTCTTGCCATGGACCGACCTGGTGCCAGAATTTGAGCTAGACGGTGATATTCCTCTACAAGCTACACTAGTAAATACAGCTGAAACCACTAGAATTCGATTCTTCATGGATCAGTTGATGAACAAGAAGGCACCCGTGATGTTGGTAGGACCAGCTGGCAGTGGGAAAACTGTGATGGTTAGTTAACGCATTTATCGCAGGCCCAAATTTTATATCGATTTTCCGTTACGAATGCGCCTGTGCAATCTTAAATTGTGTCACCTGCAGCTAGAACTGAATGCATCAATCTCTCAAGAAATCACGGGTTGTGGTAGTAGCAACAATCAAATTTCAATCAAGAACCTGCATCTGTAGCCGAAATGTGACTAGAATGTTTTTCTAAAAAGAGGGTGAACATTTTCGAAAGGGAACTATACACAGTGATTGCTAATTCTATACATTAATTTGAGCAGGTGATAGTAGAGGTGGCAAGCTAATAAATTGACCATAATATGTTCAAGTCCTAATAGTTTATGAGATAAACTGAATTTTAGAAATTTTCATTCATTTCCAAACGAAAACCCTAATAAAACTAAATTTTATTTAGAAAAAAATATCGAGCTGTAATTTTAAATGGATTGGACTCAAAATGTCACTAGGCAAGCAACCAGAACCTGCAAGCCACGTTATAAAGTATCTTCTATCAGTAGACCTTCAGTTATACATATATGGATCTGTCCATATGAAGCATAAACTGACAAAAACATATTCTTCTGACAGGGTCGTCTTTCTGCAAAATATTCACTGGTGTGTAATGGTACGGATACAAACCAGTCATGTGCGCAGTGAACCACACCTTTCACTGCGCAATACCGTATTGAGATGACATGCAACAGTGTAGGTTGATGCTGTAGGACCTTGTTCCAAATCTCAAAGAATTTGATTCTCAACTTGGGGATCACATGTCATAGATGAGGCCTATCGGCATCACTGGTGCATTGTCGAAAGGTTCCTGTCTCGGGTAGACGTCGAAAGGTCCCTGAAAAAATGTTTCGCTGGGTTATCTGCAATTAGAGTATCACCGTATGTATTCCACGCGAGAAGCCGCCACGCTTCTATTGCATAAACCGTATATGAACACAATGTCAGCATTTTCTTCACTTGTAAACATAATGACCACTAGTGAACACGCAGCTCTAGATCGATGATGAACGTACGTACAATAAAGCTGAAACTGTAGATGTTTTCCATGCACGCGTGAATACTGGCGCTATTCACCGTTCTAAAGGTAAAGTTCATTCAAATTTTACCTGCGCCGCATCAAAACACAGTATTCCGAACGCTCAAATTGTCCAGGGCCGCACTTCCCTTTATCACTTTGAAATGCTAAAAGTAAAAATAAAACGGATGTTTTCATAGTAATATTTTGTTTTTAGTGTATACTTTTTTACTTTATTAATTGAAAAATACATCTTTTTGCGTATTCAAGTTAAGACTGCAGCACACGTTGTAAGGGGTGAAAATTTAAGAATGTCTGCGCAAGGGGTTACCAGGTCAAAAGTAGTATTTGGACGTGTATTCAGTTACATCATTAGATATCGCAAATATTGACAAGTGCAAAGTTTTAACTCCCTGAAGTATCTAAGTAATTAAAATTGATATACTTTGCGTCTTTTTGCATTCCTGTCGAAATCGTCCACAGTGTGGGAAATTATTTTAAACTCTATCGGTTTTCGAGGTTCAGTGTATGAGATTGTTTGTACCATTTTCTTATATTAAGCACTATCTTGGCGGGAGCAACTGTCTTCTTCGCAACCATTTTCTCCATTTAATGAATAGAGACACCGGGATTTTCCAAAAATTCACTTTTGAAGACATTCAACACGATCTCTTTAGCTTGAAGATTCAGATGTCCTTTTTTTCTGTCGCTTTCTTGGAGGAGACACTCTAGTGCCAGCACCGTGAACGGAGATGTTTGCACCTTCTCGGCCGTGTCAGCCCTAGACATTATAGCAAAAAGTTCAAATGCAAGTCACAATAAACAAACAAAATATAAATTAAGCTTTCTTTACATATGAAAATTAGCTTTAGGTTCATGGGACCCCATTTATATAATGGCATATCACTTTCGGCTGATTAAAGACCCGACCTGGTCGTAGGCCAATAGAAACATGGCGATTCTTAAGTCATCCTTTTATTACCGACAACTCGATTTTGTTTTGATGCGGTGCAGATGAAATGTGAATAGTAATACGTATTGATATCACCGAGAAAGTTCAACTGAAAATACGCTGCAACACGCCAGAATGAAAAGACAACAAGTGATTATGAAAACTAGCTTTTTTGCAATGCCTCCGAAAATTAAGAAGTATTTACAATTTGTGCCGATGCGACCCTGTTCATATCATCGCATGAGTGAGTGAGTGATTTATGGCCAATAGACCAATAGCAAGGCTGCGATTTGAACATCCGAGACCACCGGTTTGTTTTGATGCGGCGCAAGTGAAATGCGCGTTAAATATTGTCGATCTACAGCATGAAATCTACAGTTTCAACTTTAGCATACATACGTTCATGATCGATCCATAGTGCGTTCACTAGAGATATCAGGCTTAATTTTAGACCTACTTCGTTCTGGATGATTTGCGACTTCTCATATGTACAGAAGTAAAAATCAACGGATATAAGATACTTTGCCATGTATAGCGATTATTTAAGATGAATCCGTTTTAAATTATAACTTGAATTCTTCTTTTAAAGACATATAATTTTGAGACCGTATACCAAGGTTTGGTTAACCGATTACTTTTTATGATTAATCGAGATGCAGTAGCACAATTAGTGCATGCATCCGGTTCTACCCGGTTCCAAAGTACCCGGTTCTACCCGAGTATTTCATCAGGCCACAGAGCTGGTTCTGAAATAGATGAGACCCGGGTTTCGGTTCCATAGCGGTGTCGCAAGATATTTAAATTTCGCAAATACCTCATTGGATGACACAATGACAAAAAAAGATACTATATTTGCTCTAATTTAAACCCCCAAAGATACAACTCTCTACTACTGTCCAGTTCCGATATTTTGCTTGTCTTAGTCGTCGTGGGACCCCTGTATATAGGCTGAGACTTACGATCACTGAGAGACTGATTGAGGATGATAACTTTTCGTTGATAATGTTATAGATTTAACATTGATGTTCCGAGAACGATTTTATGTTCCTTTATGTTTAATTCCAACACTTCCTTACATATGTTCCTAATAACTATGTTATGTTATTTTCGTTTCGCTTTTTTTGAAATAAATGTTACTGCAATATGAATCAATCCAGTTTTTTTAGTAGGCACCCTAGAACCGGTTCGGAACCGGGTACCTGGGTAAAGTGCATTCAGAACCGGTTCTGAAAATTCGAGAACCGCGACCGGTTTTGCATGCACTAAGCACAATATTTAAATACCCAGAAGAAACATTAGAATTCCGACAACAAGTTTTTGACAAACGCTCTATTGAAACTTTGCACTCTCGGAAATCCATTATGCTTTTAGAGGCTAAATGCAATCTTGTTGCTAGAGTTTATCACATTTACGACAAGTTTATGAATATAGCTAGTAGGATGGGCGTGTTTTTACCGCAAAGTGCACGGTTAATTATTTGGTGACTTAAGATAAATGCATCTTGGCATGGCAATATCTAAGAGGTATAAAATTTCCAAGAACCGACAATGTTTTTTTAATATGTCTTCCAAAGGGTTTTGGGGGTCTGCATTTCAATGAAAATCTCCAAAACTCAATTTATCTCGGAAACCATTAGGAATTAGACCTGGTATTATGTCCTCATAGTAACTGTGTAATATTCGGTGTTTAGAAGGAGCAGTAAGTGCCAAATATCATTATCGATACAGCAGATCAACAGAGTTGCCAAAAATGCAGACAAATCGTCAACACATTCATCTTTTCCGAACGATGATGAATAGTAGCCAAAAATAGCAACAAAACAAATTATTTGCCTCAACTTTTCGATTTTGTTGCAGAAATGTTTGTAAACATTGAACTGTTGCTTTGCTTGTATTTTGCTAGTTTGTTGTGGACCCGGCGTTACACATGTATGCATTATTATTTTAAGGTTTCGGAGAAACTAGCAGCGCTCAACGATAACTACGCGATTACGAATGTGCCCTTTAACTTTTACACGACGTCTGAAATGCTGCAGCGCATTCTTGAGAAGCCTCTCGAGAAAAAGGCGGGACGAGTGTATGGCCCACCAGGCAGCAAGACTATGATCTACTTCGTGGACGATATGAATATGCCAGAAGTCGACAAGTACTTTACTGTACAGCCGCACACATTGATCAGACAGTACATGGACTATCAGCACTGGTATGACTAATATTACTTAATGTTTATCTAAATTATAGAGGCTATCTTGAATGTCGGTCACATAATTACTGGGGTCAAAAGGGAAAAATATTCTGAGCCGAAAAACCCATGTTTGAGATTTTTGGATTAAGTATTTAATTAGTAATTAATTAATCAAAGTAGCCAATCATATACGTACTACTTAGAGAGTGAATGTAGAAGCAGTAGGAGACGTGAGAGCAAGTTTCACAGAGACAGCTCTGTCAGTAGACCGGACAAACATCCAGCTGACTGACGGGTGAGTGTGTATATACAGTTTAGCTCTAGTGAAATATCGTCAATATGACTTATTATAGGGCTACTGTTTACGGTGAGATGCTCATTTCTCACGGAGAGCGTAACCGTAGCACTGGGGCGGCTTCTCTCCTTTATTCTGAGCGGTTCCCGAGTCGCAACTATTATCCAGACCACAATGTGATTCTACACGCAATTGAGGTTTTGAATTAAGAAAAATTTTTTTTTGTGATAAATCAAGATCATATATGAGTTTTATGACAAAACTGTTTTTGTTTTATTTCTTTTCGCAATAATTCAAAAGTTATATCAAAATAACAACGGGTTTTTGAATCGAGTACCGAAAACACGCCGACGGCTCCCGAACCCGTGTGACGTCACCATGGCGGTTAGGATGTTCCTTTGACCAACGACGTCCTACCCCGATACTAGATTCTAGATTCCCAACCAATCGCGAAAATACGTACCGGTAAACTGGTAACTAGTGGATATCTGATGCAGTACAGTCCATAAATGAAGCTTGCAGCTCAAGACCGATGTCTAAGAGCAAAATAAACATGTTTTGGAATGTTTGAAGTTGAAGTTTACATATTCCAGTAAGTAAGTACCTGATCAAATATATTTCGTTGAAAAGATCTCCTCAATCAAAGAATGGCCCAGTGGTTAGAGAGTCCGATAGTGGATCCCAGGGTCCTTGGATCGAAACCCGACCTTCCAACTTCTTTTTAAATTTTTTTTATCAAAGCTTTTTGCACTTTTTACGCAGATTTTTTCTACGATCAACATAAATATGTGTTTGGATGAAATTTTGTTAGACACATTACTTGCACTGCACAGTGCAAATACTGAGTACAGAAGGCGGTGGACAATTCAAAAGATCAGTGGAAATGAAGTTTGTCCGTCAATATCAATCGCCATTATTTTTTTTAAATGTAATAGTTGGTTAATAAATCACTTCATCCGTTCAATTCACACATTTTTAAGTTTTTTAATGTGAAAAAAAGTAACTCACCCGTCATTCTAAGCTAAGCCCCCCCAAGAATGAAATTAGCTCTCCCAAAAATCCAAGAACAATTCGTTTTGTTAAGCTTATTGTTTATCTTGGGCAGTCCCCAGGTCCAGGGACTTAAGCCCCCCCAGATTCAGAGACTTAACTACGCCTATGACAGTTAAAATTCTGTAACTGCCGTTAATTGTTCATTTTAGGTCTGAAACGTGGACAATAGAAATATATGTACAATTAGGGAATCTATCGTTTTGGACAAAGGGCATATTTTAGGTTATTAAATTTCAATAGTCCCGTTTTGCAAATAATTGCTAAATCAATTTCAAAATGTTTACTTCTGAACTCCGGTACCTCATAATTTCGAGTCATTTACTATTTTTAATCATAATCGTGTGAGAGCTGACGAACTTGTTTGCCAGTTTTCTGAAGACAATTGAAGGTAGTAAATCAATAGAAGCATTGTGATTGAAAATTGTATAGACAATGGAAGTCCGACATAGATGTTTTGAAATATCTACCATACGTTACAAAATAACCGATGCTAAGTTTCTGAAGTTTACCTTATGGTTGTTTCTCTGAATAGACATTATACATAACCAAACCAAATGGAGCCAGAATATCAAAATTTCTACCCGACATCATCAAAGATTTGTATGAAATATACAAAAAATTATAATGAAATTTCACCATGGACTATCACAGCTACGATCATTCTCCAACCAATTAAATTCAAAGAGGCGAATATAAGTCCTAGAACGTTTGTAAACACTGAAGCTGTATATGAAAAAAAGTATCATCGAAAATGGCGACAGAAATGGCATCATAACGGCGGTAAACTGAGTCGTATACAGCCAACAATAAATAAATGTCCTTACCCTGAATATCTTAAGAGAACAGATTTTTTTGACGCGAATATGAATTGGCCATCTGACTTCTTCTTGCCTTTTATTGAAATTTTTTTTTAAAAATAAGTCTGATTTGATTTATCAGTCAGCGAAGCTGATATGGTAACTACAGCACCATTTTCGAGGAATAATGTTCGCTTACTAACAAGTTAACATGCACCTTAGGATGTCATGGTAATCAATTCTGAGAGCTTGACAGTATTTTGTGGAGTATCTTGAAATCACTTCTTCACCCATTACCATAGATAGGCTTCACCAAGTAAGAGCAGCTGTCAGTGTAAGATATAAATGCGGCAACATATGATCTCTGTATGAAACAATCTTCAACAAAATAAGTTATGATATTGTTACAACCTAAACTATATCCACTTTGACTTTTCAGGTACGACAGGCAAAAACTTTCCCTCAAGGATATCCATAACGTTCAGTTCGTGTCCTGCATGAACCCTACTGCAGGTTCATTCACTATAAACCCCAGACTGCAGAGACACTTCTGCGTATTTGCAGTAAGTTTCCCATCCCAAGATGCCTCCTATCATATCTACAATTCCATCTACAGTCAGCATATGGCTGACACAACCAAGAAGTTCGATCCTAAGCTACTGAAGTTGTGTCCAGTGGTCGTGCAAGCGGCATTAGGACTGCACACCAAAGTCGCTCAAACGTTCCTGCCTACTGCGATCAAGTTCCATTATACCTTCACTCTTAGGGATATGTCAAACATTTTTCAAGGTATGATTTCTGTGTCCAACAGTTTATGAAAAGTCAAATTATACTAGTTTTTAAGTCCTAATGTACCACAGTTTGGAATTGCTTTTTTGGCCAGTGTGATCAAACATTTGCTGATCACAAAAAATCATACTTTTTTTATTTTCAGGCAGCTTGGGGGGTTATAAAGCTTTTGGCTTCGATTCTAGCAAATCTAGTTCCTCCCGACAAACTGCCTTGAGGTGCACTTTATTAATTTTTATACTTTCTGAGTACATTCAGCTTTTTTTCCCAAACTTTTACTCCCACACCGAGAGATGAGGGGAGTATTCTGATCACGAAAATTTTCAATTTTGAAATAATACGCTTTTTGGGCGTTTTGTGCTAGCTACATAACGAAAATTCACGTCGCTTATTTCCACCGGTCTGTCTGTCGGTCTGTGTCCGTCTGTTTGCGCCCTTCTAGCCTCGTAATCTCAGTAGCCGCTGCATGGATCGTGATGAAATTTGGGTATGCTGTGAGATTGTACTATGTTTGAAATCAGTGCATGGATCGCAGAGTAATTAGCACAACACGAAAAATTTCAAATATTTCTGTAAACTTGGTTTTTAGGCGTTTTAGGGCTTCTGGTCGTTTTCAATTTTTTTACGTAGGTGTGAAATTGGGGTGATTGGATGGTGGGGCGTTGTAAAATTAAAAATTCTTGTTGTACTGATTATCCATTGATCTGTGAATGAAACGCCTAGTGAAGTGATACATTTTTTTAAGTACATACGAACATTGCCTTGCGTATTACGGCAACCAACAAACGTAGAATTTTCTGATGTATGCACACGGGTATTGCTTTATAATCAATTTTATTTACCATTTTTCTGGATAACTCCGGAAATAGGCTTCGCAGATATAAACTATGGTTAACAAACTGGACCTAAAAATGGATTCTGATCTCAAAAACGTAATAATATATAGGGTTCTATTTAAAATAATAAAGTTAATGCTTACTTCCGGTATATCTGAATGTCCGCCATCTTTGAATAATTACAGGACCTCGAGAGTATGGTGCTTTGGTGTGTGGAAAGCAGCTCAGTACGTATTATTTTTTTCTCCTTGGGGATATATTCTCAATGTGATGAGAAATATATAATTTTGGCATTGATGTTAGGTATAAGCCCTTTAAGTGTAGTTATCCCGTCTTATTTAGACTATAGAAAATTTTTGGAAATCAAAAATGTTATTTTCAGGTAATGGGGGTATGTAGCGGACCTTTGGTTAGTTACTATTAGGATTTGATATTACCCCTTCATCATGTATGGATGCCATACTCATGGTTATTTTGTAGGGGTGTTTGATATACTCGTTCATTCTTTTATTTATAATACTGGTTACCTAAGGTGATTACTGGTTTTTAGCAATTGCGAATAAGTAAAAATACACCCCGCAACTTGGCTTTCCACCAATGAGAGTGTCGGGAAAAGAGACGCTAGACGAGATTGCGGTACGCCTGGTCGTACGTTGGAGTCCGCTATCATGGCGACCACTAAAGTGGTTCATCTTTTTATATCCTTAGTGATAACTCCTTAAGTGATACCATAGTGTAGTGTGTTAGGGTGGGATGTTCCAGAAATATTTTCCGTCGTTGCTTATTCCCTAATTGTTTATTTTAGCCCAACAGTTCAGATTTAGCTGCATCATTTTTTTGTTAATTCTATTCTGTCCATATTACACTATTAGCTATTAGTTTAATTCAATAAATTAATTTCTGAATTCAGTTTTACCGCAGGTAATGGTGTAAACATCTAAGTAACTTCTTACCATTTCATTTAGTCTCTTCTTGCAGTAAAATACAATTTCTTGCTTATAGTTATTTTTAGGTTTCTCTGGCTGTAGGTCGTTTATTTTAAAATAATAATATAGAACGATTTACATTAGCCCTGACTGTCTTTTCAGGCAGTGTCTAAGTATTGCCTTAGATGTCTTAATACTACCTTCGATGTCTTAGCAGTGTATTAGGAGCCTCTTAGGAGGATCTTCGCTGTCTTGGAAACCTCACTGTCTCCATTATCTTGGGAGTAAGTATGTCCTGCATGTATAGTGCAGCTGTGGCTCCTGGGAGCATTTTTGGACCTGACGCCTCCCTTTGGGTTTGTCAGTGTCTGAGGGCGCATGTCCCTTAGTTCTGTGTAACTTATCATCAATGCTGGGGTTCAGGTCATCCTGGACAGGTTCCTGAATTCGCCCAATGTATGTACACCCCTACGGTGTACACCCCAGCAGTAGGGATTTTGGTGAGGCAGACATATTTATTGCTATCATTGCTAAAAATATTTATTTTTTTATATAAGCGATCTCGTTCGGCAATACCCTCCAATTGCCGGATTTTTAAATTGTCAAGGATATGAATTCGGGATGAGAAGGTAAATCCTGTATCAACCATTTACCTTTCTCACCTGCGGTTTATCTTTCTTAGACTTTTATTTGTACATTTTTCCTTTTCAAAACATTCTGTTTTACAAATTGCTGCCCTAATTTTTGTCAAATTGGTTCGCTATATATCGCCACTGATTTTTTATATAGTATGTACAATATTTCATCTAATCATTACCATCGTCATTACCGTGCTCGAACAACACTTTCCAATTTTCATTTGCATTTTTAGATTAGTAAATATTGAAACTATATATTTGTTTGCTTTCCCCCACCACTCCTTGCAGTACAGTCGTTATACACAAGTCCGCTAAAAAGTAAAATTATTGCATAGACAATTAAATTTTTGCGATTAACTTGTTCATTGAGTTTCGATCAGATAGTGTCGTACTACGCTATGCTTGATGATCTCAAATATAGTTAGGGTTTTGGAACTTTAGTAATGCCCATATATTTCAGACATGAGAAACCTTACTCATGCTTGAATATAAAAATACGACAGGGCCTTGTCCACACCTTTTACTCATGTTAACCGTCTGACGCTGGCCGGATGTGTTGTGACAGGCTGACGTCTGATTTATTTTTGGGCAAGTCAACAGCGGCGTTACATGGTATCTTACAAAGTGGAACCTGACTATACTTATGTATGTATAAAAACTTTCAAAATTGGATGAACATATCGTTACTGAGAGATTGCTGAAACTCATTAAATACGATATGGTATTTCTAACAACGTTCAAATATATGAAATTTTATACCACCTAACCTTTTTGTAAGCTCTTCATTGTATAAGGACTGTCTATCCCCGGAATGCCTTATTTATATTTTACTTTCTGTCTGTTCCCGAAGGTATGTTATTCGCCACCGGTGATGCCATAAAGAACCAAACCGACTTCATCAGACTGTGGCTGCATGAAGCAAGCAGGGTATATCAGGACAAACTAGTCGAGCGCAGAGATATTGACACCTTCAGCAAGCTGGTGATTGAGGTAGTAAAAAAGAGCTTTGAGGAGCTGGATGAAAATGCGGTGTTTGAAAAGCCTCTCATCTACTGCCACTTTGCTGAGGGCATCGGTGACCCAAAGTACTTCCCAATCCTTGAGTTCGATCACTTGAGCAAGCTACTCCACGACGCTCTTTCTGCTTACAATGACTTGATTGCTGCTATGAACCTGGTTCTCTTTGAAGATGCTATGTACCATATATGCAGGATAAACAGGTAAAAAGTAAAGAACTCTTCACTATGTAATGCACGAATTGGGTTTGCCAAATATTCGTTGTTACATTAGACCAGTAAGGAGCAGTATTTTCAAAATCGTATAATAAAATTCCTCCCAAGAATAATTATTATTATGTTTTGGTTAAAATTTCCAGACCTCTCTATTCCCCAATCACAGCACTACCGTATTTCCATCTGATTTTATCTGGTGAATAGTAAGCCGTCGAATAATATTTAACCATCTATCATTTTTGTTTTGCGAATCTATGAAAAATAGGGATAAGGAGCATATAATAATAGTAATAATAATAGGGTTTCATGCTTGCTATCCAGGACCAAGTGATTGCAACACGAAACTACAAAAAATCTATAATTAAAGATTCATCCATAACAGACGGTAATTGAAGAAAATGTCAACAACAAAAAGAAACAATAGATCACATAACAAGCGGGTGCAAAACTCTTGCCGGTACCGAGTACACAGCCAGACATAACTCTGCGGCCAAGGTCATCCACCCAGCATTAGCCACAACAAACAAACTAACAGAAAACACAGATCCGTATTACAATTACACTCCGACGTCAGTACTCGAAAACGATCAATACAAACCATACTGGGACGTCGAAATACATACAGACAAGACTATCCCAGCCAATAGACCAGATATAGTTTTCCAATCAAAGGCCGACAAAATTACCTATTTGATAGATATTGCCATTCCCAATGATGTGAATATCCAAAACACCTACGCTTGGAAGATGTCTAAACACACGAACCTTGCCATGGAAATAAAACGACTTTGGAAACGAAACAAAGTCACAATTGTCCCCCTCATTATATCTGTCTCAGGCCTTATACCAAACACGTTTACACAACACCTTCAACAGTTGGGCCTGGACGAAAAGTTACACAAAGTATTCCAAAAGTCTGTAATCCTGAAGACCTGTAATATTGTGCGATCCTTCCTAAATTCCGATCAATAATAGTCCAGGTGTTGACTTGGCACAGCCTGTCAACACTTGTTGTTGCCGCAAGTATGCGAGAGGAACTTAGAAGGTCAGATGAAATAATAGTAATAAGTACTCGAGAACGATCAATACAAACTATACTGGGACGTTGAAATACATAGACAAGACTATTCCAGCCAATAGACCAGATACAGTTTTCCAGTCAAAGGCCGACAACATTACCTATTTGATAGATATAGCCATTCCCAACGATGTGAATATCCAACACACCTACGCTGGGAAGATATCTAAATACTCGGACCTTGTTTTGGAAATAAAACGACTTTGAAAACAAAACAAAGTCACTATTATCCCCTTCGTTATGTCAGTCGCAGGTCTTACACCAAACACGTTTACACAACACCTTCAACAGTTGGGCCTGGACGAAAAGTTACACAAAGCATTCCAAAAGTCTGTAATCCTGAAGACCTGTAATATTGTGCGATCCTTCCTAAATTCCGATCAATAGTCAGGGTGTTGACTTGGCACAGCCCGTCAACACTGGTTGCTACCGCAATTATGCGAGACAAGGTCACATAATAATAATAAGGTTTATTGTCTACAAAAACAAAAGGTATAAAATACACATAGTGTTTTTTCACACACATAATATCACAATGACACGTGTATATATAAACCAATTAAATCAAAAACAGATGAGGAACATTAATGGTGTACTACAATAAGAAGTGTTGTACGAGTTAAACGAAAATAATGGAATCATTAAGTTGGTTATTCAGGGAAACGTTGACCTTACCGGTGTTCTTAATGAAAAGAAATTTATTGAATTAAAAATTAAGATAATTATAATAAAAAAAGTTATTAAAGTTAATCAATTCTTGCCACCCGTGGAGCGATAAAGATGCCTTTAAATGCGAGGGGAGCAAAAATCACTGCTGTTTCGATTCTCACATCCTCTCCTCACAATTGAAGCGCTCGCGTCAAAGGGGAGTGTTTTCTGTCACTCGTGTCACTGGAATATCAATCACCGACGATTAGGGTGGCTTATGTGAATATTCCTATTATACTATTTATAAATTATTGTGCTTTATAATGGACGGTCTTGTGTGTATTGGACTGTTAGACCTAGAATAATCATAAGAACATGTTCCAGAGCCCCATCCAGTTGTTTTAATAGACCCTCCAACACAGTGTTTTTTAACCTTTTTCATAACACGACCCCTATTAGTATCATGAAAGACTTCGTGACCCCCCAACACCTTTTTCATGTACACATGTTAAAAATATTGAACTCATACAAAACTTTCAGGCGTTTGCGCTACTAGAATCTGCTGGAATTATCTGCTGATGGGATGTTACTCTTGGAGTTTCAAGTCTGAAAATTTTGACACCTTTTTGTTAAAAAGCAAAACAATACCCGGAATTAACAACCAAGCCTTTGAAGTATTTCATTCCGTTTTCTACCTAATTTCCTTAGTTATTCATCTATACGCACTATAAGTCTGCGACTCTTATAAGGCATATTAATAGCATATTTCAAAATGTGAAAAAGATATGTTTTAGTATGCAATGCAATAGACGTAATCTTCTTTTTAGCAGAAAAAATGATACATAGTTGCTCTGAGGTATTCTGACCGATATGCATTCCGACCCCCATACTAAATAAATTTCGAAGCGCAATTTAAATTCCATCTATTCATATACACACACAACACATATTTTTCCATATTTTATTCCCATATATAGCGAGAGTTCCTAAAATTGGTTGCCATATTTATTTTCAGACGAGCGTTCCGTTATTTAAAAACAAATATATATATGGTGATTCTAACAGAGTTTTGAATTTTGACTTGATACTTTCAGGGTAGGCCTATAGGGGGCTGATGTTTCAGGCTAAAGTATTTTCAAGAAATCATGACATACAGTTTTACCGGGACTACTATCATATCAATTTTTCCAAATAAAATATTCTGTGTTAATAATAATTATTAACAATTAATAATAATTATTAATCAATTATTGATTTATGTGCTGAACTGTAGGTCTACTTTGCTAGTACCACTACGTTCTAATTATAGCCGCCTGTATCTTAATTTGTTCAGACAGAAAACAAAGACACACAAAAATATCACTCTATATTGCAGTTAATAGCTATAGAGATTAATGATAATACCATTCATGTAAAGAATATCTGCTCCACCATAATTTATTTATTTGTACTATATACTACAGATATTGCCACCTCGAAGCTACGCCTTGTATGGAGTATTTACTTGACATACTAAAATTGCACATTGTAATAATTTAGCTAACGTATCTTTAGCTGCTCTCTCTCTTTGGATTGTTATCGTTGTTCGTATTTCAATGCTGCTCATGTCATGATCTTCAATTTATCCCTCCTGATCAGCAGCATTCATTCTTCTTCAATTCTATCGACGATTTCATCATTAGAAACTTAAAGTTTTGATGTAATGTCCGAGTGACGTAAAAGAGGTGATACACGTACGAGCAAGTACGCGTACTTGCGGCTCGATGATCTTTTTCGTCTGTGTGTCACCGTAAGTACGCCTACTTTAAAACCGTCGCATAAACCGCCGGCGATCCAACTGGGTTGAAATCTTGCTCGTAGCTTATGTCTCGGCTCGCACTGCAAGCCGCGAGCCACCATTTTGTTTCGGCAGTCCATAGATGCGCAACGCTTGTTGTGCTTGGCGTTTGTTATAACTTTTGTTGATTTAGGAAAATTATCAAAATGAGTGACATCAGCTTCACGTCTGTCACCGACGTCGGGCCGAGTAAGTTCGCAAACTTAAAAACCGCGTACTTAAAGTTCTTACGTGTGTCACCCACTTTAGGATTATGCCAACGATTATTTTGATGATGAACGCATATTCTATTTAACTAGATTTGTTAATAAGCATATGTGTAGGTATTCGAGCAATGAAAATCCTCATGTCCCTTTAGGAGGGTATAATGCCGGTAGACTCTGTTTCTCTAGAGCCATTTCAAACCCATTCTGTGTACAGTTTGGATGACCTTCATTACCGCAAAATCAACGCAAAGTCGGAAGCTGTGATGACGCCGGGCAATCTCTTAAGATGGATCAAAGCTTACTTGTCCAACAGAGATTTTGCTATCAGAGTTGGTAGTAGCCTGTCTTCTAAAAGACGTGTTGTTAGTGGTGTGCCACAAAGCTCTGTCCTCGGACCAAATTGCTCCTCTTATGCTGATGATACAAAAATATTTGATAACCCGCTAACCAGCGCGCATGTGTTGCAACAGGACCTAGATGAAATTGGAAGCTGGTCGAGGAAATGGAATCTACCCATGAATACATCCAAGTGCTGTGTCCTCCACATCGGTAAGAATAACCCGCTGTTGAAGTACATGAACGAAACAATCCCTTCTATTAGCAGCCACTGCGATCTTGGAGTAGTTGTCAACAGCTGCCTTACCTGGTCTAATCATGTCAACGCTCTGTGCTCGAAGGCCAAAAGGTTTATTTATGCACTCGAGAAGTCATTTTGGGGCTGTGATAGCACGACATGCTGCGCTCTTTATAAAACTTACGTGAGACCCCTGATGGAGTTTGCTGGGCCGGTGTGGTATTCCATACTTGTTCGCGACCAAGAAGCGTTGGAATCACTGCAACGGAGAACTACACTTATTCCCTATGGTACGGTGCACCCTGACTACACAGATCGGCTCAGAATTTTTGGTCTTACTCCTTTTTCTGATCGTCGGCTTCGGGGCGACCTAATTATAACATATCGTGCGCTTGGTAACATTTTCGGGGTAGATTTGTCAAAGCTGTTCCAACCAAGTAACAGTAATCTATGAGGGCACCAGTACAAGTTGAAAAGGAAGCCTTCAAGACCACAGTACGGCAGCACTTTCTTCCCAATAGAATTTTCGACCACTGGAATAATCTGCCAAAATTTGTCGTGAACTCTACCAGTGTGAATAATTTTAAAAACAATTTGGACAAGTTTTTTGAATCGTGACACTTTAATGCCTATTTCAATATCACTGTACTCTAATTTTACGTTATGCTCCTGTTCTGAGTTTATAGCCTATAGGCTCAACGCTTATGTGTTGTTTAATAATAATAATGATACCAGATATAGTTTTCCAGTCAAAGAGTCAAACGCCGACAAAATTACCTATTTGATAGATACTGCCATTCCCAATGATGTGAATATCCAAAACACCGACGCTGGGAAGATATTTAAATACACGGACCTTGCCATGGAAATAAAACGA
Source organism: Callosobruchus maculatus (assembly GCA_951848785.1). Lineage (NCBI taxonomy): Eukaryota > Metazoa > Arthropoda > Insecta > Coleoptera > Chrysomelidae > Callosobruchus > Callosobruchus maculatus. The sequence goes on along the minus strand of CATOUR010000042.1, from coordinate 5,111,380 downwards.
CTTTGGAAACAAAACAAAGTCACAGTTGTCCCCCTCATTATGTCTGTCTCAGGCCTTACACCAAACACGTTTACACAACACTTTCAACAGTTGGGCCTGGACGAAAAGTTACACAAAGTATTCCAAAAGTCTGTAATCCTGAAGACCTGTAATATTGTGGGATGCTTCCTAAATTCCGATCAATAATAGTTCGGGTGTTGGCTTGGCACAGCCCGTCAACACTTGTTGCTACCGCAATTATGCGAGAGGAACATAGATGATAATAATATTAATAAAGGACTTTGACATGCCTTTGAAACAAACAAATATATTTGTGTTACTATATTCCCATATAGAATTATGGAGTCTCCAAGAGGTAACGCATTACTGGTTGGCGTCGGTGGTTCGGGCAAACAATCCTTGACCCGTCTGGCAGCTTCGATCTCTTCCTTCGAAGTATTTCAAATACAACTGAAGAAGGGCTACTCGATGAACGACATGAAAGCTGACATTGGGGGTCTATACTTGAAGTCCGGTCTGAAGAGCGTTGGAATTGTGTTCCTGATGACCGATGCCCAAGTTCCAGAAGAAAAGTTTTTGGTATTGGTGAATGACATGTTGGCGTCTGGAGAGATCAGCGAATTGTTGCCTGATGAGGATGTAGAAAACGTTATCAATGCAGTCAGAGGAGAGGTCAAAGGTGCGTTGATATCAAGCATCAAATCATTTGAAGGTTTTTATACAATTAGTTCAAATTAAATGTTTTACTTATCAGATCCTCAAATCAAATCAAATTATTTATTGTCCTTCAGGCATTCAATCAAATACATCATGGTGAGTTTTTCGTACCGGATCGGTCGATAACACCACTACTGCAAAAGATAGCGAAAAAAGTTGTTTATAAAAGTTGTAGCTCAGAAAATATTTTGATTTATACAGGGTGATCCATAACTACGTGGTGATGCAAACATAATTTTTTTTAAATAAGACACCCTATATATTTTTCCATGTTTGGATTCTGCTAATGATTCCTGTTCTTGAAATATAAGGTATTATAACATTATACAGGGTATTTCAAAAGTTATGACCATTTTAGCTGTCACTGATGCACTGAAGTCACTGAAGAGAGCTTATGCAGAGCCTCTGTCTGTCTGTCTGTCTGTCCGTCCGTCCGTTCGTGTGTCTACAAAAGATAGCCAAAACTATAGTGGCTAGAGAAAAACTAAATACAGATTCGGAATCAGTATGAAAAAAGTAGTCAGGTAAAAATCCGGTCCTGTCAATACCGCTTCCAGTTTAAAAAAAAAATTGAATCAAATTACGACAGGCAACTGACGACGTATTATGTACTGTGTATTGATACTCCTGAAGCACAGGCAGCGTGGCCGAGCAGTTAAGACGCTAGGCACCAGTCCGAGAGGGCGTGGGTTCGAATCTCACCGCGGTCAACAACTTTTTTCTTTTTTTTTTAGGGTTGGATATTAATTTTGTTGATTACTAGTCCGTGAAAAATCTGGTTTTGTCAATATATTAAAAAAAATTATACCAACAAATTCCACACGGAGAGCGCTGTTTGAATTTACTCAAGTAAATTCTTTCCTACCTTTTCATATCCAAATCGCTGCCAAATGAACGTACTGTTTTATCATACCAAAAAATTGAATTTGATATGCTTTTTCATATTTGAATAATACTTCATATGCCTACATTTATCAGTTTCCAAGATATTTTGATTTTTCTGCAAATTTTGAATATACTTTTTGTATTTTGAATTTGTGTACTAGAATTTATTTATTATTGTGTACTATCGAATTTTATCTTCATTTATTGAACAACTAAGTTATGAGGCCATAACAGTATTTGATGAAGTGAAAACCCTGAATTATCGAGATAATGTTAAGTCAAGTATTCTGGGGCAACAATTTTCTAGACGTGATCCATAATTATCAGGCAGATTAACTGTGTACTGTGTGAAGACCGATCTTTAAAAATGAATTTTTCCATGGAAGAACAAGTAGAGGGTATTTAGGAGAATCTTTGAGAAATTGCCTACTTGCCTACCTGATAAATTTGCTTAGTAATTATTGTCTATCATGTTATCACGTCTATAAAATTGTTTCCTCAGTATACTTGACTTATATTATCTCGATAGTTCAGGCTTCTACCTTCATCAAATGCCGTTATGGCCTTATATCCTAGTTGTTCATTAAATACAAATAGAAACTCGATAGAACTTTGTCAAAATGAATAAATTTCAGTACACAAATAGAAGGTATATTTCAAATTTTACAGAAAAATCGAAAATTCTCAGAAACTGATGAATGTAGGTATATAAAATGGTATGGAAATATGAAAGATCATGTTAAAGGCAATTTTTTAGTATCATAAAATACGGGGGTCTACATTTAAAAAAAAGTAGAAAATCTAGTTCTTGCATTCTACCTCACCCTGTATACGAGATACTTCGGCGACCTTTTTACAGCTATTTTGACGCTAGAGGATATTCTCTATCTCTCCATGTAAAAACTAACTTTTGATTCATTCGTTTACAATATGCATTACATTCATTTTGCAGCGATTTGGATATAAAAATGGTCACTACTTTTGAAATACTCTGTATAATGCTGCAATGCCTTATATTTTAGGAACGAAAATTATCAGTGGAATCTAAATATGTATATATATGGTATCTCATTTAAAAAAATGTATGTTTGCATCACCACGTAGTTATGGATCACCCTGTATAAATCAAAATATCTTCTGAGCAAGGAGCATATCCTTGGCTATAACTTTTATGTAAAACTTTTTTCACTATGTTTTGCAGTAGTGGAGTTATCGACCGATCCGGTACTATAAACTCACCTTGTATATAGGATTGGTTAGAGAAAAATACAAAAAACAACGCAGAGAAAGGGATATATAAAGCAAACAAATATATGACAATCATAAACACAGACACAGGAACATTTTTCTTTGGGCTGTAAACCCAGATACTTGTATTATTTTTGGGCATATGGAAAACTAAGGTGTCAACCTTGCTATTTCAGTTATGTATTTCCATCATCCAAAACCAACTTTTTCATAGTTACCTTTTTGATTTCTAAGTCCTGAGTTTAAGGTTTGTCCTGCGCAATCCATGTAGAAATACACTAGTCAATAGGTGGCTAGGTCCTGCGGAAAGCGATTCTCGTAAAATAGGTATAACCTTCGGATTCCTAAATTCATAACCGACCGACAATACTCGAGACGTGATAGACATTTTTATGAATATTGCGATAGGAACATGATGCCTTAAAATGCTTAATTTTCAAGACACATGGCGTCAAAGCTTTACTTTTATTTTTGTTTCTAAAATTACGTACCTATTGGGTTTTTTTTAAGGCGAGAAATCCAAATTCAACCACGGTTTCGCTATCATCAATAGATGGCGCCACCTACGGCACGTTGAGCCCTTTTAAGTTGACAAAACTTTTTTCCCGTTTAGTGCACCAATGTGCATATTAAAAAAATCGTTTTCGCAATATGTTTAACGTAAAAAAGGTATCGTTTGTTTAAGTGCTAGAGGCAACCGTTTTCGTGATGCCCTTTATTGAAATTTCCAAGGGACCCCAATTAATTTTTCACGTAAAACATATTGAGGAAACGATTTTTTTTAATATGCACCAAACGGAAAAAAGTTTTGAAAATTTAAGTGATAGCAAAACCGTTGTTAAATTTGGATTTCTCGCCTTAAAAAACCCCCAATACGTAGTTTTAAATCATTGTGCCTCTTTATTGCGGAAGAATTGAGAAAAAAAGAAAATAAAAGTAAAGGTTTGACACGCTGTATGTTACAAATTAAGCATTTTAGGCCTCCATGCTTCTATATCAATGTGAGGTCTATCATCTGTCAAGCGTTGTCGGTTGGATATTCGGATACCCTGTATATAAAAATCGCGTCCCTATTACCATTGCTACTGCTATATCAGGTTACTGAATTCGTCTGAATACAAGAGGTCATTTTCTTTTACAGGTACAGGCCAACAAGACACAAGAGAAAACTGCTGGAAATTTTTCATTGATAGGGTGCGTAGGCTCCTGAAGGTAGTGCTATGCTTTTCACCCGTTGGTTCCACATTAAGAGTAAGAGCTAGGAAGTTTCCGGCTCTGGTTAACTGCACGTCTATTGATTGGTTCCATGAATGGCCAAAAGAGGCCTTGGAGTCTGTATCGAAGAGATTCTTGGCTGAAATTGAGGTGCTGCCTCCAGATCTGGTGAACTCAGTTTCACTATTTATGTCATACGTGCACTCGGTGGTAAGTATACCTTCCGAGAGATAGTTTTCTAAACAAGGAATTAAAGAAACAAAGCCTAGATACTGATATTTACTTCTCTATGTGAAATGTTACAAAATGCTTGATAAAGTAGGAGTTTTGAACTGATAAACGATCGTTGTATAGAATTTAGACAAGGAAAGCGAGAGGACAGAACGCGTGGCTGACATTTCTGTTACCAAAAAGTACCAAAGCGCTAGTTCCAGTGCCGTAGCTAATGATTAAGCTATTTGGAGAAATAATCTATTTTCAAATAAAATTTATCAAAATATTATTATTCACGAGTTTTGTATGGCCAGTTTCACCATACGCAGTTCAAATTTAAGTAATTAATATTAACTTAACCGTGAATCTCCATTCGACCGATATCTTTCCTTGCAACTGATTGTATGAACCAAGACATGCCTCAAAAAATACAATTTTTACACTTTACATGCTCAAAAATATTGTGATTCGCATGTTAGTGGTACATCTGAAATTATATTTTGGATACATCTAGTCCAGTTAGTGGATAATTCTTCGATATCTCTCAAGGTATACCTGATACAAGAAAATGTTAAATCCAAAAGTTATTTGGTTACTTAAGGCGCATATTAAAAAAATATTTTAAAATATACAGGGTGTTGCGGGAAAGTGCGATAGTGACCAACTTAATTTTTTTATATAGAACTATAACTTTTTTTTAAATCCTTTTTGTTTCCATCATTGATCTCTATCTAATCCTAAAATTTTTTTTGGATAGGTTGCGACGTTGCCAAGTTATAATTTATTTTCTATTAATTTCTGGATCTGCAAGGTCGCAAGTAATACGTCCAAATTGATATATTCCTTTAACTTTCCTCAATAATATTATACAGCGACTTACTTGAATATTAAGTGGAAATTAATTTGGATGTTACCAGCAATTTGTATATCTACAGGGTATTTTTGGCAGAATTTTAAATTACAGCGACTTGAAAGTCATTTTACTTTATTTTTTTATATATATTATAACTTGGCAACGTCGCAAACGCGAAAAAAAAATATTACAAGGCGAGATAGGGAATTAGTAGATATTTCGATTTAAACTAAAAAATACAGGGTGTTACATTTAGAAAAACAAAGTAAAATGATCTTGAAGTTGCCGTAATTTAAAATTCTGCCAAAAACACCCTGTAGATACAAATTGCTGGTAACATCCAAAATAATATTCACTCAATATTCAAGTCACCTGCTGTATAATATTATTGAGAAAAGTTAAAGGAGTATATTAATTTGGACGTAAACACCACAAGCAGAAAGTAGATCATATCACAAGTAAAATAAAAAATAGGTTATGACGGATCCCCGAAGCATGACATTTCAGATTTCACTATCATGGTTTAGCCCCGTGATGATCACACGCTATTTCTGGAGACGCCTGACTTTGTAGCTTTTATTGGATAATACTGTCAAATAAAATTGACGGAAGAAAATCTGATCCTTTTGTTTAATGGTAAACCACAAAATAAGTATTGTTGCTATGAAAATCATCACGGTTCTTTTTTTTCATTGCAGTATAGTGATTTAGACCTGAAAATACCGCACCTAATCATATCGTACCGTAAACTTCGATAGCTAACGTACAACTTTATCAGTTATCCTCCGATTCGGTTATTTCGGGAGAACTGCCCATGCCACAAATAGCCGATAACGTGCAATAACGTCAGGAAACGGACGTCCAAAAACTCTCTATTCAACTGATAATGTAACAATGGGAATATATATTAGATATGCATCACTGTAATAATGCAAAACAAACTCTTTTGCAAATTAATTGTTGCAAAAGAGATTTTTTATTAGTGCGACAATTGCCTAAATAGATAAGTCAAATAAAATAAGTCAAAGTTGAATCGATTTTTTTTTTCGAAAATCTTGGGAGGGGTAATTACCCCTATTACCCCCCCCCCTTGTATACGCCTGTGCTATATGGGTACACTTTTATCTACTGGCTGGCATTGGACAACTCTTTTCAGGTAAACGACATGTCCGAGGCATACCTGCAGAACGAAAAGCGCTACAACTACACAACTCCAAAGTCTTTCTTGGAGCAGATCGACCTTTACTCTAAATTGCTCACTGACAAAACGGATCAGGTAAAACACAACATCACACGGTTGGAGAACGGACTAACCAAGTTAGCATCTACTTCGGAAGAAGTGGATGGCCTGAAAGATGTACTCGCAGTACAAGAGGTGGAACTGAAGGCAAAGAATGAAGCTGCCAACAAGCTGATCAGCAGACTGTCTGCAGAGAACGAGAAAGTAGCTGCTGAGCAAGAGTTTGCTAGTGCAGAGGAGGCTAAAGTCAAGGTAGTGTATTTGCAATATTCACAGAAAGATGTTTTATGCCTACACACATAAAAAGAAATTCTCAGGTCAAGAATTGTGATATTCTTGTAAATACATACTCACAACAAGAATATCGGTTCTCACTCTAGGAAAGAATATTTGATGAGAAAATTATAGAAAATTTGTATCAGAAAATACTATATTTTTGATTTATATACTTATTGCAAAGAAATATGCTCCGAAAGAAGATATAGTTTTCTTTGCAATCAAGGCTATAATAATTCAATAACAAATATTTCATAATTATATATCAAGATTATCATTTTTTCCAGCGGTGCCCAGTTTACTTCTAACAAGAATATAGACAGCTTGCAAATGCGACCCTTCATTTACAATATGAAGTAAATCATTTATTTGACGTCTGCCAACGTCGGAGTGCGCAGGCGCGCAGCGTGTCACGGGTCAACTCTAACCTTGTCACCCTCTCTACTCAACGGCCTGTTGCCCGTCCGCGTCCGCGCCGCCATTATCGGTTTTCGGATTGTCGCATTCGCCGCCGTCTTTAGCACCGTAGCGTAATACCTGCATCCTGGATCCTGCATAATAGCACATAATAGTATCTAGACAAACTGTTAAATAAATTGTCATTGCCACGTGATACCCGTGATACCACCGCCAACCATCAGTCATCGAATCTGCCGGTAGTGCTGGTCCACCGCCATTTGAGTCGCGTCCCAGTTCCCATCAGCTTCCTTATCACTGGATCTATCCAACCATGTATGAGCTATTAAAAAAATTGGGATGCGAAGACCTGACTCAGGTGTACCTAGATAGGTACTGAGTATATTAGAAGTGATTTAAGAAATTTTGCAGAACCATTCCTCCAGACAAATTTCCACATGCCCATAGAAGAGTTTGAATGCTCAAATTAATACTACTATATTCCTCATCCAAGAATATCACAATTTTGAAATAAAGTTGAGCGAACTTGCGTCAAGTCTATGAAATGCTCCCAGTTAAGATTACGAAATGCTTCAGTCAAGGTTATGAAATATTTCGGTCAAGATTACCATATGCTTGATTTAAGATTTTGGTATTCTTACTATCAAGAATTTCCCAGTTTTGCATTGAAGATATTTTCTCAATGTAAACCTTATATGGTCAAAGATATCGTATTCTCACTTTAAGATTAGCTAACTTTGCGCGTATAGAAAGTTATGGTGTTCTTGAATTAAATCATCTGTGCTCCATCTAAGAAATTATTTTTATGTGTGTAGAGCCAAAGAGTCACCTGTGTCAATTTTATCAACTTTAATTCGTATTTCAAAACTACAAATTGGTGGCTACTATTTCTGGTCTCCACATAAATTGTATTACTCTGATTAGGTTTAGTATCATATAATATCATTACATTCATCCTCCAGCATTCCGTGGTCCCACTTGTTTCTGTCAGGTTATCATTCCAGTAAGTTGTAGTCTGTCTGAATGAGTCAAAGCAAATCAAAAAAAGATTTATGCATTAATCTGAAACACAAATCATGTAGGTATAAATATAAAATAAATCACAAAATATTGTAAAAGGGAAAGACACCAGGTTATGCAATTTTACTGCAGGGAAAATATGTTATTGTTCTGTATTTGAGCCAAGCTCATAACACTTATAAAAAGCTTTCTGATGACAAAAGAGCTAGTCTCATTGAACACATAATCTAGGCTTTCGACATAATGACTTTGCTGTACCTATTACTGATGTAAAAGCTTACTGTTTTTAATGGATATGGAAATACGTCTGTTGAATTAAAGATAATATAGGCGTACACTATGAAAGACAAACGTATGTGGAAAGTACTTGAATGCTTTTTTGCAGGTGATTGAAGAAGATGTATCCGCAAAACAAAAAGTATGCGCCGATGACTTGGCAAAAGCCGAACCAGCATTGATAGCAGCCCAAGAAGCTTTGAATACTCTGAACAAGAACAACTTGACTGAGCTGAAGTCCTTCGCTCAGCCACCAGATGCTGTGGTGAACGTTTGTGCTGCTGTTATGGTGCTGTTCGCCAAGAAAGGGAAGATACCAAAAGAAAGGGGCTGGAAAGATTGCAAGCAAATGATGAATAAGGTATCTATGCGCTTCAATAGACCTGAGTCACCAAAATATAACGGCTATCTTGACCATGCTTTTACCCTTAGGGCCTGGCCACATCGACGTCGACAACGTGGAACGTCACGTCGAACGTCGTCGTCAACGTGTGGCCCGATTTTATCAACAGACGCATTTTTACAAAGACTTTGACCAATCAAGCAGATGCATGTTCTTGAATGGACTGCTCTGATTGGTCAAAGCCTTTGTTAAAATGCCTCTGTTGATAAAATCGGGCCTACTAGCCACACGTTGGCGACGACGACGTTCAAAGTGACGTTCCACGTTGACGACGTCGTGACGTGGAGATGTGGCCAGGCCCTTATCCGATTCTTTTTTTTTTACTTTTTGAATCCTGACCGTCGGTACCAAATATTTAGTAAAACAATCTTGGGATACGGTCACTTATTATATTTCCAAAATATAAAATTTTACAACGTCTCGACGCTTCTATTAGGCGCCTAATAGAAGCGTCGAAACGTCGTAAAATTTTATATATTACAGTGTTCTGAAAGGTAGCCTGTTGGAATGGCTGCATCGTATTTTGCTTCAGTAATAAAATATAATAATTGCATTAGGTAATATCCAGTTCTATAGAATTCTCATAGATAGATTTTCTGTAAGTAAATGTGGCATACATTTTTGCATTTCATGTCCTCAAATAGTTTAAAAAATGAAATTTGGAAAATTCATGTTGATTGACATGAATGTAATGCGTGCACAAAACATACATTAAACAACCATTATTATTCCTTAAACTGGAGTGAAGTTACTTTTGTTCCCACTTATCCCCATATATTACGCTACTGAAAACTAATACAAAACCTATACTCACCTATGATAAGAAGTGTTCACCGATTCGTCGCTATTACAGCAAACTATGCACTTTTTATGTTATCTCATCATGCAATTATGACAATATTGTTCATAAATAATTTAATTCACACCACAAATGGTCACAAAGTCAGTCAAATATACTCTAAAATCACAAAAATCTCGACACACGCAATAACCGCAACTACAATGACAGTCACATGACAGCTTGAGGGCACGCCGATTGTAGGTTGCTAGATTTATGACATACTAGAAGTTATTGCGACATTCCGCTATGAAATGTACCATTTTTGAGATTTGATTTAATCAATACAAATTATCTTCACGTAGATCAGGTACATTGCAAGTATATTGGAATGTGTAGTTTAATACCCAGTTAAATACTTTGTGTTCAAACTGCGGAAACTGCCAGATTTTGAAGAAACTGGAAGCGGACGAAGGAGAGTGGCAATAGCGCTATAGATGTTGGCTGGCCAATATTCAAATTAGGCTCCCTCTAGAGATGTTAGCTCTGTGGTTTTGATGATTACGAACTTCCGGCATGGACGGTATAGTTCGAGTTCGCAAATAGCAATCGGTTTGTGTTGGTCTCCTATGCACAGTTAATAGTAAATCGAAAAAATCCCGTCTTTTATTTCCCTGTACCTCCATCATGAACCGAATGTTAGCACGTACACTTTTTAGGTGTTGTATGAATTCCACTAGCTTGCCTTGTCCGTGGCTCCATACAACAAATGTGTCATTCACGTATCTGAACCACATTTTTGACTTATACTGGCGCTGTTCAAGGCAGTCTCCTCAATCTTGTCCATGATAAAGCTGGCAGTCACTGGACTCAAAGTGCTTTCCATCGCCACGCCTTCCATCCAAAGTATCTTGCAGCTAACACCGTGCCCATAATTATTGGCCTCATTTAAAAGCTCTACGATAGGACAGGCTTATGGATGTTAATCTCAAAATGCAGTTAAATATTAGTTTTTTGAAGAAGTTTTTCGGTTCGAACGTATTGGAAGTCTGACTTCCAGAGACTGAGCCCATTGCGCTACAGTAATCCTCAGGAGATCAGACATGTTAATTAGAGCGCGGAATTATAAGCATTAAAAAACCTGAAATAAGCGCTTAAAAAAGCCCAAAATTCTTCAAAAATAAGCTTATAAGTATGCACGTTAATTCATAAAAAAGCATTAAAAAAACGATTTTTTTCATTAATGTTATATTTTCTAATGAAAATACATTGGAAATAATCATGCAGAACAACATAAACCATAAACTTACTTGAACAAACTAAACAATAATCAGTTATATAGCTAATATTTTGTAATACAAATATTGGAATAACAAAACAAAATGAAATTCTGACGTAATCTAAATCAACCCATCATTTTTTTTCGAACATACCAATAACTAACTGTTTTTCTAAGTTTTCAACAGAAAATCCCATTCTCCTATCACTAAGGACATATTTTAAGTGGGAAAAACTTCGGTCAACATCTACACTGGTAATAGGGGCATATTTAAATTTTGGAATTAAACTGGCATTAATAGTGAGATCTTCAACAATTTTTCCTTGAATAACATTTGCTATTTGACTTAAAAGTGTATACCCTGTATTTTTATTCAAAACTTCAGTCAACTTATTAGAAATTATACTTCCTGATACGCCACGCACTTTTGAGATCTCTGTCTTAAATTTCTCAACTATTTCCACTGCATCTACTAGGGCAAGGTCCTTGTTTTCGAGTTTTGTGATAGCTTCGCTCACAAAGCTATAGTTTGTTTTGATAAAGGCTAAGTTTTGTTTTATTTCTTCATTTTTCACAATCTCTTGACACTTTTCAACTGCTTGGGAAGCAGATCGAGGAAATTGTGATATAATTTCTTTGAATGAATCAAAATTATCAGCATAAAAATAGGCAGCATCCATCCACGTACCCCACCTGGTAATCACCGGTTCAGGAGGAAGTGGTATACCTGGCAATCTCTCTCGATAAATTTGAACCCTCAAAGGAGCTTTTACAAAAACTTTCTTTCCTGTTTTGATTAAAGTATTAACCAAAGGAAATTGTGCTCGAATAGTTTCAGCTACACGATTGATTCCATGTGCTAAACAAGTTTTCATAAAAAACTCTTAAATCTGTATATGCTTTTATCATGTATGCAGCCGCGTCAGAAAGCATTAACAAAATCTTCTTACTTGGGACTGGGTTTGGCAAAAAAAAATTCGTTAATTCATCGTGAATGAATCTTGTAATAGTATTATTATTTGTTTGTTCTAACTGCTTAGAACCTATCAAAAAAGCACTAGTTCGGTGATCTTCGCTCAATATTCCAATCATTAGGTGAGCCATGTATCGACCACATGAATCCGTAGTTTCATCTACGCCAAACCATATGTAATTGTTTCCAATTTTCTTTTTGATTTCTTCGATTACATTCTTGTACACCAAGTCAACATAGTTTTTGCGTAAGGTAGATTCGGCGGGAACATGTCTTCCAGTATATTTTTGTAAGAAGGTATTGAACACACTATTATTAAGTTTTGTAAGAGGAATATTGCAGGAAACCATCATTTTACATAAATCGAAATAAAATTCTTTCTGCTGAATTTCTGTTGCTGATCCAGGCATCGATTCAAGCAAAGTTAGTTGTTTATTTCTCCCATCTTTCATTTTGTTCAAATTTTCTTGATGAACTGCAGTTTTAACATGCTGAATTATATTGTACTTCTTCTCAGAATTTATCTGTAAAATAATAGTGTTATACCTATCTTTTAAAATACCCAAAATTACCAAAACTTACCACCTTCATGCAGGCTCGGCAAATTAATTTGTTGTTTTCGTACTTTAACTCTGCATGGTCTCGTATCCACTCGTCCACAGTGGGCTTAACTTTGGGCATTGTCACTCAATTTTAAGCTACTACTCGCATAATACACTTAATTATTCCTATGCTTCCGTGAATTTTGTTACCGCTGCTTTAAACCTGCACTGTAAGTGTACTATGCATGACTATAATTTATTAGCGGTCGAGGTATCTGTAGAGGTGCTGGGTAAATCCCAAATCTCCGCAGTCGAGAGGGTGCGTTCAGCAAACAGTGTTGTCACGTTCTTGCGTTCGTCTTCGGTAATGAAAATCTGGTTACCCAGAAATCAATAAATAATTCTGATAATACCGAAGTTGAGACTGAAGTGGAAAATAAGCACCAAATATCCCACCAATAAAGAAAATATGCCTAAAACTGGCATTAAACAAAGAAAATGCATAAAAACCGGAAAATAAGCAAAATGGCACAAAAAAAAACTTAGCTACAGCATCAGATTTGTAATTTATGTGTTTATATATCGTCAAAATACATTTACCATCAAGTATAACTCATGGCATAATTTCTAGAAATCCGCGATCTATTAATGAGTACTCTCATAAGTCCAAAAGCGCCAAGAAATGCTTCGAAGCAGATGTTTATCAAAAACATGTAAAACGTAGTCCAAAATTCAGTAACGCTTCAAGCAGTTTTGGTAAAATACTAGATTTTCCTGTAAACACAACTTTATGTAGTGGAAGTACGAAGCCAGACACACGATGGTATGTCGAACTTAAACCTTTTTGTGGACCTTACTTTATTTGGTTGACTGAATTGCACCAGGGAGACAACAGCTTGGACTGGCTGTCGGTGTCGCCCACGCTGAGCGGAGCATCTTACGAAGCTGGCACTTTGGATTTTCGACCGGAAGGCCTGGACGGGGGACCCCCGTCGAACCGGTCCGGGATGATGGTATCATTACAACGGTGCTGGCCGTGCACCGTCCCCCCTCTGGGAAGTTATAGTACAATAGGCCTTAAAGGCTTAAGTACTGATGGCTCCCAGAGGAAAAAAAACCTTACTTATTTAGTAGATACTCTGCCTTATTGTGTATGTCAAAATGAACATTAAAAAACAACAAACATAGTGCAAACAAAAAGGCTTAAACAAGCGTTATGATTTGTATTGTTCACTTGACTTGTACTATATATTGAAGAAAACTTATTTTAAATTGATGGGTTTTTTAAAATTTAGGTAGACCAGTTCCTGTACGACTTGATAAATTATGACAAAGACAACATCGCCCCTGAGATAGTGAAGGCAACGCAGGAATACACCAAGATGGCTGACTTCAGTTACGAAAAGATCATCAGCAAGTCAGTAGCTGCCGCTGGACTATGTTCTTGGGTGGTAAACATCCTCAAGTACTATGACATCTTCGTGGTAGTTGAGCCAAAAAGGAAAGCTCTAGCTCAAGCTACCAGAGATTTAAACGAAGCAAGGTATCAATATTTTGCTTATTTGATAGAGATAGGACTTGTATTTGACTATATACAATAGTTAGAATAACCTCATGTTCAAATAAGAGGATCCTGTGACCAAGTCTGTCCGTTTGCGAATGCATACTTTTGACGTTTCACTTCATTCTGATCTGATGCGAGATAGGTTTCTAAACGGGGTGAAATGAGACTGACAAAGTATAAGTGTTTTATTCAACAGAAGAACTACAACCTCAAGAAGAGGTATGATCGATACAATATACAGGGTGAGTTTTTAGTACCGGCTCGGTCGATAATTCCACTACTGTAGAAGATAACGAAAAAAGTTGTATATAAAAGTTGTAGCCACGGATTTGCTCCTTACTCAGAAAATATTTAGATTTATACAGGGTGATCCATAAATACGTGGTGATACAAACATGCATTTTTTTAAATGAGACACCGTATACATTATTCCGTATTCAAATTCTACTACTGATTTCCGTTCTTACAATGTAGGGTATAGTAACATTATACAGGGTATTTCAAAAGTTATGGCCATTTTTATCTCCAAATCGCTGTCAAATGGACCTATTGTATGTCAAAAAGTGATGAATCAAAATTCATTTTTTTACATGGATGGATAAGAAATATCATCTAGTTTTAAACTCGGCTATAAAAAAAGCCCACGACGCATATTCGTATACAGGGTGATGTAGAACGCAAAATCCAGATTTTCTTTCTTTTTTCAAATGTAACTCCCACAATTTTATTACACCAGAGAATTACTTTTAATATGCTCTTTCATCTTTGTATAGCACATGTTGTACCTACGACCACTAATTTCCGAGATATTTCGATTTTTCGGTAAATTTAAAATATAGCTTCTATTTCTGTACTGAAATTTATTTATTTTAAGAAAGTACTACCTAATTTATTTTTTGTTTAACGAACAACTAAATTGTAAGGTTATGATAGTATTTGATGAAGTCAAAGCCCTGAGTCATCGAGATAATAAAGTCAAGTAGGCTGAGAAAACAGTTTTGTAGGCGTAAGGAATAATTATCAAGCAGATTTATCAGGTATGCTTTTAAAAATTGACGGTTTTCATAACCTACTCAATAATTCCGTTCTGTGTGAAAAACGAGCCTTAAAAATTAATTTTTCCATTGAGGGCGTTCAGGAGAATCTTTGAGAAATTGCCTACTTGCCTCTAGAATGTATCAACTACGAACAGCATCCAGAACGGGGATACTCTAAAACTAATGCGTTTGAAAGATTAAAGAATCGTTTTATTTGGACCGTGTCGTTTAATATTTCATAGCCTACCTGACAGATCTGCTTGATAGTTATGCATGACGTCTGTAAAATTGATTCCTCAGCACACTTGACCTATATTATCTCGTTAATCCAGTGTTTTGACTTGATCAAGTACCATTGTGGCCTTATATTTCATTTGTTTGTTAAGCAAAAATAAAATGTAATAATATTTCCTTAAAATAAGTGAATTTTAGTAAACAAATAGAAGCTACATTTAAAATTTGTAGAAAAATCGAAAAATCTCAGAAAATAATGAACGCAGCTATAACAAGTGCTATACAAAGATGAAAGAGTGTATTAAATGCAATTTTTTGGTATGATAAAATATTGGGGGTTACATTTAAAAAAAGAGAAAAAATCTAGATTTTGCATTCTACATCACCCTGTATATGAATATGCGTCGCGGGCTTTTTTTATAGCCGATTGTAAAACTAGATGATATTTTTGATCCATCGGTGTAAAAGAATATTTTTGATTCGTTACTTTTTGATATACAGTACGTTCATTTGGCAGCGATTTGGATATAAAAAAGGTCATACCTTTTGAAACATACCTTATATTGGAAGAACGGAAATCGTTAGTAAAATTTTAATATAGAATAATATATAGGGTGTCTCATTTAAAAAATGCATGTTTGCATCACCGCGCAGTTCTGGATCACCCTGTATAAATCAAAATATTTTCTGAGCAAGGAGCATATCCGTGGCTACAACTTTTATATACAACTTTTTTCGCTATCTTCTATAGTAGTGGTATTATCGACCAAGCCGGTACTAAAAACTCACCCTGTATAATGTAGGAGAGCCATGGAGACAACAACGAATTACGTTTTAATGTAACACGTCCTGGTAGTTCAAAATGGACAGGCGATCAGTGTTGCATTTGCCCAGTAATAAATCGGGATGCTTGAACTCGTCTCCTTATGAATGGAAACCAAATTTTGCGCCTACAGAGGCCTTGTCCTCTACTAGTATCAGGAGCCCTCAAAAGCGCCTCAGCAACTCTAGAAGTTGCGCTTGGGCTTTTGTCACTGCAAGACTGTGGCAAACAGCTCCGTGCTTGACATGACCTCAGGTATCATGAGCAGCGAGGTGGTCATCTATAGGAGTTTCACAGTTCATCTCCGCTGCACTGCATCAAATGAGCGGTTGACTGGCTGGCTCGTGAAGCCCATGAAAACACCTATACGCACTTGGGATCACCCTGAAGGCTGCTCGACAGATAATTTTGGACTGCGAGACCCTCGGACCGAGGACAAGGGCTTTGTTTGGTGTGACCGAACTGACTATAGTATTGGAAAGAAGCTCCTGGATATGGTCAAGGCGACAGGAATTGGGTTACCTGACCAATAGGTATGGGACACCCACGCAATAAGCTTTGCTTCCGACTGCCACTGGTCTCCAAACTGAGAAACACTTCGTGAATTGTCATTTTTGCGTCGAAGATGGTAGTTGATACCAACACAAGTTGCTTTCGACAGGTCATAGCTTCATAACAAAGTAACCTACCATCCTACAAAAAAAACATGCGGTGATAACTCGTAATTTCTAGAATGCTCTTCGAGGTATGAAACGGTCCTAGAAACCCAGATTTCTAAAGTACTCAAGTGGCCTACCAGAAGGATGCTGTACATTCTGTTATTAACAGCTCGACTGTGGAGAGTGGCATTCTAAATGGTTAATTTTGTTATCGTACAAGAGATAATGTATCAGCAACTTCCATTTTTTTACCATTATACGGAGAGCCAGGTGTATGACTGTGTTTCATTACTGTGGTCTTGTGTGTTTGCCGTGGAGTGCTTTCTGCGACCAGCTGTTTATTTTTTTTTTGTTGGGATTGGATGTGATTGTGTGCGTCTGCTACATGATGTGGACAAGAGAGGTTAGATGGTGTACAGTTTTAGTTTGCTTTCACTATTGCTCAATGTAAGTTTGTTTGTTTGCTTTAGATGAAAGAATGTCTTAGTGTTTGTCTTGTATAAAGTGGCTGTCCATAATTCCTCTGTTCCCTTGTTTTCTTTATATGGTGAGCCTGTCCTTGCGTGCATTGAGATATACGATTTTATGTTTCGTGAGTTCTGTTCGTATGAGTACATTGAGGTTTTCTATGTCAATGTGTGACCACTTGATGATGCCAAAGAAATACGTGAGGACTGGTATTGCAAATATGTTAATAGCTTATGTAATATTGAACAGCGAGTTTATGCATTTCAGATATTATGAACAATTGTTACAGCTGTCCTTTTTTTGCATATAATTTTTGCTTTACAGGGCTAAACTGAAAGAGCTGAATGAGAAGCTAAACGATCTTCAACAGCAACTTGATATTCTGAGAGCTGAGTACGATGAGGCTCTTGATGAGAAGAGGAAATGTCAGGACGAGGCCGATAAAACGGCCAATATGATTGACTTGGCCAACAGGCTGGTTAGTTGAATTTGATGGTACAAAACAATTTCTGTAACATGAGTAGAAAGCATATCAATGAATACTTTGGTTGAAAAAAAGTAGTTGCAAGGGCTGAGTCTCGAACCAACAGTGCCAACACCACCCTCGAACACAGCGATTTGCTGTCAAAAACTATATCTAGCTTTGACATTTTATTTTCATTATTGATAAAATACTATTGAATAATACTTATTAGACTATCCCCCGATACCCAATAGAAAGCTTTTGCTATATAACATCCAATAGAAAAGCGTGGAAAAGCTTGGTCAAAGTCTTTTTTAAATATGCATGCTGATAAAATCGGGCCTTAGAGCGTGTTTCCAGAATAACTAGATGTAATTTCCTCAACTCATCTGATTATAGATATATGTTCTTCATTTAAGACCCATTTTTTGTGCAGGTAAACGGCTTAGCTTCAGAGAATATCAGATGGCGTGAATTGGTAAAGTCTTTCAAAGAATCGATAATCACCTTGCCGGGAGACGTATTGCTGGTTACCGCTTTTATGTCTTACGTGGGTTGTTTCACGAAAAAATACAGGATCGACCTACTGCACAAGTATTGGAAGCCATACTTGAAGACCTTAGCAGTACCAATTCCCATGACCGAAGGCTTAGATCCACTTTCGCTGCTTACCGATGATGCCAAGATTGCCGAATGGAACAATGAGGGTTTACCAACGGACCGTATGTCTACCGAGAATGCCTGCATACTCACTAATTCCTCTAGGTGAATCCTTCAGTTTTATGACTAGCCTATTCGACTGATTGAATATTGATTATTAATGCTTTGACGAATATCCAAAACGCCTACGCTGGGAAGATATCTAAATACACTGACCTTGCGATAGAGATAAAACGACTCTGGAAGCAAAACAAAGTTACTATTGTCCCCCTAATTATGTCTGTCTCAGGCCTTACACCAAACACTTTTACACCACACCTACAACGGTTAGGCCTGGACGAAAGGTTACACAAAATAATTCAAAAGTCTGTTATCCTGAGGACCTACAATATTGTACGATCCTTCCTAAATTCCGATCCGTAACAGGTGTTGACTTGGCATAGCCCGTCAACATTTGTTGCTACCGCAAACCTGGAAAATCAGGATTACAATAATAATAATAGTGACCTACTTAATAGATATTGCGATTCCTAATGATATGGACATCCAAAACACCTACGCTGGGAAGATATCTAAATACACCTATCTCGCCATAGAAATAAAACGACTATGGAAACAAAACAAAGTTGTCATTGTCCCCCTTATTATGTCGGTCTCAGGCCTTACTCCAAATAAATTTACGCCACACCTGCAACAATTGGGCCTGGATGAAAAGTTATATAAAACCTTCAAAAAGTCTGTAATCCTCAAGACCTGTAGCATTGTACGGTCCTTCCTGAATTCAGAATAATAATAGGTCAGGTATTGACTTGGCACAGCCCGTCAATACTTGTTACTACCGCAACCATGCGAGAAAAAATAAGACATGCATAATAATAATAATAATGTTTATTAGGTAAAGACATAAAAAGTTACAGAAATAGTCTGCAGAAGCAGAAAAAAAGACATCTTTGCTGCAAATAAACGAGAAAAATCCACAGAGTGCATAACACTGTACGTGGTTATATGAATGTATAAATGACTAAATATAAAAAAGAATAAAGTAGTGAAATAAAGTAATGAATACATATGCTTTTGGAGTATCGGTACTACAAAAATAGGTGTTAAAAAATATATATAAGAACCACTACAAGATCACATCCAAGTCATTTAAATACTTTAACACAAATCTATACACATAATTTTTGTAGTCAAAATTCATCACATACTTTTTCAACCTATTTTTGAAAAGTACCTGCGACTTTAAAAGCTTTATGCTGTTTGGTAATAAATTATAAAGTTTTATCAAAAAATGTCAAACTTCTTTGACCTATGGATCTGCACGTAAAACTGATAATGTAGTTACATTGATAATTTCTAGTGGCATAATAATGGCTCAAATATGTAAGAAGTAGTTTATTTCTGTACAGGTAGATGCAGCATTTATAGAAATAAAGTTTCCTTATAGTCATAGGACAGCATTGCTTGTAAAGCATGTCGGTGGGATACAACGACGGTTTATTGAGTATAATTCAAAAAAACCGTTTTTGCAGTATTTCTAGAGGGTTAGCATGCGTTTTTGGATGCAAAATTTTATCACATATCTTTGCTCCACTTTAATTTTTTGATGGGTAAGCAAGACACGTTTCAATAATTAATTTTTGCAGTGAAAGTACATTAAACGTAAGGCTCTTATTCTACCTTGGAAAGAGTTTACAGCACCAGTCTCCTATACTGTGATTGTAGCCTTGTATAAATTAGTTCTGCATCTGTGCACCAGAAAAAAAAAAGAAAAAAAAGTAAAATATTTTGTTTATATTTGAATTTATTACTATCGATATTAGCACACGCCTGTATTTGATACGTATTCGTGCCCGTATAGAATATTTATTTTTTTTTTGTTACATTTCCTTTGGCGATAAACCGCCACTGATGGTTAAGTGGAATAGCTATGCTAGACTTCGCCATCAGTATAGTTGCTGCAGATTGTGATATTTCGTTAATTTGAAATTGAGTAAAGCCGTGTTATTATATTTCAAAAAACAAAAAGTGCAGCCCGGGCTCCGACACACTGAGCTGCTGTTCCATTACCCAATGACTACTCCTCACACCGTGAGGTGAGCAATCACTGGGTCCGCGAATCGTGCGCCCTAAGTAGACGCAGGGACCCAAGGATGACTGCCTTCTGCATTCTGGCGGCTAAGATGTGCGCCGCCGCACGGCACACCGGTATTTTGTGCAGTGCAGAGAGCAGCGTATTCCTCATTCCACCTAGGTATCCAATGACCATAACCAGCAGACTTACAGTGTAGTTTGGCCAGAGCCTGCGAAGTTGTCCGAGCAACTCCTGATATTTGGTCCTTAGAGACAATGTTCACCTCGGCAGGCGCCGAAAACTCAATAACGAACATCGTTTTCTGCTGGTGGTCGAGAAGGGCTATGTCGGGCTTGTTTGCCTGTACAAGCTCGAGCGTGGGGAATGAGTAGTTCCAGTAAATCCGGCATTTCTCGTTCTCCACAACGGACTCTATATCCCTGGAGCGTATGGCAGCATCGGTGTCTCATCGATACCGTATGAGTGCCTCAAATGATAGTAAAGCACTCGTAGAGCCGCGCTGTGCCGATGGACGTAAGCCGTCCCAGCATTATTTTTATTATTGTATGCCGATATATCCTCTTTTGAAAGATCTTCCATGATACCCAGGATAATACTTCATATAGCAGAGGTTGTTTTTAATGTCATCATGATTTCTCGCAACAGGTGGCCCTTAATGATAGATCCTCAGCTTCAGGGCATCAAATGGATCAAAACGAGATACGGTGCAGCACTGAAAGTAGTCAGACTATCACAAAGAACGTATTTGGACACGATCGAGAAATGCATATCAGAAGGGATGGTAGTACTGCTGGAAAATATCGGTGAAACGTTGGACGCTGTCTTGGATCCTATACTTGGCAGAGTGCTCATAAAAAAAGGGAAAGCTATTAAAATCGGCGACAAAGAGGTGAGACACATCTAACTCATAGGATTCGTAGCTTATTTAGAAAAAATATGTTTTTGTTATTAATGGTCTACTGTATTTTAAGTGACAAGAGTTGCACTTATTAGATAGATTATTTGGAATGGGAAGAAATAAAACAAAGGTATGCTACAGAGGGCATTATTTTCCCGTTTTTATCTGCTTTGTGGACTATCCTAAGGCGTCTGATAACGTAAAGTGGCCTAAACTATAGGAAATCCTTATCTCCATGGGAGTCCCTTACCACTTAGTATTTCTCATACAGCAACTCTATGAGTCTAGCTCAGCTCGTGTAAGAATTTATGGTAACCTGTCTGGTCAAACAGCAACCATAAAAGGAGTTCGTCAGGGATGCGTATTATCTCCGATGTTATTTAACATTTACTCTGAGTTTGTGATGAGACTGGTATTGGACAACTGGAATGGTGGTATAACTATTGGCGGAAGCAAAATATCTAACTTAAGATTTGCTGACGATACAACCCTTATTGATGCTTCTCGGGAAGGACTAGTAGCTCTAGTACCTCTCAAGCTGAAGGTCAATTAGCCATAATTTATCGCTGCTGCAGATTGGCCCTCAGTAAGTCCAGACCTGGATCCTTTGGATTTCCCAAGACCTGTTCTAAATCATACCGTGATGTCGAGTCGCTGAATGCAGATTTGGTGAAAACTGCAACGTCTTCCTTCTCCAAGTGGTGCGTGCTGCAATCAATGAGTGGCGAAACCATTTGAAGAAGTGTGTCAAAGCTACAAGGATGAAAATTTTCAGTAGTTTCTCTATTTTTCAAGTAACTCAGTAACAGCAGAATAAGGCATAATTTTTGTTTCATACTAATTTTAATGTCTCCAAATAATACCAGTTTCTATTCTATGTAAGGGGAGATCTTATTATAAGACTACGTTATATAAAAAAAATTATTGCTTCAGGTTGACTATAATCCCAGCTTCAGGATGATACTTCATACAAAGCTTGCCAATCCCCACTACAAACCTGAAATTCAAGCGCAAACTACTCTGATAAATTTCACTGTGACACTTGATGGTCTGGAGGAACAGCTACTCGCTGAAGTAGTGAAAGTAGAACGGCCAGACCTGGAGACATTAAAGTCAAACCTGACCAAGGACCAAAACAATTACAAGATCACATTGAAGCGATGTGAAGATAACTTGTTGGAAAGACTATCTTCTGCGACAGGAAATATCCTAGGTAGGTTTACAGTTCATAGAGACTTATTAGTTTCCCATATTAAGTCCAGATATCATAATTGTGTCTAATGCAGCTTTCCTGAATTTAGTAAACCCGGCAACAGTAAGTAAAGCAGAACGGGTCGTTTAAAACACATCTGTTTTTATAACGATATGTATACAGGGTTATTCACGTTATTCGACACGGAGCATTATGGCTACAGTATTTGATAAAAAGGAAAATAATAATTTGGGATGAATAGAAACCCATAAAGGCTACATTTTAAAAATATTTTCATATTATACAGGGTGTCCCAAAAACACGAAATGTATCAAAGTTATGTTTTTTTGAATGAAACACTCCATATATTATTGCACATTCAGATTCCTTGGTGAATTCTAGTGTGACTTTATGTATCATACATGCTACCTAAAGCGAACCGTTAAGGTGTAAATCACCGTTTTCAGTATAAGTAGATATCAGGAAAAAATTGAATATCGCAGAGATTACAAAATATGGAAGGCTGTGACTTTGCCGTATTACTAAGCATAAAATGCATCAGCTTTGATGAGACTGTCAAATTTAAATTACGTTTATGCTTGGAGAAATCGGTCGATGAATTAAGGAAACTTCGATCAGCGATAACTTGATTTTTTCAAATGGGAATGCCTAATTTTTTTTATACGGTTAATAGTAGAATTTGATATCCTTTCTAATGCTGTAAGGTTGTGAATATCAATCTCTCGTAGTTTTCATTTAATTTTAAATTTTCAAACAAATCGGCGGTTTTCAATTTTCCTACCTATAAGCAACGTAGCAGGCGTAACAAAAATCTGTTCAGCTGGAAGAAAACAACTAACTTAGCTGAAAAATACACACTAACTAGACTAAAGGGACAAGATTATAAAAATTCCTTACAACAAATCAACTCTCCCAGAAACAACTGCGACAACATCTCTAAGGTCAAAGAGAAGCAGGAGTATGGCAGTAATAGATATTTTTACTGTCTACTGGCTGCTGCAATTTACTAGAGGTTAAAAATTTCCAAGGCAATTAAAAACCCTCATATGAAACAGAAACAACCAGTGACTGTTGCTCCAGCACGCAACTATCAATCATATGTAATGGTGTAAAAAAGTACTAATTTGCGTCGAAGTCGATACCTCTGACTGGAGCCCTTCTATTTTTCAATATCTATTAGCAATATTGCAAAAAAGGAATACTGACAAATCAGATTTAAATTTTCTGCCATTTAAGTTATGTTTTATAATTTGAACAAATTTTAATTCATTCGTCATTTCCTGCGACCTTGCTAATAGGTACTGAAGAATTTTCAGAACTCCAGTCAGAGGTACTTTTGACTTGAGTTCTGACAGAATTGCATACTTTTTTACATCAATAATGTGAAATTTTATTATGAAAATAATAAACTGCTTACAACATTCTCTAGTAGTTTTTACTTTATTTCAAAATTTTTAATAGTTTTGGAAACTGCCAATCTCTAGTACATTGCAGTAGCTAGTAGGCCGTGAAAAAATCCATTTCTGCCATATTCCAGCTTCTTTTTGACCAAAGATATGTTACCGCCGTTGTTTCTGGTTAGACTTCGTTTGTTGTGAGTGATTTTCATAATCTTGTCTAGTTAGTCTAGTCTAGTTCGTGTGTATTTTTCAGCTAAGTTGGTTGTTTTCTTCTATCTGAACAGGTTTTTGTTTATACTTCATGGCCTGCTACGTTGGTTATAGGTAGGCAAAATGAAAAACGCCGATTTGTTTGAAAATTTTAAAATTAAATGAAAACTACCAGAGATTGATATGCACAACTTTATATCATTAGAAAGGCTATCAAATTCTACTTTTAACCGTATAAAAAAAATTAGGCATTCCCATTTGAAAAAATCAAGTTATCGCTGATCGAAGTTTCCTTAATTCATCGACCGATTTATCCAAGCGTAAACATAATTTAAATTTGACAGTCTCATCAAAGCTGACGCATTTTATGTTTAGTAATACGGCAAAGTCACAGCCTTCCAAATTTTATAATCTCTGCGATATTCAATTTTTTCCTGATATCTACTTATACAGAAAATGGTGATTTACACCTAAACGGTTCGCCTTAAGTCCCATGTATGATACATAAAGTCACAATAGAATTCATCAAGGAATCTGAATATGCAATAATATATGGGGTGTTCCATTTAAAAAAACGTAACTTTGATACATTTCGTGCTTTTGGGACACCCTGTATAACATGTAAATATTTTTAATATGTAGCCTTTATGGGTCTCTATTCATCCCAAGTTATTATTTTCTTTTTTATTAAATACTTTAGCCATAATGCTCCGTGTCGAATAACGTGAATAACCCTGTATAATTTCGATGTAAATTCAAGTAGTAGCACCTCAACCATATAATAATTGTGATAGCGGAGCCATTTTTTGACGAACAGGCAGAGTGAAGCTGAGCCTAAAGTTCTCAGTTTATCCGATCCGTTGCTACCAGAAAAATTCTATACGTATATTTCAGTGTAATGTCACAGGTACAAATTTCAGTATATCTAAAGCTTCAGTGTAAGGAGGAATTTTTGCCCGACCAGCATTAGTATCGAATTCAAGTTTTTTTTGTCCAATTTTTCACAAAAGTTGGTTACTGCTTCTGTTATCCAGAAAAGCTTAGCCAGATTCGAAACTCTGAGACACCCTTTGGTAGGAAATTCTTAATAGTTAATGGCTTTGGAGCAATGTATCAGCCGAATCTATGATTTCCGTCAAACGCGACTGAAACTCAAAACTGCGGCCGGATTTGTAATTAGCACCCTCAATTTATCCAAAGCTCAAGGTTTCATCTTAATAGAAAGCCAAATAAAGATTTTCGATTTTTCAGGCAAATCTAAGGTATCCGAGAGATCTGAAATTTTTGATTTTCGTCAAACAAGACCGAAACTCAAAACTGCGACAGAATTTGTAATCATCACCCTCAAATTATCCAAAACGTGAGGTTCCATTTGTAATAGAAAGCCAGATAAAGATTTTCTATTATTTAGGCAAGCCTGAAGATATTTGAAATCTTTGATTTCCGTCAAACTCGACTGAAACTCAAGAATGCGGCCGGATTTGTAATCAGCACCCTCAAATTACCCAAAACAAGAAGTTTCATCTTAATAGAAAGCCAAATAAATAATTTCTATTATTTAGGCAAACCTGAGAATCTCGTCAAACGAGACTGAAACTCAGAACTGTGACAGAATTTGTAATCAGCACCTTCAAGTTATCCAAAACACAAGGTTTCATCTTAATAGCTTCGCTTTCTGCGAAATAAAGATGTTCGATTTTTCAGACAAACCTAAGATATCCGAGAGACCTGAAATTTTTGATTTTCGTCAAACAAGACTGAAACTCAAAACTGCGACCAAATTTGTAATTAGCACCCTCAAATGATCCAAAACGCGAGGTTCCATTTGTAATAGAAAGCCAAATAAAGATTTTCTATTATTTAGGCAAGCCTGAAGATATTTGACATTTTTGATTTCCGTCAAACGCGACTGAAACTCAAAAATGCGGCTGGATTTGTAATCAGCACCCTCAAATTATCCAAAACAAGAAGTATCATCTTAATAGAAAGCCAAATAAAGAATTTCTATTTTTCAGGCAAACCTGAGAATCTGAAATATCTGATATTTTTGATTTTCGTCAAACGAGACTCAAACTCAGAACTGTGACCGGATTTGTAATCAGCACCTACAAGTTATCCAAAACACAAGGTTTCATCTTAATAGAAAGCGAAATAAAGATGTTTGATTTTTCAGAAGAACCTAAGATATCCGAGACATCTGAAATTTTTGATTTTCGTCAAACGAGACTGAAACACGAAACGGCGACCGGATATGTAATCAGCACCCTCAAAGTATCCAAAACGCGAGGTTATATCTGTAATAGAAAGCCAAATAAAGATTTTCTATTTTTCACGCAAACCTGAAAATCTGAGATATCTGAAATTTTTGATTTCGGTCAAACGCGACTGAAACTCAAAACTGCGGCCAGATTTATAATTAGCACCCTCAATTTATCCAAAATTCAAGGTTTAACTTAATAGAAAGCCAAATAAAGATTTTAGATTTTTCAGGCAAACCTAAGATATCCGAGAGATCTGAAATTTTCTATTTTCGCCAAACAAGACTGAAACTCGACACTGCGACGGGATCTGTAATCAGCACCCTCAAATTATCCAAAACGCGAGGTTGCATCTGTAATAGGAAGCCAAATAATATTTTTGCTCATATAAAATTGATCCTCTTAACACCCTGGAAAAAGTAGACATCAGGGACCGCTAAAACACCCAAAAAAACAAAAATGAGCGGTTCCTGTATATTTCGTTTTTTAATTATCAACCCGCCACAACCAACAACAAGTTGCTGTTTTTCCATCGCCGTTTCCACAGTAAGACGTTAGTAAGACGGTGTCAAAGTTTCAAACAAAGTTTCACGTCAATTACGTTAGATCCAGGTAATTTGTAATGAGACCTTTGGGAGGAGGCACTGGACTCAGTGAAATGGCCGAACATGACTCTTTTTTAGAGGTCTGATAGGTTCGATTGCTATAACAATAGTTAATGAGTATTACTGGACAATTCATTACGGAAAGACTCACACTGCAACACCATCTGTAAGTTATTTAAGTTCTGCGAAAAATGGTTTTCGTGGACTTCAAGCAACTTATGAGGCCTTTACGGAAGGTATAATCTGGTTGACCCGATCACAAGGATTACTGATGTTGATGTTCGGAAAGTGATCGCAATGGGTTATTCGCTTGTGTTTCTCAACCGTCTGTTGTGTGGTTTTAACCCAACATTTTAACGGTTCGATGTTCGTTTGATCAGTGGGTTTATAAGTTCTACTATTTGAAACTGATTGTCCGTTAGTGTTAATACCTATTTACTAAAAATGGTTTTATAAGTTGAGAAACATTATAATATATTGGTTGCACTGTCCTTTGTCAGTGCGCAACTAACGGGATAGTTTACGAATCCTTGAACAGCGATAATGATCGATCCAGATCACTGTTGTTTTCATGAAGACCCATGATTACCATAATGGACCTTTCGAGATCAGTACTACCAATACCATCTGCAAATTTGAGTCTCACTATACGCTACTGAATGATACGCAACTAAATAGACCATATCCAGCCCGTAATGAGGAGAATACTGTGACTGTAGCAGAGAGTGTATTTGGAAGCCCTTCGCCTATACGTTTTAATATTAACTAACAAGAACATCCTTAGTTACAACCTCAAAGGCAATGTTGCAATAAATATTTACCGACTGCCTAAGATATAGTATCATCGAGATCTGGTTACTAAGGCAGGGTGCGTAGAAAATTAACAGCCGAAAAACTGACAGGCAGACTGACGAAAATCTTATGAATTCTCATTACCGGTTTCAAAAAAAAAACACAAAAAATGTGCACTTCGAAAGACACAATTTCCCCCTCATAATATTCTCCTTCCTCAGTTGTAGAGGGGAAAGTAAAAAAGAAAATATTTGACCACGTCTCATCGATTTTGACTGAGGACTGGAGTAGAGTACCTTACGGTAATAGCATACACAATTTAGAACGAAGTATCTGCATGAATTATAAGGCCTAGCTTAGCCTACAACCAGATTCTGATAGTCTCAACCAAAGCTCATCAGATATGTTTCCTATTACAGGTGACGAAGAGTTGGTAAAGAATCTAGAGACCACGAAAAAGACAGCAAATGAAATTGCGCTCAAAGTAGAAGAAGCTAAAGTAACGACAGTCAAAATTGATGAAGCTCGAGAACAATACAGACCATGTGCAGCTCGAGCTTCACTTTTGTACTTTATCTTAAACAGCTTGAATCGCATCAACGCGATTTACCAATTCTCGTTGAAGGCATTCAGCGTTGTATTCAAGGTAATGCATTAATTGTATTCTAATCAACATAACTATTCGTAGGCCTGCACTGCATTTGTATAGTACTGTCCATGAACAATAGGCTCGTTCAGCATATTTTTTTTATTGCATATTCTAAACGGGCGTATTGAGTTTAGCAGCTGAGCAAAATTTCAGAATTTTCTGAGCTCGATTTCCTATTCTAATAAATTATCAAAGTGCTGCAAATTGAAAACGCGCGGCACTTGCGAGTGTGCGATGGTGACGTCACTACACCCCTCCGACCGGCGCGGCGCGGCATCTTGGCCACGCATTGTACGGGTGCTTGGTAAATAATAACGCTGCGGCGCATCCTACTTACTATGCAAGCTTTGTGAACTGCATACGCGTGTATTGGATAATTTATTTAATTGTTTCATCGACACTGAATACTTACCAAGCTATTCGAATTCGTTGATACTGAGTATAATAATGGAAGGAGGACAGACGAAGAAAAATTATAAATATTGTATGGTTCTTCAATGTGAAAATACGACAGTGACCACTCCTGATAAATTTTTTATTGGTTTGCCACGAAATATAAAAATCAGGAAATTGTGGCAGAGAGCTATGCGTAGGAATGAATTTGTGAGCGATAAGTCAACAAAGTACTCTGTGAGTACCATCTTAATATATAGGTATTTTTATGACTAAGTGAATTGTATTATTATCAAGAATCCGCATTTGTGAATGCCATTCTAAAGGTATATTGACGTCAGTTGTTAGCAGATTTTGCTGATACTGGTACACTAGAACGTAAGAGATACAAGTAGATTTTTTTAATCCAAATACTGTATTAATCATATACCTAACAATTATAAAAGCATTGGAGAAATCAATTCTCATTGATATGTGGAACATGTGAAAGGCTGTTTTCAGTCCTTTGATGTAACCAAAATTCATATGTATTTTTATTATGTAGAAAAAATTGTTTTATATTATCTAGTTCTTTGTGTCTCACATTACAACACCGTACACCGTACAAAACCGTGGTTACTTAGCCTACAAAATATCCCTACTTCAAATGTGTGTCCCAGTCTTGTATATTTTGTTTAAGTTTGAGGAAGATGTTGAAAATTACATGTGTTACAACATTATGAAAGATGTAAAACTTAAGATGAAACCGGAAGTAGTTCCGCACATTTTTGTTTGTCAAAAAGACCAACAAGCCTTACACGCTAGAGATCCTCGGAATGTTTTCCTTAAGGCAACGAAAATGAGATTTAGATGAACCTAGTACCAGCACAAAAAAAACTCGATGTTCGTCACCAAGCAGCGAATCTAGCACCAATGTTTCGCAAGTAGAACTAGAATGTACTGATGACAACGAGAGAGGGAACGTTGGAAGACAGATAAGTAAGTCCAAGTCAATATAAAGGCCAAAGTTATATCAAAATATGTTGAGTGCAATATACTAAGGCAGCCACTAAGGGAAGGCAGAAACAAATGCCATTAAAACATATCCCAAAATAATGTTACTCCTTAACCAGTGGTTCGAGTTCGGATCATTCAACAAGGAACTTGTAGTAAAGCGAACTGCTTTTCTTATAGAAAATAATCCGAAAATTTATATCGGCATACCCAGTCACTCATTATTTATAATTAATATGCTTGCTTGCTACAAAGTTGACAAAAATCGAAATATTTGTAACTTTGAAAAAAATGAAACTTAATCTTCCACATAAAATTATAGCAGACGATTTCTGTATATATCAACAGTTTGCTCAATAATTAAAAAAAAGCGGTTCCAAAATTAGTCGAACATTTAAAATTATTTATTCGAATTTCCATCCAAAAACCAAGAAACCCAATCTTGCAGTCATTCTCCTGGTCAGAATATAAAAAAGCAACATTATCAAATCTCTTATAGCTTGTACTCCTGATGAGCTTATTTCCTACTTGTCCAGAGGTTTTGAGAACTACCGATAAAATGATTGTAGAAGAATCTGGATTTTTGAATGTGTTAGAAAAAACCACCCGATCAAACAAAAGACCAAAGCACTTGAACGTATTACAAACGTATGCTAGGCGCTGTCGCTGTACAGCCGCCAGCCGGTCTGGGCGCGCCGACAGACCCAATGATGTCACAACGATGAATTTTGAGTGCACGAAATATTTTAATCTTTGAAGGCGCGTAACTTTTTCAATTCTCATCCAATTAAGTTGAAAGAAAACTTAGTGGACCTTTCAAGGGGACCGAATGACCTATCATACGATGCCTTCGAAACACTTTTTTTTACTTTAGCCCTTAAAAGTTACCCCCAACTTTTTTTCGAAATTGTACCCCACAGCTTTTCCTACATTAATGAGGTCACTATTTTATTTAATATTTTGCAGTGCTTTCACCTTCATACTCAAACCAATATTTTTCGAAAAGTCATTAACATAAAGATAAATGAAGTGAGCATTTGTTTGAGGCGTAATGTTTTCGCAATGAAAAACAAAAAAGACATTCGTTTTCGAAAGCATGTATTATAGGTTATCCGGTACCCTTAAAAACCAATTAGTTTAATTTTATCCGTTTTTGCGTCAAGCAATTTCTTATTTTATTTATGTTATGCTTATGATTTTACGAAAAAAGTTTGCGTATAAAATCAAAGGTACTGCAAGATTTTAAATTATATAAGGACTTAATTTGTGTAGGAAAAGCTGTTTGGTGCTATTTGAAAAACAAAAGTTGTGGGTGAGTTTAAGGGTTGAAGTAGAAAAAAATTTTCAAAAAGCACGGTTTAATAGCCTTTATAGTACTTTCAAAAATTCCACTCAGTTGTCGTTTGGACTTTTTTTGTCACGAGACTATCACGAGTCCAGAAAATTCAGGGACAGACTATATCCAGTTGTTCTAGAGCATTCAAAATTGTTTGTCGTTTATTATTGCTCAAAACCGAAGATTTGATTTAAGCATAATCACAATTTGTTGGTAGAAACGGTTACGTATGCAGATCGTACAGGTTCATATTAAATAATTAGGACATAACGAGCTAGTTGATCACATTCTTATCATTTATAAGGATGCCCTGGCTAGAGCAGTACCAGCGGAGAAGCTGAAGGAAAGAGTGGTGAATCTGCTGGACAGCATCACATTCTCTGTGTTTATGTACACGACAAGAGGTCTTTTCGAAAGAGACAAGCTCATCTTCACGGCACAGATGACGTTCCAGATTTTACAGCAGTTGGGTGAAATGAATCCAGAGGAGCTGGACTTTCTGCTAAGGTTTCCGGCTCTGGCTGGCTACAACTCGCCAGTAGATTTTCTGAGCAGCCTCCTGTGGGGCGGAATTAAGGCGTTGTCACTGATGGATGAATTCAAGAGCTTGGACAAAGACTTGGAAGGTATGTTATCCAATGATCCTTACTGTAATGGCAGCAACATATAATATTTAGGGCCGGTTGTACAAATGCGGGTTTAACACGAGCTTTGTTAAGCCTAAGCTTAGCTAAGGTCAGGCTTAAGAGTCGACATCCGTTGTACAATCGTCGGCTTAGTTAAACCTGGTTGATAATGAAATTCACTACAGTTGGCATCAATGAAGCAATACGTACTGACATAATCATCTGAAAAATTACCTTTTTTGGTTAGGCACTTACGACGGTTTGTGTCAGATTTCGGCAACGACCGTTTCTGCCTCTGTTCTTTCATTAACTCTATCAGACACAAATCTTTCAAAAAATATGACCTAATAAAGTGACAAGCAATTTGAAGGTTCCTCCTTGACATATCATGTCACTTGTATCAGGTTAGGTTTAAACCTCAACTAAGCTCGCGTTGAGCTTCGGCTTACGTAAGCTCGTGTTAAGCTTGGAGTGGGGGGTTAAGCCAGCATTGTACAACGGACATTTTGCAACTGACGTGGTTTAACGTCGGCTTACCTTAAGCCGAAGCTTAAGCTCGCATTGTACAACCGGGCCTTAAAAGGTCAACCTGCGGCAAAACTGGGCTTATAGCGAGTCAGTAGTTGTTGAACAAGACCTTTTACTTCCCACACCGGGAGATACTGTGGGGTCGTAGTAGTTAATGATGCTAGAATTTGAAGTTCAAACTTCGCTTTTAGACATTCTAGGAGTTCCTGATCATTTTTTACTTTTTTGAGTGGTGGCGAAATTGGGATGGCTGGGAAGTGGGAGGTTGTAAAACCGACATATTTGTTTTATTCATGGTAAGCTGTCCATTGTCCTATGACAAAAAGACATAACACCATGATACACTTTTTAGGCACATCCGAACGCTGCCCTGCCTATTACAGAAACCATCATCATCATAGTCACAAATGTTGTGAACTCGTAAAATGCATTAAGTCGGAGCTAGAGTATTGCCGACACGAATATTATCAATAGTTTTGAGCACTGTAGCTCGCCATCGCTCGCGATTTGTTGTCAGTTTAGTGGCGCTCTTGACACTCATATCCAGCAACTGTTTCGTCGTATCCACCCAGCGTGTAGGGGGACGGCCACGGCGCCGCCCACTCGGGGCATGACCCTGAACTACAAGTTTCTCCATATTATCGCTTCTGTGTATATGTCCGAAGAATGTAAGCATCCTCGTCGACCAATGGAGGATAGTCTCTTTGGATTACCGATCTCATCCAGTATGGAGGCGTTAGTTCGATGGGCGGTAGAAGGAACTCTCAGCATTCTCCTCCATGTCCAAATTTCAAAAGCGTCTATGCGAGCTCGATCTGCCTTTTTAACAGTCCAAGTTTCCGAGGCATACAAAAATATGGAGAACATAAGAGACTGAACCAGCGACATTATTGTAGCTTTAGTGATGTTATGGTCACGCCATATTTTAATAAGCTTTGTCATGACCACACGTGCCTGTTGAATGCGCCGTCGAGTCTCATTTTCACAGCTACCCGAATTATCGATCAAAGAACCGAGGTATATAAAACTTTGAACTACTCCACTTACAGAAACCAAGGGACTTAAATTTTCTGATAGTATACTAGATGGTTTTGTATTGTGTAACCTAAAAGTAAATTCAATGATGATACAGTATTATTACCCTGGCAGGGATGAAAAATGCGTATGTCTTTTAGAAATCGTGTCAGTGGCGGCGCAAGAATAACAAAAAAAAAAACATAAAATATAAAAACAGCTTTTAGGCGATTTGGGGTTTCTCTCCTGTGGAGAGAGATGCAATAAATTTATCTATGAGAGTTTTTTTTGTTGGATGTTTTCTTGCGTGCGGGTGGGCGATGATTTTGGCTGCAAGGGCATCTCATACTATAGCTTCATGGAATAGGAATATAATAAGATGTGTGGGAGGTACTTGAGTCAATCCATTGGACTCCATTTTTTTGTAACATGTTACTATATTCGCTATGGAGAAATGGAACGCGAAACTCGTTAGATCATCTCCGCCATGTTTACAGCAACTGGTTCGAGTCTACCCAGTGGCGTACCTTTCTTGATTTGTATTGAACTCCTAGAAACATTCACTGCACTTATTAGCATATTTGAAGAATCCGTTAATGTTCTGGCTAATAAAATAGGTTTATTCCAACCTACTGTACGTTCTGGCTCAAAAATGCATGGGGTAAGATTATGTTCAAGTACCTTATGTGTATATATAGGTATTACAATCTCTTTTTGTGGTGGTGTTGTAAAATTTCTTGATGACACAGCATTCATTTCCTCTATCTGAACAGTTCTGTAGCTAGATGAGTCCTCTTCTGAATTGCCAATGCTTAGGGTATAACCGACGAAGTTTGTTACGCAGCCTGAATTTTTCAGAAACTTTGCACCAAGGATGCAATCATTTGTGACTGAAGCGACTAAAATAAGATGCTTCTTACCGAAACTGCTGATAAGAATCTCTAATTCTTCAACACCCAGTACAGGTGCCTACTGGCGGTAATCGGCAACATTCTATCCGTTTGCGTGGTTCAGATTGGCAACTCGAATTTCTTGGTACTTGTTAAGAGCTTACTCACATTTGCCCCGGTATCCACTAACATCTTGCATGGTATATTTTGTATGCAACCTTCAACTGCTGGACTCTTTATTATTTTATTAACCTCAATTTTGATGACCACAGAGCTTTCGTCGTCATAGCCAGCCAACTTTTGCCCCTAAGGATGGCCGGCTCTAGTTTTCCGAATCATTATCAGTCTTAGTACCAGCCTCTCTTGACTTCTCTGTCACTTGCGTGCAACAGCCTACGCGAAGGCGTCCCTTCTGCCCACATCTCCAGCACGTAAACTTCTCAGCTCCTTCTAGATCCGTGCAATCTGGGTTTCTTTGGGAGGTACCACCTCTTTTGCTTGAAACGAACGATGTGGCCCTGACTTGTACTTCATCTTGTTCTACAGTGCGCATTCGCATGGCTTTTGTGACAGCTTCAATTTCTACAGCCTTGACCAAAGCGCTCTGCGGCTAGATAGTGTCACGACTCGCTAAACCAGCTGAACGTCCAGGTCCACAATGCCTTCGACAAACTGACGAGCAGCAACATATTTCTGTGTCTCAATAGGACTGTTGACGAATGCTCGTTTAGTTAAGCTTCCTTGGCTTGCTGTGTCCGGTTGTACAATTGGCCATGCAACAGCTCTGTTAAGTGTGCATTTCCAAAACGTAGCTTTAGTGCAGATGTTATGTTATCATAGTCATGTAGATCTGACGAGCAGATTTTCCAAGACTGCTGCTGCAGAGTCTCTGAGCATTGATGTCAGCATACAAGATTTTTCCTCATTCGACCAGTTATTCATACGTGCGATGTTTTCAAATGTCCCATGACGTTTGTCCATTGTATGGATAGGGCTTTACTACTACGCCACTGTGTCTATCAGCAAAAGCGGGTCCTGCAGTTGTTAAACTACGCTCACCTGCACTAAATTCTCGCAGCTTCTCTCTGACCATTTCCTTGGTCTGATCTTCCACTTGCTGTAGCTGTTCCTCAAGGTGCTTTTGTGATGCTTCTATTGAACTAATATGCTGCTTTTGATTTTCTAATGCCTGAATTACGACACTCTTCAAGTCTGCGATTGCTTTGCCTTGATGATGCTTTAGGTTTCCTTCAAGGTTCATAACTGCCTCGTCCCGGTGGTGCTAAACGAGTCTACTGTTTGTAGATTTCCCTCTCAATCGTCTTTAATAAATAGGAATTATGATCTTTTTAATTCGAGGTATATTGATGTTTGTAAGGAGATATCTATTAATACAATGGAATTATAACAGCAAGACGTATAGCGTTTAAATAGTGTTTATCATTGTCAGACGATTATTTGTTTCTGGTGAATTCAGGAATATTTCGTAGCTCATAAATATTACAATATACAATCTCAATAATCCGAATACAGTGTATGTTTACTAAACGAGTCGGAATGTATGATTTCAGGTTCGGCCAAACGCTGGAGGAAGTTCGTGGATAGTGAGTGTCCCGAAAAGGAGAAGTTTCCAGGCGAATGGAAGAACAAATCCAGTCTGCAGAAGCTGTGCATCATGCGATGTCTCAGACCAGATCGAATGACGTACGCTGTACGGCTTTTCGTCGAAGAGAAACTTGGCAATAAGTACATTACTGCCAGATCTGTCGAATTCGAAAAGTCCTACGAAGAAACGAGTTCATCTACACCAACATTCTTCATTTTGTCACCAGGTGAGTTATATCTAGAGGTCTGGTATAAATTGACTCACCATGTGCGAGATCCATGAGTGAGAGAAAGACAGCAGGATAGTGAAGAACGTACATGTTAGAAAGAGCGCGCAAATATTTCACCGCTTCGGCAATCGGCCGCCACAGTTTTGGGGGTGTTACCGCGCATTGAACATTTTGTTTGAAACAGGATTTTGCGTTTTGGACAAGTATTTAAAAATATTAGAATCCGAATGGATTGCGTGAACGTGAACCCATCATTGTAAAAGTAATTATTGTTGTGTAGGAGAAAAATATAAATCATCCATCCACAAATTTCATTCTACCTCTGACTACCGAAACAAAGCACGAATTGCAATTACAAAATTTTTCGAATCCGAAAAAATACCAAAACAAACCAAATCCGTTCATACAAAATTTTTCGAATCCGAAAAACAAAAAAATACCAATGTAAACCAAGGGCGTTTATACTAAGGTCAGTTTCCATTTGAAGGCATAATCTGTGGAAAATATTCATACAATGGAAGTACGTAGGTGTAACATCGAATATCAGATTTGGTATGACAGCAGACGTAAGATACTAATAAATTTGGTGAATTATATTTATGGTGACAGATTTTCTAAAAGTTGAAAATGCTTGTCGAATATAATAAAATTTTCTTTCACTATGTTTGATTGAACATCTTTGTGACATAAACTAGAGACAAACAGTCGGAAAGTAGAGACACTAATGAAATTCGTTCTTGTAACACTGACAATTTAGATTTTTCAATTTTTTGAATAATTCTAGAACAATCGTTATCATGATACATCCCCCGCTGACTCGTGAAAACATAATTAAATTAATATTCTGCAAAATTGCATGTGAATTTGGTTCTTTCTATTGTTTCCTATCGTTCACACACGGTATTATGATAAAACCCTTGATCGATTAACCAATCCCATAGGTTCGGAAAAATCAAGAATAAATTCCAGTTACAGAAAATTGTATCAACTTTTGATAGCTGAATGATCTTTTATACTAGTTTCGTGTGCCATTTAACTACTATTGCGTAGCGATCGCACAGAGAGCTGATTTAGTGTGGCGCATAGAGCCGAAAATTTTATTATAGACTACGATCAAAGTGCAACTGAGTTGAAAACATGATTGTCCTAACCAATCTAAAATTTTGTGGAACATATTTGAGATTTTTCTGCTAGTGAGATGTTTGTCCTGATCATAGTGGATTTCTTTTTATTTGTATGTATGTATTTAAAGGTGCTTATTTTCTATGTACATTGAGTACACAAATTGGCGATGCGACGGCCAGCTTGCAGCTTATACAGGGTTATTCACGTTATTCGACACGGAGCATTATGGCTAAAGTATCTAATGAAAAAGAAAATAATAATTTCGGATGGAAAGAAACCCATTAAAGGTACATTTTAAAAATATTTTCATATTATACAGGGTGTCCCAAATGCACGAAATGTATCAAAGTTATGTTTTTTTAAATGGAACACCCCTTATATTATTGCATATTCAGATTCCTTGGTGAATTCTAGTGTGACTTTATGTATCACACATGGAACTTGAAGTGAACCGTTTAGGTGTAAATCACCATTTTCGGTATAAGTAGATACAAGGAAAAAATTGAATATCGCAGAGATTATAAAATTTGGAAGGCTGTGACTTTGCCGTATTACTAAGCATAAAATGCGCCAGCTTTGATGAGACTGTCAAATTTAAGTTACGATTATGCTTGGAGAAATCGGTCGATGAATTAAGGAAACTTCGATTAGCGATAACTTGATTTTTTCAAAAGGGAATGCCTAATTTTTTTTATACGGTTAAACGTAGAATTTGATAACCTTTCTAATGATGTAGGGTTGTGAAAATCAATCTCTGGTAGTTTTCATTTAATTTTGAATTTTCAAACAAATCGGCGTTTCTCAATTTGCCTACCTATAAGCAACGTAGCAGGCCATGAAATATAAACAAAAACCTGTTCAGGTATAGAAGAAAACAACTAACTTAGCTGAAAAATACACACGAATTGGACTAAAGGGACAAGAATATAATAATTACTCACAACAAATAAAGTCTAACCAGAAACAACGGCGGTAACATATCTTTGGTCAAAGAGAAGCTGGAGTATGGCAGAAATGGATTTTTTCACGGCCTACTAAGTAAGCAGTTTATTATTTTCATAATAAAATTTCACATTTAATGATATAAAAAAGTATGCAATTCTGTCAAAACTCAAGTCAAAAGTACTTCTGACTGGAGTTCTGAAAATTCTTCAGTACCTATTAGCAAGGTCGCAGAAAATGAAGAATGAATTAAAATTTGTTCAAATTATAAAACATAACTTAAATGGCAGGAAATTTAAATCTGATTTGTCAGTATTCCTTTTTTGCAATATTGCTAATAGATATTGAAAAATAGAAGGGCTCTAGTCAGAGGTATCGACTTCGACGCAAATTAGTACTTTTTTACATCATTACATATGATTGATAGTTGCGTGCTGGAGCAACAGTCGCTGGTTGTTTCTGTTTCATGTCAGGGTTTTTAATTGTCTTGAGAATTTTTAACCTCTAGTAAATTGCAGTAGCCAGTAGACTGCAAAAAATCTCTATTACTGCCATACTCCAGCTTCTCTTTGACCTTAGAGATGGTATCGCAGTTGTTTCTGGGAGAGTTGATTTGTTGTAAGGAATTTTTATAATCTTGCCTCTTTAGTCTAGTTAGTGTGTATTTTTCAGCTGTGGTTGTTTTCTTCCACCTGAGGAGGTTTTTGTTTATACTTCATGGCGTGCTACGTTGCTTATAGGTACGAAAATTGAAAATCGCCGATTTGTTTGAAAAATTAAAATTAAACGAAAACTACCAGAGATTGATATTCACAACCTGATATCATTAGAAAGCTTATCAAAGTCTACGTTTAACCGTATAAAAAAAATTAGGCATTCCCATTTGAAAAAATCAAGTTATCGCTGATCGAAGTTTCCTTAATTCATCGACCGATTTCTCCAAGCATGAACGTAATTAAAATTTGACAGTCTCATCAAAGCTGACGCATTTTGTGCTTAGTAATGCGGCAAAGTCACAGCCTTCCATATTTTATAATCTCTGCGATATTCAATTTTTTCCTGATATCTACTTATACCAAAAATGGTGATTTACACCTAAACGGTTCACTTTAGGTCCCATGTATGATACGTAAAGTCACACTAGAATTCACCAAGGAATCAAAATGTGCAATAATATACGGGGTGTTCTATTTAAAAAAACATAACTTTGATACATTTCGTGTTTTTGGGACACCCTGTATAACATGAAAATATTTTTAAAATGTAGCCTTTATGGGTCTCTATCCATCCCAAATTATTATTTTCTTTTTTATCAAACACTTTAGCCATAATGCTCCGTGTCGAATAACGTGAATAACCCTGTATATCATATTATGAATGAAGATGGCAATATCAACATGTCAAAAGATACTGAGGATTTTATAAATAACTGTCACGTATGTCAGACAAATCAAAGATTACTCCAAAGAAGAAACTCATATGCCCCATGAATTACCTAGTCGTGCAATTAATTCACTCATATTTTTTTAGTATCAGCGAAAAGGTTATCTTTTATCTGTTGATGCATATTCAAGATGGATAGAGGTTGTCCAAACAAAAACAAAAACATCTAACGAACTTATTACAATATGCAAAATAAATTAGAACAATTTGGCATTCCAGATAGGATGTTTGCAGACAACAACTCCTATAATTCTTATGCACTCAGATCATTTGCAGATGAATTAAATTTTGTACTGGTTTTTACGAGTAGTAGCACATACCATCACCAATCTAATGGACTAGCAGAAAGGCATATTGGAGCAGTTGAAGGTATGCTCAAAAAGGCAAAAAAGCCTGCTGATATGCCTATATTCCTCATGCAATATCATACCACAGCCTTACCTACAAATAACCTTATCTAGTTTCTGAATCGCATAATAAAAACCAAAATATCGGTTTACTTTGCGACGGTTAATCTCTAGTTTGTGTTACAAAGATATTCAATCGAACATGGCGAAAGAAATTTGAATTATATTCGACAAACATTTTCTACTTTTAGGAAATTTGTCACCATAAATAAAATTTTCCAAATACCAAATCTGAAATTCGATATTAGGAAATAAATGCGGGCGGTCAGCAGTTATTTGTAACTCATCGAACAATTCTATTTTCAAGTCACACATGCATGCTCCCACTCTATGAATATTTTGCAAAGTTTATGTCTTCAAACGGAAACTGATCCTAGACGTTTTCTCCTAGTATGAAGGCCCTTGGTTGATAGTATTCTTTGGTTTTTCGGATTCGAAAAATTTTGTATGAACGCCTTTGGTTTATTTTGGTATTTTTTGGTTTTTCGGATACGGAAAATTTTGTAACCGCAATTCGTGCTTTGACTTTGCCTTGCTTTGAACAGTGGCAAGGAGAACAAAATTTTTGGATGGGTAATTTCAATTTTTCGTCTAACCCGCAAGAGGTATATCAGTTGCACCAAACGCAGGCTCTGGCCAGACTACACTGTAAGTCTGCTGGTTATGGCCATTGGATCCCAAGGTGGAATGAGGAATACGCTGCTCTCTGCACTGCGCAAAATACCGGTGTGCCGTGCGGCGGCGCACATCTTAGCCGCCAGAATGCAGCAGGCAGTCATCCTTGGTCTATTTAGGGCGCACGATTCGCGGACCCAGTGATTGCTCACCTCACGGTGTGAGGAGTAGTCATTGGGTAATGGAACAGCAGCTCGGTGTGTCGGAGCCCGGGCTGCACTTTTTGTTTTGTATAATATAATAACTTTATTTCCCATCAGTTTAAATGAAAACTAAAACTATAAACATACAGGACAGTAAATACCAAGGGAAATCTCAAGGGGGAGTTCACACGAAGTGCTCTTCCACTCAGCCCTTGCACAAAATAAAGATTTTTGTAGTAAAAAGCATAAAACTAAATCTAAACTAAGACTAGGATTTCTTAATTTTCTAGGTTGGGTCATCTAAGGGCAGGTTATGATCGTATTAACAAATTCTCAATTAAAACTTTTTTAAATTCATTAGGGTTGTGGCTTTTAAGCGTAGGTGTCAGAGCACTGTATAAAACATATATATGTTGAATCTAAAAAAAAATACGTATTATTTTGACGTATAATCGACGGAGCAGTGCCACCTCCTATAAGACTATAATTATTTTGAGAATGATGAGTTCATGTTCATGCATATCATGGCCCAAGACGGAGAAACTTATTTCAAACGAATTGTTCAATGCGCGGCAACATCTTCAAAAACGTGGCGGCCAGCGGTGCGATATACGCGCGCTCTTTCTGGTATGTAGGTACGTTCTTCACTATCTTGTTATCTTTCTCTTACTCATGGATCTCGCAGATGGAGAATCGATTTAGACCAAACCGGTATAATATGCTTGTTAAGCTTATGAAATTACCTGGTTAATGATAAACTTTTGACTACGATTTCTTGATGTTTCCTGTCTAACTTTACATACAACACGCAAAACGTCGGTCTGTCTGCTGGTTATCATTGGCTTGTGTATAAATTATGAAAGGAATAAAGTATGGTAATGCCCATGAAACCTTATCCGCCTAGCACCAACGAAGTAATAATAAAAAAAAACCAGTATTCATAGGTCCCTCTATGCTTATTTATCTGTTAGTGACCATTAAAAGGCCCTCGAGTACTGTTTATATAAATGTGATAAACGACAGTTTGTAGCATTGTCGGATTGTAAAAGTACAGCCGAAAAAATACAATACGGCAAACATAAAATGA
The DNA here is from genome assembly GCA_951848785.1 of Callosobruchus maculatus. Classification (NCBI taxonomy): domain Eukaryota; kingdom Metazoa; phylum Arthropoda; class Insecta; order Coleoptera; family Chrysomelidae; genus Callosobruchus; species Callosobruchus maculatus. Next base: position 5,069,580 of record CATOUR010000042.1, on the reverse strand, counting down.
ACAAATGATAGTAGCTGAATTATAACACTACAACTAAAACAGAGAACAAAATAACAAATGCAGGGTAAGTCTTAAGTTGATATTTATTACCTATATAGAAGTCGTTAAAATAAACACCTTTTTCAAATAACTTTTTTCGGAAAACTGTAAAATAAGCGCGATACAGTATAAGAAAGGTATACTTGGGCTAGTGTATCAAGGCGTACGTTGCTCGATTTCTTGTCGCAACGATTGGGCATTCCTATCTGTCAGATAGTGCAGTAGTTACTTTTTGTTAATTGTTGTTAATTTCTAATTGATTGGCGTATAAGTTGTAAGTGAATCGTTTTGGAGCTACAGTTGATTTCACAAGGTGGTGTATGTTTTGTTTGCCGTTTATTAAGTGTCAAACCATGGCCGACTCTACACTAGGCCGGAGCCTTAGATGTGGCAACGTGGCTTAGCTGTCAGATAGTTGGCCTATAGTTTCAGAATAATTATTACATTTTATATGCATTAGAGTTCATCTGGGTTAATAAATTAGGAAAAATACTTTTTAGAACTACTACTATTAATACCACTTACATCTGATGTCTGTTTCATCACAGTCAGACACTACAAAATAAAAATAAACGCAACCTGTTTCCTGCTGCCACTTCCACTTCCACTTAAATGAACACTCAATTTACTTTGTAAATTGTCACTTGAGCTAGAAAATTCACTATTAGGTCACTGTGAAGCCATTCTTGCTGGTCTTGATTCCCTTTCACTATCAAATATTTTCGTAGGTATGCCCCATATGCATGCCCAGATGAGTTCTATTAAATGTATTTTTCTATGATATTTGGGAGGCCCAAAAAACATTATAGGTACCACATTGTGCTTTAAAATAGGTCTTATCCTTTGAAATGTTTGTAAATTATTGTCTTTATCCTTATAAATATAACCAGCCCTTCCGAGGAATACCTTTCACCCACTTCTGTTTATGTCCCTTATTGAACGCACAATTGCTAGTGCAACCTGGTACTACATACTTTCCAGGAACCTTTTTAACTTTATAGTTTCATTTGTGCAGGTGAATAAGTAGAAACACATTAAAAATCACCTTGCAACGTTCTTTTTACTCTGGAATAAGGTTATGTTGGGCCATGGTTTGGTATGTCCTCTACTGGGCTGCAACCTAGTACTACACGCTTTGCAGGCATCTTGTTATCTTTATAGTTTCGTTTGTGCAGGTAAATAAGTAGAAACTCATTAAAAATCACCTTGCAACGTTCTTTTTACTCTGGAATAAGGTTATGTTGGGCCATGGTTTGGTATGTCCTCTACTGGGCTGCAACCTGGTACTACACGCTTTGCAGGCATCTTGTTATCTTTATAGTTTCGTTTGTGCAGGTAAATAATAAGAAATACATTAATAATCACCTCCCAACCATATTTTCTGCTCTGGAAGAATACACATGACATAACAACAAATAAAAGCTCGGCCCGCTGATTCAGTGTTGCCATATTTCATACTCCGGCCTAGTGAGTAAAGTCGGCCATGGTCAAACGGATGTGTTTAACCTAAAGCAGTAGCTAGACAGTTTAATGCTACTGATCCTGGAAGAAGTTCAACATATAAGTATGCAGCAAACATTTTTGGAAGTGGGTTAGATTACCAATAAAACACCTTGAATAATTTTAAGTAACATGCTTTTACGGAAACAAGGAGAAATTCGTCCAAAATTATATAAAGAGGGATACCTGCTTCCATTCTAGTACACAGATCCTCATCCTACCGATGGTCGGTACCTATTTCAATTTAGTATTAAATATTCTCTTAAAATTGGATTTTTCCAGACTTAAAAAAAAATGTTGTAAAATGAATCTGTTTGGAGGTACAATTAATTTCAATTCAATTTAATAATCATGATAACAGTAAGCCTATTCACACAACAAATCGCACAGGCCGTGATAACGTTATGTTTTAAAAATAAATAACATGCGATTAAAATCACAAAATATTGTCGAAATTATATCAGTAACAAACCAGTGTATTAGGTGTTCAAACTGACTTCCATTAGTGATGCCATGCAATGCTACAATCGAGTTTCAAATGCTTCTATCAGATTATGTAATGTTTCTGGACGTTTCTTATTGATGCCTTTTTCAGGTGTAAATCCTTTGAAAGATGTTGAAAAGATGGGCAAGAAATTGGGCTTCATATTTGATAAGGGCAATTTCCACAGCGTCTCATTAGGCCAAGGTCAAGAGATTGTGGCAGAGAATGCCATGGATATTGCAGCAGAGCAGGGTCATTGGGTTATCCTACAGAATATTCATCTGGTACAGAAATGGTTAGCCACGCTAGAAAAGAAGATGGAGCAGTGCAGCGAAAATGGACATGAGAATTATAGGTTCGCAAATTTACTGTTAATCTAATATCCGAATAGAGACGTCCTTCACCGAACCGGTTAATGGATGAAAAGCATTTTATATTAAATTTAATATGTTAAAAAACATATCGCGAGTGGGTTGGCTGAAAAACTTCAGTCCAGGATATGATTAACTAAATATTGAAAAATTAATTTTTTTTAAACATTTCACTGGTTTGGTTAACAGACAAATGACATACCAATCGAAAACATGAAGCCCATAAAATATGCAAACGTTAGGTTGGCTACGTTTTTCCCGTCCCAACTATAGGGTAGGCAGGTATAAACAGGTACATCAATAAGAGTAATTTGCACCGGTGTGGTTAATGCATGAAACTGGTATCAAAATAAAGATAATTTTATTGCCAACACGTCGATATAGGGTTGTCTGCAAAAAATCGGTCCGGAATTCCGGTTGTCGAATTTTAAAGATCAAAATACTGCTGCCAGTGAATACGCGCGCCAGAGAGGTCCGAGCGAACTATCCCGTGTATTAACAAAGGACGCAGCATAGCAGCTGCGTGTAGCTCGACCATTTAATGAAAGAGAGTGCGCATGTCATGCGTCCGTGAAATTGAAAAGGATAGCGATACACCCGTAAAAGCTGTGCAATATTCTGGAGCACTAATACTTTATCAATATTAAATTAGGTTATTAAGCTATTAAGTATTAAAAGATATATGAAATGTGTAACATTCATAAAATCAAAATATATGGATGTTATAAATGTTTTTTTCATTAATCAATAACTTGCATATGTGTGTATATATTGCATGTGATAATAAAATACATTCATATTTTTTAAATCAAAAAGTGATGAAGATACATATATAAAACTTATCTCAAAAATTGTGTTTGTTCTATCAGCTGCGTAAATAAAAACCAAAAAAGCAAAAGTTCAAAGCCATCAGAAAACTAAAACGAATAAATAAATAAAAAAATAAATAAGTGTATATTTACACCAATAATAAATATGTTTTGTTATATACAAAAATTTTATTCTAAATATTATTTTAAATAACCGTCGAAAAACCAGCCACAGTTTTCAGGCTGCAGTTTTACGCATACAGGGTCCGTTACATTAAGCCACATGGAATTGACAAAAATGGTTCTTTAAATTTTTTGTTGCAGTGATCTCCAGCATGGTGGTATTGTGTTACAGTCAAAACTTTTGATTTTCTTTAAAAACTGTTCGCTGTTTTCTCTTGCGGAGTAATTTAAAAAAAAAATCCTAAATCTCGCATCATTTACCCTGGTGCAGCATTTTATGCCATATATATTAGAAGTAAATTTTTGGACGATGTCCATTTTTTCTTCTATGAAAATATCGGCTTCATCTGTTAACGATGTGAAAACCGTTTGGAAATTTTTTCAGTTTTGGAAAACAGCTTGAAAGGTCTTACTTTTCCTCTATTATAAAATGCTGCCGTATAATCGCAGCCTGTAAATGCATGGAAAGCAGGTAAACTTTCACATAACGTCGTTCCCAACTTCAATGCTAACTCGGTACAATTAAGGCAATCAAGATGCTTGTTATTTGTCTTCTTTGTTGCTGAATTCGCTAGCCAAATTTCTGTTTCCGAAATTTTGCGCATATTTCCCAACAAAATTATCAAATCGTCGGTATCAGAGGCTTTTATTAAAATTTTTGAGCCTAGTGCCACCTTATGAGTATGAAAAATTAAAAATTGGTATGTGACTTGTCTATTAACAAACTGGTGAAATGTTTAAAAAAATTAATTTTTCAATATTTAATTAATCGTATCCTGGACTGACATTTTTCAGCCTACCCACTCGCGACATGTTTTTTAACCTATTAAATTTAATATAAACTGCTTTTCATCCATTAACCAGTTCGGTGAAGGTCGTCTTGTATTCGGATCTTCTACTATGTTGCAATATCCGCTATTACCACAGACCATAGTTATTCCAGAACAGCTAGCAGAAAATATATTACAAGCTCAGGAGCATTTTGCCAGTTAGCAACTTCTGAAACATCTGTTTGGACCACACGTCTGGAAATACATTCTAATTGTCTGACTATGACGAATTTTAGGACATAGATCATCCAACCTGACCACCCGCGGTTCAATCTAAGATGCACTTTGATTCAGTAACAGAAAAGTGGCCGTGAGATAAATGCGGATATAAGTATTTATTTATCAATCCCACTCGCTGAAATAATAATTGGGAGGGGTATAATTATTTTTTAATCGACAATTTATTGGATATGTCAATTCTTCCTGTGTGTAACTTATGGACTACTTGAATTCAATCATTTCCGAGTACCTGATTTCTGAAGATAACAAATAAAACATATCAGTAGAGCTTTTGGTGTGCCAGGACTGACACAGTAAAATTGATTTGCTACATAGAGACTGGTACAACATTTTGTTTTTGTTTTTGTCTCCTCACTTTGTAAATTTTACCAACAATTTATTGTGTGAGGCTTTCGCGGCCATCGTCCAATGAAATTGTGGTTCTTGGGTTTTTAGGCCAGCGTCGTTTACCGTCAAAGCTTGACGTTTCGCCACCACTTCGGCGACTTCCAAAATGTTTTGGAAATCGCCGAATTATTGTATAGTAATGCTGTATCTGTTATGTAGTTTAATATTACTTCTTTCTCAAACTAAAGATTATACCTGAGCGCTGAGCCATCTGCTGATCCACAAGAATGTGTCATACCACAAGGTATCCTAGAATCCTCCATAAAAATCACGAATGAACCTCCTACTGGGATGCATGCAAACTTGCACAAAGCTTTGGATAACTTCACACAGGTAAAGCTATTCTTTCTTTATACACAATTTCTTCTAGCACTGTACGTACATCATGCGTTGATATCCAGATATTTGGAAGGCTACGCAATAAGCTAGCAGCGCTAGTCTGTCAAATACAGCGATCAGAAAAATGTCTAGAAACGAGTTTCCATGAAAACCCCGAAGACTATGACTAAGAATACTTGTTAGTTTAATACTAAAAAAAACGAGTAAAAAAATAAACACCTCAAGTAACCCGGTTTTTGCTAACCCATTTCACTAAGGTCAGATGTTCTTTATTCGCACAAGCTTCTGGTAGCTTCTTAATTTTACGGCAAAATGATGAGAGAGGTGGATAGTGGACATGTTTGCCATGAGTGAACGAGACAGATAGTGACGCCACTTTTAGAAAAGTCAACAAAAATAAGTAAAATTAATAAAATAATGAAAAATCTTGACCTAGCATAGTTTAGGTTTATTGGATTAGAAGTCAGATAGGGAAATAACATTTTTTATTTTAATAAAAGTTTAAATTGTGTACCATCAGCCTCAATACTTGCCCTACATTTTCTTAAAAGAAAGGTCTACTTATTAGCCGGGCACATTTAATACGAGAAGACAGATCCCAGTATCGCCTTAAAGTAAGCTTGTGGACCGGAATTTTAAACGACAAAATTATTGGGCTTTTTCAGCTGCCTGAGAATTTAAATGGCACGAATTACCTACATTTTTACTATGAAATTTACCAACTTTGTTAGAGGACGTACCACCATTAAAGCGGCCTACAGGCGTTGATGTAAGCTGCGATTCCTCAATCGACTCAGGGTTTCATGAAACTTGCATCAGTTGCATAAATTCCTACTCTAATCGAAACCTGTTGCGATATCTGAATCGACTTGATATTTCGTGCACGTTTCATGCAACACAAGAATTGTAGGGTGGGCTTATTTTTTTGCATCGACGCAATACTATACAAGTTGGAACCTGCATCACTGCATCAGCGTCACCGGCTCGGCGACATGGCTCACAGACCATAGTAGGATTCCAGAATCTGCATCGCTGCAAGCCGCAACTGATATCAAATTCGTGATTCAGTACCACACACCTTGCTACTTGCGTTATGAAACGTAGAAGTCGATACCTGAACCGCAGCATGCATCAACGTCTGTAGACCGCCTAAAAGATCGTCGCCATATGAGGTATCGACAAGATGGCTGCCCAGCGCATTACGCAGTGCAAGTAAGAGGTTTCCTTGATCAAAACTATCCGGGAGGTGGAGGTGGACGTTCAGGCACTATCTCGTGGTCAGCCCGTTCCCCATATTCAAAACATCTAGTATTTTATTACTGGGGCGTTCTCAAAGAAAAAATCTAAATCCCATTGAGAGCGTAGCCGAGCTGCGTAAACGAATCTGTTAAGCTGCTGAGGACATGAACTCCCGAGGATATGCCTTTATAATAAGTAGATCTTTTTTAAGAAGATGTAGGACGTCTATTAAGGCTGATGGTAAACAATTTGAGCATTTATTGCCTGACTAAACTAGGTCAAAATTTTCATTATTTTATTAATTTTAACTATTTTTGTTGAACTTGCTAAAAGTGGCGTCACTATCTGTCTCGCTCACTCATAGCAAATATGTTCATTATCCATCTCTCTCATTATTTTGCCGCAAAATTAAAAATCTACCAAAAGCTTGTGCGATTAAAGAACATCTGATCTGACTGAAATGGGTAAGCAAAAATCGGGTTACTTGAGGTTTTTATTTTTTTACTCGTTTTTCTTAGCATAAAACTAACAAGTATTGTACCATTTTACAATCCTGGTTAAATGTGTCAAATTATAATGGAACTTGTCAAGACACTTTAGTGCATTTTTTTTAAAGGAGGGTCTTTCAAGTTTGACAAACTTTGAAAATTTTAAATTCATAGTTTAACTAATAATTAGTCTTCATTCTAGAAAGCTTGGGGCAATTGTGTCATTATTTCTGAATGTGCTTCTAGAAATGTTACTTAGGGTTACGGTTCCAAAGCCTAAATGAACAAAAATAATAAAAGTTAACCACAATAACCGAAAAATTGTTATAATTTGACCAAATTTCTAGGTTTTTTTTTAAATGACCATAATTTTCAAACTGCATGGAACAGTTTTTTTCTGATTTTTCTCATGATAGTTACAACCAATCCTGTCACCCCGTTGTGGATTGACGTTGACTTTTGGGACACCCTGTATAAAGGCTGTCGCTCATTTGTCCGTCACGGCCCGACCCGATGCTATCCATCGCCCACTTTGCGGCTGACGAAATCAACATACCGTTGTTTTTTTAGTACCGTGTAGCAGTCACAGATGTACCATGTTTGAGAGCAGCAGTTCTGATAAGGAATTCATAGTAGTGGGTCGTGACTGGAGTGTTGGCAGAACAAGAAAATAACAAGAGAATAGTGGCGGCTCGTGTCAATTTGGAGAGGTAGTGCCAGAATGACAGCCAAAATTTCAAACCCTCACAATTAAAATTGGAAAAAAATATTTACAGTTAGCCGATAAGCCGAATTGAACTGAGTTTTTATGTTCGATTTAGCAAGCGATAAACTGAAAACATTATTAATATGCACTTTAGATTTTTCATGGGTCTTCATTTTCTCCTATATATGAATAAGATGATCCGTGCGTTTTTTCGTCCAAGTGGCATCGCCTCCAAATAGAACACACACAAAACAAAAGAGCTGGTTAACTTCCTCACAGTCACTTATCCAATTGTTTTTATCATAAATAGTTTTATTAAATTTACAGCAACGCGATTTCTGTCCACTATCAATAAGTTTTTTAATTTTTAAATCAGCGGTTGTACGTCCTAATTCCGTTTTTCTTCCAGCGGAAGATTACTAAATGAGTTTATTGATGCGCCAATTTTATTCATTTTCGCTCCAATGATATACTTTAATTAAACACAAAAGAGATACCGACCCGAAAAGAGCGCACGACTCACTGGCACTAATAAGATCTAAATTTCAAACCTTCAACGAGAAAAATCGACATCAGCATCAAACCTAAACAAATCGAAACTGCTGAAACAAAACAAAAATAGTGAACCATTAATGGAAATATGGATAATGTGCCTCGCACGATCTACTTCGGATTTTCGCATTTGAAATCTATCCAAACGTCCAGCATAACATTATCTCTGTCACTCATAAGCGTTTGTGATAAGATTTCTCTCACTCTGTGTGTGCCTTACAAGAGCGGCACGGTCGCGTTGCGTCATCAGCAGCTCTCATCATGTGAGTTGCCACGATGCCACGTGTTGCCTGTTGCAAGCATTTATGCGCTGAGGCGCTATTGCTATTTCATATAAAACAGAAAAAGTCATTGGAAACCAACATAGAATAAGAAACGTTTAAGAGATAGATAAATATGTTTTTTTCGAAAATTAAGGTAGTGCCATGGCACTGTGGCACTACCTCACCAGCCGCCACTGCAAGAGAAGCATGTGGGTCCACCCCGTTAATGAAAAGAAGAGCGTAATTTTGGGCATTCCAACATCAATTCAATGAGCTGAAAGATCTTTCGTCGTCCATTTTCAGATCCTATGTCCTCTTTCACTATCAAACAACTGCTAAGATATTCCTAAATAAATCATTCGCCCTACTTTGGAAGGACGGCGATGCGCTCACTTGACCGGTCCGTCACGGTGGCGATTCTACAAGATATACCCCATCTGAGCAAAAGCTCCACCTCCCGGATTGTGTCGCGTTTCGACAGCAGCCTCAATACAACGCTATGCCCCTTATCAACACATCCTACTGAACCATATCCGATGTCAGCACAGTTTCGCATTTTTATTACGAGATAATCCGATGCAATACCTAATCATTTTGATTAAAGTGACTGTTGACGCGGAAACTGACACAAGCTGGCAACCATGCTAGCCAGCGAGGAGATAGCAGATTGTACCGCAGCGCTGCAGCACCGACGCGCAAAGTCATTGATTGAATAAAAGAACACTAAAGTATCGTTTAGAGTGCGGTAAGGTAAGAGGTAACGTAAGACGTAGGAAAATAAACCTATGGAATCAGATGAGAGTCTTTATAGTCGTAACGTTTCTTCTTACGTTACGACTATAAACACTCTCATCTGATTCCACAGGTTTACTTTCATACCTCTTACCTTACCTCTTACGTTACAGCACTATAAAGGCACCCTTATAATCCTGTTTCAACGTCAAAGAAAGATCAAACACGCCGCCGCTCGCTGGCTGTTACTTCTCGTTAGTTCTGTTATTCTCGGCTAGTACCCCTTACAACAGTCTGCAGTACTAATTTGGTCAACGCATTAGATCCAGTGTAAAAAACTACGAATAAAGACGGCTAACTTTTACAACTAAATAACACAGTTACAATGCCGTGAATAGCAAATTACGTATTTTCTAGCATATTTGTTGAATGTATGGCAGTCATGCAAAACATGGTACATGCACCTTATGCAGAAGGCGCTGCACCTTATGCAGAAGGCGCTTTTGCCGTTTATCGTGGATACTGAACCTACGGAAGCTCATCTATCCGACTTCCCTCACTCGACCATAAATAGCTGTTAGCGACCACGACAACAAATTGGGTTTACTTATAACTGTATCTCACGCTCAGTTGGATTTTATGTAACATGCAGATGTAAACAACGTAGCAAATTCACATCAAAGATGCTCATACGAATAATTTATTTAGGAAACCTTGGAAATGTGTGCGAAGGAAGCAGAGTTCAAGGCCATCCTATTTGCACTTTGCTATTTCCACGCCGTAGTTGCAGAGAGGCGGAAGTTTGGTCCTCAGGGATGGAACAGAAACTATCCATTCAACGTTGGTGATTTGACAATAAGCGTCAGCGTTCTGTATAACTATCTTGAGAATAACAATAAGGTAAGCCGATTAAAATTTTCCCTCAAACCAATGCGGGAATGCGGGAGACGGAGCGGCAGATGGACAATCGTAGATTGTGGTACCAGTCCTCGAACGTAACAGATATTTAATTTCATATAGTCAATCTATAGATTTTTTAACCTAAATGTTGTGTGTGATGAAATAATTGACGAATATATTCCATGTCGTATTTTCTAACTTAAGCAACAATCTCAACAAACTTTCCCTGATGATGGAGGCATAGTTCTCCGAAAGCTTGGAATTCAGTTTAAAGGGTACACTTCGCTTTAATATAATTTTTTCCGCTTCCCAGCTATAGCTAATTCTGTTTGCAAGCATGGTATATAAGCATATAAATAAATATAAACAATAAACAACATATTAAAGGGCCGGTTAGAGGAAACCGTGTAGCTCATCGCACGTGATTCATCCCACTTATACAGGGTTAGGGTAAAGTATGGAACCAAGCAAATAACTTTGGAACGGAAAGGACGATATTGCTGAAAATTTGCAGGCAAGTGTAGTGACGTCTAGTACATCGGAAGACATTATGTTAGTTATTAATGTACCTCCGGTTTAACCAGAAGTACCGTCAACTTTTTTAATTTAAATGGGACACCCTGTATATTTTTGCAGATTTCAATACATCTTTTTCTTCCGAATACGTCCATAGTGGGTTTAGTATTTATTTCTCACAAATTCGGACGTGGCGGTCTGCGGTCTTTATTTTTTGTATTTTAGTCACCGTCAAACGTGTTGTAGGACCCCTGTCGGGACGTAAATCATTAAAAGTTGACATACTTCTTTGTGATTTCTCACGCGATCGCCAAAACCGACTTTGAATGGCCGGCATTTTAAACACCTGAAATGATAAAGAAGCTTTATCTTTCCCGTTTTTACAGAAACTAATACTAAATCCACTGTGGACGTATTCGGGAAAAAAGATGTATTAAAATCTGCAAAAATATACAGGGTGTCCCATTTAAATTAAAAAAGTTGACGGTACTTCCGGTTAAACCGGAAGTACATTAATAGCTAAAATAATGTCTTCGGATGCACTAGACGTCACTACACTTGCCTGCAAATGTTCAGCAATATCACTCTTTCCATTCCAAAGTTATTTGCTTGGTTCCATACTTTATCCCAACCCTGTATATAGATTTCAATGATTTTCTTTGTGATTGTTATAATAATGTTATGGTATGCAGGGAGACCATTTTTTGAATCAGGTGCGCGGAACCCCTTTTTGTAACCCGCCGCGCTTCAATCGTCCGTCAATAAAAGCACGTGCGCTGAAAGATAAAGCATTCACTGACATTTTGGCTTTCCCTTTCCCTTTTGGCTTGAAGGCTTATCAAAGTAAAAAATATTTAACAAAACATTAACTGAGTTTGATCCATAAACCGCTAATGTCTTTGCAAACTTACATACTTCCTAAGTAAAAGAATGATCATGAAATCTTAACAACACAGAGTGCTGTACCTCCAATGTCGATAAATCCTAAATGAGAGTCAGTCTGCAACCGCAAGTAACATTATTTCATAAGAACACCTGGGAAACCCTATGATCCACTCCTTGGTACTGAGACGCTTCTACAAAAAACTATAGTACCGTCTAAATGCGTTCGTCCTGTGTTATAACTTTGTCAATAACAGTCGTACCAGAAAAAGTATTTATCTATTCTATACTCGTATATTTAACCATACTCAGTGTCAGTCCGGAAGTTTTTTTTTATGGTGGGCCTCCCGCAAAGGCTGAAAGCCTATGGCGCTGTGGAAGCGCTGCGAGAGTATAAGTATCGGTTCACGTTAGATTTGAAACGCTGCAGGTTGTAGCCGTCGGGAAACAAATTCCCCGGCAGCTGATTCCACAGCGTCGTTGTTCTCCAAAAGAAGGAATGCTGGAGGAGACTGGTTCGGGGAGTAAGGACCTGGACCTGGTAAGGATGAGCTCGCAGAGCTTCTCTAGTGTTCCTGGTTCGGACGGCCTGTGGTATTATCATCTGAGAGAGCTCACTCGAACATCTTCTGTGATAGAATCTGTAAAACAGGGATAGGTCAGCTACCCTCCTTCGATGTTCCAGGCTGTGGAGGTCCTTTGTGAGGTTAGGCGTATCGATTAGTCTAATCGCTCTTTTCTGGATAGTGTCCAGAAGCTTTAGACAGTGCTTCGGAGCGCATCACCACACATGGTAGCAATACTCCAGCGATGGTCGGATCTGTGGCTTGTAGAGCAGCAGCAGTTGCTCTGGTGTATACAACTTCCTACAGCGGAACAAAACTCCAAGCTTCTGGGATGCCGTTTTGGCAATACTGATGACGTGGTCGTGCCAGGACATGTTATTGTTGATGTTGATTCCCAAAAGCTTGACGGAAGGTGATTCGACTATGATGGGGTGACCCTCCATTTCCACGGTTGGTAGTAGAAACAAAAACAGCTTCTTGACTCCGCTGTCAATGTCACCTATACCAGCTTTTTGTCATATACTTTATACTTACATGAAGACTACAAAACTGACCAAAACTCGGTAAAAAGTATAAGATAAGTTTCAGGCACTAGGTTCCCTTATTTATAACATTTTTTTCTTCTTTGGTTTAGAGGTTGGTAGATACCTTACTGTTTCTTTGAATATCACCGAAAATAGTATTAAGCAGTGCCCAGGAACCACAAAAAAGGCAAGGTCACGGTGCTTGCCGTGTCGTACCATGTGTTGGAAGTAACTAAACTATAATGAAATATATATTAGCTGTCATTAGTATTATTTATTTTTTGTAGGTACCTTGGGAGGATCTAAGGTACCTTTTTGGAGAGATTATGTACGGGGGACACATAACAGATGATTGGGATCGTCGGCTTTGTCGGAGCTACTTGCTGAATTACATGCAGCCTGAGCTGGTCGAAGGTGAACTAATGATGGCACCGAGTAAGTATTCACGGATAGTTGGTTATCCGCAAAGAACAGTTTTTACTATAGGCACTACTCGAACCAGTGCGTAGGCATACAGTAGGATAACATTTGAAATTTTTGTTTTCGAATTCCTGATGAGTGGCGCAGTGAAATGTTGGCCTATTTTCATAGCAATGCCTCTTCATACCTTCTTCATATCCCCGCGAGTGTGATACATTCTTTAGTGAATGAATGAATAAGGACCAGAGGCTGTCCAGCACGGAATGTGGCTGGTGCATAGCCCTTTTGCGCCTCTATCCGCGCTAGTTCCTAAGACCTGCCCTTTTGGCAAAGGCAAGTACATCCTTAGGTCCTATCCGTTTTATCTCTATTGGTTCCAAGTTTATTGAGCCCAGCATAGTCTGCCTGTGATAACCCAGGGTTTCACAGTGACACCAGATGTGTGCCGAGGATTCTTCCTCTTGACCACACCACGTGCACGTTGGGTCGTTGACCACCCTCATCACAAACAAGTGACGCCTGAAGGTGTTGTGACCCGTTAATAAGCCTACCAGCAATTTCAAGTTACTCCTATCCAGAGAGAGACAAAATCGTCCTATTCTCTCTGCACGCCCTGCTAATAGCTCCCGAACCTGACGGAAATGACCAGAGATGTTATTCCATCTCAGAGAGTGTTGATTCTGGATCCACTCTCCAGTTGTTTTCCTAATCAAGTTTGCAGACAGTCCTAAGGCTGGTTCCGGGCCCACGAAACTGTTTCCGGAGCCCATCCTAGCCAGATGATCCGCCATTTCATTACCCTTTACCCCAGCGTGCCCAGGTACCCACATCAGTGATACCTTGTGTTTAGCTGAGATGTCGTCAAGAGCCCTCCTGCACTCCAGGACCACTCCCGACGTTATTTTCCAAGCACTCAGTGCTTTGATGGCTGCCTGACTGTCAGAGCAGATAGTAATCCGCCTCCTAGACCCGTCAATGTCCCGAATACGATTTACACAGGCCAGTATCGCATAGACCTCAGCCTGGAATACTGTGGTGTGCCCCCAAGAGGGAATGAAAGTCTTGTATGGGGTCTGTAGACCCCCGAGCCCGAGCCCTCTCTAGCGAGTGAACCGTCCACAGACCTGTCCTCCTCCTTCGATGAGTTGCCTTTCCCTAGACTCCCACTCTTCCCTTGACGGGATCACCACCGTGAATTTGCGATTGAAGCGATGCGGAGGAGAAACTATATCGCTCCTCGCCAACAAGTTGGACTATCCTCCTGCAACTCTGCTAGTATCGTCGAATGTCCTTTGCCTGGATTCTTTAGCGAACAAAGGTACAAAAAGTGAGGTTTACCTTATCGATTGTGTAGTAGTTTAGACCCGTAACAACAAAACCATCTTTATAGCCACTCTCACTTTAAACTTCCTCAACTGGAAAGCAAACGTCACACCAAACATCTCAATTAATTTAGAGGTGTCAACTACTTTTTACTTTAATCTCCATTCTGGAAATATTTTCGAAAAGCGATATGCACTTTAACTCTGAATATGTAATGCTTAAAAATTTGCACAGCTTATTCTTATTGACATGTCTAGGATCCTCTCATTAGCTGATAATACCATGAGATTATGGCAATGATAACCACACCCTCTTTATCCTGTTGCATTTTGTCACCATGTGCCGTAGTTGATTTTTCAGAGCAAAATTAATCTTTATCAACAATATTAATATATTACCTCTCATACACATATTATTTACTTTCACTCAAAATCAGAAAATTTCTTTAGTAAATTTTATAACAAGCACAAATATATCGAAGTCTACTAATAACACTATTGCAAAAAATTAGCTACTAATTTCTTTTTGTGCAAATATGTGCAGAATGTTATTTTTCAGGTCGGAAGTACATACTTTTAGCCTCAAAACTAAGATAAGCTTCAAACCCGGACACGTCCGGAACTATATGAGAAGCTCAAGAATTGTTAAAAACAAAAGCAAATTACACACCGCACTCTCACACTTTTCAAATAAATATTTTTTGCATACTGATTAATGATATACCTATAAACCAATTATGAATAACCAAATCTTTACCTGTACTGGTTGAAGCCATATTTTGAATGAGAATAAATCTTGTTGAGAAAGTGAAACTTGGCACGGAAACTCAGTACGCCTTAAAAGCACTATACAGGGTGTCCCAAAAAATAGTGTCAAGCGGAAGTCCAGAGGTAGAACACACCTAGACGTATCTCAATCACCCCCATATATGTTATGCAATTTTTTGTAGTTTCCGAGTTATGAATTTTTTTCTGAATTTCAGAGAATCCTCTACCTCGACAACTTAAAACTGTTCCAAAAGAAAAATTAAAAGACTTTTCCAAATTCTCTTTTTTGCTGATCAATCTCTAAGGGCTTACTGTTCATTACATAAAGGAATCGGCTTAGCACATTTGATGAAAGTCATGAAAATTATAGTGTAAAGTGAAAAATTTACGTTCTGTTAATTATGACTTAGATTTTCGACTCGCAATTAAAAATCTAAAGAGGTGATCTCATGATTTCTGTGCAGGTCTAAAAACTTCCTCAGACTCTCAGCTATTATAATCATTAAAAAAAAGGAGTACTCAATGGGGCTACTTTGTCTCCAATCGACCTTCAAAGACAAGAGATGGAGTTTTCTTGAAATTAGCGATGGGATTTTAAATGAAACAATAACTAAGTTTAGGGCGCTAATAGGCCAAATGATTGTCAGTGCCGCAATAAAACACATTCAGTGCGAACAGAATATCGATAGATGACCACCTGTGTCACTTTGCTAAGATTTTTTTTACATGTAAGTGGGAAATTGTAAAATGAAACGAAATTATCAAATTTCTTCACTAAGTTTATTAAATTTCACAAGAAGTTTTCAAAATGTCTACCTTCTTGTTCGATGCATAATCTACACCATCTGAAAAAATTGTTTTTTAAATTAACAAAAGCTCTTAGATTGTTTTTTATTGTTTCTTCAGCCTGTGTTAATTTGTGTTGCGTAATTCGCTGATGTTTCGACACTCTTTAGCATAAACTAGTTTCTTGTAGTAGTCCCAAACAAAAAACTCTATCGGATTTAAGTCAGGTCACCGTGGCGGCCATTCAGTGGGTCCACCACGATTTATCCATTTGTTGCATAGTCTCTTGCAGAAAACAGCATCGTTAAATTCAGTTGTCGTGCACTCAAGGTCCGTAGGAATAGCCAAGTAGTCAGACAACAGAAACAACACCAATTCAAACAAAAGCGTATCGTTTTGAAGCCGCAAGGACAGACAGACGACTGAATAAAGACAACAAAAACAATTTATGCAATGACATATTTTGAAAAGACGTCACAACAATACCACAGCTATCTCTTTCTAACATCGTCATCGTTTACTGCGTTAGCGTTAGCCCTTTTTGTTGGCGCTCAGGTAAAAACCGGTTTTGAAGAATGCGCTCCTTGTGGTTTTTTAGCAAGAAATAGGATCTTTTTTAATAAATGTTTTATTTATGCAACGTTTTTAACGTTTATTATTGTAGTACTGACAATCAATCTGCTATTAACGCGTTAACATAAGTTATTGATGAATTGAAAAACACATCGCTAATTTCAAGAAATCTTCGCCTCTTGTCTTTGAAGGTCAATTGGAGCGAAAGTAGCCCCATTAAGTACTAGTTTTTTTCAATGATTGTGATAGCTGAGAGTCTGAAGAAGTTGTTAGACCTGCTTAGAAATTATGAAATCACCTCTTTGGATTTTTAATTGCGAGTCGAAGATTTAAGTCATAATTATCAGATCGTAAATTTTTCACTTTACACTAAAATTTTTATAACTTTCGTCAAAGTTACGAAGCCGATTATTTTATGTATGAACAGTACACTCTTGGAGATTAATTACCAAAAAAGATAATTTGGAAAAGTCTTTTAATTTTCCTTTTGGAACAGTTTCAAGTTGTCGAGGTAGAGGATTCTCTGAAATTCAGAAAAAAATTCATAACTCGGAAACTACAAAAAATTGCATAACATATATGGGGGTGATTCAAATACTTCTAGGTGTGCTCTATCTCTGGACTTCCGCTTGACACTATTTTTTGGGACACCCTGTATCTCCAACGCAAACGAACTAAACAACGGCCAAGTTTCGCCTCGTATATCTCGGCTGGGTTTATGTCATCTCGCCGGAAATGATTGGTTCTATGCAGGCTGTACGTGCTACGAGGTAGTTCAGATAAGAATACAGCATTTCGGTGAAATTATAGTTTTTGTATTTTTGCCATGTTTTAATGCTTTTTGCCCCTATGTGCGCTGTTAAGATTCATAGCCCCAAACATTTTACCCGGAAACACAACAGGTAGTCTAACGTACGCCTGGCAAGCGCACTCCTACCATCTGTTCACAAAAATAAATTTTGATATTCTTCCAGACTTTGCAGCCCCTCCGAATACCGATTACGTTGGTTACCATCGCTATATAGACGACAGGCTTCCTCCTGAAAGTCCGTACCTGTACGGCCTGCATCCGAATGCAGAGATCGGATTCCTCGCGTACACGTCGGAGGTAATGTTCCGTACCATTTTCGAGATGCAACCGAGGGATGCGGGAGCTGCAGCTGGTGG
Source organism: Callosobruchus maculatus (assembly GCA_951848785.1). Lineage (NCBI taxonomy): Eukaryota > Metazoa > Arthropoda > Insecta > Coleoptera > Chrysomelidae > Callosobruchus > Callosobruchus maculatus. The sequence goes on along the minus strand of CATOUR010000042.1, from coordinate 5,051,994 downwards.
AGGGATGTCCAGGGAAGAAAAGGTAACGAGAAAATTAAGTTAAGTAGTTTGCGGAATGATGTGTTTTACCTTCGGAGGCAAGGATATGTTTGTACTACAGCTCAGCTAGCGCCTTCGGCAAATTAGAAATCTGTCGTCTGGCTCTCATGATGACGGAAAATATTCTCGCACGTCAGTGTGACGTTTCTATTCATTTTTCAACACTGATTCAGTCAAATACAGACAGCGGTGGATGAAGGACTAGAGTGGGTGGATCGGTGGCTTATCAAAATCAACCATTCTAAAATGCAGGCTATCTACTGTACCAAAAAGCATCGCGGCACCCCGCCAGAGGTCTCTATTAACGGTACTCTATTACGGTGGAGCTCTTCCGTCAAGTACCTTGGTGTCACCCTAGACAAGGGTATGACATGGCGAAACTATACTGAGATGTTAAAAACATAATTTCAAATTACATTTCGACAGTTTTATCCTTTACTGTGTAGAACTTCAAAATTAAGTCTGGTTAACAAAATTCGGCTGTACAAAATTATTATTAGACCTGCAATTACTTACGCATGCGCGGCTTGGTGTTTTATAGCTAAGACGCACATGCGAGCTTTGCAGGTACTCCAAAGTAGGATCCTGAGAACTATTACAAATGCCCCTTGGTATGTTTCAAACGAGACCCTGCATGAAAATCTTGATATTCCTTACTTAAAGGACTATATCAAAACACAGGCGCAGCGGCGCTATGAACAAGCGGAATCGCATAGCAACCCTTTGCTGCGTGACTCGGTGGACTACACGGTCGAGCAAGTCCGCAAACATTCCAGGCCGCGGCTCGCACTGTAACCAAAATTAAGTCGTGGAATCTTAGATCATATAAATTCCCTTTTTAGCAATATCCGATCCCAACAAAATTGCGTTTAGAGCATCAAAATTGATTACCCTAGTTATTTTAACGATGCCTATTTTAACAGTTGCACTTCTTTTTTTGTTCTTCTTTCTTCCTCTCTTTCTTCCTCCCGTTCTCTTTTTTTCTCTATAACATTGTCTGGCTTCTGGGTGACCAGGCCGACAGGATGACAAACTGACTGACGAACTGTGACATAAAAGCAAAGGTCCTCCGGACCGCCTTGACAGTTAACGACGAGTAGTACTGATTCATTCAAAATGAATGAAAAGTAGGACTGGCTTTCAGTTTGACTGAAAGTACAAACCCACTGACCAGTTTTACTGGAAAGGTGTTCTCCCGTCCATTACATGTTCAGTTTCACTGAATCAGTCAAACTGATTCAGCGAAACTGAATCGTGAGAACCCGTCTTGAACCGAATGTCGGGAGTGTTAAATGAGTGTTCCACAAAAAAGAGTCTGTTTGCTGTCGTATCCGCAGGTTCCTATACCTGATGCTTTTAAACGGATCGCATAAACAGTGCTCGGTTCCTCAGAGTAAACGCTCAGGTACCGGCTTTGGTAGATAGATGGCGAACCAATATCTATACTACTGGTGCTCTATCATCAATAATCGGTTTATCGGCTTAAAAAAATTATTATTGTAATATAGTCGTTCAGCGCCGGTACTCTGTAACTTAGAAACGTGTTTCTATGCACTATGTGCTATGGGATCGGGTGGCCTCGTAAATATGACAGCGTGCCGTCAGAGCATAGTAGACACGTGAAAGGCACCCGAAACTGCCCGATCGTCATGGTTGTCATGGTGATAGAAACATGTCTCTATCTCTTAAGTTAGAGAGTACCGACACAGATGTGATTACCATTTGAAAACTGTTACCACAACTTACCGGATACACTGTCATGCATATGGTAGTCAAATCAACGAGGTTCTAATCGTGAGAAGAATTCACTCTTTTCTAGCTCTAGAATGACAGAAGGCTTATTAAAAATACAAAAGCCTTTTTTAAGCAGATGAATAAATAAGTAGAATACTAATATTTGTTGAAAATTATTTAATTTGAAACTGATAGAAGCAATTAAGTTTCACTATCTAAATTAAACAAAACCATTGCTTGTGGATGCAATGTATTTTCAGTGCTTGATGCAATTTAAAAATACGCGTCGTCTCTGTTAGCACGCTTAAATTAAATTAGAGGAAATAAAGTTCTGGTGAAGCCTCAGTAATGAGTTTCCATCAACTAAGCGCTATCTTTATACGTAAGCGTGATTTTGTTTGTTTGTTTTAATCAGCTAAAGGTAAAAAACAAATAATACTGATTTGATGCATGCGTATGTATGTATCAATTCAATTGAAAAAGGGCAAGAATTTTTACTGGATCTGCCTGTCCGATGTGTCTACCCGACGTGTACAAATTTTTCGACAAACATCTTATGGCCAATTTCTCAACTCGAAGATAAACTAATGAATACTACTGGTACCGGTACAGCTATTTTGGTCAGAGAATAGCAAAACCAGCGAGAAACAACCGATGATAACTTGATATGCCTTTGGTGCTTAAAGCGCCATTTTGGATGCCTTTGAATGATCTTGTTTGGCGTTGAAACAGAACAATATGCTCCTTTCAAATTCATTGCGGTAGCTTGACATGACAGGAATATTGGCACCCGAGACTAACAAATATTCTCGGCTGATGACCGGAACAAGCAACTGACTGTAAAAGCGCATATTTTGCGACCTTGAGGCAATTCGTGAAGAAATATATAGAAAGAAATCTTCAATTTATTGTTGCCTGTTCCAAGGAAGTATTATGTAGGGAATCTATAATAATACCAACGTCAACCGTTATTGTTCAATGTTAAACTGATTCCTATAATATGGCGCAAATCAAGACCCTCATTACAAAGTTCGTATTGCAGAAAATGCCACCAAGAGAAGGAAGTAATAAAACACACAACAAGTGCAAGCAAAACTCTCGCCACACCTACAACAATTGGGCCTGGATGAAAAGTTACATAAAACCTTCCAAAAGTCCGTAATCCTCAAGACCTGCAGCACTGTACAATCCTTCCTGAATTTATAAAACTAATAGTAGGTCAGGTGTTGGCTTGGCACAGCCCGTCAATACTTGTTACTACCGCAACCATGCGAGAAAAAATAAGAAATGTAAAACAATAATAGACTAACTGTCCATTTAAACGCTTACCGGTTTGACAGATATTGCTATTTCCAACGAAATGAATAATTCAAAATACCTACGCTAAATACAGAGACTTTGCCATAGAAACAAAACGTCTACTCCTGAATTTAGAACAACAATAGTCAGATCTTGACTTGGCATAGCCCGCCAATATTTGATGCTATCGCAGTGATGCTAGAGAAGCTTGGAAAATTAGAATAATAAATGCTTCTTTACTAATAATTCACAACATTTAAATATAACATTATAGCATGGACATCTGCGCTGAAGTTTAGCTAACAGCTACTCTTACACGTAGCCACGAATATCGCAGTCAAAGGGGTGTTACAGATGGTGGAATCAATTTATTTATGAAAAAGATTTTAAACTAATACAATACAAATTGGTAGAAACAAACCTTCAATTTATTGTTGTCTATGATGTTCTACCAAAGTATTGTGTAGGGAATTTATAATAATACCAACGTCAACCGTTTATGTTCAATGTTAATGTGATTCCTATAATATGGCCCTCATTACAAAGTTCTTATTGTCGGCAGACCGAAATATCCCTAGACTTCTCCAAAAAGTTTCAATAAATTAGAACATGTTTAATTAGTTAGTTTCTTCGCGAATTTCTCCAAGACCACAAATTTGATCAACTTCTTGACGGTATCAATTGGTTATTAGTCGCGGCTATAACTGTATAGGGTCTTAAATCAGTATTATTTTGTTCTAGAGATTGATTATAATAGAAATCCGGAATGTCCAAAATGGCGCCTGTTTTAAAAATTCCTCGAAAGTGTGACAGAAGCGCAAGAAATTAGGAAGTCAGTGGTTTCTTGACGCGAGTTATGAACTCCACATTTACCTCGCCTATTTTTTTGTGTCACTGTTGTTTTTTTAGCACTTTTGCATGCGCTTCAATTAGTTAGTATATTTTTGCAGAATCTTGAATGAAAAATGTGGTATTGAACTGAGCTGCTATCAAACTGAATTGAATCACAGCATAGTAAACAACCACCACGATAGCTCAGGTTGGCGGTAATTACACGCTCGTCCCCCTTTTGGATGATTTTTTGTAGGGATGCCAGCGATACTTCGATACTTCTGCACTAATGTCGAGTATTCTTGTCATCGATACTTTTTGACGCATTCCAAGCTGGTATCTATACTTTTGTATCGGTAATATAAATAATCATTTAATTATTGAGGGGTGTCATCAGTTGCACAAAATGCTATGTACGAACCAAACGTGCCTATTTGGCAAAAAATATCGAGTTGGTACCGGTATCGATATTTTCGATTTCGCATCTCTAACCAAACTTCACAGTCGTAAAATCATCCAAATTCTGTGGGAACCATTTTAATATGGGAAATCCTCAGAGATATTTTATGCTGGTTGTTTACTATGCTGTGATTGAATATTGGGGCGGAATTAAATCTACCTATGTTATTAAAAATTGTTAGTTATAGTACCCGAAATATATGATGCTTGAAGAACGAAATGGTTCGAATAACTTTTTCAGCTATTTTGGGTTATTATCAGCCTTTAAACTAAGGTAACTTTGATCAAACCTCAACACTTTTACCTCAAGGATCTAAATAATCTGCAGTTTTGACGAGTCCTAATAGTTGTAAGACAATTGATATATGTTTCCGATCCTCATTAGCGTAAAGGATAATCATGACAAATACTTTCCCCCACCAAAGCATAGAATACTCTTAATGAGTTACTAAGATTTTCGTTTGTTAGGTTTTTTGTTCTCGATTATATTAATGAGCCATTAATATAACTAAAACTTCTTTTAATCATCAACCCAGGTACGGAGTACGATAGAAGAGATAATGGACAAGTTGCCAGAAAGGTTTCCAGTAGCAGAGATGATGGCCAAAGTTGAAGACAGGAATCCGTATATCATAGTCGCCTTCCAAGAATGTGAAAGAATGAACAATCTGACAAACGAAATGAAGCGATCTCTAAAGGAACTTGATCTCGGTAACAGCACTTCCATTTATCACAGTACTGCGGTACTATCACTTATACAAATGATTTACACCGACAATATTGTAAACACATAGTAGAGTATCTTCAAGCAATTTATTCGCCCAAACATTAAGGGCCGATTTTATCAACAGGAGCATTTTAACAAAGGTTTTGACCAATCAGAGCAGCCCGTTCAAAAACATGCATCTGTCAAAGTACTCTGAAAACTATTGATTTCTCTTGAAGTTTACCTCAAAAAGGCTAAAAATGACATGCTTTATATACAATCGACCATTATGAACCATCTAGTATCTTTTCCAGTCTGATTTTCCATCCTAAATGGGTGAAAAACTGCATTTTCTTGTTTAACAAAAAGTTTAGCAATTGCTAATTTCAACCAATCAGATTCCGCAAAAACTATACATTTGATCGCTGGTTTTCTTTTCTGCAAAATGGTAATGATGACAAAAAATTAGGGTTTTGAATAATTTTTTTGTGATAAATGGAGAGATCAAATATAAGTTTTACAACAAAACTGATTTTGTTTTCTTTTTTTCGCAATAATTTAAAAGTTATATCATAATAAAAATGGGTTCTTGAATCCAGAACCGAAAACACGCCGACGGCTACTGAACCCGTGTGTCGTACTGCGTTAAAATACTTGTTACAGTTGTAACTAAAATGAATATTTGTTGCAACATAGGCAATGAATGAAGTTTGCAGCTCGAGACGAAGTCAACGACCGAAATAAATATCTTTTTGAATGGTTGAAATTAGATCACAAATCCCAGTAAGAAAGTACCTAATCCCAAATCAAATATGTACCGTTAAGGCGATCCCTTCGGCAAGATGGCGGGTGGCCGAGTGGTATGATGTTCGACAACGGTTTCCTGTTTTTGTGAGTGGTGTTCGTGGGTGTCGGTTCGAGATCCAGCCCGTGCAACTACTTTTTTTATTTTTTTTACCATCAACATAAATGTGTTTTTGAATAAAATTTTATTAGATGTTTTACTAGTACAACAAAAATTGGGAATAATTTTACTTTTTTGGAATAATTTCATTTTGATCCCGCTATCAGAGCAATTGGCGATTGATATTGACGGATAAACTTCACTTCGACTGACTGAATTCTCCACCACCTCCGGTAGTTAGCTTTTGCAATATGTCAAGTAAAATGTCTAATAAAATTTGATTCAAAAACACATTTATGTCGATGATACCAAAAAATGTGTGTAATATGAGTAACACGTGTATCAATGAATTTTTTGGTTAAAAAAAAAATAAAAAAGTAGGTGCACGGGCTGGGTCTCGAACCAACACCCACCAACACTACCCACGAAAACAGGAAAGCGTTGTCAAACACCATACCACTCGGCCACCCGCCATCTCGCCGAAGGGATTGCCTCAACGGTACATATTTTATTTGGGATTTCAACCATTCAAAAAGATATTTATTTCGATCGTTGACTTCGTCTCGAGCTGCAAACTTCATTCATCGACTATGGTGCGACAAATATACACTTGTTACAACAATAGTTTTGTTATAAAACTTATATACAATATGATGAAAAGTGTCATCCAGCTTTGACGTTTTGTTTTCAATGTTGATAAAATACTATTGGACGATATTTATTAACCTAGCCCGCAATACCCAATAGAAAGCTTTTGCTAAATAACATCCAATAGAAAGGCTTTGTCAAATTCTTTGTTAAATATGCATGTTGATAAAATCGGGCCTAAATCTTACCTCATTTCAACGATACTTACCTTTTTGTCATGGGCAATTCAAGGGCATCTTTATGAAAACATTTAGCTTGTAGTTTCAATCACCCGCTACGTACGTTTTGTGCTTTAGGTCTAAAGGGTGAGCTAACCATAACGAGTGACATGGAGGAGCTTGACCAATCGCTATTTATGGACAACGTACCAGACTCCTGGGCTGCTAAAGCATATCCGAGTTTACTGCCGCTGGCGTTGTGGGTGGGAGACCTGTCGAATCGAATCAAGGAATTAGAAGGTAAGCAATGCCAGCCTATGCCGCTATGCTAACTCAAGCTTCTCCCGCGTTTGCGAAGTTCGGCACTATTTCAAGTTCATGCTCTTGTAATAAACATACTTTAATTAAACAAACGAGGCGTGAATTTAGAAAATATAGAACGTATGCACATAATCTGGATTTTCCACGCCCCACAAAATTTCGAATTCCGAAATCCTCACAAATTGGAAAATTTCGTGTACATCGAAAATGCCTGAAAGCGACCAAGGGCTGACGTGCTCAAATAAAGTAAAACAATTTTCAATGTTATAATAATTAAAGCAGAACTAACACAAGAGTTTAAAGACCGCCTCATTAGACTGTTAAAAACAAAACTGAATTCTATAAATCTTACCAAGTGGTCGCACACTGACATAGAAAACATCCATATACTCATCCGAATAGAGCTAATGAAACACAGAATGTCACATCCCAACGCATGCAAGGAAAGGCTCACCATAGACAGAAACCAAGGGGGGCAGAGGAATTATAGATGTGCAGTCACCTCGTACAAAACAAATAAAATCGCTCAGACATTTTTTACGCGGTAAACAAGCAAACTTGCATAAAGCAATAGTTAAAGCAGACAAAAACTATACACCACTCGCTGTTTCTTGGCCAGACCACGCAGCAGACGCCCACAACCACATACCAGCACAACAAGAAAAAATAAACACCTGGTCGGAGAAAGGCACTCCATGGCAAACATAGATACCATGTTACACAAGCCATATTAATGGAAAGTAGTCATACACCTGGCTGCAGGATGGCCAGCTCTTTCCGGAAACAAAGGGTTTTCTCTTGCTATCCAGGAGTAGGTGATTGCGACACGAAATTACAAGAAGTACATAATTAAATATGCATGCATCACTGATGATAGTTGCAGAAAATGCCACCAACAAAAGGAAATAATAGAACACATAACAAGTGCAAGCAAAACTCTCGCCACACCTGCAACAATTGGGCTTGGATGAAATGTTACATAGAACCTTCCAAAAGTCCGTAATCCTCAAGACCTTCAGCATTGTACGGTCCTTCCTGAATTTAGAATAATAGTTGTTCATTTAAAGGCAGACGCGCTTACTTGTTTGACAGATATTGCTATTTCGAACGAAATGAATAATTCAAAATACCTACGCTAAATACAGAGACTTTGCCATAGAAACAAAACGTCCACTCATAAATTTAGAACAACAATAGTCAGATCTTGACTATTGTAGCATGGACATCTACGCTGAAGTTTGGTTAACAGCTACTCTTACACGTAGCCACAAATATCGCAGTTAAAGGGATGTTACAGATGTTGGAATCACACCATGTATAAAAAAGATTTTAAATTAATACAACCGATAAAGCAGCAGTACAAACACACAGACGGTGGAGTGGTTACTAAACGTTTTATGTGCTTCTTAAGATAATTCAGGTTCACGATTATTTTTATAAGATGGACTGGATTGGAACACAATCTGCTGGTACTTAACCACCTAACATATTCATAACCAACTGTGCCTTCTATATAAATTCTTTTGATATGTGAGCAAAGCGCTTTAAGACATAAATGAATCTTACCCAGTTATTTTGAACGATTTGCATGCAATTTTTTGATCTGGAATGAGGACAGCGATAATACATGATACTACACTAATTTAATACCGATGAATGAAAGACTTGCACAGCTTTTTTCTTAATATGTGAATCTTAAACAGTTATCGGTTACTACGACTTAAATTATTAGTTTTTTTGCAGAACTGTAGATCCAACTTTAACATTGAAGAGGCGTTCGGTGTTAGTTTTTCCCGAATTCGAACAAAACCAGACAATATTACCATCCTGTGTATTCATACGCAAATTATGATTCATAGAAAACTTGCATATACTTTGCAGAGCTTCATATAAATTATTGATCCGATGAACTTCATCAGTATCCAAATGACGAATAATCTGGGTATTATCAGCAAAAGACTGTTCCTGTGAGTGAGTCAAAAAGGCAGTGTGCCTACAATTGAACGCTAAGGTACACTAGAGAAATTAATCTGAAGCTAGATTTATTTATATACTTCGAAATACACTGAGAAAGCTGACTCATTTAAAAGAATGACAGAGCATGTGTCAAGCAGTAACCCTTGCTTGTGACTTTATTAGGTTATATTTTTGAAAAGATTTGTGCCTAATTTAACAAAGAAAGCAAACACAAGACCCGAGACCTTTACGGAAACAGTGATCTGGATCCAGATCGATCAGTATAATGCCAATCAGCTGCTTAGTGGGATTTATGATTCCATGTATTAAACGGACAGCGAACAATGAAAAAGTTGGTTTAACAATAATAGAAAAGAGATCGTTAAGAAATACATCTACTGATCTTAATTACAGAAGTGACCCTATTTCGTTCTGATGCTAGATCATTTTCCAAATGAAAAGACCAGTGATCCTTGTGATGGAGTTAACCAGTTCATAGTTTCCGTAAAGGCCTAGAAACGGCCTTTGCCCGAATTGTACACAAACTGTCTCAAGTGACAAACCAGAAAAGGTATTTTGTTTTAGATAATCATCATGGCAGTACGCTTGCTTCATCAGTGCCAACCGTAGTGAATTTTATTATCAACTAGGTTTAAAACCGTTTAACTAAGTCGGCTATTGTCTAACGGATGTCAGCTTTAAGCCCAAGCTTAACTAAGCTTAAGCTAATAGAGCCTGAAGTAAATCGGCGTTTAAGCGTAAGGTGTTGTGTCAGTGAGGTTCGGCAGAGATATTGTGGTGGAATATTTACGGTATCCAGATTGACTTTTGGTATTACCTGATTAGCATCAAAATATTTTGCAGAATAATAAAAGAGTGATGAATCAGTATGGACATAAATATGTAGAAGAAAACATATCATTGAGTGGCCTTTTGAAGAAATAGACCTTCCTTGTGTTGTATTAGGCGCAATCAATGGGTCGAGTATTACAGTTGATAAACCTACGGTTTCTGCAGACCGTAACCTCGAGCACTGTTTAAAATTTAATATTTGTATCTTATGTAAGAAAGCTTCAGTAAGGAGAACAGTTCTCAAACTAGATTTTGTGCTCTTGCGCAGTAGGGCAACTCACTTTTTGGATAACAGATTTATGGGTTTTTCAGGAATATAGCTATTATTACCCTCCCTCTCGCTATCCCACTTTCACCATTTTCTAATCCATAAAATCAACCCTAGACGTCAGGTGGTGTCAAAATAAGGTATTTATATTTTGAGTGATCTCAAAATTTTTTATTTTTCCAAAGTCATTTTTGAGTATGCCAAAGCAATTATGAGAAGTGTTTGGGCTGAACTCCTGCGTGACCATAATTATTCTTTACAGGATGGACAACAGACTTTTCGATGCCACCAGCAGTTTGGCTGGGAGGATTCTTTAATCCACAATCATTTCTCACAGCTATTATGCAGCAGACTGCCAGAAAGAATGAGTGGCCACTGGACAAGATGTGTCTAATGACGGATGTAACTAAGAAGCAAAAGGATGAATTCAATTCAGCTCCCAGAGAGGGCGCGTATGTACATGGGCTGTTTATGGAAGGTGCAAGGTAATAATTATGTAGAATGGTGCAATCACCTTTATTGCTTTTAAATGAACTCGAATCGAAGTTTTTAGACCCATCGAATGGGCCTATACCACATTTTTGGTTTATTGGCTTAAACGAACCCTGACACCACGTAGATGCCATAAATAATTTTACAAAATTTTCCTGTCGTATTTATAACCGAAAAAATTGCTCTAAATATTGAATTTTTTGAATCCATACACTTTCCGCCCAGGTCGTGGCGTCACCTGTAGGGAACCAATAAGAGCTCACTGGTACAAAACAATAGCATCCGCTCGTAGTCATCGGACCACGAAAGGACGCTTCTCATTAGTTCCCTTCAGGTGACGTCATCATCGGCTATTTCAAATTACAGTACAATTTTCTTTTTAGTGTTATTCTCATTTGGATCAAGTTTTCTGCTGACTTTTTACAGTAAACGGTCCTATGTATCATCAAAAATAATACTGCAGTAAATAAATTGATCAATTTGAGGTCACGATATAAACCCATTGAAGGGCTTACTAAAGACCAGCATTCAACGGTTTGCGCTTCACGGCAACTGTTCTGATTTAAACTTGATATATTGAAATTGACGTATGAATATTATATTTTGGAATAAAATTAACACATTAAACTTTCAAGATGGCAACTGGGCGCCATCTGAGAAAAAATTAAATTGAAAGGGGGTCATGTGATACACCTTTCTGAAGCTCGTGACGAATATTTATAACCCTGGGATATAAAGTCAATATCCTCACCTTCTACAAAATGGCGAAATATTTGATAACAATTACCTGATACAAACATCTAGAAATATTTGTCAAAAGTAAGGCTACGAAATTTATAAGAGGATAAGTAGAGCTTATGTCAAGGATTCAATTTTAATTTAGATAAGACAACATGTTTATTATAACACAATGACGTTCTTGTAACAATGTGTTCAGGCAATTATTACATACTTCACCATTTTGTAGTAGGTGAGTATCGTGAAATACTGTATAATATAATATTGGTGTATTGTGTGTTAGTTGTCATGTATGACGTAAAGTCAAACCATAGGTTAGATTTTTGATGTGTAAACGTCATCGAATCATCTGGAACTTCAGGACTGATTGACGGGCATTCTAGAATCTCATCTGATAGTCTCGATGATTCGATGAAGTATATATTAGGCGCTACGAGTAGCGTGGAGTAGTAGTTGTTGAGAGAAGTTGACATACGGTTAAGAGATATTGTATGGAGTCGTGAAGTGAAAACGTGAAAAGTGAGGGCGGTCTGATTCCCTGGAGCAAGAAAAAGTGGCGGCCGTAACAACATATTGACTTTATATTCTAGCGTGTGAAGTATTCGTCAGAAGCTTTAATAAGATGTGTCACAAGTTCCCTTTCAATTTATTCATTTTTCTAGATGACGCCCATTCGCCATGTTGAAAGTTTCATTTATCAATTTTACCCCAAAGAATAGTATTCATGCATCAATTCCATTATCATCAATTTCATTTTTTTTAGGTTACCCTTTCAAAAAGTAAAAGGGGGGGGCGCAGTAAAGAAAAGCACTATATATTGGTGAGACAAGTAGGACTGTAGCAACATAACTAAGGGAGCATGGACGGCATGCTAGACTTAGAGACCCGAAATGATATGCTCTTGCAGAGCATCACATTGACACAGGCAATAACGTCCTTCTCTCACAAAGATAATTGCAAAAGCCCCATACAGTTCTCAAAGGAAAGTTCTAACAGCCATTGAAATTTCAAATAACCCAAATCTATATCGCGGTGTCTACCTACATTATATCTTTAAATTCGTGTTCTGCGGTAAAAATACTAATAGTCCATGTCACCTACATTCTATTGCCCAACTGAGTATGCGGGTTCGCTAGTTATTTTTGACTCCCTGGAAGTTGGTACGTACAAGTAAGGTAGGTGCTAAGGGTAGTCTCAGTCGTCATAGTGCTCTGGAAGTCCCGAGCAACGTGGACGGAAGCTCGTAGTTTAATGCAAATCAAATGCACGTTTCATCACGATGGCTTGCCAATCGTGGAAATGGAGGGTCACCCCATAGTCGAATCACCTTCCGTCAAGCTTTTGGGAATCAACATCAACAATAACATGTCCTGGCACGATCACGTCGTCAGTATTGCTAAAACGGCAGAAGCTTGGAGTTTTGTTCCGCTGTAGGAAGTTGTATACACCAGAGCAACTGCTGCTGCTCTACAAGGCACAGATCCGACCATCTCTGGAGTATTGCTCCCATGTGTGGGGATGCGCTCCGAAGCACTCTCTAAAGTTTCTGGACACTATCCAGAAAAGAGCGATTAGACTAATCGATACGCCTAACCTCACAAAGGACCTCCACAGCCTGGAACATCGAAGGAGGGTGGCTGACCTATCCCTGTTTTACAGATTCTATCACGGAAGATGTTCGAGTGAGGTCTCTCAGATAATAACACCACAGGCCGTCCGAACCAGAAACACTAGAAAAGCTCTGCGAGCTCATCCTTACCAGGTCGAGGTCCTTACTCCCCGAACTAGTCTCCTCCAGCATTCCTTCTTTTGGAGAACTTCGACATTGTGGAATCAGCTGCCGGAGAATTTGTTTCCCTACGGCTACAACCTGCAGCGTTTCAAATCTAACGTGAACCGATACTTATCCTCTCGCAGCGCTTCTACAGCGCCATAGGCTTTCAGCCTTTGCGGGAGACCGACCATAAAAAAATCTGGAAGTGAAGAATTCTCTAGCGACACAGCCTCTGGAAATTTCCAAACCAATCTAATACAGTATATATCTTTTAGGTGGGATATTCAGCTAAACAGCATAGCAGACTCAAAACTGAAAGAGCTATTCCCTGTGGTGCCCGTCATTTTCATAAAAGCCATCACGCAAGACAAGCAAGACTTGAGAAACATGTACGATTGTCCCGTGTACAAAACCAGGATGCGAGGCCCAACCTTCGTGTGGACGTTCAACTTGAAGACGAAGGAAAAGGCTTTGAAGTGGACATTGGCGGGAGTCGCCATATTGTTACAGATCTGATTTGTTGGTTTGTTGCTGTTAAGTCACTTAATATATTTTACAAAGTGTAATATTTGGATTTTTCTTTTTTCCTAAATGTCATTATGTGATCTTTAAGGTGCTCTGACTTTGATTTGCTCCTAATATGCACTATGTACTGCTTTCGCGGCTAGGCTGCAGACCGTATCAATGCCGACTGAATAGCTCGAGCAACGCTAGTTCATGATTTGTAATCAATCGAAGTCTGCTCCTCTGAGCTACCCTTTAAAATCCCGATACCGAACCTATTAGATGCCCCTGCGGGACTGCTACACCTCACGACATTTTCGTTCCCCTTACATCAAAAACCAAACAGCAGGATGGCATCTGTGTTCCCAACTTACCCTAGCATAACATTTCCATAGCAATGTGGCACTCCGGTATTTACTTGCTTTCGCGGTTTGCTCAAAAAGAAAGAAAATGAAATTTTCCTATAAAATTTTAGCTATCAACTTATAGCTTCACTATACATAATTTATATGATCATAAAAGCTTGTCGCGAGATTTACCCATAAGCATCTAATTGAAATGCAATGAAAATTCACTAAGTAGTAGATTTATGGTTTTTTCGGAGCTACCGCGAATATAATGAATGAATCGTGATCCTCTTTACAGACTAACCCACATCGTTGGTTGGAATCTACTAGTTAGTGAATTTTCATTTCATTTCAATTAAATGCTTATGGGTACTTACGCAAATCTTGCGACAATCTTTTATGGTCATATAAATTGTGTATAGTGAAGCTATAAGTTAATAGCTAAACTTTTCCTATAAAATTTTTGCTATTTTAGCTAATTTTTTTATAAAATATAGTGTTATTTGTATAAACTACTGTATAGTCCCACCAATAATTGATTTATCAGTTAGTGGTGCATTTTTTTAATGAATAAATAAATAAATAAATCAATAAATAAATAGATAGATAAATGATTAAATAATTAAATAAATAAATAAATGAATGTATTTCTAACTCATCAATCAGTATAATGTAGACATGTATCAAATCGACAAATGCGATTATTGAACAATGTCCTATATATTCTCACAATTATCTGTTGCTGTTAATCTATGAACGGCAAACAAATAATTAACGGCATAAAGGTATTCGCAAGATCAACTCACACGAAGGCAATGAAACCCAGGCTTTCGTTGATTTGCTGTACATTTTTTAATAATAGCACATAACTTTTTGCTCAGTCACGTATCCTATGCACGCAGTAGGATTATTATTTACCGTTGTAGTAGTATCGCAAATTATACACAGGATGTGAAGTTATTTAAAAGATACAAAACATACTCAGGATATTGAAAAAGTTCAACTGACAAGTTTCTTATTTATGCGAAATCAAGCAGTAGTAGTAACCTATCACCCTATCCAGACTTTATCTAGCTTTGGATGCAGTTTCTGTATAAAAAGGAATCTTGTCTTCTGCAAACTTCATTTTAAGCCGTCGGAGGCCAAGATTTTAGTGTAAACCTGACAAACTTTTTAAGGATTCGATAATAAAGTTCTGTGAGTTATTTCATCACCTAAGTAAATCGTTTCTCGGTTCCAATATAGTCAAATTAAAAGTTTCACGGCCTTGCTTTCTAATGAGACTTCGATCCAGCAGCGCCAGAGCTGAAGCTGTGAAATTATTCAAAATGTAGCTCTTTTGAGCGAATTATTTCAGACGGTCTAAGGAAACAGGCAAGCATTGAAACTGTAAGGGTTAAATGGTGTAAGATAAATACTTTCCGAAGATCGATCGAAGGATTGCTCCACGTGTCGTATTTGCTGCCAATTTTATGGGTCTATAAAGATTCTCTTAAAAAATAAAGGAGAGGTTCTCATATTAAATATTTCTCCTTTCATTCTATAAACTGGCTTGTATCAGCACGTGTTGTGCATTGTACATCAGTTCATCGAATTCAGTTCTTCAAATACATGAGATTCAAGTACAGGGTGTTGATTTGAAAACTTCACTCCACGGATTTATCGAAAACCACTGATTAAAGGGAGAAACGCCAAGAAACGTCAAAAGACTTATTGAAATCAAGGCGGACAACTTTTCAACTAAAAACTAGTTCACCCCATTGTACCCTCTGCCCCTCTGCCACCAAGTTTGAAAATGTTTAATGCTTTATTTTGCTGTTAATTGGTCTTATTTTTTAAGATCTATTCAAATTGATTTTTTCTTAGCATCCTTGCTTGTTGAGTTCATATAACACTTTGTGATCAGCTCAAATTGACTTTTAATAATGACTAAACTAATAATTAATTTTATACTGTAATTTATTTTTGTTTGTTCCTTTTGGAAGTTTCATTGAAATTTGTATACAGCACTTATTGACGCCTACTACGCTACCTGGTGGTTGTTTCAGAAAGTCAAAATATGACTTTTAGTGTTTTTACTTCGCCTTGTAGCTACTAAGTCAAGATAAACTTGGACAACTTTTATACAACATATTATTAGGTAAGAACAGCTCCTTCAAGCGAGACCTAGCTTGCTTAATTCCGCTAACTTATGCCAAAGTTATAGCCATTTAAATAACAAGCTTAATGACATTCCCCCACCACTACATCTTACAAGATAGAGCAAACAACGATTAACAAAAAAAAATCGGGAATTGTTCAGTCTACATGACGGTAGAATTTATAATATACCTTTATTTGCATATTTTTTGAGAAAAAGCTGTCTTTCTGATTGACCGTAACAGTTACGCCGCCTAGCGGCAACTTGCGGTACTCAAAAATAATTTCCAGCGATTTCTCTTAGCCGATTTACCTAATAATTTTTTCTGCGCGAAGTTATACGATTAACGGTTACCGAGATATTGCCGGCTTCCATTTTTATTATGTCACCCTGTACAGTTATTTACCAAGTAAATTTTATTTTCCCTTATATGCCATTAAAAAATTCCTACACTGTACATTCGACAAACCTTTTATCCTCACCTTGTGTATTATTTGTTTGTTATCCTTGTTATAATGCTATCTTATTTTGCTTTATTTTGCTGTTAATTGGTCTTAATCATTAAGATCTATTCAAATTGATTTTTTCTTAATATCCTTGCTTGTTGAGTTCATATAGCACTTTGTGGTCAGCTCGCATTGACTTTTAATGATGATTAAACTAATTAATTTTATACTGTAATTTATTGTTCCTTTTGGAAGCTTCATTATCATGAAAATTGTATACAACACTTATTGACGCCTACTGCGCTACCTGGTGGTTGTTTCAGAAAGTCAAAATATGACTTTTAGTGTTTTTACTTCGCCCTGTAGCTACTAAGTCAAGATAAACTTGGACAATTTTTATACAACATATTATTAGGTAAGAACAGCTCTTTCAAGCGAGACCTAGCTTGTTTAATTCCGCTAACTTATGCAAAAGTTATAGCCATTTAAATAATAAGCTTTATGACATTCCCCCACTACTACATCTTACAAGATAGAGCAAACAACGATTAGCAAAAAAAATCGAGAATTGTTCAGTCGACATGACGGTAGAATTTATAATATACCTTTATTTGCATATTTTTTGAGAAAAAGCCGTCTTTCTGATCGACCGTGACAGTTACGCCCCCTAGGGGCTACTTGCGCTACTTAAAAATAATTTCCAGCGATTTCTCTTAGCCGATTTACCTAATAATATTTTCTGCGCGAAGTTATACGATTAGCGGTTACCGAGATATTGCCGGCGTCCATTCTTATTAGGTCATCCTGTACAGTTATTTACCAAGTAAACTTTATTTTTCTTTACATGCCGTTGAAAAAGTCCTACACTGTACATTCGAGAAACCTTTTATCCTCACCTTCTAAGAGATTATTTCCGTTCCGTCTCATTGAGCGCTCATTCTTGGCTCATTCGAAACCGGTGATCAATCTCAGAAGAACACTAAGATAGCTAGCCTTTGTCTGCAGGGTAGTTTTTTGTCGTCAGCGCTCGACAGCTCGACTAGCTGCATCCATCCCGGTTCAGTAAAGTCGATAGATTGCCTCATCGCCAGTAGATCAACTAATTGCCTCCTGACCTATCTCGAAGCGCAGAAGCGCACTTATTTGTGCCGTTTCTTGCACGGCAAAGGCGACTGTATCGGAATTTCCAACCTAATTGGCTACTACAATCGTTCTATTTTCGCCCACTGAACGTTGCAACTCCGTTATGGTCGTAATTCTGTTTTTTCAAAATGTATTGTCCGGCGTAGGCGTTGGAGGCAGCACGTGGATTATAAGGTAAGCAAGGCTCGAAACTCATTATGGGCCTGCAGAAGAGTTGTCGGTAGTAGCTGGGGCCTGAGCCCAAAAGTGGTGCACTGGCTCTACACTACAATAGTCAGACCGTCACTAATATATGGCTCCATAGTGTGGTGGACCTGTATAAAGACGGAGGCAACAAGAGCCAAACTTAATAAGGTCCAACGTTTGGCATGTCTTAGGATAACCAGTGCAGTGCGCACAACACCCTTGAGTGCCATTGAAACACTATTGAATCTTCCTCCTTTGAATCTGGTAATCCAAGGGGAAGCTAGAAAAACTGGGTTCCGTCTCTGGAGTCAGGGTAGCTGGACTTTTATGAATCCAGGCAAAGGACATTCGACGATTCTAGCAGAGTTGCATGAGAATTGTCCTATTTTGTTGGCGAGGAGCGATACAGTTTCTCCTACGCATCGCTTCAATCGCAAATTTACGGTGGTGTTTCTGTCAAGGGAAGAGTGGGAGTCTAGGGAAAGACAGCTCATCGAAGGAGGAGGACAGGTCTGGTACACAGACGGTTCACTCGCTAGAGAGGGCTCGGGCTCGGGAGTCTACGGGCCCCGTACAAGGCTTTCATTCCCTCTTGGGGGGCACACCACAGTATTCCAGGCTGAGGTCTATGCGATACTTGCCTGTGTAAATCGTATTCGGGAAATGGACGGGTCTAGGAGGCGGATTACTATCTGCTCTGACAGTCAGGCAGCCATCAAAGCACTGAGTGCTTGGAAAATAACATCGGGACTGGTCCTGGAGTGCAGGAGGGCTCTTGACGACATCTCAGCTAAACACAAGTTATCACTGATGTGGGTACCTGGGCACGCTGGGGTAAAGGGTAATGAAATGGCGGATCATCTAGTCAGGATGGGATCCGGAAACAGTTTTGTGGGCCCGGAACCAGCCTTAGGACTGTCTGCAAATTTCAAATCAAAGGCTGTAGTGTCTGCTGAGTTTATGCACGTTTAGCAAGTATTGTTACGTCGTGATTCACCATCTGCGCACACACATGGATCGCCGCGCCGGCCGTTCGCCGCGGCCCGCAGCTCCTATGAGCATAAACAAGGCCTTGCTACATTCAGCCATATAAGTTCCATTAGAGGTGGGGGTAGCTAATATTTCTGGCGTTTCCAATGCCGCGTAAAAGTGGAGCAAGAATTTAGTCTGCTTACGATAGTGTTTACTGTCTACGGCGCGTGATTTTGTTTCCGCAGCGAAAGCATAGGCGTAGTATAATAGTTTTACACGGTTTGAACGTGAATCCTGTCGCGTTTTTGATAGACAATACGTTTTTACGGTTAACCTACGATGAAAAAATTGGAGTGAAAAATCTTAAACGCCTGATGCCTCAGTTATGTTTATAAAATAAACAGACTGTGAAAGGTAAGGCATTATACGGAAATTCAATCCGACTATTTACCAAAAAAATGACTGGATTTGTGGAGGCGATGCTAAAAATGCCTTCTTTTGTTTCCCGTGCCTCTTATTTGGTGGTGAGCCGTCTTGGTCAAAAAACAGAATAAGAGACTTGGTTCATCTTAGTGCTAAGATTAATAAACATGAAAATTCAGGAGGACATCTTAGAAATACATTTAGTTTGAGAATGTTAGGGAAAAATAGCATTCAAAATGTTTTGGACTCGTCATATAGAAAGTCGATTCAGAAACACAATGAAGAGGAGACAAAAAATAGACATGTTTTGAATTTGATAATAAATTGCATCAGGTTTTGTTGCGCATTTGAGCTGGCTCTTAGAGGTCATGATGAACGGCAAATGTCAAACAGCAAGGGGATTTTCAGAGAATTACTGCAGAGTTGGATAAACCACTCAAAGCTCACATCGAATCTGCACCAGTTTTTGAAGGATTGTCAAAAACAATTCAGAACGAGTTGCTGGATGCAATCTTGAGGGTGTATCACCAACAAGTTGGAAACGAAATGAAAAAAACTGACTACGTAGCTGTAATCGCAGATGAAACTGCCGATGTATCTAATCAGTTTCAGCTGGTACTTGTTTTCAGATACATAGTCGACGGAAGACCCGTCGAAAGATTTTGGAAGGTTCTACTGCCGAGTGGACATGATTCCAATGCTATTTCTGCCTGCATATTGAGCTTGCTTGTTGATGACCCTGAAAAACTTATTGCACAGAGTTATGATGGAGCGGCAGTCATGAGTGGTGCTATTAATGGCGTGCGCAAACACATCCAAGAGCGGTATCCAAGAGCTTATTTTGTACATTGCTATGCTCATCAGGCAAATCTAATCATGTCACATGCTACCTCAAGTAATAGTGACTGCAGAATCTTCTTTGCTAATTTGACAGGACTGTGCACGTTTTTCTCTACATCACCACAACGAGCTGCACGACTGGAAGAGTTTCTCCACAAAAAGGGCTTACCTCGTTCCTCAAAAATAAAATGGAACTTCAATTCAAGAACGGTAAATGCTGTGTATGAGCACCGAGAAGATATAATTGGAGCTCTAGAAAAAATTGAGAGAGAGGCAACTTCCCAAACAACCATTCAGCAACCTGGTGCGGAAGCGGAACGCTAGTTTTCTAGGCTGAAGAAAATGAAAACCTTCCTAAGGAATACCATGAAAGAAGACAGATTAAATGCCCTCACCATGTTATCGTGCGAGAAGGAATTCATTAATGACTTTCCAAACTTTAACGAAAAAGTGATAGAACTATTCTGTACATTAAAAACGCGCAAAATGGACTTTATTTATCGTCAACTATAATTGCAATGTGAAGTGCAATATTTAAAACTATTTAAAATAAACTGTAAAACGAATAGGTTGTCGACGAATCATATAAATTATACTTAAGGTTTGGATAAGTGTTTCTTTATATCGCTTTCACCAATTTTTGCAATTATGCACCCCCTATGTGAATCACCTAGAGCCGCCACTGGGTTTAGCAGTGCGTTTAATTCAGAAATATCTGTGCCGATTATATTGTTACAAATTTTATTGATTGGTAACTCAAATCGCTAATAAGGATTAGATCACAGAGCCACCATCCAACGTATTGTCCATAGCAACCAGCAGCTCCGAAGGAATACACGTGCTCGCCCACTTAGACAAAGCGTTGCGAACGGAAGCGGCGCGAGGCGGAGCGTCTTTCAAGCGATGTCCGCATACTGGGGCGAAGCGGCGCGAAGCGAATTTTATTTGTTCGTAAGCAGTTGAACGAGGTACGTTGTCTAGTGAGGTAGTTCATGAGAAGAGGAACTCTTTGTATTGAGTTTAAACGTGCTCGCCCACTTAGACGAAGCATCGCGAACGGAAGCGGCGCGAAGAAAATTGTGGATTTGACGCCAGAGAAATTTACATTAGGTTCTATGGCAGCCCGTACACTCAGGTGGCGCGAAGCGAAGAGACGCGTCGTTTGACGCGCGAATTCTCTTCACACCAACTATACTGTATTCACAGCCAAGCCAGACTAAATGAAAACAAGCCAGCGTGCGTGATCGGCTCATGTCGGTAGGGTCCCTAATAGTCCAGCACACTACGTGTGAATTGTATGTTATAATCCGGCAAGTAAAAACCCCCAAGACTGACTGGAAATCAGATCCAAATATGCGATGTCAAGTGTTCATTGCCTAAATGATCATTTCAAACTGGCAACTGGCTACTTTCAAGTTGGAATGGGTTAATAGGGCAACTCGTTTAAATAGTAATATAAAATTCCATAATTGCACTGGACTATAGCTAGCGCGTTCGCCGATGGCAGCGGACAGTAACCACGCTAATGCTGCATGCGACTGTTTATGTGTAGTCTGTCTTGGGATTGAATACAGTATAAGCGTCGTTTGTCTTGACGCTTCTAGACGCTACGCTTCGCTTCGCCTGAATGCGCGGTACCGGGCGGCGAGAAGATCCAAAATATTTCTTAATGCTTCTTGCATATTTTCAGTGTTTAGCAGTATTTTGTAGGGAAGGATTACAAAGGTAATTTAATTATGTCATGAACCCAGCATTTTCTTTTGTTTTTTTTCTTTTCTTCTTCTTCCATCGTGGCAATTAAACTCAATACAAAGAGTTCCTCTTCTGATGAATTGCCCATCGTACCTCACTAGACAACGTACCTCGTTCAACTGCTTAAAAACAAATGAAATTCGCGTCGCGACGTAAAAGACGCGACGCGACGCTTCGCGCCGCTTCGCCCCAGTGTGCGGACATAGGTTAAATGGCGCTTCACCCCGCGACGCTACCGTTCGCGACGCTTCGTCTAAGTGGGGGAGCACGTTAGTTGCCACTATGGAAGAAGAAGATAAGAAAAAAAACAAAAAAATGCTGGGTTCATAACACAAATCGAAAGAGAGAATTTCATCATTTGTTTAATAATCTTAGACAAGATAAAAAGAAATTTTACAAATATTTTTGTATGTCATGGGAAAAGTTTTTGAGCTACTTTCATTTTATCACCTACTTCTTCGTACGTATTTTCCCTAATAAGCGTATTACTGTATCTTGCATCTGTCAGATCATATAAAAAGGGATAACTTATTTATATGCTCCTTTGTCTTTTTCTTCTTTTTATATATAAATAAATTACTTATACCTTTATGTGGAACAAAAAGTGCACAAAAGTAGGGTATTTTAACTCAAAAATACGTGACCAGAAATAGCGGTTGATGTACAATAATTCTTCTACCGGATCCAACAAGCAGTGGTAGCAGGTGACAGAAAGGTTCTGCCGTCAGAATTGATGCTCTCTATTTCCGTCAATCGACCTATGGCGCACTGATGATCGCTAATAAGCGTGAAACAGCTGTTTGCGTGCTGGTGGGTTGACGGAGGTATAGAGCAACCCTCGTACAATTAGCAGTGCATGATTAACTTGATATTCAAAGATTCAAAAAGTTCACAATCACATGTTCAAGGAAAAATGGTACAGATCTTAAAAATCACATTTCCATGAAACTAAAGCAGAATCAAGCGAAGCCATAGCGATGAACGCCCTAAGATTTTGCACTGAAACGCAGAATTTCTTACCTTAATTAAGACATAATTGCACACACAAATTGACTTATTTTACGGGCTCATTTTGGTGTCTAAGCCAACTTGAAATCTCAAAACACAAAGGGAAAAGTCTCACGGTCTTACCTCAATTTGTGTGGGAAATACAAATAAAAAAAAATGTTATGCGATCAAGGAACAAAAAAAGCTTAGAAAACTGCGGCCTGGTAACTCAAATATTTCATTACAAGGCGAAAAGCAGAACCTGAAATTCGCGAGTGTTGCAAAATCCAAGATATAATCCACCAGCAATTGACACACAGTTCCGCTGTTTTGTTTTGCTAGTACGCCTTAGAGGTGGTTCGTTAAAGGCGTCTGAGAGCCAAAGTTTTGTTCGCTTGTGCACTAAACTCTTTTTATCGATAGGTTATTTGCATCGTGTTTAGAAACTTCTAAAGAAGAAGGTAGAAGTTCAACGCGCTGGAAAAAGTTAAGCTGGATTATGCAAAAAGCAACTTTATAATTGAGTTTCTAAAATACGTAGCTACACAAGATTATGCGATACTGAATAAGCACCTCTTAAGAAGTATAATTATAATGATACAAGGGACTTGTCTACTCGGATGCCCGTAAATTTGATGCCACAAATAAAAGATAGCTGACAACTTGTATTATGTGGGGTACTCAAACACTGATAGAAATAATAATATACAGGGTTTTTTAAAAAGAAATAACCAAGTTAAGCTAATTACTCAAATCCCCCAAGTCATAGGGTTTCGAAGATAACAAATAAAATGTATTAACGAAGTTTGGAAACGATCGATTATTGGGTAAAAGAAATGCTATCGGAGAAGAAAAGTTTTTGGGTTCTTGATTGTCCACCAAAGAACCAAAAAATCATATCTCTAAGGCTGGCCATGTAGCCGTAGTATATCAGAGCTGCATTTTTTCAAATTAAATACCCTGTGCATATTTCATTCCTTTTAAACTCATGACAAGAATTGTCTCAAAACATGTGCCTAACTTAGGGCCGGTTTCTCAATGCCCAGTCAAAAGTATCAGTTAGGTAGTTGCCAGTTAGCACTTATATGGATATTAACTGTCAGATAAGATTTACGTAAATTCGTCAGTTTCCAAGAACGAAAAAGATTGGATTCTTAATACTAAGCAGTCAAAAAGTCAAGTTAATAATAGGGGTTCTAAATTCGGGGCGCACCAAAGCTGCACTCATTTAATATATTGTATACAGGGTGGGCCAATAGTGCGTGGACGGAGGATTGTGGGCTTACTAAAAAATATTTCAAAAATCTGTCACTTGACCATGGTAAGGACCCTTGAGGGCTATAACGTAAAAGTATTTTCACTCAAATTTTGACGTTTATACAGGGTGATTCATATCAAACTTACATTTTTTTGAATGGAAACCCCTATATATTATTGCATATTTGGATTCCTTGGTCAATTCTAGTGTGACTTTATGTATCACACATGGAACTTTAAACAAACCGTTTAGGCGCAAATCACCATTTTTGGTATAAGTAGGTATCAGAACAAAATTGAATACCGCAGCGACTATAAAACTTAGGAGGCCGTGACTTTGCGGTACGACTAAGCATGAAATGCGTCACCTTAGGTCAGACGGCCAAATTTTAATTCTTTTTGTACTTGGAGAAATCAGTAGATTAATTAAGGAAACTTCAATCACAGATAACTTGACTTTTTCAAATGGGAATGCCTATTTTGGTTTAAAGAATCAAATGTAAAATTTTAGTACCTTTCTAACGATGTAGCATGCTTGATATCAGTCTCTTTTAGTTTTCATTTTATTTCAAATTTTCAGTCAAATCGGTGTTTTTCAATTTTCCTGCGTGCAAGCAACCTAGCGGGCCATGAAAAATTAACAAAAGCTCGTTAGTATGGAAGAAACCAACTAACTCAGTAGAAAGATGCAAACTAACTAGAGCAACGAGGCAAGATTATGAAAATTTCTTACAACATAATAACTCTAACCGGATACAACAGCGGCAAGATATCTAATGTCAATGAGTAGCTGGGGTATGACAGAAGTGTTTGTTTTTCACAGCCTACTAGCTACTGAGGTCTACTAGAGCTTGAAAACTTTCCAAAACGATTAAAAATTTTGAAACAAAAAAAAAAAGGAAAACTGCCAGCGATTTTTGCTTACAGTTTAACATGCTTAGAATGAAATTTCATATTTAATGGGATGAAAAAATCAGCCATTTCCGTTTAGTTAAGTCAAAAGTGACAATATCTCCAACTGGAGCATTCTGAACATCTATTAAAATAATTGCTAGAATTTTTTAATTAAGCTATGTTGTAATTGTGATTATTTCATGTAATTTTCTGCAAACTAAATTATGTTTTACAATGCAAACAGACTGCAATTCAAGTTTCATTTTCCGCGTTTTTGCTAATAAGTAGAAGTACCTACTGAAGAGTTTGAAGGGTTTCAGTCAGAGGTATCAATACTATTGACTTACGGAAATGGCTACTTTTTTATAGCATTAATTGTGCAAATTTATTCACAAGACATAGATATTCTACTGCCAGCAACAATCACTAGTAGTTTTTCTTTGACCAAATATTTTTTTACTGACTTTGGCAATTGGATAATAGCTAGTAGGCTGTGAAAAATGAGCGTTCTTGTTACCGCTATTGTTTCTGGTTAGAGCTAACATGTTGTAAGGAATTTTCATAATCTTGCCTCGTTGCTCTAGTTAGTTTGCATCCTTCTACTGATTTAGTTGCTTTCTTTCATATTAACGGGCTTTTGTTTATTTTTCATGGCCTGCTAGGATGCTTGCATGCAGGAAAATTGAAAAACACCGATTTGACTAAAAATTTGAAATAAAATGAAAACCAAAAAAGATTGATATCAAGAATGCTATATCGTTAGAAAGGTAATCAAATTTTACATTTGATTCTTTAAACCAAAATAGGCATTCCCATTTGAAAAAATCAATTTATCTGTGATTGAAGTTTCCTTAATTTATCCTCTGATTTCTCCAAGTACAAAAAGAGTTCAAATTTAGCCGTCTGACCTAAGATGACGCATTTTATGCTTAGTAGTACCGCAAAGTCAAGGCCTTCTAAGTTTTATAATCGCTGCGATATTCAATTTTTTTCTGATACCTGCTTATACCAAAAATGGTGATTTGCGCCTAAACGGCTTGTTTAAAGTTCCATGTGTCACACTAGAATTGACCAAGGAATCCAAATATGCAATAATATATAGGGGGTTCCATTTAAAAAAATGTAAGTTTGATATGAATCACCCTGTATAAACGTCAAAATTTAAGTGAAAATATTTTTACGTTATAGCCCTCAAGGGTCCTTACCACGGTCAAGTGACAGATTTTTGAAATATTTTTTAGTAAGCCCACAATCCTCTGTCCACGCACTATTGGCCCACCCTGTATATTATCGCAATAGAATAATTATTCTTTGCATTGTAAACAAAACTGAACGCTTTCCATGTTATCGAGTATATAAGATAAACAAATAAGTCATAATGAACAGCACTACTAAACTATTGCGTTTTCTTAGAATTCAAAGAACAGCAACTGAATTGTTCTACAGGGTTTTCCTTGTAACTGCGGTAGTTGCAAAAACATGTTGTGCGATACCATGGTAGCTTTCGAAATGTGTTGACAAAGGTCATCCAAACTGCTCATCAGGAATTTAAAACTTGCCTATACAATTGTTTGGCCAATAACGGGCAATACTTGAATACTTATTGCAATAAAAAGTGATATTTTCATATGTTTTTGTATTCTATTTGAAAAAGTTAAGATACATAAGGTTTCCGAGATTCTCGAAAATGAATCGACCGATTTAAAAAAATAAAACGTCAAAATAAAGGACTTCAACATACCTTTGAAACAAGATACTAGTCGATACCCCTGGTCATTTAAAATTTTTCAGAGGATGATCCTGGGGGGCTGAGGGTGCAAGGCAGTGAAGTAGTTTTTGATTAAAAAGTTGTCCTCCTTGACAATTCTTTTGACGTGTCTCGGCGTTTTTTCTTTTAATCAGAGGTTTTTGATAAATCCGAGGTGAGAAGTCTTCAAATGAATACCCTGTATAAATGAATGTACTAAGAATCCATATTAAATTGAATTTAAGAAATTTGTCGCAACTAAGATCGATGATAGGAAATTAGAAGAAAGTATCAAAAGGATTGCTCATAAACAGCAGAAAGTACGTTGCGGTACGTTGCTATGTAAGTGAACTAAGCGTGCACAAGGTAAATTAAATAATACATTACCTACATAAATTCAACCTGTACCTAGTGGCGTGTGGAGATCAATGCTGACCCAACTGATTTCCTTCGATGCACAGATACGAGCGGCTCGGTACTACCAGAAGATGGCGAAGGTGGAGCCGTCAGTATGCGCGATGAGAATTCAATGCTTCTTGGGATCGCTTTGCCTGCTGGATTGCCATGACCGCCATGTCTCAGCTGGTAAGAGCGCCGGACTAGAATTTCAGAGGCGCGGGTTCGAATCCCGCTAGCAATCGGGGGGAGCATGGTACAAATTCAACAAGTTTCATTATTTTGAAAATGACTTTATGGTATGGGCCGTATCTTGAGGATCAAATACATAATTAATTTATTAATTGCTTCGTATGATTTTTATTATTTTGAATAGGGTCATTCAGCATATTTTTTTATTGCATATTCTAAAAAAGCGTATTGAGTTTAGCAGCTGTACAAAATTTCAGAATTGTCTGAGCTCGATTTCATATTCTAATAAATTATCAAAGTGCTGCAAATTGAAAACGCGCGGCACTTGCGAGTGTGCGACGGTGACGTCACTATACCTCTCCGACCGGCGCGGCGCGGCATCTTGGCCACGCATTGTACGGGTGCTCGGTAAATAATAACGCTGCGGCGCATGCTACTTGCTATGCAAGCTTTGTAAACTGCATTCGTGTCTATTGGATAATTTATTTAATTGTTTCATCGACACTAAATACTTACCAAACTATTCGAATTCGTTGATACTGAGTATAATAATGGAAGGAGACAGATGAAGAAAAATTATAACTACTGTATAGTTCCCCAATGTAAAAATATGACAGTCACCACTTCTGATGAATTTTTTATTGCCACGAAATATGAAAATCAGGAAAATGTGGCAGAGAGCTCTGCGCAGGAATGAATTTGTGAGCGATAAGTCAACAAAGTATTGCTGTGAGGACCATTTTAATATAGGTAAGTATTTTTATAACTAAGTGACTTGTATTATTATCAAGAAACCGCCCGTGGATTACGTCTGAAATAAAAAAAAGCTTTCAAGCATTTGTGAATGCCATTCTAAAGGTATATTGAAGTCAGTTGTTAGCAGATTTTGCTGGTACTGGTATACTAAAACGTAAGAGATACCAGTAGATTTTTTTGATCTAAATACAGAACTAATCATATACCTAACTATAAAAGCATTAGAAGAATCAATTCTCATTGATATGTGGAACATGTGAAAGGCTGTTTTCAGTCCTTTGATGTACTCAAAATTCATATGTATTTTAATTATGTAGAAAAAATTGTTTCATATTATATTATCTAGTTCTTGTGTCTCACTTTTCTGTATTTTGGGTGCTACTAGAAACTGCTGCGATACAATGTATCCGGTCATCGGCGTCGCAGCCTTCAGGGGGATAAGAAACGTTAATGTTTATCGACGAATCACCCCTCA
This sequence comes from Callosobruchus maculatus, assembly GCA_951848785.1. NCBI lineage: Eukaryota > Metazoa > Arthropoda > Insecta > Coleoptera > Chrysomelidae > Callosobruchus > Callosobruchus maculatus. Next base: position 5,023,358 of record CATOUR010000042.1, on the reverse strand, counting down.
AAAGTAGTTTTCCTCCTACCATAATAAAATGGCAGCTATTTTGTTTTTTGTTCAATTGATGGACGAGTGTTGTATCAATTTAGGCATAGCTACCTGAGTAGGTGTGCTACAAACACAAAATAAGTCTCATTCGATATCGAAAGATGTAGACCATGAACTAGTAGTAAACATTTTCCAAATTTCATTTCATATCAGGGCAAAAAACAAGAAAAATAGAAAGTTCATGTAGAGTCAAGTCCGAAATGAATTACGGAATATCAGAGCGATGATCAGTCGCTCTACGCAACATGTGTCAGTGCGACACACGTCTGCAATACCAAGGAGGAAATTTCGAACAATAGTTGTAACATTTGTCTCTTTTTGTTCCAAGGTAAATGTCGTGACCAGTAAAGATTTTGTTTAATTGCCTTCTCAACTGCCGGAATAGACATCAAAGGGTCATATTCAAACCTTCATATCTTCTAAACTACTTTCCGTAGGGCTAAGACGTATAGGTTTTTTTCTAGGAAAGACCATGGTGCACTATCGCTTAGAATAAAAAAAATGTAGATTAACAGCTTAGATTTATTTGAAAAACTTATACTAAAAATGCACAAAAGATTACATAACTATTTCCTTTTAACAATTTTTTTGCCCTGTAATGGAATGAGATTTGGAAAAAGTTTACCATCAGTTTATGGCCTATATGTTTCGCTATCGAATGAGTCTTATTTTGTGTTTGTAGAACCTCTACATAGGTAGTTATCGCTAAATCAGTACAACACCCGTGCATCAATTATATAAAAAACACAATGGGGTGATTTGTCGGTATTTCATCCCCCTAAAGGCTCCGAGACCGATGACCGGGCGCAATGTAGATGTCAGAAAATCAGCGAATAGGTAATGTTATTTTAAAAGAGTAGAATTTGTGGATAATTTTTCGCAACAATTTTACTCGAAAAGAAGATAACAGCCAGAGAGGTAGACCGACTTTCAAATAAAGTGAATTGAGTGACATGGGTTTGATGATTATCGACTGCAGACTCTCAGTCTTGGGGGGGGGGGGCGTAGCGGGGCATGAAGTTGTGTGTGCTTTCACCATTTTTTTGTAATAGGTACGAAAGACGTTGATGCAAGAGAAAGGGAAAATGTTAATAGTATTAAAATAAAAAAGAAGATGTAAACAGCAAGTGAAACAGAGGAGTATGAGGTATTTTAGGAAGATGAAATAAAAAAATTATTGATGCATAAATCAATTTTAATTTTACGGAATACAAATAATACGTAATATGACCATCCGTGAACATTTTATTAGCACAGCATACAAAATTAAACGATCATGAACACTCAGCAATGAGGTAACTTAGTAGCCACAACACATACTCATTTTTTTTTAATTAGTGTTTTAACTTTTCTAATCGGTGCAATTTTTAAAACACGTAGGTAATTGATGATTTGTTTGAATTTTTGTGACAAACTACCACGTTGTATAGGACATTCAACTGATTATGTAACAAATGGGAATATATTAGATATACATCACCGCAATAATGCAAAACAAACCCTTCTGTAATTTAGTTACTGCAAAAAAGATTTTTTTTCCAGTGCGACAATTGCTTAAATAGTAGAATAAGTCAAAGTTGATTTGAGCTTTTTTTTCAGAAATCTTGGGAGGGGTAATTACCCCTGTTACCCCCCCACCCCTTGTATATGCCTGTGGTCGACTGCATACGTTCCCTGGAAAAGTATGTGACCTCAAACCTGGTTTATGCCAATACGTCGCTTTATCGTTTTTATGCATTTGTATAAAAAAGAATAAAGATGTATAAACATACTAAAAATTATTAGATTGTTCTTAATCTATCTAGCAAAATGAAAGGAACCTACTTGCACATAATTGATTGAATAAGTTGCCGGCTTCCTTAGAAGCTGAAGGGGTGACTGCGACCTATACTAAAAATTGCCCTTCTTCTCACGTCCGCCAACAAAGCCTCAAAGAAAGCGTAGCAGTTTTGAATAACAATTGTAAAAGTTTCTGGAAAATGATTACGTCTTTTGTTCCTTTTTCTTTTTATCCTATCAGGGACTTGTATTGAAAGTCGATCGATTGGACATGAAAAAACGTGTGTGAGGTGTAATTTTCTATTTTCTTTCGAGGTGTGCCTTGAGTTTCAGCTATACAACATGGTGTCTGAAAAGTATTACTAAAAGCTATACAGTAAAACTTCAGTTCCTTTGGGTAAAGATATTGATATTTGGCTGAACTAACCCTTGTCCAAACGATGATAATATAAAGCTATAGCTTATGGCCGAAATGTAATTTTCTCTCTCTCAGAATTATCGGTCTTCTATCGATTATTAATATTCCGTCTTTCATTTCTATCCGTGTCACCTGTTATTAATGATTGATAAGTGACAAGTGTCATTGTTTCTGGATGTCATTCACGTCATTCAAGTACGACGTTTCCACGTGGTTAATTAAGGCTGTTTTCTGGCGCCCATGCATTCAAAACGTATTCGTCTGTGTTTCAAATACATTCATTCTGGCGTTGAAACGATGACGTCATAGTAATATAATTTCAAAATGTATTCAAAACGATTCAAAACCAACCGAGCGTTAGTTTCAAACCAACATAACCTAAAATTATCGCTTGTATTGTAATTGTAATGCTGTCATGTCATCGTAATGTCCTGTAATTTCAAAAATTTCGAATGAACCAACACAACAGCGAAATACTATAGAACAAGATATGATGGAAGTGCAGTTGGGGTAGTTCTTAATTACTGTCGATTTGGAAACACAATTCTTTACTGGGTAAGTAAATTTCCTACTTCTGTCACAAAAATACATCGAAAATAGATAGGTTAATTGTTTGAAGTTTGGCGCCGTTTATGAGGTGTTTTCAAAACTGTTAATTCTAGCGCAGGTTGAAGTCTATGACGTCAGCGATTAATACGTGATAAATATGTATTCAAATACCTAAGGTCGCCAGAAAACGCTTTAAGATGTTAGTTAACAACACTGACAATAGGTTAACAAATTTTACAACAGATATCTGGTTTTAATGTGTTTAAACTGATTTAAAGTTGTTTTTTTATTATCAATCCAATGTTTTTGACAATGAGTTTGTGTTTCCACACAAGTTATTCTATATTGTGAAGACTCTCCCTTTGATCATCTTTACGCAGCAATCTCGCTAACTTTTGTAAGTACTTAACACCAATTTATTGAGATTGTTCCTCATTTTCTAAATTTCTATTGTAGCCCTGATGATGGAATCATAAGCTTCTGAAAGCTTGGAATAAAGTTAAAAGAGTTCAGTTTTGCGTTTATTTGCCGCACTCCCAATTATTAACCGTTTTGTTACCTAAGTGGATTTTGTTTCGGCAATGACTACCCCCTTCTAAAGCTATAGCTATTATTTCAATATTTATAAATAATTCAACAACAAGGAGGTGTTGAGGTAAGGATTTCTTCGGAAGCCGCATTTAGGCGATTCAAACTAAAAGCTATAGAACATTATTTTTCCATTTTCGTTAGCCATATTTTTCACCTAAGCACTTACCTTGCAAATATTGGTACCAACAAATTTTTATTTTTAAAAGTATGTTACTGAGTCACTGATAGTGGAAGCTTAAAAGACACAAATTGCTGCATCTTTATTGTTGATAGATCCAAAACAACAAAATTAGATGTCAGGTGCACTTGGTAGAATTAATAATAAACATATATTTATTCCCAATTAGAGGAAATATGAGTAAATACACAGATTTGGGTAACATAAAGACATTTTCGACAAACCTGTGATGTGTTACAACAACGCGAGGCACTCAATGATTAGCGTAATTGCGATAAGCTGAGATATACCGGGTGTCCCAGAATTTCCTTGACACGTGATATTTTCGTAACGAAAAACGGTTCAAGCAAGAACTGAGTGGTACTTTTGAAGGTACTATAGGGTCTATCATACCATGCATTCAAAACATTTTTTTTGTACGTCAACCCCTAAAACTCACCCCCAACTTTTTTTTCTCAAATAGCACCCCATAGGTTTTCCTACATAAATGATATCCCCATTTTACTTAAAATCTTGTGGTACCTTTAATTTTATATGCAAACTCATTTTTTCCATAAAATCATAAGCATAAGACAGATGAAATGATATTTTGTTTGACGCCTGATATTTTTGTAACAAAAAAGGATAAAAATGAAAAGTAAGTGGATTTTTCAAGGGTAGTGAACTCCTGGAATTCACCCCTAGCCATTTCTGTCAAATTTCAATCCACAATTTTGCCTGGAAAAATAAATTCTTTACTCGAATTTAATTATTGTAGTGCCTTACTTTTTATGGCCCTACTGCAATTTATCGTTAATTTTGGCGCCCGTGTGCGGGGCACACCCTGCACACTGGGTTGGCGCGGCCCGATGTAACCAGAAGACTTTTTCACGTTTTTGCACTTAGTTCTGTTGTCACATTTTTTTTATTAGTTGATTCATGATAATAAAAAAATATTTTCCATACATGTGTTTTAATTAATATATGTTTACGATTTCATGGACTAAACGAAAAAAATTAACGATAAATTGCAGTAGGCGCATAAAAATTAAGGCACTACGATAATTAAATTCAAGTAAAGTATTCATTTTCCAAGCAAAATTGTGGATTGAAATTTGAAAGAATAAGCTAGGGGCGCATTAAATGGGTTTAAGTAAGAAAAAAATAGTCCATAAGCAAGGAATGATAGGTCATTCACTACCCTTGAAAAACCCACTTACTTTTCTTTTTTATCCGTTTTTGTTACAAAAATATCAGGGCTCAAACAAATTATTATTTCATTTATCTTATGCTTATGATTTTACGGAAAAAATGAGTTTGCGTATAAAATTAAAGGTACCACAAAATTTTAAATAAAATGGGGATATCATTTATGTAAAACTTATGGGATGCTGTTTGAAAAAAAAAGTTGGGGGTGAGTTTTAGGGGTTGACATACAAAAAAAAATGTTTTGAATGCATGTTATGATAGACCCTATAGTACCTTCAAAAGTACCACTCAGTTCTTGCTTGAACCGTTTTTCGTTACGAAAATATCACGTGTCAAGGAAATTCTGGGACACCCGGTATAGGCTAAAAATAACTAATGGGGTTTAACTAAGCTTGCCTAGCTCAAGAGTTGATAATGACAGAAATACTTTATCAGACCATAGCTTGAGGTATCTTTTATCATTCATGAAATGAATCTTTTAAATACGATGCCTGTGGAACTCCATATTCCACGCGTATATGTAGTACTAGACCGTTAAATACTTTTGCACTACCATGCACTTCTTAATGTATCATAGGAGATCTGAATTTTTTCAGCAACTCAATTTCATTTTAGCTAAAATATAACCTCGTTTAAGCCTAATAATCTAAATGACATTTATTATTGCCCCTTTGCTAAGTCTTGCTGCAAGACTACTGTTATTCACCAGAACGCGGAGTTTGAGAAAACTTTCCTATGACTCTCTGGGACTACAATATCAACAGATAAAATCGCTTGAAAAGTTATCCACACATACTATAGATATCATGTCTGGTAGCTCTAATAGTGTCACACGTGATTATTGTACTGGATATAAGTTACGGCACCCAGCAATTAAATGACTACGAGTACATCCGCCATAAATTGCATTAGTTGCTGTGCTGACGTATATCCATTTAATCTTATCTCATACTTGCCTTGGCTAATCTTAGAGGCACTGCTTTAATCGACCGGGACCGACACAAGAATTAACAGTGAACTGTTTGAGAATTATCTTGTAGCCTTCATCAAAGTATGTTGGTACAAAAAATTGATTTTAAATAGGTGACTTGCATTGCCTGACAGCAGCGTCAGGAAGCAGCTTTTCTGAGTCAGTGACCATGAAATTTCAAACAACACATGGAGGATGGAGGATGAATTCAAAATAAGAGTTAGGAACATCCGTATCATAGAATCACAACGCCTCTTATCTTAAAAGCTAATAGTGGAGCGGATATATCAAAATGCAAATAATTACAATTTTGTTATTTAGTATACGCAAAATAGAAGCTGGTTCCTGGTACTTTCAATCTGTATCACCAAAGACCAGCTTATAAACTACACCAGCAAAATGCCATATGGTTAACTATGAGATTAGGTATCCCCTCGGATATCCCCAACTTATATGTTGGTGTCTATTACCAAGACTTCGCGATAAGTCTCCAATGGGTGACGCTGTACCTGGAAACCTCTAGGAGACAAAATACCTGATTGTAGACCATTAGAAAAGATAATTTTGGCCAATACAAGTTTAGACCATCGCAAGAGAAAAAGAATAGTGGATTACGGATTACTTTGTTTACAAAGAGTTAGAGGTAGAGGTAATTTATTTGTGTTTTGCACAAGAATGCTTACACTCGTCAGATATATCGAATTTTCCCGATTTCCTTTCCATTTTTTTCTTACTTTATTCGAAAATATATGACTATGCAAACTTCACGTTCTCATTGCAACTTTTCCTACTTTATCAACTGATATTATAAGATTTTCAATCTGATGTTTCGTTTCTCAGCAACCATCATCAACTTTGGTTTTTTAAATATTCAACCACTCTTTTATATCCTTAAAAAGCTTTAGTTTTAATTCTGAATACAACGATATATCGCTCTTTTCATGTATCCCACGTTTTGGATTTAAAAAGACATCTGCAATGTTATTTGATGGGGATTAAGAAGAAACAAAATCAAAAATCGAATTACGTCATCATGTAGAGGAGAAAAAATGCCATAAGACTTTGAATTTTATTCTGATTTATCTTATTCATCAAAATACGAGAAAAATAAGTACGCAATATGTTATCATCAAATTACAAAGTATTTATTTTATACAACAACAAAAAAATCATTATAACTATTCATAGTATTTACTCTTATATTCAAAAAGTCCTGCTTCATTTTCTAGGCAGAAGTAGCAACGGTAAATAATTTCGTCCATTACGTTATCTAACATTCTTAACGTTATTCTCAAAATGGCAGCTTGAACCCCGGCTCTAAGTTGTTCTATATTTTCGTACGTTCTCCAGTATACTTCCTTGTCAAGGATACCCTATAGGAAAAAAAATTCAACGGCGTTATGTTAGGAGACCGTGGAGGTCATCTTATGGCGCCATTAGTCACAATTAATTTGTTTTGTAAACGTTGAGTTGGATATTCCATATTGATCCGAGAATTATGGGAAGGTGCCTCATCCTGATGGAACCAGATCCCACTCTTTACCGCCAGAGGAATATTGTTCACAATATCTTCAATATCGTTATTCAAGAACTGAAAATATCTTTCTGCATTTAAAGCACCTCCATAAGTTATTGGTCCGATAATCCTTGTTCCCATCTCACACCACACATTAAAACCAAATCGATGTCGGTGCCTGGATGTTCGCACAAGATCATCAGTTGCCCAATAATGATTGGAAACCACATTTAAACCCCTTTTCGCGAGATATATCGATGGGAAAGCAATATGAAATACTTTCACACTTAGTTCATAATACCAGAAAAGAAACAGATATGCCCCCATGAAGACAAAATTGTGGATAGCACTTTGCAATGAGTGTCAAGTTTTAATTGTATCAGGAAAACAGTACTTATGGTGGCCATATGTGATTGCAGAATTGTACTTGCTAGAAGCTAGATCTCATTTCTCTACTAATACCGGCATTACCAAGACAATCACCTTTTGGTAAATCTTCCAATACAGCTTTTGTGTCGGTTCTTTTTTAGACTGGGTCTAAGCCAAAACATTTTATCGTTTTTTTTTTGTACATAATAAGAAAACCCGATTTGAAATTTTGAACAAGCCACGTTTTCTATCGGCGGCCACGAGGTTGACTAATTGTTATCTATAAATATGTGGATAGTATTTGCCAATTTGTTTTTGTTTTCGAAAACCTGAACCTTTGTTGTGTTGCTGTTTTGTTGGCTGGATGTGGACCTCTATCGACTGACCGGTTTAACACTGATAAACCCATTCGTATATGTGCTATGTTACTTTTTTTAATAACAGATATCTCGCTTTTTTTTGAAACCGCCCTCGAACAAAAATCCTGTGTACGTGCCTGAGTAGACACGTGGTCAACACTTTACATAGACAGTTCCGACGTTGCCAGTTGTGCATTAGGGCATGCAGCAATGTTTATAAAATATAAAAGTGTGGTTAATTCTTGACAGAATTGCAATATCACACATGTTTTAGAAAAGAGTATCTTCAGAGCACTTTTTCTGTTACAGATGAGCAAGCCATGATCATAATTTTTTACGGCATATTGACGACACTGTTTCATACGTTTTTCTGAATATTAATTCCAAATTATTGTTAAGTTGGCATCGCTGCGGAGGTCCATTGAAAATAATCCCAATGCTTGGAATGCCGACAAACAATTTGCCTTGGATGCGTGGTGTATCAGTAGGACGTCGTTGGAAATAAGCGATCCACTCCTACGGATTACTGACGGCTGAGTTAGTTGGCGTATTTCAGGTGTCGCGTCCCTACCTTGTTTCTAGCCGTACAGTAGATCAGGCGTTACGGACGCGCTCCATGAATAAAATATCTATCATAATTAGCTCGCAAATAAAGACGACCAGATATTTATAACGCAGAAGCAAAATTGCAATTTATTAATAACTTCTGAGTAGAGGCAGTGCTTCCATTGCTTCCATAGACCGCATGCCCCTGCATTTAAGTCCAGATTTGGAGTCAGTGAGCATCACTAACCTTTTAACGTTATGATCACTACTTCACTAGAGTGATTCAGTAATGGCCGTGGTTTGCTCTGTAAGGAAGGATGTAGGATCGGGGTTAGTGTTTTTCCTTAATTGGCGAAAGTACGTGTAGCCAATTAAACTGTCAAAAACGGACCTCACGCAAGCCAATGGCTTTGCTTCAATGTGCTACATTTCCGTCTGTCTTTGCTGAGTGTGTTTATCTCGGTAGGCTCTTCCCACATAGCAGAAGTATATACAATGTACATACATAAGATATCGAATCAGTGGATATGTATATCCACAAATGGAGCAAGAATGTCCAATGGATGTCTAACAGACATCAAAAAAATATACATTGCATGTACGTTTGTCGCGAACTTTCACATTCATGGCGTGTCCTTAGAATATACATACATATGTACGTCTAATGTACATGCATAGTATATGTAACATAGTCCAGGTATGAACATGTATATTCATAATATATACCATGTATATACTTACAAGCCAAAGTATATACGTTGTACATACAATGAATATGTATATCCACAAATGGAGCATGAACGTCTAATGGATGTAAAATAGACATAAACAAATTTACGTTTCATGTACGTCTGTTGCAAATTCACACATCCATGGTATATCCATTAAATGTTCATTCATGTACTTTCAATGCGCATGCATAGGGCATGAGAGTTCGATGTAGAGGCAGAAAGATAAATAAACGTTGCATAGGGCATGAGAGTTCGATGTAGAGGCAGAAAGATAAATAAACGTTATACATTCATTATGTATTGCTATTAATTCAATTTCTAGTTACAATAATAACACTTGGCAAAGTCCATTACTACGATTCTCATCCCATTCCTGTTGAACGGCATGTCTAAAACCACAAAGAAATCAAGGTTATAAAATTTTGCAGGTGGTTTGTTCCGCCTACGACTTACCGTCAAACGGTGAATGCGAGTGTTATCAGTAGCCAGAAGATAAGTAACATTGCACAACATTTCACTCGATCAGGTAATCAGGCACAACCAGCACCAACACACACACGCTAACTACGTCGAGTGGCTAGAAATCAGGAATGGCGGCACTGGCTGTCCTTCGCGCAGGTGTAAACTACTGGATGTATATATGATACATAAACCAACATCTCATATATATTCATATATGTATATACCTACGTGAATATACATAGTACATTACACTAGTGTATATCATTTCTCATATGTAAGTTATCGTCCTATAAAATCCAAAATATACATGTCCAAACTGGAATATCTAATGTACATTCTTTGGATGTACATATCCATATAGTGTTATTTTGGTGTTCGGTAACAAGAGTAGCTGTGATTATTTAAAAAATAACTTTGCGGTTCATATAGATAATGAAATGCTGCAGTTTAGTGATTCTGCTAACAATCTAGGTTTAGTTTTTGATACAGAAATGCGTTTCTCAGAACATGTAAAGAAAACTGTCAGCAAGGCATTTGCTGCTTTGAAGATGATTTATAGCAACCGCCATTTTCTCGACGTTAGTATGAAGCGAAAACTTTGTGAGACATTTGTTCTTAGTCACTTCAACTATTGTGATTTTATTTATGGGCCCTGTCTGAGAAAAAAAGATCAAAGCCGTATTCAAAAAGTTCAGAACTGCTGTTGCAGGTTAATATATGGAATTAGAAAATATGACCCCATTACTCACAAAATTAAAGAGAGTAAATGGCTTAACATGGAAAATCGAAGGAAACTTCATTTGGCTAATTTCACCCATAAGCTGTTAAGCAACCCTAATCCCCCTAACCTAGCTCATAGTTTTGTTTTACGTTTTAAAGTCCATTCTAGAAATGTCAGGGATATGTCTGCCTTCACTATACCGCAACATCGAACCATACTTTTTGAAAGATCTTTTATATTCTATGCTATTAAATTGTACAATTCACTGCCTGGTGAATATAGGGCGTATAATATTAATAAATTCAAGTACAAACTTAAGCATCTCTATCTGTCTGAACAATAATTGAATATCTGAGCTAATACATCAGGCATATTATATGTAGTACTCGCACGTAGCTATAGCCTTTATACCCCTCCCTTATACACGCAATTTATGTATTTTTATTATTATCCTTTTTTATATTGCCTACCCTGCTCAACAAAAATTTTAATAAGTTAGTTTTTTTAAGAAAATTATATGTCATAGTAGTTCTGTATCACACATTAAGATATATGTATGTATGTATATATTGTTATTTTTTTTATTTAATATTATCGTCGACGTCGGACACAATATTCTAATGTAATAGCTTTCTTTTGTGTTTGTCCTTTTCTTGAACATAGTTTCACTGCTGGTTATGTAGAATAGCTGTAAGCTAGACTTCGCCAGCAGTTTAATGTGTATCGTTAAATGTACACCATTTTGTCAGTAATAAAGGCGGGTTATTATGTTTAAAACAAAAAAGTGCAGCCCGGGCTCCGACACACCGGGCTGCTGTTCCATTACCCAATGACTACTCCTCACCCGTGAGGTGAGCAATCACTGGGTCCGGGAATCGTGCGCCCTAAGTAGACGAAGGGACCCAAGGATGACTGCCTTCTGCATTCTGGCGGCTAAGATGTGCGCCGCCGCACGACACACCGGTATTTTGCGCAGTGCAGAGAGCAGCGTATTCCTCATTCCACCTAGGGATCCAATGACCATAACCAGCAGACTTACAGTGTAGTCTGGCCAGAGCCTGCGAAGTTGTCCGAGCAACTCCTGATATTTGGTCCGCTTTTCCTCCTCCTTAGAGACGATGTTCACCTCGGGAGGCGCCGAAAACTCAATAACGAACATCGTCTTCTGTTGAAGGTCGAGAAGGACTATGTCGGGCTTGTTTGCCTGTACAAGCTCGAGCGTGGGGAACGAGTAGTTCCAGTAAAGCCGGCATCTCTCGTTCTCCACAACGGACTCTATATCCCCTGGAGCGTATGGCAGCACCGGTGTCTCATCGATACCGTATGAGTGCCTCAAATGATAGTAGAGCACTCGTAGAGCCGCGTTGTGCCGATGGACGTAAGCCGTCCCAGCGTACGTCTTACACGCCTACAAGAGATGCATAAGCGTCTCTGGCGCCTGTCGGCAAGCTCTACAAAGGGTGTCGGGTACATCTACACCCATAACCCTTCTACGGTACACCAAGGTGTTGAAGACACCGTCTTGGCAAGCCATTATAAAGCCCTCAGTCTCCGACTTCAACCCACTAGACCTTAGGAAAGAGAAGGTCAACTGCTCACACAAGCCATGCTCTTTCAGATGTTTGTAGAAGATTCCATGCATTGGCTTATCTTTATGAAGTCTTAAAAGGAAGTCGACTTCGGCAGTTTTTAAGGTGGGATTTTAATTCTGCGGGAGCAAGTTCCGTAATGGACTGCTGACACCTCCGCTTGAAGTCGAGTGTGAGGCTGAGCTCCTCGGCTGCTCGTTTCGCTGCGCTAAAAAGAAAGGCTCCTTTTCCCGCATTCTCGTGCCCTCGCACAAAGCGGATCAGGGGATCGGTGCTGTTCGTTACATAGCAGGCAGTGCCAGTACTACTCTGTTGTGCAGACGCTCCAAACCTAATAGTCCACGCCCTCCCAGGTGTCGCGGGAGGTATATTCGCGGGACAGAGGACTTAGGATGCAGGCTTCTCTCCATATTCATCCTTTTGCGGGTCTTCGTGTCGATTTCCTTCAGCTCGTTCACTTTCCAGTGTATAGCACCAAAGGTGTATAATAACAATGGGACCGCAAGCATGTTTGTGGCAGCGACTTTGTTCTTCGTCGGTGCAAATACTTGCGGCGGAGACACTCTTTAACCAATGCTGCCTCTTGGACATGACGCTGCGCCACTCCAAGGTAGGTATAAGTATCTCCGGCATGCAGTTGTCGCAAGATGCTCCCATCAACGAGCTGTTCCTCGTCTCCACTATCTCCGCTTCGTCCTTTCTTGAGATGAACCAATGCACATTTGTCTGTCCCGAACTCCATTCCGATAGCATGACTGTACTCCTGCACCACCCTCAGCGATTGTTGTAGTTCGCGTTGGCCGGAGGCATAAAGTTTTAGGTCATCCATATAAACAGATGGATGACCTTGTGCCTCCGGTTATTGGGCGTGCCACAGCTGTATCCTTTAGTACTTCTCAGCGCTATGGACAGAGGCAAAAGTGAGATGCAAAAGAGCAAGGGACTCAAGGAGTCTCCTTGGAAGACACCTATTTTCAATGACACCAAATCTGTCTGAACCCGGGTTTCACCTGATGTTATAGTGAACCGGGTCTTCCAGAGTGGCATCAGTTGTTTGATGCATCCCACTATCTGATTATCCACCGAAAGACATTCCAACAGCCGCACAATGAAAAAAAATAAGACGTGCTGTAGAATGAAAGGCGGGTTATTGTTATTATTATTATTATTATTATTTGGGTTTCTAAATCACAAATTCCTGGACTACCGTAAATTTTCTCCATGAGCATAACTATAGCAGCTACTAAAAATCAGTTTTTCAAACAAAAGAAAAAACTCGCCTTCGCTTTGTGTCGCATCACGATATTAACTACTCCTTATACGGAAGCAATTTAAAAGCGGCAGGGCTGTTATATTAGCTCCGTGTGGTTCTTGAAGCATATCCGATGAAGCGCGTTGCATGGAGATATTAAAAAGCTCCCTGGCATTTTATGTTGAATATCTCAGGGATTTGGATATTTAATTTTACTGAAAGGGAATTATATTATACTTAAATGACATGGCATCTGAGATCAGGACAGCTAGCCTTCTCGGTTCTCCTGTACGGTTGTGAGAGTTGGATTTTAGATGCTACATTGGAAAATAAATCGACGCCTTTGAAATGTACATTTATCGCCATATACTCAGAATATCATGGGTTCAAAGAATAACGAACGTTGAAGTCCTTTATCGTATGAAGAAATAAAAAGAACTCATGCTTACCACCAAAGAACGAAAAACGGCTTATATAGGTCATATCATGCGTTGAAAGACATCCGAAGATGGTTTGGTTGCTCATCACTTGACGCATGGCCGTATCTAGGACTACGTTAGCTATTTGGAAACGCCAACCTTCGAAAGGAGACGGCGTCATAAGAAGAAGCCTTCTGTCGAATTTTCCCCAGAAACATATAAACTCATGCTCGATGACAGATAGCTAAAACAAAATCTGCTAAAGTATAAACTCTTTAATAAAATTTCGGTTACCTCTGCAGCTTTATCAAGGTACAAAATTTGTTATACAAAGGAAGTGCAACTTTCTGTACTACACAAAGTGTTATAAGAGAAAGATAAATAAGTCCGCCTGTAGGAATTTGAATCGAATCGAGGTATTTCTATTTCGTCAATCGGCTGTGACTCAATGTGGTAGTATATATATTTTAGGGAAAAGCGTGATCCATAGTCTGCAAGCCAAAGAGCAGACCAAATCTTTCCAGACAAGGACATACCGTTTTATCTCGTCTTAAGCTCGGATAGCTATGTATCGAATTATTGCTGATAGGACAAATGCCATCGTGATCCTAACACGCCGACTTAGGGGGCCTGGGTACACACATTTATACATATTATGTATTTGCCATGTAACCGCACCACCCAGAGCAATTTCTTCTTAAAAGTTTTTTAGTGTGCAAAAAAACTCGCAACGCACAATCATACATTCTTCAAATGTCTGTAATTTAACAACCAAATATGGTATCAAAACAGGGCTACCGGACTGATATAGCGCAAGCTTTCTTCTTCAATTTTCTTTTTGAATCATTACTGTAGGTTTAAAGATGACGTCAAAAACTTATAAATGCTAAATTTATTTTAAAGGCGACCTTGCTAACACGGGGATACGTATTTGCTTGGATTCTCAATTTCGCGCGATATACCCTAGACCCCAAGTGCAGAAAAACTGATGGAAGGAAGGATTACCATGAGGTACATGTGTCTGCTTGCTGGCTTTATTAGTCTCAAATGAAAGTTACACCAATCCAAAGTGAACACCTAAAATAGATATAACTTGGATAGACAAGGATTGAAATAAAGCTGTCAGAATCCACCGAACAGACCCAGCCATAACATATTTGGCTTTGGTCGGGAGACATAGATTTTTCGGGGCGATACCACAATGTCCTCCACGGTGCCTCAAGTTACAAAAAAATAGAAAGAGAACTAGAAAGAAGTGTAGTCGTGTGGAACAGCAGAATAAAAAACGTATAAAGAGCCATGGTAACCCGAGAGATAGATAGTTCAACTTATTTTATTGGCTTCATCAGGCCTAAAAGGCCTGTCATATTTAAATTTCTTCAGTATTGTCGATAAAATTGCAATGATAATACGGGTACAAATAATAGGTATACATATCCGCTTGCCTGGCTTTGTTCTATCATATTTTACTGGCCCTCCAATAAAAATCACATATTTGTACTTGAAATTAACTATACAGGGTGTTTAGCAGAGGCTTACCCAAAATTTGTGGTCAAGCAAAAAACGTTATTAAGTAGATAGGCTAAGAGGAATCGCTGGAGATTATTTTTTCCAGTTCCGCAAGTAGCCGCTATCAATAGGAAAAACGGATTTTTCTCAAAAAATATGCAAATAAAGGTTTATCACAGATTCTACCATCATGTAGACTGGCGACTTTTTTGTTAATCGCTTTTTGCTCTATCTTGTAGGATGTAGTGGTGGGGGAATGTCAAAGAAGTTTTTATTTAAATGACAATAACTTTGGCATAAGTTAACGGAATGAAACAAGCTGGGTCTCGTTCAAAAGAGCTGTTCTTACCTAATAATCTGTAATATAAAAGTTATCAAATATGTTGACTTAGTAGCTAGAGTGCGGTATTTGACATCATGACAATTATTTCGCATTAATACGAAAATTTGAAATGGTATGATATGCCTCTTTTAAAATATTAAATGTAAGATTTGGTAACCTTTCCAACAATATAGGATTGTCAATATCAATCTTTTTTAGTTTTTATTTTATTTTAATTTTTCAGTCAAATCGGTGTTTTTAATTTTCCCATACCATAAGCGACCTAGCAGGACATGAAAAATAAACAAAGACCTGTTCTGGTGGAAGGAACCAACTATCCTAGCAGAAATATGTAAACGAACTAGAGGAACGAGGCAGGACTATAAAAATTACTTATCTACTTATCAGCTCTAACCAAAAAGGATAGCAGTTAGCAGAATGCTTATTTTTACATAGCTATTGGCAAACTTTCACCATCTGAAAAACATTTTTGAATGAAAGGGAAACTACCAGCTGCTGGCAGTAGCATATCTTCAGAATATATTTTTACATTCAATGTCATAAAAAATTAGTCATTTGCATAGGTCAAAAGTAACGATACCTCTGACTGGAGCCCTTCAAATTTGTCTCTACTTATTAGCAAAACGCAGAAAATGAAAACTCAAGTGTCTGTTTAAAATATAAAGTGTAATTTACTTGTCAGAAAAATATAGAAAAGAAACACAAATATTACGACATAGAATAAATAAAAAAATCTGACAACTGTTTCAGTGGATACTTAGAGTGCCCTAAGAGGTATCGTTACTGTTGACTTGACAGAAACGACTACTTTTAAATGCGAATTTTTTTAAGGTTGTCAAGCTCTAGTAGATCTCAGTAGCTAGTGGACTCTGAAAAACGTACCTCTGTCTCCAACTTTTTACTGACATTAGATATCTTACCGCTATTGTCTCCGGTTAGAGCTGATGTATTGTAAGTTTTATAATCTTGTCTTGTTACTCTAGTTCGTTTCCATTTTTCTGCTAAGTTAGCTGGTTTCCTCCGTCGGAACGGGTCTTTGTTTATTTTTCATAGCCTGCTAGGTAGCTTATACGTAGGAAAATCGAAAAACATCAATTTCACTAAAAATTTGGAATAAAATGAATACTAAAGAAGATTGACATTGAGAATCCAATATCATTAGAAAGGTTATCAAATTTTACATATCATCCTATAAATAATAGTCATTTGAGAAAGTCAAGTTACCTGTGACTGGAACTTCCTTAATAAATCTGTTGATTTATCCAAGTATAAACGTAATTCAAATTTGAACGTCTGTCCTAATGTGATGCATTTAATGTTTAGTCGCATCGCAAAGTCACAGTTTTCTAAGTTTTATAGTCGCTGGGATATTCAGTTTTTTCCTGAAATATACTTATGCCAAAAATGGTGATTTGCGCGTAAACGTTTATATGATACATAAAATCATACTAGAATTCTTCATGAAATCTAAACGTGCAATAGTATGTTATAGCCGTCAAGACCCTATTATAAGACCCTATTATGGTCAAGTGACAGATTTTTGAAATTTGTTTTAGAAAGCCCACAATTCCACTCACTGTTGGCTCACCCTGTACATATAGTAAGATATGGTATACGTATGAAAGCACGTACTCATCATCTTAGCATATACTTTTATGTGTGCGTATAACAAACCCCGACTTTATTACGCACAGTTTGAAGTAATAAACAGTAGCTACCGGGTGACTGCATGTGTCAAGACCTTTGCAGCTACCTGTCGCATCCTGCTGGCCTCGTAGCCTGCCAGAACCGCGATTCGGCACCAGGAGAGCTTCGCGTGGCGTCCTGGGCTCGTGCATCTCCGGGCGGCTCCGGACAGGCGGCTGTAGCTCGTGGTCCGGGAGGAGTCAGTTTAGCGTTTGCCGCCGCAAGAGGGTGAACTTACGCGCCGCGCGATCGCCTGTGGAGTCAAGGACGCAGGACTCACGAACGTGCCGCACCAAGGACACGGTCCTCCGAAGGACGCGCACGGTCGGTAGGTCGGGTCGACAGCGACGGGATTGCATACAACGATCTTCTCAAACGTTCGTCATTTGATTTTTCAAGTGTGTTTAGGTGTCTTTAGGATTAATTGATGTGAACTTACTGATAAAAGGTGTCGTGCGTTTTGTAACTCTTGGATATTCTGGAGTACTGAACAGTGATAGGGTCGTGAACAGTAAAGCCTGCCTGGTGTGAAGTATTACTTCTTTAGCTAGGTGAGCTTAACACTTGTTACCCTACTGAGATACGTTTGTTGAGAAACGATAACAACGGTTATTTATGGGCGTAGTTAATTTCAAGGCTTATTTGGTTTGAAATTGTATTGCAAAAGTGACCCCAAATATGACTTGAACTGTCTGTGTTTGAATCAAAAATAGTACACACCTATAACTTCATGATCTGTGGTATGCTAACGCCTTGACAGTAAACTTCTGAGATCAACACATAATATGCAGTAACAAATGTGTCAGGGTCAACATCGCCTAAAACTTGCATTGATGTTATCTGCATGGCATCACTTTCTTGTGTGTATAGGTGTCCTGATGGTGAATCGAGGTGAATTTAACAATAAATAATGTCGTATGTTTTGCTAATCTTGTATATTCTGGAGTACTGAAAAGTGATAAAAAGTGATAAAGTCGTGAACAATAAAGCCTGCCTCGTGTGAAGTACTAGTTGTTAGCTAGGCGAGTATAAAGCTTGTTACCCTATTGATATATCTTAGTTGGGAAACGATAACAATGGTTGTTTATGGGCGTTGCAACTGGTTAAGTAGATAATATCAATGCTTATTTGGTTTGACATTTGTTACTTTTGAAAACTGTATTGCAAAAGTGACCCCAAACATAACTTGAACAGTCTGTGTTTGAATAAAAAATAGTACACCTATAACTTCATTATCTGTAGTATTCTAACGCGTTGACAGGAAACTTCTGAGGTCAACACATAATAAGCAGTAACAAATGTGATAAGGCCAACGTCGCTAAAACTTACAGTGATGTTCAAGCAGACAGAAAGAATTCTGTCTGCTTGCACATCTTTCACATGTTTATTAAACATGGAAAAATTGATGCTCTCTATTTCCGTCAATCGACCTATGGCGCACTGATGATCGCTAATAAGCGTGAAACAGCTGTCTGCGTACTGGTGGATTGACGGAGGTATAGAGCAGCCCTCGTTTACAGTGATGTTTCTTGTATGGATAGGTGTCATGATGATTAATTAATGTGAATTTAATGATAAAAAATGTCGTATGTTTTGTTAGTCTTGTATATTCTTGAAAGGCGATTAGGTCATGACCAGTAAAGCCTACCTAGTGTGAAGTATTAGTTGTTAGCTAAGTGAGTTCAACACTTGTTACCCTATTGAGATATGTTTGTTGATAAACGATAGCAACGTTTTTTATGGGCGTTGCAACTGAGTAGGTCACTCTAACGCTTATCTAGTTTGATGTTAGTCACTTTTGAAAAACGTATTGCAAAAGTAACCCAACTTTTTTATTGACTAATAAACTAAAATTCAAGAATATACACGTTATACAAATATTATATACCTCTTACTTTATTATTTGTGCTATGCTTAAGCCATTACGGTAAACTTCTGCGGTCAACACATAATAAGCAACAGCAAATACGACAACGTCAACATCATGTAAAGCTCACACTGATGTTGACATCTGCGTAGAATCGTAGTAGACTATGGATCCAGTTTTATGCGTATATAGGTGTCCTGAATTTACCTATAAAGAATGACGTGTGCTTTTTTTATTAATCTTGTATATTATGCAGTCTTCAGAATAGCATGTTGTGATGTATTAGTTCTTTGGCTAGGTGAGTTTGAACGCTCGTTACCTTATTGAGGGATGTTTGTTGAAAAACGATAGCAAAATCTTATAATGAGAGCTCCAGATGAGTAGGTAGGTACTGTCATTTTAATAGATATTTGAGTTGATGTTCATTACTCTTGAACATTTTATTACAAAGTGTCTCAAAGATATTTCCACATATAACTTTCGCTGCCTTTGCATTTGAAAAAAAATTCTATATAACATGCTTCATTGCTCCATTATTTGTGTTTTGCTAAAGACTTTGACATCAAACCTTTGTGCTCAATACATAATAAGCAATAACAGTTGGACAAAAATAACAGTGTGTGAAACTGATGTTGATATCCGCATAGCGTCCTTGTAGATTGTGGATCCGCTCAGCAAGGACTTAATGTAAAATAGAATAGTAGCCTACAATGATGATATTCGTGGCATTGTAATCTACTCAAATCTAAATTACCAACATATGGAATACTGATAATTATAACTGTAAAAGTGGAACGTAGCTCTTCCAGGTATCCCAACCAGAGATTCTTCATTTCACCTACATGGCTACCCGATATCATCATGCAAAGCTTGGTATCAACCGAGCTTAATAGAAAGTCCACTTCTACATATGCATATAAGTAATATGTAGCACTTAATAGCTCCAATGGTCCTAACAGGTTCATCAATTTCAATGAAAATTGATCCCAAGCATATAAGACGCCTAATTTAAGGAAAGTGTGAACCAGTGAGTCGGTATCTGTATACAATGACACTCTGCGGCAAACAGTTATGTCTGCAGCAAAATCGACAGCGATGAGAAGCCAATTTAAATAGGTAACAAGGATATCTAATCAAGAACGAGCAATAACTAGAGCTCAAACCTCAGGGCTTTTAAGGGGTCAACCACAGATTATCAGAATAGGTTGGGTTAAGAAGATGGGACACTCAGTACAACATCTATTCACTATTAGTTCTTACCGCAGTCACAAATGTCGCCACTGTCTCAGACCGTTTTGACAGCTACGTTAGCGGGAAATTTAAATTTCAGACCTATCACCTGCAGGGCTGCTATTCCAATTTTTTTATTGTTTTCATGAAAAAAAACGTCTGAGGTGTTTGCAGTATTTTATTTTACAATTATTTTGTCACATACATACATACCAGTCATAAAGTAATACACAACTAGAAAGCCTAGAATAGTAATTGGCACAGATGCTGGGCATAAAATATATGGCTTGTATAGCTAACCAATTTAAAATTATCTATACTACAAATATTAAAATAATTATGATGGCTAACAAAGAATACCCACATTTTGCACAGCTAACATCAATAGTAAGAGTTAGAAAGATGATTTTTATTACAGTTTTCACATACTCAAGCTCAAACCATAGGACATTGCTTACATTATGGATATTGCAATATGATAAATTAAATATTTGCTGTACTGACCTTAGAATCCTTAGGGAACCTATGCACTTTTTTGTTCTTAAAAGAGCAGTTTTTAACGTAGCACCGTGATACCATTATAATTCGATACTATTAAGGAAAAGCGCAGATACGTTACTTAAAACTGACCATAAACTGACTTAAAAGGTTATAAGGTGACTTAGGCTGTCAAGTCTTAAGTGTAAAGTGTTATTCACTGGTGTCTCACAAACTAGCTCAAGCGCTACCTAACCGTACCTGTTTTGTGGCGCTACCCGTGACTGCGGTAGGAACTAAAAGAGTGTCCAGGGCATGGGGTCAACTAAATTTGAAAGCTGTGGCAGTCTCAGATATATACATGAGCTATTGAGGAAGAAAGTAGTAGTAGTAGTAGTAATGGAGAGACGAAGTCAGGAAAGTCGACCACATTTGGCCCTTATAGCCAACACTACGGACCAGTACTCAGAAACACTAAAATACCTCATGACCTCCTAGAGAACTCCACTTTGTCGAAAGCACCAGACCTTTTGACGGAAGTCGGTATGTCGGACCATCTCACGAAGCATATTAACTCCTCTTCAGACTCCGTCGAGCCAAATATCTGAACTTTGAAGTTGCGGTATACAGCATATCTGCCTAGAAAGTAAAACGGCGTTTCGTCGTTTTCCCAGCTTGTGGAGCCATTTATAACACACAATATGTGTGACAAATATCTGTACAGTCAGCGATAACCACCCTCACCAGAAGGTTGAGCGTGCCTCTGACAAAATGATAGGCACTAGACAACATAGAAGAAATAATTAACAATTAACAAACCACTGCCAACAAGTGCGTCGTATCCATCTCGCTTATTTACAGGAGCATCCAGATAGGCGACGCAACCTCGTAATAAAAATCGACACAGCCTCTTATGCATAATATGAGGAGTTCGGAAACAACTCTAACAAAACTATCATTTTTTTAAAACCCCGATACATGCACTTCCACTTTGTATACAGCATGGGAGTCGATATTTGTCAACAGTTGCCGAGGAAGTGTACTATCAGAGCGAGGAAGGCAGCATTGAGGGCGGAGCTTAGAATGACTCTTCTCGTTGTACCTATATTCGTTACCACGGCCACCACTAGCCACTGTATCTTTTCTTATTATTGTGTTACCCAATGAGGTATTTGTTTTTGGTCACGTGACGTCCGATTTGAAACTATTAATGGGATACCCTGTATATTTGTGCATTTCTGTGTTCTTCCCGATAGAACAATACCAACCGAACTACACACTTGCGGTCTAAAGTGACTAATACAGGTACCTGAAGGACTGTATCTCTGCCATTATTAAACACTATAAAAATAATTCAACTGTAGCGGTGCATGTTATAATCAATCACAGTGTTACATCCTTTAAGTACCTGTAGCTCTTGAATGAATCACTTTAGATTCCAAGTGTGCTAGTCTGTTGGAGTTGCTTTATCGGGAGGAACACAGAAAGGCACAAATATACAGGGGGTGTCCCATTAATAATTTTGAATCGGACGTCACGTGACCAAAAACAAATACCTCATTGGGTAACATAATGACACGAAAAGACAAATTTACTCTAATTTATATCCCCATAATTATAATTCTCTACTACTGCCCAGTTCCCATATATTGCTTGTCTTAATCGTCGTGGGACACCCGATATGTTCTAGATTCAAAATTTTAGATCCCGTTACGATCTGTCTGTGGTACCCTTATGTCGCGCAGCTGCGTAGGATCTACTTATCGAGGCTTTTTCCTCTGTACAGCATTATGTACATTGAATATGTACGTATACATACATTTATTGTAAAACTTTTCGATATCTCGCAAGATATACCTGATAAAAGAAAATGTCGAATTCTAAAGTTATTTGATTGTTTAAGACGCATATCAGAAATTTATTTTGAAATATACAGGGTGTTGCGGGAAAGCAGGATAATGATCAACTTGATTTTTTAAAACAGAACCATTATCTTCTTTTACTCTCGTTTCGTTTCTGTCATTAATCTATATCTAATCCTAACATATTTCTGGGATCGGCTGTGATGTTGCCAAGTTATAATTTATGTTCAGTAAATTTTGGATTTGCAAGGTCGCACGTAACACATTCAAATTGCTGATTCCTTTAACATTTTGCCTGTTACTCCGATGGGGCAAACTGAATATAATATAGCTTGTGTTATTGTGAAGTTAATATTGTGTGTTGTCTTAGTCATAAGGTCATTCCGTTATTTTTGGACATCAAAGGTGCATAAGTTGTCTGTGATTACAATGCGGATTGTGGATACGAAAGGGACAAGCCATAGAATTAAAAGAAAATGCTCATTTGAAGTACTCCATAAATGAGGTACTTATTTGCTGCATTTGTCAAAATTTTGCCGATTTCGTGTATTCGGCAATTCCGTGGATTCATGATATTATATCAGTCGTCTAAATGCAAAACCCGACAAGTCACAAATTTTTCAAAATAGAGTTTTATATACCATTTTGTTCATTATTTGAAGCGCTACCATTTTCTATATTTTTCTCTTACAAAACCCGACATTAGACATGAGATATTTGGCTAAGAATACTAGACTTAGGTGCAAACATCGACAAGTCCAAGCAGTGTTTTATTTCAAACACCGACATGTCCACAGGAGCCAATACGGACAACGGGAGCAAGTCACATGTTGATCACACGAGGTATTCTGACCATTGTGTGTTTTTGTTTTATCCAGTCGCTGAAAATACGTTGTGGTGAATTCATGTGTTTTTCAGTTTACCATGAAAATGAGATTAATTTATGCTGTATTGATAAATTATTGATAAAAAATAACTATGTTTTTTGAAAAATGTTTTGGATGCGGATTTTGGAGAGCCTACTTCAACAGAAGCCAGGTCCACATTAATGCAGAGGATCGTAGCTAATTGTGAAAATGTATTTGCTAGTTCTGAAGAATTTTGTTTGTCAGAAAATTTAGATTTTGACGTTTAAACCTTGCAACCCTTGAAATGTATCCTTTCTAATGTCTAGCTTTATGTTTATAGTTTCTGTCGTTGAGCACAGTGTTTGATTAGATTCCTTTATATTCAGTAAAATAATCCAAATTGATAAGTGTTTCATTTATTTTGATCCGATTCTCCAAAAATAGCAGTCAAAACACGACATGTCACAGTTTCTAACATGCAAAACCCGACGTATCCAAATTTGAAAGTCAGATTTTAGAATAACTATATGTCCTAGATTTTGGGGCGTTGAGACTTAACATCCTAAAACATCGTATATTATCATACTCTCGATTCAGTACTATTTTCGCTCATAATAAGACTTCGATCTGTTTTTCTCGGTTTCTGTAAAATTTTTTACCGATGACTTGTCGGGTTTTGCATTTAGACGACTGATATTATATACCTAATATAATAAATAATGGTTAATATCTCGACCGTTAACAAGAAAAAAATGAATGTGTGAGTTGGTGTCTATATACATGACATTCTGTGAGCAACAAATAGAATTTCACGGATGCGCCATTGCGCTAGTTGTAAGATTCATAGTGACGATGAGAAGCCTATTCGAATACATAATGAGGGATCCTAATCAACAGTGAATGAAAGCTGTCCAACTCCCAAATCGTGAGACTGCATATCTAACTACGTCAGGAGGATTGGAGTTATACAGGTGGTGGTATGATGTTGAGTTCCCTTTCTAATTAAAGCTGATAAATCGGCTTGATTTTCTTCAAAATGAGCCACGTAATTCTGGCCACTTGCGTGCATTATCTTATTGGAAAAGTAGGTTGGGTAGTATCCGAATATAGGGCAGAACATGTGATTCTATCTTTATTTGAAAAAATAAAATTCAAAAAAATTTAATTAGAGACAGTAATTCGCTCATCCAACCTTTCATTCCAGCTTCTAATTAAGAAAGTAATGATTATGCTACCATTCGTACCAGAAAATGTCGGAAAAAGTCGGCAGTCGACGGGACTCGAACCCGCGACCAGATTTGTACTATGGCGATTTCTGGTACGAATTTAAATTGAGAAATCCACATGCGGATGTAAGCATGATAATAAAAATAATTTACACCTCCTGTATGTCCCGCATGGTGATTGTGTTGCCTCTGATGAATACCAAAGGTGACGTAGTTCCATAAGCAATATCCCGCTATACCGGACTTCAGACAGTATGGTGCATATGTCCTTCCACAAAAAATTGAGATTGTGTTTCACAAAGTTGCCTTCTCCCCTTTGTCCGCCCATAATGCATACTCAGACAAAAGCTGGACTAATCACTAAATGTAAACGTGTTAATTCATTCAAGGTCCCAGTTCCGCCCTATTAATACTCCTGTGAATCATCGTGGCTATTTCTCTAAAGGACAATCCAGCCTCGCATAACTCCACTATTCGCCCCCTATCAAACTCGCTCAGCTCATGAAAAACTCCTCTCGTCTTCTCAATCTTCGTATGGTATCAAATTGAAGCAACTCTTCACAAATATTTCACGATTAAATGCGAATTGTTGCTATAACACAGAATTGTCACATACTTATTTCTTTGAGCAGAAGAGTTGTCGGTAGTAGTTGGGGCCTGAGCCCAAAAGTGGTGCAGTGGCTCTATACTACAATAGTCAGACCGTAATTAATATATGGCTTCATAGTGTGGTGGACCTGTATAACGACGGAGGCAATAAGAGCCAAACATAATAAGGTTCAACGTTTGGCATGTCTTAGTATAACCAGTGTAGTGCGCACAACACCTTTGAGTGCCATTGAAACACTATTGAATCTTCCTCCTTTGGATCTGGTAATTCAAGGGGAAGCTAGAAAAACTGGATTCCGTCTCTGGAGTCAGGGTAGCTGGACTTTTATGAATCCAGGTAAAGGACATTCGACGATTCTAGCAGAGTTGCACGAGGACAGTCCTATTTTGTTGGCGAGGAGCGATATAGTTTCTCCTACGCATCGCTTCAATCGCAAATTTACGGTGGTGTTTCCGTCAAGGGAAGAGTGGGAGTCTAGGGTAAGACAGCTCATCGAAGGAGGAGGACAGGTCTGGTACACAGACGGTTCACTCGCTAGAGAGGGCTCGGGCTCGGGAGTCTACGGACCCCATACAAGACTTTTACTCCCTCTTGGGGGGTACACCACAGTATTCCAGGCTGAGGTCTATGCGATACTTGCTTGTGTAAATCGTATTCGGGAAATTGCCGGGTCTAGGAGGCGGATTACTATCTGCTCTGACAGTCAGTGCTGGAGTGCAGGAGGGCTCTTGACGACATCTCAGCTAAACACAAAGTATCACTGATGTGGGTAACTGGGCACGCTGGGGTAAAAGGTAATGAAATAGCGGATCATCTGGCTAGGATGGGAGCTGGCAACAGTTTTGTGGGCCCGGAACCAGCCTTAGGACTATCTGCAAACTTGATTAGGAAGAAAACTGGAGAGTGGATCCAGAATCAACACTCTCTGAGACGGAACGACATCTCTGGTCATCTCCGTCAAGCTCGGGAACTATTGGCAGGGCCTGCAGAGATAATAGGACGATTTTGTCTCTCTCTGGATAGGAGTGACTTGAGATTGCTAGTTGGCCTATTAACGGGTCACAACACCTTCAGGAAACACTTGTTCGTGATGAGGGTGGTCAACGACCCAACGTGCACGTGGTGTGGTGAAGAGGAAGAATCCTCGGCACACATCTTGTGTCGCTGTGAAACCCTGGGTTATCACAGGCAGACTATGCTGGGCTCAAAAACCTTGGAACCAATAGAGATAAAACGGATAGGACCTAAGAATGTACTTGCCTTTGCCAAAAGATCAGGTCTTAGGAACTAGCGCGGATAAAGGCGCAAAAGGGCCCATTGTGTGGCCTATGCACCAGCCACATTCCGTGCTGGATAGCCTCTGGTCCTTATTCATTCATTCATATTTCTTTGAGAGAACAAACGACAACAAAAACCTGTTGCGCTATATGTTTGAAACTCTGATTGTTTTTCATCCACACAGAATAAACAAATATATTCCTAGAAAATTGATAGAGATACTATAAAATATAAAAATCGATTCTTCGAGACCACCCCTTGATCTATTGGCATGTGAAATAAAAGTACGGAAGGAAGAGTTTGGTAGAGATGATTTATCTTTGAATTCTGAGCGCCAGGTGAATTCTCTCGTCGCCAAAGAAATTCACGCACCAGAGGGCAGCTCGGAGGGCAGAACCTTATTAGAAGGTGAAGCGGAAATTGAGAAGCACTATTTTTTAACCGTCAGTCGTCAGAATTCCAGTTGGGTAGGGAGGTATCCGATGAAGTTGCTTAGTTAACTTCTGATAACCTTTGGAATGCTTGCTGCTTCTCTTTTAACAAAAAATCTCGTCCAGCAGACTAACCCAAACCTTTTTACGCATTCTCAAGAATAAAAATTTGGTAGCGACGAGTTCCTCCACACTCCGCACCGTACCAATTTCACCGCATCTGTGGATATTATCGGTAATAAATATCGAAAAGTTTTTACTCTTCCTCGTCGAGGAGCATCACTCGAAATTGATTTCTGAAATTGTTGGGAACCGACATCAGCCAGTAAATACTTATTCAGAGCCAGAAAATACGTCCCACAATCCAAGAAACTTACCAAATACAGCCCAGATAAGATTTGGCCTGCAGAGCCTGCAGTGCTGCTCATATACCTAGCTACAGCTACTGCTACATCTAGTACACTGTCTATACTTGATGCAGTCCAAAGAAGAGCAACTCGGCTAATTGGTGACCCCATCTTGACGCGCTATCACAGGCCGCCTGCGCCACCGTCGGGCGGTTGGTGACCTTTCACCGCAGCCCTCTATCTCTGATGGTCAAGGTCAAACAAAGCTTTGACACCGTCTCCTACCGCTACGAGGGCGCTGTCAATTATCACGCTACCAGCTATCTGTCATTGTTGTTGCGTTTGGCACTTAGCAAAATATGAAAGCGTCTGTTGCCATTGAGTTCAGTTGCTGTGTTTCTTGGTCTAGTAACAGAAATAAAATGCCTTAAAGACAGTGGAGGGGAGATCATGATAACTAAAGGTGCTTATTTTGGAAATTTTCATTCTCAGCTAAAATAACGTATAATATTTTTGGTGTCAGTCATCATTTGCCTCTGAAATTTTTGAATCATTAAACTTAATAGAAATAGATCATCCAGGTATTTGTGCGATATTGAACTGTATGCCATAGGCGAATTTGTTGTTGAGTTAAATAACAACTGCCGTTTGTATTAACTTATTTTATGTATTTTGAAATAAATATGTCTAAAGCCTAACTTAAGAACTACTTCGACATTCTGATAACCTTCCACGAAATATATGGTCAGTTCGAAAGTACTGGGGGAGTAGAGAGTAAGATAACACCAGATGCAACATCAATAATTGGAAAATAAAAAAGCTGATGATACTTTGACGTCTTCATGTTGAAACTATTGCAGAAATATCGCCACCTAAAAATTTTGAATATCTTTAATGCTCTAAGCAACATACCTCCCCAGGTAGGGTTGTCACCTGTTCGTTTTGTTCATAGCCAGGGTAGGCCGCAGGCCTTTGAAAACCTTTTTTGGCTTAAATTCCAATTGAAAATTAAAATAAACGTTTCTTCTGCCTTCTTAGATGCAAGTCGAGTCAGGACATCAAACCAAGTCGATTGACACTCCTTTTTACCTCGACCGATTTGGTTATGTATTGAAATTTCCAAATTTCAAAGCGGAGTAGATTTTTACAGGAATGTTTTCTCAGTCTGGGCACGGTCTAGTTCAACTCAAGCCCAGCGAAGTCGAATACCCATTTTGATCAACCGGTTTGGTTAAGTTAGGTTAGGTAATAAATCTTCAATATTCCGTAGTAGATATTTATTTCATCAGAACATTTTGTAGGTGTAGGCACTTAGACGAAGCCTTAGTGACACTAAGCAACTGATTTCCTGCAGCCTTGCAATACAATCGAATGTACTTCACATATTGCATAAATAAACAACTAATTTGTATATTATAACAAAACAACCTATATGTTACCATTTTCCCCTAGTGACTGGGTTGAGGAACTCAACAATTCAATATATACTTGACGGCTCCCTTGAGGATGTCATCCGCGAGAAATAAATACATAATGACTTCCTCCTACCCGCTCGATATGGTCCGTATTTATATTCATACCATAACGTGCATACAACATCGAAATCGATTTCCGCGGATACTTCAAGGGTGCAGTTGAAGGGTTGTGATAATGTTTGTTATATATTATCATATAGATTGGGTATGCAGCTATCGCCAACTCAAACATAAGCAAGTTTAGCAGACAATAACTGAACTGATCCCGAAGGTTCACAGATGACGTATTTTTAACGTCAGCATGTCATCTATGATGGATTTAGATTGCATAATTCTCGTCGATTCAGTTATTTATAGTGTTTGTTCTATTTTGTGTACCAATGCAGGACATATTATTAGTGGTAGAAGGAGTTTGTGCTAATTCGTCAAATAATACTAATTATTATTAGAATTTTTTAACCGTTACCTGTTTCGAAACTGATGATAATTTATCTTACCCCACAGAGTTAATATCTCTAGAAGGAGCCTAATTTGAATAATGGCCAGCCAACATCTATAGCGCTATTGCCACCCTTCTTCGTCCGCTTAAGGACCTTCCAGTTTTTTCAAAATCTGGCAGTTTCCGCAGTTTGAACACATGTTCCTCAAAGTATTTAACTAGGTATTTAGCTATATATTCCAATATACTTGCAATGTAACT
Source organism: Callosobruchus maculatus (assembly GCA_951848785.1). Lineage (NCBI taxonomy): Eukaryota > Metazoa > Arthropoda > Insecta > Coleoptera > Chrysomelidae > Callosobruchus > Callosobruchus maculatus. The sequence goes on along the minus strand of CATOUR010000042.1, from coordinate 4,993,790 downwards.
GATTTACGTGAAGATAATTTGTGTTGATTTAACGAAATCTCGAAATGGTATATTTCATAGCCGAATGTCGCAATAACTTCTAATATGTCGTAAATCTGGAAACCTACAATCGGCGTCGCCCTTAAGCTGTCATGGGGCTGTCATTGTGTGGTTGTAGTCAAGTTGTGGTTATTGCGTACGTTGAGATTTTTGTAGCTTTAGTGTATATTTGAGTGACTTTGTGACTATTTATGGTGTGAATTAAATTATTAATGAACAATATTGCCATAATTACATGACGGGACGAAATAAAAAGTGCATACTTTGCTGCAATACCGACGAATCGGTGAACACCACTTATCATAGGTTAGTATAGGTTTTGTTTTGGTTTTCAATAGCATATAATATGGGGATAACTGGGAACAAAAGTACCTTCACTCCTGTTTCAGGAATAATAATGGTTGTTTAATGTATATTATGTGCATCTATGTAGGTTTCCCCAGAATATAGTGATGAGAAACAAGTGGCTTGATGCATTACAGCTGAAAGGTGAAATTGGGGTGGTTGGGGGATTGTGAAACTCAAAAATGTGTTGTATTCCTGAAGGCCAGCCATTCACCTGTGAAATAAAGACCTAGCGGTATAATTTCTTTTTTTAGGTCCATCAGAATGTTGCCTTGCTTATTACAGAAACGGGATGTATACATAACATGTATGCAAGTATTGCTTTACATCTTTTTGTATTGTGTAACGAGAAAATCGTTAAATTGATTTTTTTGACATAATATTATTCCATAGCGAGGGTGGAAAACACGTATGGTTTTTACAATTCCACTCAGAGGCGCCGTAATAATAATAAAAAACTAAAAACAGCTAAAACTTCGTGTTTATGCCTTATAGGGGGTCCTGATCATTTTCAACTTTTTTTGGGTGGGGGGAATTTGGAGTGGTTGGGGGTAGCGGTTGTAAAACAGAACATTTTTTTGTACTCATAATAGGCGGTCTATTGACCTGCGAAAGACCTAGGGACATAATTTACCTTTTTAGGTCCATCCGAGCACTATAATAAGAGTAACTCTCTAAGTATAGCTAAATACTAATACAACTTATTGTATCAGTTTGTAGCATCACAGTAATAATTGAATCTATTAATGAACATCCAATTTTAATATAAAGTCGTACACCACTGGTAATGCCCTCAAGCTGTCAAAATGACCGACCTGTGCATTTTGTTGTTTACATTCCCTCTAGAGATGTTAACTCTGTGTCTTCATTTTGAGGAATAAATCACATCTTTACCTATATCAATGACAGCTCTTCGTGGATATGTTTTACTAGTTCCTGCTTCAACATCCGTGACTTTGGTCTTGACACCTGCTCTGATTTACTTATCGACGACAGTTAACCTGTTTTGTTACCTTCCTGATTTATACTAATAATTATATAGTGATAAAAAGATCAAAATATGAACTTCTAAAGTGTGTGTTAACCAACAGCAATGAATACCTGAAAAACATCGTTCCTGACCTGTGAGCTCTTCCCAAGAATACTTTTTCTGTGAACACCCACCTTTTTGAAAAGATCCTTTCTCAATTTCACCATTTTGTATAGCAATTTTTCTACAGCTGAGCATAAAGCAGAAACATCTTTTTATAATTAAACTTGTTGCATCGGCTTTACATCTGTTTCATCCGCCTTGTCACGCCGCAAACAGTAAACTGCTTGGCAGCTAAACCACATTCTATATTTCTTGCAATTATAACGCAGCTATTGTTTGATTTGTTTTGTCACTGAGCCGACAGCTAAGGCAAAGCCTGAATACCAGATTACCACGGCAGCTATAAAAAGGTTATTTTAGTGAAAGTTCGTTGACCCGGGACATAATTAGGCCAATACTCACAGGTTCAGTAAATACATTCCCTGGTAGTCCATTCCAAGCCTTGGGCACCCTGGAAATAAAGATTAGGTCGTACCGTTCGGTTCATGATGTACGAAGAGAATGCAGCAGTCTTGATGATGCATCTAATAGAGTGAGCGGTGAAATTATAGAAGATAGCTTAGAGGAGAAAACTGTGTCTGAATACCAGCAGAAGAGTAGTATATAACTGGGAGGTCTATATTCTCCTTTCCACGAAGTTTAGGAATACAGACACAGAAAAAAATACTGTTGCGTTTCCAATTAATTGTTAGTATTTGGATGTTTTTCTATCGCATTAAATATATTTAGAGTTGTTTCAAATCCATATCATTGAGAGTATTCAATCCTTATATTCGAAGTAATCACAGGTACGCCAGTAAATTCAAAATAATTTTGTATTCGTTCTAACGATATGTATAATCCTTCTAATACCAGTATTGATATATAATGCAATCAAAATATCTTTTTGTTTTCAAAATTTACCCTATGTTTAATTTAAGCAAAGCATACAATCTCAATGTACTAAAATTATGACTGCAACAGCAGTTCGTGATAATTCATCTGATAAAAATTAATTTTGTTTCAATGGCCCTTGCCGTTCGCTGAACTACAATTAGTATTCGGCGGGACTGATGTCCCGATTCAAGAAACGTAAAAATAAAGAACAGGGGGATTATCTCAGTTTACTATCGCAACGAACCCGCCAACATGGACGAGGTTCTTCGGTTGTGTTGTTTTGGTGTTAGCCGTGTTGTGTCATCTCGTGGTTTTGTCTATTGCATCAGCAATTGTGTGGTTTAAATTTGTCCAGTTATATATTAAATGGACTGCTGAGAAACTGGGACTTACTCTTAACACTTAACACTCACATTTGAATGTAGGTATTTAGATTAGTCAGACAGTTAGATTTCAGGTAATAATGCACAACTGGTTTATGGCTTATGTCTAATTCTTATATCATGCTCCTTATAACTTCATACAAAATCACACAATTAAACATCCAAACGAATCAGTCAGCTGTCCTCGCAATAAAATCTGTTAGTCCAAGGAAAAGAAAGTAGTTCAGAATCAATTACCAACAACAGATCCGATTCAACGACAGGCTGCGATTGAATTATTCATTGGAATCCAATGACATCTTGTAGTTGAATCGACAATACGATATAATTCGTTACCAACTATACACTTCCCATTGGATAAAACATCGCTGTATTTTAGGAATGCTGAGTGTAACGTCCCATCGAATGCAAGCGTAAGTCTTTGACAGAACGACAGATTTTTCTGTGTGTAATAGCTCTTGACGGTCCCGCTCCTACCTCTGTTTCTCTTGACCACCCCAATAATCGGTTTTCTAGAATCAAGACTTTTTTAGTATAATAGTTCTAATTACAATTACAGCACTAAATCGAAAAATAATCTGGAAGCAATACAGCCAAAATTTATTGATATACAGAAAACGTAGAAGTTATAAAAATTTGGAATAAACCCACGGGAAACAGAATTAGATTTAAAAACAAAATTGAAAATCGTCCTGTCTCAAACATCGAGGTAGAATCCCAAGGAGACGCTATAACGTTCAATTTCGCACAACAAAAACGGTAGCAGGAGGCGTGGCTAAGTGTGGTAACAATATGGACGCCTCGCCAGAGCCGGATTACTTTCTTATGTAAATAATTTTGAAAATTCGTTACAATGATAGTTTAAATATGAAGTATTGGGTTGATTTTTCGATCTAATACGAAATTCATAGTTAAGTATATGAAAAAAAAAACAGGCTTTGTAGAGACGACATTCATCATCAATTGAATAATACAGCTGCGATACGTTACACTTTATTGAGAAAAAGATTACAAATGCGGTCCTGTACACTGTTATTTTTTTGCATACATACCTATGAAATGTAATTCCTGTCGATTCTTTCTTATCCATGCCATCTCTGCTAGAGCAACTACGATAAGCACATGAAACCATTATTTCCTTTATGAATTCACTAGAATATCACTTAAAAATAACTAAAATCTCGGTAAAAACACTCAAAAAGAGCAAACACGAAATTGTCAAAGAAACGTCAGCTGTTTGACATAAGTGTCGAATCGATATGGCCAACTTCCAGCTGCTTTCAGCCACGTTATCGCACCTCCATGGGATTCTACCTCGATGGTCTCAAAGTATACCATTTAAGAATACTTAATGACATTAGAACTGAGGTATATTTATGATTTTTGTATCTATTTTATTTTTGTACCACTATGTATGTAATATATAATACTAAATTTGTCTTCTGACACGTTCTGTGCCTCAGATGGACTTACATGAAACCAATAAATCTATTGAATTGAATTTCTTTGTTCGCACATATAAGAATATGTGATATATTAAATTTGAACGAATGCGCATATTCATAGTCTGCAAATCTATTTCTATATGTCAGTGCCGCTTGCCACATATATGACTATAATGAGGTCCTGACGATCCGTAATACGTACGATCCCTGAGTCAGTTCAATAGCCGATAATTCCCATCCTGGAATCGAGGTTGCATTCTGGTTATGTGAACTGGATACATGCGATCGCATCACACGGCAAACAATACAAATCTCTAATTCAAACAGGTCTTGTCGGTATACCCGCCAACATTGCTCGGGTAACTAAATCTCACTTTACGTTCCCATGTATAGGAATCGGAGTAGTATAAATCGAACTGGGATTTCAGCGGGGCATCAGCTAACAGCTTCATCTGCACAGCTCTGCCAGAGCTGCTGGCGTTCTAATGGAACTGTTTCCCGATTAGCTGAGTTCCAGTAATCCTGCATACTTCACGGGAGTTATTATCCTGTCGACCTGGTCACCCTTTTCTCCTATTACTGCTTCAGGGACTTGAGTAATGGGTAACACGTTCATTTGTTCATTATGTGATTTAGGTGTAACATTTGATAGCAGGTTAGTAGTAGTAGTAGTATTTATTGATCCATTTGAGAGCTTACACAAGCTATTGGACAAGTCAAATGAGAAATAATTTACAATTAAAATAGTGAAGCTGAGATGTAGTCATCTACAGAGTACGCACATATATTTAATAAATATTTCCTGACATATTTTATAAACAAAGCATAAGACGAGATTTGTTTACATTCATTGGGCAAGAAATTATACAACCTCAGTCTGTGTCACAGGTTCTCTCATGGCAATATTCAAACGCCGATGTGGCACCACAAAATTGTTGTTTGATCTTGTATTGTATGAGTGTAGATTAGATGCTTTTAGAAATTTGTTTTTATTTCGGAAAATATTCAGCAATAGTTCGTTGATAAAAATTGATGGAAAAAAACCCTCTGAAAGACTGTCTGTTGGAAGTATTCGTAATGCATCGAACTATGCGTTTTTGTACTAGAAATACATTATTGGCTGCAGCGGAACCACCCCATATTAGCACCCCATACATTAGTCTGGAATGAATATTCCCATAATAGTAGTTAACCAAATCCGAAATACTTAGTACTGTTCTCAACATTCGAATTTGAAAGCATTGTTTACTCAAAATATCTACCACACCATCACAGTGGTTCCTGTATGTCAATATTTCATCAAAAGCTATGCCTAAAAACTTGATGTGATTTTCTGTATCTATTCGAGTATTAGAGATTTCTATACTATAGTTAGATGGACGTGAATTTTGCGGAGTACGGAAAGAAACATAGTTTGTTTTTGATAAATTAAAATGTAGTAGATTTTGATTAAACCAATACTGCAGATTTCTTACATTTTGGTTAGCGATATCATTCAACAGAACACTATCCTTGTTTGACATAATAAGTGTGACATCATCAGCATACGGTTAAGTTTTGACTGTCACATAAATCAAATTGTATGTAGTGCGAATAAATCTCTAGGCTTTATGATACGAAATTGCAAACTAATTAATGATCCTGTAGCACTAAAGCTTCTATATTTCGCTTACGTAGGATCTAAGTTGGAGTATGCATCACTCATATGGAATCCTTATTATAAACGCCATATAAACGTCATTGATCATGTTCAAAAGAAATTCCTAAAATACTTGGCTTTCAAGATCGACAGGGTATATCTTGAAAGAGGATCAGACTACCAAGCACTGCTAAGCAGGTTTAACGTTACATCATTAGAAGAAAGAATAAAACATAATTCTGTTATTTTCCTCTATAAACTTTTACATGGAATTATTATCTCGTCTGATTTACTGTCACAGCTTCAGTATTCAGTTCCTAGACTCAGCTCGAGACATAACAATTTATTCTGTTGTTGCAGCCGCGCAAACTCCAGTTTAATATTGAAGTCACCTGTAAGGGTCATGTGCATGAAATTTAATAGTATATGCAATGTTTGTGATTTATTTACGTGCTCTCTGGTAGAATTAAAAGGTATTTTAAGACAGTTTCTTAGGTAGGTTACTTAGGTAGCTCCTTTGAGTTTATATTTAATTACATTTTTGTACATATTCTTCAGCATTGGCTATTTATTTTCATATTTAAATTTTGTCCTGTAAATGGAAATTGTGTTATTATAAACGCTATTATTATTAATTGTGAGACAGACAGGCGCTAGTACTCCTATATGCTAATTTTGGAGCCATGGAGACAACTTTGTCGAGCTATTTGCTGAGGTGATATCTTCTGTATAAAGAAAAATCTTGTACTATAGAGTCGATAAGTGGTCGCTGTCAGTACTTTGGACATTAATTCTATGAACCGGTTATTGCTACTAACATGCTTTATGATCGTATGCCAATGACGCAATACCTTGAAATAATCATGGAACCAACATTAAACTAGGTATACCAAATATAAATAGATAACTTTCTTCTTTTATAATATAATTAATTATAATAATAAACATTTGCTCAATTAGCGCTTGGCAATTATTAAGCAATGCTTGTCATTATATCGTGTTGTCACTAATTTATAAGCTGCAAACATGAAAAAGTAGTGTATGCTTTATTCCAACAGACTCTAGGGCATTGGCTTCAGGCTTCTAATGAACAGTGCTGTTCCTAGAGTGGCGCTGGGAAACAGTAACAACAACTACACAGAATACGAAGCTAATGACCAGAGCAGTCGATGCTGTTGATACAAAAGTAAATAATAAAAAATGGAGTCAAGTTGATTGACTCAGTACTTCCCACACATTACGGTGATACCACTTTATTATTTTCCCATAGCATAAAGATTTAGTCTGAGATCCCCTTGCAACAAAATCATCGCCAGTACCCCCCCCCCTCAAATTGTCGTATGCCGCCGCTAGGTCTTTCCTGCACAGGTCAATGAACAGCCTATTATCAATAAAACAAAGTTTTCACTTTTACAACCCCCCGCCCCCCCCCTAACCACCCCAATTTCACCCCCACCCAAAAAAGGTACAAAACGGTCAGGAACCCCTAAAACATCTAAAAACAAAGTTTGAGCTGTTTTCATATTTTTAGTTTTTTGATTATTGCTACGCTGCCACTAACACGATTTCTAACAAGCATACGCGTTTTCCATCCTCACCACAGTAATAATAATGTGTCAAAATTTCATTAGAATCAATTTAATAGTTTCTACGTTACAAAATACAAAACGATCTAAAGCAATAAATACTTGTATGTATACAGAAAATTCTAAGTCCCTTAATTTCGGTAATAGGCAAGGCAATGTTCAGATGGATCTAAAAAGGTGATTTATGTCGCTAGATCTTCCTTCACAGGTCAGTGGACAGCCTATTATGAATACAGCAAATTTTTCAGTTTTCCAACCCCCCACCCCCCCACCACCCCAATTTCACCCCCACCCAAAAAAACTCAGAAAATGATCAGGAACTTCTAAAACACTTAAAAACGAAGTTTGAGCTATTTTCATATTTTTAGTTTTTTTATTATTTCTGCGCCGCTACTGGCACGATTTATAAAAATCATACGCATTTTCCATCCTCGACACGGCAGTAATACTGTGTCAAAATTTCATAAAAATCAATTGAACAGTTTCTTCGTTACATAATGTAGAACGATCTAATAAAGCAATACTCATTATGTATACATCGGAAAAAATTCTAAGTCCTTTAGTTTCTGTAATAGGCATAAGGCAATATTCGGATAGACCTAAAAAAGTTATTCATGTCGCTAGGTCTTCCTTCACAGGTCAATGGGTAGACTATTTATGAATACAACAAATTTTTCAATTTTACAACCCCCCAACCCCCAACCACCCCAATTTCCACCCCCACCCAAAAAAAGTAGAAAATGATCAGGAACACCTAAAGCGCCTAAAAACGAAGTTTGGGGAATATTTGAAATTTTTCGTTTTTTGCTAATTACTCCGCCGCCAATGCACCGATTTTCAAAATTATAGCAGCATTACCTACTACGACCCCACAGCATATCGCTGCCCAAATTTCATCACAATCCATGCAGCGGTTACTGAGATCACGAGGACAGAAAAACGCGTACAGACAGACCGACAGACCGACAGACCGACAGACAGACAGACCGACGGAAATGAGTGACGTGGATTTTCGTTATGTAGACATCATGAAACGCCCAAAAAGTGTATTATCTCAAAATCGAAAATTTTCGCGATTACAATACTCCCCTCACCTATCGGTGTGGGAAGTAAAATTTCAGAAAATGCGCAAGACTCACAATAGGCTGTCCATTGACGTGTAAAATAAAGACCTGGAGGCATAATTTACTTTTCTATGTCCATCCGAGCATTGCCTTGCCTATTGCAGAAACCAAGGACTTAGAATTTTCTGTTGTATACATACGAATATTGCTTTTGATCGTTCTGTATTGTGTAACTTGAAATTAATTTCAATGAAATTTTGACACAGTATTATTACAGTGACGAGGATAGAACTCGCATGGTTTTCAGAGTTGGGTCCGTGACAGCGCAGCAATAATCAAATAACTGAAAACATAAAACTAAACTTGTTTTTAGCAGATTTGGAGGTTCCTGATCTGAGTCGTCTTACTTTCTACGGAAAGAGATGAAAGAAACTATTTAGCAGACTTTTTGTGTTGTATGTCTTTTGCGGAGAGCGGGCGATGATTTGGTTGCAAGGGGACCTCAGACTATAGCTTTATGCAATGGGAAATAATAAAGCAGTATCACCATTATGTGTGGGAAGTACTGAGTAAACCAACTTGACTCCATCTTTTTTTTTGGAAAAGGAGGTAAGCTCCTTACTTCACTAGCATTTGCCTTGTTCATAGCACAAAGCAATGCAATTTTGATTTGATGAAATGTCATTGACTCACGGACTGGAGGCATACCTTATGAAACATCCTAGTAACTCACCACTCATATAAAGAAATGAAAGTTTACTGTACAAAGTTCTCATATCAACCACCATTAACTACATGTAGACACTGCATACTACTACTCTGCACAAATAAATCTTTTTCAGTCTGAAACAAAATATTTGAGCCTACTTTCGCAGTTAAAAACCGCCGTCATATAGCACCAGAGCATATCTCCATATCGCATACACCGGCCACGCAACTGATGTATAGGAGTGACATTAATGCTTCCTGGTGCTGTGATTATTATGCACATGATGTAATGCCTACACCCTCGTCATGACGTGCGTTTACTGTTATTTATCTGAAAAAGCTCACCGCTGATGGATTTTTTTTGGGACACAGAGCATTAAGCCATAGTATAAAAGAATCTGCTGATATTACATATATTTGAAGAGGCAGCCTGCTGATCTGCTACCCTGTATTTGGGTTATTATCAACTTTTGCACTGAGGTAAGTTTGGTTAATTATCAATATTTTTACCTAAAGGCTCTGCTGAGTACCATTGATTAGGGGACACCCTGTATAAATGTGACTCTTAAAGTGGTTACACACGTACGAACTTTAAGTACAAGGTTTTTAAGTTCGCGAACTTACTCGGCTCGACGCGGTGACACACGTGAAGCTGAAATCACTCATTTTGATAATTTTCCTAAATAAAAAAAACTTTTAACAAACGCCAAACACAACAAGTGTTGCGCATCGATGGCCTGCCGAAACAAAGTGGTGGCTCACGGCTCGCAGTACTAGCCGAGCAAGATTTCAAACCAGTTGGATGGCTGGCGGTTTGCGCGATGGTTTTAAAGTACGCGTACTTACGGTGACACACAGGCGAAAAAGGTCGTCGCGCCATAAGTACGCGTACTTGCCCTTTTATTAAAGGGGTGATACACGTACGAGCAAGTACACGTACTTATGGCTCGACGACCTTTTTCGCCTGTGTGTCACCGTAAGTACGCGTACTTTAAAACCGTCGCGCAAACCGCCGGCGATCCAACTGGTTTGAAATATTGCTCGTAGCTTGTCTCGGCTCGTACTGCAAGCAGCGAGCCTCCACTTTGTTTCGGCAGCCCATCGATGCGCAACGCTTGTTGTGTTTGGCGTTTCTTAAAAGTTTTGTTTATTTAGGAAAATTATCAGAATGAGTGATTTCAGCTTCACGTGTGTCACCGCATCGAGCCGAGTAAGTTCGCGAACTCAAAAACCGCGTACTTAAAGTTCGTATGTGTGTCACCCCTTTAAGGGCCGGTTGTACAAACGCTGGTTTAAGACAAGCCTTTTTAAACCTAAGCGAATTTAAGCTGAAGCTTAAAGTTGACATCAGTTGTACAATCACAAATTCAGATAAACCAGGTTGAAAAAAATCACTACGGCTGCCACAAATATAGCCTGCGAAGTGTCATAATTATCTAAAATAAATAACCTTTCTTGATTTGTCACTTGAAACAGGTTGTGTCTAATTCGGGCAATGGCCGTTTCTGTCCCTGTTCTTTTATTTGCTATCTTTGTTAAAATATACAGAAATCGTTCCAATATAAAATATGTCCTAATAAAATGACAAGAACTTTGCAGGTTACTGCTAGACACATCATGCCATTTGTATTTAAATCATAGTTAAGCTCGGGTTAAACTCCATGACCTGTCGGTTCACATTGTTAAGCTTGAAGTGGGGTGCTAAGCCAGCATTGTACAACAGATGGTTTGCAACTTCGGTGGCTTAACGGTGGCCCTCGTTAAACTGAAGCTAAGCTTGTATTGTACAATTGCCCCTAAGGTCCATTATAACAAGTTATATGCATTAAGTAGCATTTGACGGCTGTCGAACAATGTAACCAAATCAATTTATTGTCAAACTTTTTTTACTTCTCTAAATACCACCGAGGTGACCGCAAAATCAGTAGCAAATTAACCATTCAGCATAATTATGTGATTGCATTGTTGAGACAGTAAAGCACAATGGAACAGAACACTATTCGGAATTTCGTATGTCTGTTACGGTTAAAGTGGTTACATGGCTACATTAAAAGCTAGCTGGATGGTATACAAACTATCCAAGCACCTGGTTATTTTAGTATTTATTATATCCAGATATTTTGTAAATTAGCCACGAATTGTAGTTAAAGTACAAACCACAAAAGAATTTCACAAATCAACCAGGAGTTTTGGCTAGCTTACAGACTAACCACAGCATTTGGATAAAGTGTGAACTGAATATTCCTAGCAATATGTAATAACTAACTCGTTATTTTGGCTGTATGCTAAGCCATTTCCTTTGGTCAATTTAATTTAAAAATTCCTAGCAAAAAATTGGATCTAACAACGAGCTGGTAGTTATATATTACTAGAAATATTCAGTTCACGCTTTATCCAAATAATAAAGACAGTTTGTAAACTAGCCAAAAATCCCAGCCAATATGTGTGATTCTTTTTTGATTTGTACTTTAATGGCAATTCTTGGCTAGTTTACAGACTCGCTGGATAGTTTACATACTGACCAACATTTACGAGGGTTGCTTTATACCTCCGTCAATCGACCAGTACGCAGACAGCTGTTTCACGCTTATTAGCGATCATCAGTGCGCCATAGGTCGATTGACGGAAGTAGAGAGCATCAATTTTTCCATGTTTAATAAACATGTGAAAGATGTGCGAGTAAGACAGAAGGAATTCTGCCGGTGCGCCATCTAGTACCCGAAGGTGACGGCAACCAAAGAGAGAAACGCTACTAGCAGCAGTAAACTATCCTTGGTGGAACGACAAGGCTCGTTCGCTTTTTGCCACTAGAGGCGCGGATTTTGACGCAAGCAGCGTAAAGCCGATATACGAGGGTTGTTCTATACCTCCGTCAATCCACCAGTACGCAGACAGCTGTTTCACGCTTATTAGCCATCATCAGTGCGCCATAGGTCGATTGACGGAAGTAGAGAGCATCAATTTTTCCATGTTTAATAAACATGTGAAAGATGTGCGAGTAAGACAGAAGGAATTCTGCCGGTATATCGGCTTTACGCTGCTTGCGTCAAAATCCGCGCCTCTAGTGGCAAAATGCGAACGAGCCTTGTCGTTCCACCAAGGAGAGTTTACTGCTGCTAGTAGGGTTTCTCTCTTTGGTTGCCGTCACCTTCGGGTACTAGATGGCGCACCGGCAGAATTCCTTCTGTCTTACTTGACCAACATTTATTGCTATTTTACTTGGAAAGTAACTTTCCACTGAATTAACCAGGTATATGGAGAGTTTAGATACTATCCATCTACTTTACAAACTATCAAAGTAAACACTTTAACCGTAACATATCCAATATGCAAGTATTTAAAAAATATCACCACAAAAATATCACTTCACCTTAAATGCAAGAGTAGATAGAAACCTTTTTCTCCCCAAACTGAATGACCTCACAAACCTGTGCAGCACCCTCTCCCTATATCGTAATTTTGTAATAAGGGTGAAAGAGACCAGATCCTCTCAATTACCGGCGGCTTAGGAGAATCCGCAGTATACACTGTGCAGACTGTTTGCCCACGTTATCAGGAATCAAGCTGGAGACGGACGGTTATGGCAATAATAGAGGAGCTGCTTCGAGGATAGAGAGGGAGGTTTAATCTGATCGGCAGCTAATTTATGTGAGACGCTACATCGGTTTAATCTGTCAGGCTTCACTTCTCTCCACACTGGACTTAATGCATACGTTGTATGCCTGGGAATATTATGGTTATGTTTAATGGATATTTGCTGTTCGTATAAGCTGGATGGAATTTTACAAATACATCAGGAGTCCAAGTAAGGTCTTGAGTTACTCGAGCAATTATAAAGTACTGCGGAATCTAATAAATAGTGCCATTCTCGAACTGCAAAGTAAGACTATCGCTAATTTTGAAACTTGTGCAACAATTAAAACTACAGGGTTATTCACGTTATTCGACACGGAGCATTATGGCTAAAGTATTTGATAAAAAAGAAAATAATAGTTTCGGATGGATAGAAACCCATAAAGGCTAAATTTTAAGAATATTTTCATGTTATACAGGGTGTCCCAAAAACACGGAATATATCAGTTATGTTTTTTAAATAAAATACCCCGTATATTATTGCATATTCAGATTCCCTGGTGAATTCTAGTGTGACTTTATGTAGCACACATGGGACCTAAAGCGAACCGTTTAAGTGTAAATCACCATTTTCGGAATAAGTAGATATCAGGAAAAAATTGAATATCGCAGCAGAGATTGTAAAATATGGAAGGCTATGACTTTGCCGTATTACTAAGCGCAAAATGCGTCAGCTTTGATGAGACTGTCCAATTTTATTTACGTTTATGTTTGAAGAAATCGGTCGATTAATTAAGGAAACTTCCATCAGCGATAACTTGATTTTTTCAAATGGGAATGCCCAATTCTTTACACGGTTAAACGTAGAATTTAATAACCTTTCTAATGATATGACGTTGTGAATATCAATCTCTAGTAGTTTTCATTTAATTCTAAATATTCAAACAAATTGGCGTTTTTCAATTTTCCTACCTATAAGCAACGCAGCAGGCCATGAAATATAAACAAAAACCTGTTCAGGTAGAAGAAACCAACTAACTTAGCTGAAAAATACACACTAACTAGACTAAAGAGACACTGCTGTCACTCCCAGTCATCGTGTATAGAAGTCAGGCAACAACCCAGTGGAAGCACTTGAAGTCTAGATTTGGAAGTAGGACCAGTGTATTTTCTACGAGACTGTGCTAGTATTTTGCGTCACTAAAACGCTGAAAAGAGGAAACTACGATGAACGAAGTAAGATAGAGGATACAAAATATTCATGCACTAAACATAAGCGACGAATGAGTTCAGGTCGTTACAAAACGGTTGTTCCAAGAACAATTACCAGATGTGAAAAATCTAAAAACATACCGGCTATACTTTTCACAGAATATCCTTAACGCACAGATAACATAAAGCAACAACATATACGATTATAAATAGTAAACGTACTATGTCCGAAAAGCAGCAAAGCAAAAAAGCCCCAAAAATACAATGAAGAATAATTTTAAAATTAGCAGATATGAATAAAGAGTCGTATCAACGAATTGGTAATAAGTGGGCACATCAAGAAAAAATCACGAAGGACTCGGTATTTTTGTATACATTGTACTTTGTATTTGAGTAGCCTTTGTGCACGCTATGCCAGTCAGCCACCTGTAAATTAAAAAGCCGAATCACTCCCTATAGATCCCTATTACCAAAATGTTGCGGTGGCATGAAATAGATTTACTGTTATATTTAGACTGACACTTGAACGATGTACAACAGTTAACTGTAATTAAACTGTCCGAAACGGTAATTCTCATTTACCGCGAATCGAAAAACTTCTGGATTGAACTGCCCGCTACTCACTGGCTAATTGAATTGGGTTGCGTCAGTAGGTAGTTGACAAAGCTTTGTCACTTCCCCACATGGCAGCAGTGAAACATATTAAACAGAAGGTAACTTATTCGCCTCTTTTGTCTAATACAACAGTCATATTTTCATAAGACTGATATTTCGCTCGGATCCAGCCGGTGTAGAGCAAAGGATCCAAAACAAGCCCAACACTCTTCACTGACAATTCTCAACTCATCTTCCCAAGTCATATCTGTTCATATTAAAATCCCTTATTAACGTTTATCGAAATACAAAATATTTTGGAACATTGCAGAAGCTTATTTTAAATATTAATTTATTTATGTCTACCAATGTATAATCTGGTCGTATAGAAACAGAATGAACCTTTCACACAAAAGTCATTTATCAACAACAACAGAGTATGGATACCCGCCTTAAGAGACGCAAAGATGTTAAGATGCGCAGAAGATCCACAGGGTGTGGCGGTGCACAGCGCAGCTGCCCCCACTCCTAAACTTTGGTTATGCCTTCTAGGAAAATCTGATTGATGTGTTGTATAGTATCGTTTAGTTGTACTTTTGCGAAGCGTGTTACGACGTGAAAGCTTAACAGAACATCTGATTCTTCGAGTTCTATATTCTGGATTTTGGATATAACATGCACCTAGGCCTTGACGTACGATGTACGTATCAGTTTTCCCAACAGACGGATTTAGTAGTGTGGTGGATACGACGAAACAGTTGCTGCATATGAGTATCAAGAGCGCCGCTGAACTGACAGTTAATCGCGAACGATGGCGAGCTACAGTTCTCAAAGCTATTGATAATATTCATGTCGGCAATACTCTAGCTCCGACTTGATGCATTTTACGAGTTCACAACATGTCTGTTAAGACATTGTGACTATGATTATGATGAATCAAGAAAACCTCAGAATAGGTTTTCGACACTAAAAAAGATTTTTCTGATGGAGAAGGTGATCATTCAAGTACTGGTGAAATGGTGTACCTTGAGTACTACCACTTAATTCATGAAAATGATTGTGAATTTGGAGCCGACTCATCCAGCAGTGGTGACAGTAGTAGTACTTTGTATGCGGACAAAGTAAAATCACTAACTTGATTAGAAGTGCGTACAGTTGGCAGTAATTATTACCGAAGAGTGTAGCAAAAGCGATGCCATAAAGGAATAAATGAAGGGAAGCGGTAACTCCAATCCTGCTTAAGATAAACAACTCAATATCCGGCCGATATTGCTTTCTGGATATCTGATGAGCTTTTTTGAAAATAAGCTCTAAAAATGAGTGTAACGTCTGTTTTATACCTGGTCGAAACTGAGTCCCTTCCCAGAAGATTATTTTGTCGAAATATCACTCCTGCTGTTGTACAGTTGTATCACGTACAGTATACAGTAAGCAAGTGTTGTAATTGTGCAATAGCCTAGGTGAGCCTCACAGAGTACCCAATTCTACTTATTGCATCGTTATTTATTAATATGTATTTGTTTATTTCACTTAGTTTTTTGAGGACTTGTTTACTAGACGATTTACAAACATCCATACAAATGTTTATGTCAATAACTGTTTTGTAGTGCAACTCATGACCCTTCGTATTTAGCTAGGTCAAAGGACTGGATACTTTGTGAGTTGACCCCTAGTATCTTAGTGTAGGCCTCACAGTTTTCATGGTAATCCTCCGCCCTAGTTATTTTGAGATTTGGTGAGGTATTTCGTGAGCTGACCCTTAATACCAATGATCCTAGAGATCCTATACTTATGTCATATGTTATTTTGGTATAATAAGTTGCACTGTATGTTATTATTTCATCTGACTATTTGCCGTTTAAGGAGTTATTATGTATGTAATGTATTTATGTGTTTAATTATTACTAACCCGATTGCTGTGTCAATCAAGCCAGTATGAAATGACGTCATCTTCCATGATCTAGCCTTCTGAGCTTGTTAGATACAGCCCGATGATTACTGCTTTTAATCTAAAATCGTTCTATCGTAAACCATTCGTTGAGCATTTAGTACCTTTTTTTATCTATTTTCCGAAGTTTACGTTGCTTCCGGGTCTGCAAACGGTAATCTTATCAAAGACAACAACAAAAGCCTTTCCTTAACCAAAACACATAATCACTAATGTAGTACATTACTTATTTAAGATTTGCTTCTGGGCCTATCAAATAAATCACAATATAATATGCAAAGATACGGTCTCTCAAATAAGGAATTATAGCCTCTTTCGTAGCTCAAACATTTTTTAGTCCCTCAAGTTTTCGTCAGAATCACATAACATAAATCTTACCGAACCGCTAAGGTTCTATTCTGCATTTCGATGGAGCTTCTTCTGCATATATCAATATATCATTCTAGTATGTGAAGAAACATAAACTACTACCAAAACACATGCGACGGCCACTATGCGACTTTTTACATTACATCTTTATATCCACTTTTGAGTGAGCTTGAATTATTCATAACTGTATCTGCCTCACCGTAGGTAACTTTTTGCCTTAATACATTATCGTCATCATAGTTTCGGCAAGATTCGCCAATTTACTGTAATAGTTATAATGAATTTATTGTTTGTTTTTACTTGTTCTCCAGTTCGATTTCTTGATGTAAGCTATAACTTGCCCAGCGAAGTGCCATAAGTAGTTTTAAAGCTACCCATTGCTTGCTACGTATTTATCCAGAACAATGTCTTGTTTGATCGAGCTGAAAGCTTCAAACCAGGGTATAGGCAAAGTTTACGGAATACATATAAGTTGGATCACTCCGCAAAAATATCAAAACGGCCTGCCCCTTGCCCCGTGACTCCGGTACACCGGTAGCAGTGTACCGACGTCAGCCGGGAGATACGGGGCGGCGCAAAGAAGAGGTTGAACGTATTTAACGCGAAGTCTATACAGCGTCTCAAAAACATCGGATTTTGTTATCTCGGATTTGTTTGCAGGAAATGGATAATCTTCTTAGAAATTCGAGAATAATCAATTTTGCGAGAAAAGATATTACCAATAAATTTAAATTTGTTAACGGATGGAGAATGACAATGAGATCCATCCTTATTTTGTGGTAAACTTTGAAATATAAGGGATATAAATACAGGGTATTCCACGACAATTAAGACAAGAAATATGTCAGAACTGGGCAGGAGTGGAGAATTATAATTTACATTAGAGCAGATGTTGTGTCTTTCTTTGCCATTGTACTACCCAACGAGGTATTTGTTTTTGGTCACGTGACATTCGATTCAAAATTATTAATGGGACACCCTGTATATTTGTGCCTGTGTTCCTTCCGATAAAACAACTCTAACAAACTAGCACGCTTGGGGTCTAAAGTGATTAGTTCAAGAGATATAGGTACTTAAAGGATTGTATCAAGCTAAAAGCGTATAGTGAGACAAAATATTCATTCGGTGGTCTTACCATACCACCCAGGGACATTCTAAATTATATTTTAGAACTCGAAAATATTTTTATTGATAACTTTAACAATCTAGTTTCTGCAGTAGCAATTGGAATGACACTGAAAAGCCAAATGTCGAAAATAATTTATTCATATCCACGTAAAGCATTTCCACATGATTATCTGTTAAAATTGTGCATACGAGTTAGTATATACTCTATGTTATAAAATGTGTAAACTGTGATCTCAAAAATAAGCCATATAAACAAAACATTAAGGTAAAAATACTACAGCACCTTTGAACCATCATTTTTCACTTATCTACGAAATAGCTATAATATGTGAAATCGTTTGAGATTCATTAGTAATAGTTTTACTAGGCTCTATTTTTGATATCCATTTATGTAACTTAGTGCATTAGTAAAATAAACGTTATATTTGTATTTGTATGTCTAAATCGGCCGTCAATACATAGTTTTTAAATGACTCTCGTATATACGTACAACCCAAGCGTTAGCAAGTCTCCGCTAAAAGACCCTGGTACTTGAGCAAAAACCAACGCAAAAACTAACTGGCGCGTGCGGCCGCGGCATCGCTTTCATGTGAATTCTTCAAAGTGCCGACGGAGAATGATCCAACTTATATGTATTCCGTAAACTTTGGTATAGGTAAAACAACTACTTCTTGTTATAGTAATAAATTCATTGTTTGTTTTTATTTGTTTGGCGTTTTGATTTTACTTTCCACACCGACATGTGAGGGGAGTATTGCGATGGCGAAAATTTTCGATTTCGGGATAATACACTTTTTGGGCGTTTTATGATGCCTACATGATGAAAATCCACGTCACTCATTTCCGTCGGTCTTTTGTCGGTCTGTCTGTCTGTTGGCGTTTTTCTAGCTACCTAATCTTAGTAACCGATGCATAGATTTTGATAAAATTTGGGCAGCGATATAGTGTACGGCCGTAGTAGGTAACGCTGCTACAATTTTGAAAATCGGTGCGTGGGCGGCGGCGTAATTAGCAAAAAACTAAAAATATCAAATATGCCTCAAACTTCGTTTTTAGGCTTCGACTCATCAGATCACTTGATGTCATAGATTCGGGCAGCGGGCGGTATTTTGCTTAATTCTAGTTTTCGAGTTTTCGAAGTTGCGCCAGCCGCCAGCTCGTTCCGACATTTTCTGGTACGAATTTAAGCTTATAAGTTCTTTGCTAACTGCTTCTAAATGAGCAAAAGTGTGCGTACCACAGAGTTAACATCTATAGAGGGAGTGTAAACAACAAAATGCACAGGTCGCTGACCAGCCAACATGTAACGGAAATTTTGACAGCCTGAGGGCATTACCAGTAGCGTGCGACTTTATATTAAAATTGGATGTTCATTAATAGATTCAATTATTACTGTGATGTTACAAACTGATATTTTTTTTTTTTTTTTTATGGACAGCCTCCCGCAAAGGCTAAAAGCCTATGTCGCTGTAGAAGCGCTGCGAGAGGATAAGTGTCGGTGCACGTTAGATTTGAAGCGTTGCAGGTTGTAGCCGGCGGGAAACAAATTCCCTGGCAGCTCGTTCCACAGCGTCGAAGTTCTCCAAAAGAAGGAATGCTGGAGGAGACTGGTTCGTGGAGTAGGGACCTCGACCTGGTAAGGGTGAGCTCGCAGAGCCTCTCTAGTGTTCCTCGTTCGGGCGGCCTTTGCTGTTATTACCTGGGAGAGCTCACTCGAACATCTTCCGTGATAGAATCTGTAGAACAGGGATAGGTCAGCCACCCTTCTTCGATGTTCCAGGCTATGGAGGTCTTTTGTGAGGTTAGGCGTATCGATCAGTCTAACTGCTCTGTTCTGGATGGTATCCACAAGCTTTAGAGAGTGCTTGGGAGCGCATCCCCACACATGGGAGCAATACTCCAGCGGTGGTCGGATCTGTGCCTTGTAGAGCAGCAGCAGCTGCTCTGGTGTGTACAGCTTCCTACAGCGGAACAAAACTCCAAGCTTCTGGGATGCCGCTTTAGCAATACTGACGACGTGGTCATGCCAAGACATGTTGTTGTTGATGTTGACCCCCAAAAGCTTGACGGAAGGTGACTCGTCTATGGGGTGACCCTCCATTTCCAATGTTGGTAAGCCAGTGTGAGACTTCTTTGTAAGTGTTGTTGCCTGGGTTTTCTGTACGTTGAACTGTACTTTATTTACTAATCCCCACTCGACAATTTTTTTGATATCTGCGTTGATCTGTGAGGCATGCTGCTGTCGTCGACGTACCGTCTCCTGGGATGATAGTGGCTTGCCTGGTTCCATGCACGATATCAATGTACTGTCGTCTGCGAAGCTGTAGATTGGATTGGATGTTATTTCCAGCAGCTCGTTGATGTACAGCAGGAACAGTGTAGGGGATAAAACAGATCCCTGAGGAACACCGGCGTTTATTGAAAATACGTCTGATGAACAGCCTTCGACTACAACGAACAGAGATCGGTCGTTCAAAAAGCTGTTCAGCCACTGGCGCAGACCAGGTGGTAGTCCATAAGCAGCAAGCTTGACTAGAAGTCCCTCATGCCACACTCTGTCGAAGGCTTTCGATATGTCAAGCGCAACAACACGGGATTCGCCATGGTTTTCAATGGCTCTATTCCACAAGTGAGTGACATAGGCCAGAAGGTCACCCGTAGACCTGTGCTTACGGAAGCCATACTGGCGATCATTTATGATGTTATTATTGTCCAGGTATTTCAGGATCTGTGTGTTAATGACAGTCTCCATAACCTTGGACATGATGCTGAGAAGAGCCACAGGTCTATAGTTTGTGGGATCGGTTTTTTTGCCTTTCTTAGGGATGGGTTGTACGCAGCCAATTTTCCATGAAGCGGGAAACACGCCTTGCTGATATGATAGTTTGAAGAGCTTGCAAAGAATAGGTGCAAGCTCAGCGGCACAGCGTTTAAGGACAATGGTTGGAATTTGGTCGGGACCAGTAGCTTTCTTCGTGTTTAGCTTCTGGAGGATGCTTTTTACATCTCGATGTTGAAATTTGACCTCTGCCATTCTCGAGTTTACGTTTATGTTGGTGGTCGGATTGCTTCCTTGGAAGTCTACAGTAGAATTGGCTGCGAAAAGCCTCCCTAAGATGTCTGCTTTACCTTTAGGAGCAGAAGCGATGGACTTGTCCTCTCTGGTCAAGGTGATACCAATAAGTTGTATTAGTATTTAGCTATACTTAGAGAGTTACTCTTATTATAATTTCATTGTAACAGTTGATAATTTATTATTACCATGAAGTGTTTTTCAAAACATATCTAACAGTGTTCTGAAAGGTAGGCTGTTGGAATGGCTGCATCGTGTTTTTAATTCAGCAATAAAGTATAGTAATTGCATTAGGTATATCCAGTTCTATTAAATTCTCATAGATAGATTTTCTGTAAGTAAATGTGGCATACATTTTCGCATTTTACGTCCTCAAATAGTTTAAAAATGGAATTTGGAAAATTCATGTTGATCGACTTGAATGTAATGCGTGCACAAAACATACATTAAACAACCATTATTATTCCTCAAACTGGAGTGAAGTTACTTTTGTTTCCAGTTATCCCCATATATTACGCTACTGAAAACTAAAACAAAACCTACGCTCACCTATGATAAGAAGTGGTCACCGATTCGTCGCTATTACAGCAAACTATGCACTTTTTATGTTGTCTCATCATGCAATTATGACAATGTTGTTCATAAATAATTTAATTCACACCACAAATAGTCACCAAGTCAGTCAAACATACACTAAAATCACAAAAATCTCGACACACGTAATAACCACAACTACAATGACAGCCAATTGACAGCTTAAGGGCACGCCGATTGTAGGTTGCCAGATTTACGACATATTAGACGTTATTGCGACATTCCGCTATAAAATTTACCATTTTTGAGATTTCGTTAAATCAATACAAATTATCTTTACGTAAATCAGTTACATTGCAAGTATATTGGAATGTGTAGTTTAATACCCAGTTAGATACTTTGTCTTCAAACTGCGGATACTGCCAGATTTTGAAGAAACTGGAAGCGGACGAAGAAGAGTGGCAACAGCGCTATAGATGTTGGCTGGCCAATATTCAAATTAGACTCCCTCTAGAGATGTTAACTCTGTGGTGCGTACCTTTTAGTGAGGACTGAACTGTCTGAAAGTACCACAACAGATTTCAGTCTTATCATTAACAGCCGAAATTGCAAGTCTTTTAAAGATCTCTTTATATGAATTTATCTTTTATCCTAGGGCTTACGAGAAGCTCTGTTATTGGAAATAAGTACTCTCAAACGTCCAGGAATAGTTATCTGCAGGTACTGTTCATTTATTGCAAGGCATAACGGAGAATAAATCACAGATGTAGTTATCGAAATAGAGCAAACATTTGCAGATACGGTTTGCAAACGACGTCATAGTTCGATTTCTGCAATCAAAGCAATGAATATCAAACAAAAATCCCAGAATTACACCTACCAACTAACAATCGAATATTTTGATCTAAAACTAAGCCTACTACCAATCTTTATTGCGGTAAAACTACGGGAAATATCCATAAACCATAACTGGCAAAAAACCTCAATAAAAACATGACATACAAACAAGAACTGTCCAGTGTCCACTCGAGCATCCTATTCCAATGAATAATCCGGCACAAAGAAATCAATCAGTGAAGCCTTGCAGTAGTCAATATTCCGCCAAATCGTTCGGGTATAATTATATTGACAGCCAGAAAGCACATTATCATCTATATAGAGCCCAGTTAAGGCCAGACCTAGGTTGTTGCTACATAATATCTAGGAAGTTGCTACCCCTATTATGATATACAGGGTGTCCAGTCCGATATCTCGCAAGGTATACCAGATAAAAGAAAATGTCAAATACAAAAGTCATTTGGTTACTTAAGACGCATATTATAAAAATATTTTAAAATATACAGGGTGTTGCGAGAAAGTAGCGTAGCGATCAACTTCATTTTTTTATATGGAACTATAACTTTTTCTTAAATTTTTTTAGCTTCTATCATTGATCTCTATCCAACCCTGAAATATTTTGGGGATCGGTTGCGACGTTGCCAAGTTATAATTTATTTCCTATTAATTTCCGGATTTGCAAGGTCGCAGGTAATACGTCCAAATTGATATATTCCTTTAACTTTTCTCAATAATTTCATGCAGCCCGTTACCTGAATATTAAGTGGATATTATTTTGGATGTTACCAGCAATTTGTGTCTACAGTGTGTTTTTGGCAGAATTTTAAATTACGGCAAATTCAAGGTCACTTTACTTTGTTTTTTTAAATACAACATCCTGTATGTTTTATTTTAAATCGAAATATCTACTAACACCCTATCTCGTCTTGTAATTTTTTTTCGCGTTTGCGGCGTTGCCAAGTTATAAATTACTTTTGCAAATTTTTAAACAAATATCCCCGATTTTAATTTATTTTAGAGCCCTCTACTTATTATTATTGCAATGAATTGCACATGTCAAACTTAGTAAGATCTCACAATTTCGAAACTTTGTTTCTGATAATTACCGAGATACGGCAACACCGCTTTTTCAGTAAACGGTACCGGAACGCTTAAATATTGCCAAAACCGCCACAGCTGGAGAGGTGAAATTCAATACTTGGGGGTTTTTGAACATACAGAATTCAAAAACGCTAACAGCAGTGTTGTCAGATTTACCAATTTTACGTCATAATTTTGAATGGAATGCCCTATTTATGAAGTCTAACGTAAAAGTGGTAAGTCTGACAACACCGATGTTAGCGTTTTTGAATTCTGTATATTCAAAAAACTCCCAAGTATTGAATTTTACCTCTCCAGCTGTGGCGGTTTTGGAAATATGTAAGCGTTCCGGTACTGTTTACTGAAAAAGCGGTGTTGCCGTATCTCAGTTATTAATAGAAACAAAATTTTCAAATTGTGAGATGTTACTAAATTTGGCGTGCGCAATTTATTGCAATGAATTAAGTAGAGGATTCTATTTAAAATAAATTAAAATCGGGGATATTTGTTTAAAAATTTGGAAAAATAATATATAACTTGGCAACGTCGCAAATGCGAAAAAAAATATTACAAGGCGAGCTAGGGTATTAGTAGGTATTTCGATTTAAAATAAAAAATACATGGTGTTACATTTCAAAAAACAAAGTAAAATGACCTTCAGGTTGCTGTAATTTAAAATTCTGCCAAAAACAGCCTGTAGATACACATAGCTGGCAACATCCAAACTAATATCCAGTTAACATTGAGGTAACTTGCTGTATAATATTATTATATGAAGGAATATATCAATTTGGACGTATTACTTGCGACCTTGCAAATCCGGAAATTAATAGAAAATAAATTATAACTTGGCAACATCGCAACCTATCCCAAAAATATCTTAGGGTTGAATAGAGATCAATGACGGAAACTAAAGAAATTTAAAAAGAAGTTATATTTCTATATAAAAAAATTAAGTTGGTCACTATCCTACTTTCCCGCAACACCCTGTATATATCAAAAGATATTCGGAACATGCGTCTTAAGTAACCAAATAACTTTTGTATTTGACATTTTCTTCTATCAGGTGTACTTTGCGAGATATCGAAGAATTACCCACTAACTGGACACCCTGTACATCCATACTTGTTGCAATCTAGAAAACAGCAGTTCTACCAGTTGATAATGCCACCTTGACGCGACACTACCATCTGCTTTCTCAGTGCCATGAGGTTGTTGACCTTTCAACCTTTTTCACCGATATTTCGTCGGAACCATGCCCTCTTCTGTAATTCCGCTGCCCACCGACAATGCACTCCCAGGACTACTGCGCCTCATCCCAAGGGGGTCACTATCCATACACCAGGCACAGGATGTGACTGCAAACCTTTAGATTTTGCTATTGCTTTTTTAAGAGTTTAGTTGGTATTAGTTGGCAACTACAAAAAAATTCAAATATTACTACCAAAATCTCATATTACAA
The DNA here is from genome assembly GCA_951848785.1 of Callosobruchus maculatus. Lineage (NCBI taxonomy): Eukaryota > Metazoa > Arthropoda > Insecta > Coleoptera > Chrysomelidae > Callosobruchus > Callosobruchus maculatus. Next base: position 4,968,802 of record CATOUR010000042.1, on the reverse strand, counting down.
TAAATTAAATTAAAATTAAATTATTTATTACTCGTTCGGCGTAACGTATGCATTCGTGACGTCAAAGTTACCTGTGCATTTAATCGCAGTACCGTAATTTCAATGCGCTGAACTGGTTTCATCAAGCTTATTAGTTTTTTGTGTTAATTCCATTGAAACCAGTTTTCGACATTAGCTTAATTAAAAAATCGGTCTCTGAAAATATTCATATAGCAGTCAGCGTTACATGCTTATGATATAACGGATGGGCTGGCAATGGTGCATCAGAGCCAAATGAAAGGCTTTATCTGAATCTGCATGGGAAGTTCATACCCCAATCGAATGAAACTTCAGGCCGACTAATCGAGGATAGCGTGAATGGAAATGTGAGAGCAGGCGACAGAAAGATCTGCCTTGTGCGCCATCTGGTACCCGAAGGTAACGGCAAACCAAAGAAAATCGCTGCTAAACAGCAGCAGACTTCTTAGTGAAACGCTACGGCGCGTTCACTTGGCCGACCAGAAGCGCGGTTCTAAATGCGCTGCTGCATATGAGAGCCGATAGAGCAACCCTCGTGAATGGAAATTGTTATCACACAAGTTATTTCTCAAATTTGAAACACAAGTGTCTGTTTGCTGATTTTATTGTTAAATTTAACGTCGTCCGTCCCGCACAGGAAAAAAGAATTGCATAACTTTTTTTTTATGGTCGGCCTCTCGCAAAGGCTGAAAGCCTATGGCGCTGTAGAAGCGCTGCGAGAGGATAAGGATCGGTTCACGTTAGATTTGAAACGCTGCAGGTTGTAGCCGTCGGGAAATAAATTCCCTGGCAGCTTATTCCACAGCGCCGAAGTTCTCCAAAAGAAGGAATGCTGGAGGAGACTAGTTCGGGGAGTAAGGACCTCGACCTGGTAAGGATGAGCTCGCAGAGCTTCTCTAGTGCTCCTAGTTCGGACGGCCTGCGGTGTTATTATCTGAGAGAGCTCACTCGAACATCTTCCGTGATAGAATCTGTAAAACAGGGATAGGTCAGCCACCCTCCTTCGATGTTCCAGGCTGTGGAGGTCCTTTGTGAGGTTAGGCGTTTCGATTAGTCTAATCGCTCTTTTTTGGATAGTGTCCAGAAGCTTTAGAGAGTGCTTCGGAGTGCATCCCCATACATGGGAGCAATACTCCAGCGATGGTCGGATCTGTGCCTTGTAGAGCAAAAGCAGTTGCTCTGGTGTATACAACTTCCTACAGCGGAACAAAACTCTAAGCTTTTGGGATGCCCTTTTAGCAATACTGACGACGTGGTCGTGGCAGGACATGTTATTGTTGATATTGATTCCCAAAAGCTTGACGGAAGGTGATTCGACTATGGGGTGACCCTCTATTTCCGCGGTTGGTAAGCCATCGTGAGACTTCTTTGTAAGTGTTGTTGCCTGAGTTTTTTGAACGTTGAACTCTAATTTGTAATCAACGTTAAGTTATGTAATTTCACAGTCGTTCTGTAAAGACATTTCACATAATCTGTAATGTATTTTTTTACATAATGTATTCTGGGATTCTCCAACACTTGTTCTGTGTTGGAATAGGCAACAAGTTATGGAAAAACTCTGCATTCTTTGTCGTTTCTCATAAGATATTATGGCTGTTTCTTAATATGTTGTGTTTCGTGAATAATTTTTATTTCCATTGTACATAGTTTATTATGGAATATATTATACAGGATGTGCCACTTATACGCATGAATGCGGGTTTATAGTTGGGGCATTGCTGAAGGGATTTTTCAATATTTTTGTTCGAAACGTTTTTCCACAAAAAGACAGAATCTTGTTTTGCCATTTGTTTCTGTTAAATCTGTAAAATAGTACACTGTAAGTAAGTAAGTAAGTGTAAGTGTAATGTGAATAAAACATGTAAAAGAAGTGTGGCAGGATAAAACAGAATCGCACTATTATACAACATAATTATAAAATGGGACGGATTACTTTTTGCGCTATTAAAAATAAGGATTTGGGCTGTAGATATATTAGAATTCAGTCAAAACATTTCTGTGAATTCTCTAGATTTAAACGTTTACGTAGGACATTTTATCCCAACTTATCCTAACCTTAGTGCCAATGGCAAGCAGCATTATGTTGCGTTCTTTTTACAAGTGACACATTCCAAACTGAGGTGATATTTTTACATCAGTAAATTATTTAAACGGCATTCTGTTAATTTCATTGCAACAAAATAAATTATATGCCTTGCCAGTTCCTATAGACATACTGGTGGCTGTTATATTTCGTCAGTGTATGGCATTTGAACTGGCAAGTACAGCAAATAAACATGATGCTAATAAGCTTACCTTCAGAAACACAACCTTCGTCGTTCACAAAATACGTTAAATACACAACTACACTCCTATAAATCACCAAAACAGGTTGCAAAAGGCGTCTGTTGTATGTTGTTTACGCGAAACATCAGATGTTAGGTTATGTGTTCATAACCTGTGAATAGATGGCGCGCTTAAACGGCACGAAGGCCCTTCCTTTATATGATATCCGTGATAACACAGTATTATGTAAACGCATATGATAAATAGTGTAATGTCATGAAAAACAAGATATAATATGCAAAGTTTGCATAATACAGAATGCGATTTTACCCCCATTTTTTGCAGTGCGTATTTTCTAATCTTCTTAGATGGCCAGTTCTGTGAAGTTGAGTTACCACCCGATGAAGTTTTTTGAACATCTATACAACCTGATTCATTTACTTTCCTGCACGAAAACTACGAATTTATAGCTAAAAGCTGTTCTTTCGCGCTTGCATTGTCTTCGGGTATGCTACCTACTTTTTCAATAAGAAATCACATTGTATCCTTCAGTGATCTCAAAGCTTCCGTGGATTTAGATTTATTAAGGGCAATATATCTCCCGCCGCAAAAGTGGTATCCTAAACTGAATTGTATCCTTTGTGCTCCTATTTCAAGGAACTAACAAATTGTATAGCTGGAGGGTCTGTACTGCTTTAACAATGGACCCATTTTCTTCATATCAGGTGATGTAGTTTACCTCGATTTGAGGTGTTTAATATACAAACTTCATCACGGAATTAGAGATACCTTAATTATGATAATAATAACAATAATATTCGGTTCGGTATGAGCAAATGCAAGGTGCTCCACATCAGTCAAGGCCAATGGAAGAACCAATCCGAACAGGAAATATTAACTGACGAAACGCTGGATAACATGGACAAGGACGAAACGTACAAGCATCTGGGCTTCAATCAGAAGATTAAGATCGACCACATACAAGTCAAGGCTCAACTAACACAAGAGTTCAGAGACCGCCTCGTTAAACTTCTAAAATCAAAATTGAATTCCAAAAATCTTACAAAAGCAATTAACACATTTGCGATACCGGTCTTCACATACTCCTTCGGCATCATCAAGTGGTCGCACACTTATATAGAAAACATCCACATCCTCATAAGGACAGAACTTACGAAACACCGAATGTCACATCCAAACGCATGCAAAGAAAGGCTCACCATAGACAGGAAACAGGGAGGCAGAGGGATTACAGTCACTTCACACAAGACAAATAAAAACGCTCAGAGACTTTTTCCAAAGCAAACAGACAAACTTGCATAGGTCGATAGTAAAAGCAGACAAAAACTATACTCCACTAAACTTATCCCGCACAGATCACTCAGCAGACGGACACATACAATTACAACAAGAAAAAATAAACCCTTGGTTACAAAAAGCACTCCATGGCAAGCACAGATACCGCGTTACACAAGAGCACATTAATGAAAGAATCATACACCTGGATGCAGCCAAGTCTTCCAGAAGCTGAGGGTTTTATGCTTGCTATCCAGGACCAAGTGATTGCGACAAGGAACTACATGAAATACATAATTAAAGATACATCCATAACCGACGACAATTGCAGAAAGTGTCACCAACAAAAGGAAACAATAGACTACATAACAAGCGCATGCAAAACTCTCGCTGGAACCGAGTACACAGCTAGACATAACTCTGGAGCCAAGGTCATTCACCAAGCACTAGCCACAACAAACAAGCTAATAGAAAACACAGATCCATATTACAATTACACACCGACATCAGTACTCGAAAACAATGAATACAAACTGTACTGGGACGTTGAGATACATACAGATAAGACTATCCCGGTAAATCGACCACATATAGTTTTCCAGTCAAAGGCAGACAAAGTTACCTGTTTAATAGATATCGCTATTCACAACGATACGAATATCCAAAACGCCTGCGCTGGGAAGATATCTAAATACACTGACCTTGCAATAGAGATAAAATGACTCTGGAAGCAAAACAGAGTTACTATTGTCCCCCTCATTATGTCTGTCTCAGGCCTTACACACACCTACAACGGTTAGGCCTGGACGAAAGGTTACACAAAATATATCGGAAGTCTGTAATCCTGAAGACCTGCAATATTGTACGATCTTTCCTAAATTCCGATCCGTAATAGTTCAGGTGTTAACTTGGCATAGCCCGTCAATATTTGTTGCTACCGCAGTCATGCGAGAGAAACTTGAAAAATCAGGACAATAATATTGAGCATGGTGCGTCTGCATAACAGAGTGGTACCATCCACTGTCTGCTATGTGACGGAGGGCACTTCTCCCCTGATTATTTTGCTCGGGCAGCCGTGGAACTTAACCTCGACCTCGACTTCACGCGGAGGTGTCAGCAATCCGTTACGGAGCTAGCACAAAGATAAGCCAATGCATGAAAACTTCTACAAATGCATCGAAGAGCATGGCTTGTTTCAGCAGCTGACCTTCGTTTTTCTAAGGTCTAGTTCAGTGTGTTGAAGTCATAGATTGAGCTTTATATGGCTCTTCTTTAACACCCTAGTATACCGTAGTAAGGTTATTGGTATGGATGTGCCCAAGACATACGCCTATCGGCACAACGTGGTTCTATGAGTGCTCTACTACCATTTAAGGCACACGTATAATGTAGACGAAGACCTGATGCTGCCACATGCTCCAGAGGATACAGAACCAGAAGGAAATAAGCGAAATTCTGGATGATAGATTGTGAAAAAATCCAGTCGATGTATACGACCTCCAATTTTGATTCTTAGCTTGATTTTTTATGTGATGGGTTTTTTCGATTTCTATCGTAATTTTATCAGTTTGCCTGCCCCTACTGGTACTTTTTTGGATCTCGAAGCTGGCATATCTTGGACAAGAGAAAAATTACTTTGCTCATAGAAAAGTACAAGTAACGATGATCGAAGGTATACAGAGTAGAATCAGTAAATTACAGAAATGAGTTCAACATCTGCCACTGCTATGATTGTTACAACTCAGAACAGTTTGCAAATCGTAACCGTAAGTAATGTTAACTGTGAAATGAACTAACGAAGAGAGAGGCATACCTGACACATATTAAACCAACTTAACATGCGAATAATAGAATGTCTGTAGTACATTTTACTTATAATTTATTTGCGTATCATACACGTCCTTCTTACCAATCAGCGTTGAAGTGTGTACGGTAGTGCTTAATGGAATTGATCACCATAACTCTCAGATTAATTCTATTGTGCTCAAAACAGCTCTATGGATGAGCAGATGACAGACAGGTTCTGCCGTCTCTAGTCTGCTCACACATGTTTGACAAGTCTGGTAAACATGAAAGACCTGATGCTCTCTATTTCCGTCAATCGACCTATGACGCACTGATGATCGCTAATAAGCGTGAAACAGCTGTCTGCGTACTGGTGGATTGACAGAGATATAGAGCAACTCTCGTAGCTCTATGGATGTTTGCTTTCTGTTGCAGAAAGGAAAGAAAAGTTATAGTATTATTTTTCCATGTCTCAGGCAAAATGTACCTATGTACGAATAAATGAATCTCCGAAGCTGATTCAGCAAAATATCTCGTTTGGAGTAAATTCGAAGTCGAAACAGTAGAGTTTGAGGTATTCTTTTTTGTTTTGGAAATAAGCCTTATTAGGATTATAGCCATACCACTAACAGAGGTAACCAATCATCGTCAACATACTTTCTTCAAGGTTCTCGATTTATCGTTTCTACACGTTTTCTCCCATTTCCATATTTATTGTTCAGCCTTGCCGAAGTGATCGATCATTCTGGTTAAAGAAAGGCGCCAAGTAAAAGAGAATAGGGACAAAAATATGCCTCCTTGGGGGTGACTGCTTGCAACCCTCATAAATGAGTTTTATTTAAGTTTGGTTAAAATACCATCAATTTCTTTCTAGACGTAATGGATTTGTAATATAGCTAGCTGTCAACGGATTAATAGGTTATTAAGGCCAACATCCTATATTGATGACGCTGGTAATAAAACTGAAATGATAGCACAATATATTGCGAGTCATAATGATATTTTGAGAAAAGCTATCACTGAACCATTCTGAAGAGATAATTGGTATGAGATATAATACGTCTGTTTTGTACTCAAATGGTCAGCAACATTTCGCCTCGTCTCACGTGGATTATTTGACTTATGGGCGATGCTTGTACGTACCACCGTCCCCTAAAGCTGGTTTCTTGGTGAGCATTTGAGAACCATATCAGTGGTACCTATTCTTCTCGAGGTATCTTCTGTAGTTTTGCAGCTCTCATAATCTGCTGTAGATGGACATAATAAATAATAATCATATGGTTCGGAGGTTATGCTCCGACGATTTTGTTGGCTGACTAACCTTACTTTCGTGTTTGTTTATGTTTATATATTGTGCAGTGTAGCGTATTTATGTATTATTTATTTCATTAAAGCAAAATCCTGGTTATGACTTTTGTTTTAAATGAAAATTACAATCATGATTTTAATATTACATATCATAAGAATGTAGTGATGACACATGAATGTACAGTAATGAAAAATAAGCAGGTCCATAGTGTCCACACAATAATACAAAATTTTTTTTTCCTTGCAATGTTAATAATATGATTGCAATTTGATTTGCCTAAATTTGAATCTAGAATGGAAAATGAATATAAAAGGATGTTACACCTAAAATTGATTTATATTTTATTAATTTAGATCTGAAGCCTTAAGCAGCAGTACAAATTGTTCTCCTTTTGCGGAGATATATTCCTGTCTTAATGTGCTGAAAATAAGATATGTAAAACTTTATTTATATATGTTACACTATATACAGCTGTGACATTTAGAGGTTATTGTTTTGAGGTGAGAAGTAACATGTGAGGCAACTCGTTGCTTTCATGTAAATATGATGTGAGACTTGCATCAGAAGAGATGAAGTGATATATGTGTCTCACATGTGAAAGGAGGGCGCCTATAGTGACACAAGGTACAACAGTAAATATATGTATATACTATTTATTACCTATTCCAAAGTAGTATACAAACAGTTATCAGAAACAGCCTTGAGCTTTTCTTTGAATCGTTTCAGTGACGTACAGATCTTCAACTCATTAGATAACTTATTAATTTTGGGCACCCTACTTCCTTCCTCAACTTTAATAACCTGAATATGGTACTTGTTTGGTAAGTTACAAAGGAAGGAGCTTGTGAAAGTGAGCTATGCTTGCCCTGTAATCGTTTCTTTCTAAGCCTAATGAACGTTGAACTATCGATTCGGTTAAATTCAAAGTAGGAATTTAATCATCCCCATTTTAGTATGCCCCAAACGTTCTATAGTTCTAAACGATATGTCAGCGTCATTACGTCATAAGAAGACGCTTTTGACGCCAAAAGGTCGGAAAGGAATGAAATTTCGTGGGACATTGGTCCCTAAATCTCCACCTAAGTTTGCCAACCTCTTTCGCCTGGATTATAATGCAAAGTCAGATATTCTAACTTGCTAATACTTTGGCAAAATCCGTTTTTGTTTGAATTTCGCTTTACCAATTGGCGTTTAGATTCCAAATATTTTCTTGATACCCTCAAAACTGTAAACCACATTTATACATGCCTAATCCTGTTCTTGAAACTACATTTCTCTCCTCTTTACTCTATCTCTGTTAAAATATTTCAATTACATAAAGATATTCACTTCACTGAACAACTCATTGTACAATGGTCTAATGGTTTTGAGGGAGACTTCATATTGATTATTGCTTGACGATATGATTCTATTGGACTTTGAAGGCTATAGTTAATAAGTATCATCTAATGGTATTTTATCATTATTGGAAACAAAACGTCTGTATAAGCTTTCAGTAGAGCTTTAAATATCAACTAATTAACAGGCTCTCTGAGATAGGTGGAACTATTTGTATCAATCAGTACAAATAACTGAAAAGATGGAGTTTTAACAACTTGAACATAGTAGTTACAGTACTATCATATTCATTGGAACTCATGCTGATGGTTGTTAAGTTATAATGGAAACTAGTAAGAGTGAGCTATGGTCGCCCTGTAATTGATTTTCTGTAAACCTTGCTAACGGTGGACTATCGGCTTCATTACAGTCATGTGTCTGCATCTTAGTATGAGTACGATAGTTCTATATGATATTTTTGCGAAACGGAATAAAATCTGACTAGCTCACTCTGTACTGAAAATCTACTCTTGTTTTGGGCATCTAAATATCATTTTACAAACTAAAACTGTTTAAAACCCAAAAATCATTACCCGATACCCTCAAGCTGCTAAACAGATTTTCAACTATCCAGTTATTGTCTTAAAACCGCATTTCTCTCCCTTTACTTTATCTCTATTTTTGTCTTTCATCTCTTTGATGTTTATTGTATACATCTGCCCAAAAGTAGCCTCAATGAACTGTTCTGTCGAAAGGCAACAACTTAACTTCAGAGCAACTGACGCTGATGTGGTTTTTTCTTCCGTGTAAAGCCCCACTTTCATTTTTACAGCCTTAGCTTACCTCGAAAATGGTGGATGCTATGAATTGTCAGCCAATTAACCGTCTTTGATGAAAAACTTCTGGTCGCCACGCAATTCTGGTTGAGCTTAAGATCGGTCCTTTTTAGGCCTAACCAATTTCAAAGCGTCCTAAAAAGGCATTTTAAGAGATTACTCTTTGGGTAATAACATTTTTTAGATTCAGTACCCACATGAGGGCTTTCTTCATCCCTTTTTTACTCTGCTTTTCAATAATTCGGTTAATATTCTGTAAAAGGTTATAAACTATCTCTGAAGAATATTTTGTTATGATTTGCGCAGTTGAGCTGATTTGACGTTGACGTACAGGTTTTATGAAAGTGTGCGGACGAGTATAGGGTACTTGCAGAGGTCGTGAAATCGCCTCGGGAGTATACATAGCGTACAGAAAACCATATTAAGAAGCAGTAGGAAACAAAAAACATGATTTTAATGACGGCCAAAAAAGATATTTGCAAAATAAAGTAAGGATATATTAAAATTTTTCCACGTGACTTAAAACAAGAGATGACGTCACAGGTATCTTATCGATATCAACAATCGATACTGCTACAGCGCAGGTCAGTGAGATTCAACTGCAAACTAGAGATGACCTGAATCACAGAGTTCTGAATCCTTTAACAATGCGACTCAATTTATTGATACTCAAAGATATTTGAAACAGGCAATAACTCACTAGCATTTTTGTTGCAATACATTTTTATATCTGATAGGTATCACAGTTCATCCTGTTTGTGACCGAGATTCGCAACTAATCGAAGCCATCATTTTATTTCGGCGCATCCCATTATGAATGAATCCAAAGATAGAATCTAATTCAAGCCCATCCCTACAAAGTGAATTATTAATCTAGCCTATCTTTTATTCTTTCGACTTTTGTACTTTTGTGTGTGACTGTATTTTGTGGTTATAATAATCAATGTCAAAATGTTAGGTTAGCACTGACTATCGATATCGAATATCAATACTTTACATCCCATCACTATAGCCGATTCAAAAAAACCAAACAAGCGACTTTGTCATGTTTACCAGGCTCAAGTACCCTATTCTGTGAAAAACGCAAAGTATCGGATATAAGTAGTAGTAGTAGTAGTAGTAGTGATGGGGAGGCGAAGCCAGGCAAGTAGGCCACCTTTGGCCCTTTTTGCCAACCCCACTGAACCAATCGCTGAAAACACTAAATTTCTACACCCCAGAAAGCTCCTTGTCGAACCTAACAGACCTCCTGACGAAAGTCAGTATGTCCGACCATTTCGCTGAATATAGTGGCTCCTCCGCAAACTCCGTCGTGCCAAATATCTAAACCCTAAGGTTGCGATAAACTGCACATATGCCCAGGAAGTGGAACGCAGTCTCGTCCTCCTCCCAGCATCTGGAGCAAATGGGGTCCCCTACTACTCTCATAAGTAACAAATGTTTATTCAGCCGGCAATGGCCAGTAAGAACACCCACCAGAAGGTTGAGCGTCTTTCTACCTATTCAGAAGCCATAGCGTTCGGCCCTTATCAGGGCCTGCTATGAATCTTTTGGCTTGCCTGCAGTCGTCTTTGTCTAACCAGGCTTTCGCCAGTTTCTTGTAGGCCCAGTTGTCCAGGGCCACATTGACCTGGCGTCTGCTAATTCCCAGCATAGGTTCTGGGCCGATGCAGGGGCTGCTGGCCCCTATCCTAGCTAGTCGGTCCGCTCTCTCGTTACCCGGTATACCAATGTGTCCGGGGACCCACAGCAGGGTCACCTTCTTATGGCTTGCTAATTTCTGAAGGGCGGTCGAGCATTCCTGAGCCAGAGCTGATCTGGCTCTCGGAGCTGCCACCGCTTTCAGAGCTGATCGGCTGTTAGAGCATATATATATATATGCTCGGTTCAGGGCACTGTTCGACTCCCGTCGAGATCGGATATAAAGTAGATAGATGATCTTGCACCTCCAATAACTGGATAGGTTGTGTAAGTACTGTGATTATCTTCTTTAAAACCCAATTTCGATTCCCACCTCGAAAGAAAATCATCCCAGCCAAGGTATTATTATTGTTACGTTATTGTTTTCTCGCCAGTTGTATTTTAATAACTCAAATAAACTTAGAGACACTTTCAGAACTACCACAATTCCATCCATCATAATTGCTTAAAAGACAAATGAATTATACGGGCGTGGTTGAATTACAATTTATCATCCGGCCTTTTTTTTACTATCACGAAACTTTTTCTCCCCAAAAACTTTTACTTTCTGTGCAATCAAACTTAGCCAGGACCCTTGGGACGCAATTTGGGATGACATGTTTTAGGTTGAGGGCCAGTGGTGCTTTTTAGTGCATGGTCATTCGAGTCTGATTAACGATATAGGTATCGAGCGCTGAACCACTTAATGAATAAGTTAATCAAGACTGTGAAGAATAGACGTTGCTGTCGCGAAGCTTTGTTACACCTGTTGTAAGACTTCTTTGATTAAACATGTGGTAGAGGGCTTTTCCTCTTCTTTCCATAGCATCAATGCCGGGGTTCGCAGGGATCGGTATTGGCTCCGACATTGTTTCTGCTTCATAATAATGATCTACTCTCTAGCGCTACAAACCCAACCCACAAGTTTGCGGATGACAGCACGCTGCTTGCAGGCATCACGAGCAATAGACCGATCTCTGTGGTCGAGATGGAACGCATAAGACTGGCAGTGGCAGCTTCACTTTCAAAGGAACTCGATACCACTACCGCTTGTGGGCTTAAGAATATGGTTAAATTTAATGCCTTCAAGACCCAGTATTGTACGCTATTAAACAAGAAGTACCCAAGCCAACACCAGGTTCTAATAAACAACCGGGCTCTGCCAAGGAGTCACTCATTCAAGCTGTTAGGAGTCAACGTTACAGAAAATCTGATCTGGCACGAACACGTTGCGTCAATTGCAACAGCTGCTGGTGAAAAGCTTGGGTACCTATTTAGAGCCAGAAGGTATTTCTCACCATGTAACCTCCTCACGCTATATAAGACCCAGATAACACCTTGCCTGGAGTATTGCTCTCATGTCTGGGGAGCTGCTGCCCCTACTACCCTGTCTATACTAGATGCCGTCCAGAGAAGGGCAATTCGACTAATTGGCGATCCGGCCTTAACGCGCCACCTTCAGTCACTTTCTCACCGGCGTGTTGTTGGTGACCTCTCACTTTTCTACCGATATTCCAACGGAATCTGCTCCTCTGAGCTATCCTCTATCGTTCCGCTGCTCACTGCTCCTATCAGATGTACCCGTGCGACCGCTGTATCTCATCATAGGACGGTCGTTTTTCATACATCAAGAACTGAGCGGTACAACTGCACATTTATTCCCAGGGTGTCCAACGCTTAGAACGGACTGCCAGAAGATGTTTTTATTGGACCTGCGGGTATTGGTCCATTCAAATCTCGCGTTAACGAACTTCCCCTAACATAACCCTTTCACAAAATCATACGATACGTACCGCCGAAGGTTTGGCCAATACAAATCACGCGATCGAGTACTATCGGTGGTACTATACACATCGAAACGTACACACTCCCACCAAATCTTTGCGTTCGTGCGTCGAGTGCCGGCCAGATTTTCCGCAAAACTGGTTTTCTGTCATTTGTGTTTGTATATGACGTTATATACGACAAATGTGTGAATTAGTTGCAGTAAACATTGCAGTTTGTCGTGGATTTAATTTATAGACCCAAAGTAGCCATATATACTAATTGTCCCTGAATTTCCTTAACACGTGATATTCTCGTAACAGAAAAAGTTCAGACGAAAACTGAGTGGAATTTTTGTTATCATACCATGCTTGTAAAACCTTTTTTTTTTGTACTTCTACCCTTGAAACTCTTTCCAAACTTACGTTTTTCAAATAGAACCGAATAGTTTCTTCTACGCAAATTAAATCCTTATATTATTTAAAATCTTGCAGTACCTTTGATTTTATACGCAAACTTATTTTTTTCGTAAAATTACAAGCATAACATACATAAAACAAGAACTTGCTTGACGCGGAAAAAACGGAATAAAATAAAACTAATTGGGCTTTTATGAGTACTGAATAATCTGTAAAACATGGTTTCGAAGACAAATGTCTTTTTTATGCTTTTCTATTACGAAAATATTATGCCTCCAGCAAATGCTCATTTTATTTATCTTAGGTTAATGACTTTACGAAAAAACTATATTTGTATATATGAAGTCACAAGCATAACATACTTACATAAAACAAGAACTTGCTTGATGCAGAAAAAACGGAAAAAATAAAACTGTTTGGGCTTTTATGGGTACTGAATAATCTATAAAACATGCTTTCGAAAACAAATGTCTTTTTTATGATTTTCTATTACGAAAATGTTATGCCTCCAGCAAATACTCATTTCATTTAGCTTAGGTTAATGACTTTACGAAAAAAAAAAATGATTTGTATATGAAGTCAAAGTCACTGCGGAAAGATGCGGGGTGCTATTTGGAAAAAATAGGGGGGCAAGTTTTAGGGGCTGAAGAAGAAAAATGTTTCGAAACTAGAGTATGGAAGGTCATTCGGTACCCTCGAAAGACCCACTTAGTTTTCGTTTTCATCTGTTTTCTTGAAAAAAAAATACGCCTCAAGCAAATCCTCATTTCACTTATTTTATTTATTTTATGCTTGTGAATTTAAGAAAAAAATAGTTTTTGTATAAAATCAAAGGTTCAACAGGATTCTAGGGGCTATATATTAGGTGCTAATTGAAAAAACAAAGTTGGGGGTGAGTTTTAAGGGTTAAAGTACATACAAAAATGTTTTGAACGCATGGTATGATAGACCCTGTAGTACTTTCAAACACTCCACTCAGTTTTTGTTTGGACATTTTTTTGTTACGAAAATATCACGTGTCAAGGAAATTCAGGGACACATATCGGTTGTGTTTGGCCCCCCAATTTTTTCGAGGCACGAGCCGCCCCTGCCTGTCGCACGCGCACTGGCGACAAAACTGTCATTCTTTGCATTCCGACTATATCGGCAAGGTAGCACGCAAGATGGCATGTCTTCGGAAGACGTGACCGTGCATGGTGTACTTTCAGAATAACAGGGGAAAAGACGAGCAGCTTTTGACAAAACATTGAAAAAGTATTCGGATATAAGGTGGAGGGGAGGTACCCACTATTATTTTTTAAGTTGTTTTACACAGGGATGAGCTCGTCACCAACGACTATCTCTTCAAAATCCATGTCTGTCCGTTTCAGAGACGTGACGTGGCAATGACAATTACGATTTTGTCAGCCTGCGCTAGCCCTAACATTTCTCAAAGGACAAAAGAATCAGCCGCTGACTCTTGGTCTATTCAGGAAGGGACACAGCAAAAGTTCGAACAGCGGAGCGACGTATCTTTTTATTCATTTTTATCCTCGAAATTGAATTATGTCTTGAGGGATAGCGCAGGCATCTTGGCATTCCCACGAGATACCTAATTTATTTTGCCCAGTATTATTTTCTAAGTTTTTTTACTCAGGGATTAGCTCGTCACCAACGACTATCTCTTCAAAATCCAGGTCTCTCCGCTTTAGAGACGTGACGTGGCAATGACAGATACAATTTTGTCAGCCTGCGCTAGCCCTAACATTTCTCAAAGGACAAAAGAATCAGCCGCTAACTCTTGGTCTATTCAGGAAGGGACACAGCAAAAGTTCGAACAGCGGAGCGACGTATCTTTTTATTCATTTTTATCCTCGAAATTGAATTATGTCTTGAGGGATAGCGCAGGCATCTTGGCATTCCCACGAGATACCTAATTTCATTTTGCCAGGCGACAAAACATATGAGTTCGATATATGTCACATTCCGAATTCCTTGCGGTATTTATTAGTATATTAGTATTTAACCATCAGAGAGAAAAGACGTGTCTAGTGTCGGTCATGCTAAAAAGTGTAGTTTTAGTGGTGAAAATCGCAGTGACTGGAGCAAAAGTTATACCATAACAACGAAAAAATTTTCCTCTTTCTCATGATACGTAATAACGTTTTGTACATGAAAATATACGTCTAATAATTAAATAAAGAGAGGAAAAACCTACTAATCCATGGTACATTGTTATGAAAAAACGTTGTTCTTCTTATCGCCAGAAAAAGATATAGTATAGTATGGGAGACACGTCAGAAAATTCTAACGAGCGAGTTTACGAATTATTGCAAAGGTTAGTTCAACAAAATACAGAAATAAGTGCTGATGTGAAAGTAATTAAGGACACAGTACAAACACAAAAAGATGCGATAACGAATTTGCAAAACAAAGTAGAAACCCTAGAGAAAGAGAACGAACAATTGAAGGAGAAACTAGAAGACACGGAGAGAACTCTCAAGGAAAACAATTTGATAGTATTTGGGCTACCAGAAAACCCGCAAGAAAATCTGGAGCAAACATTCAAGGATATAGCCTCAACCAAACTAGGAATACCCATATTGGAGGGAGACATAAGTTCCATTTTTCGAATAGGCAAACAGAATAGGACCAATCCAAGACCAGCGGTGGTCAAACTAGTAAGGAACCAGATAAAAACTTGTATCCTGAAAAACACCAAAAAGCTCAAAGGATCTGGTATATTTATACAAAAAGATTTAACCATTGAACAACAAAAAGGGCAAAAAATCATACTTAAGCACTACAAGATCGCGAAAGAGCGGAAGCAAAATGTAAAAATTGTTAAAGATAAATTACTCATCAATGGAGATGAATACTCCGCCGAACAGCTGGAAGCAGGCGAAGATGAAATAGTGGGACAAATAGAGGACGATCAAAGTGGAGATGGGCAAGAAGAAGTTGCTGACGCTGGAGAAAGGGAAGCAATGACATGTGGAAGTGCTACAATGTCTGTGTATAGTGACTCTCCAAAGGACAAAACAACTACCTCTGAAAACAGGCAGCAAAACATATTCACCAGGTCAGTCACAAAAACTAAGCAATCAGCTAGAAACGATCTACCTCCGGCAAAAAAGGCTAAAAAATAACGTTGTATTCGAAATTTCGCCTCTTACTTATCTTGTATAATTTCTCCCTGTTACTGTTAAGGACTGTTTTTTTTTGGACTACTTTTATTAATCTATTGATGTTATATTATTTTATTTGCGTCTTGTACCTATACAACTTTTATGAATTATTTCCAGGACTATTTTTATCGTTTAAGTTCCTAATTATTGCTATACGTTTTTACTGTGCATTTTTATATTTTTATTTGGTAATAAGCAGATGCTGCTGACACACTGGGTAGCATCAAACTGACAAAGCGAATTTTATGTCCTTTACCAAGTAAGACGTCTTCTTAGGAGATTTTATTTAGGTATATTTTGATATGTTGCGTGCCCATTTGATACTTTTTTAACAAGTGAAACCGTCGTAGATACATTTATATTTTTTTTATAGCTTTAAATAATTATATATCACTAAATTACAAATAGTTCGACATGAAGTCTTTTAGCTTTTGCTATATTAACACTAGGTCACTGTTTTCTCATTTTACAGATTTTAAAAATTTCATTGTTCAGGAAAAATATGATATTGTTGGTGTTTGCGAAACGTGGCTCAATGATAATATTTCCAATAATCAAGTGCACATCGATGGATTTAATTTTTATAGGAAGGATAGAGTTTCTAGAGGAGGTGGGGTAGGCTTCTATATCAACCAGGCTCTAACGGCAGATATAATTGACTTTAAATCTAGTGAATCTGTTGAACAGCTGTGGATGAAGGTCAAGATAAATAACTTTTTGTATGTCTTTGGGGTATTGTATAGACCACCTTACACGAATGTAAGCAATTTCGTTGCGAATTTAGAGGAAAACGTCTCAAACTTTTTACCGCTCTCGCCTCGTACCATATGTGGTGAGGATACTAATATAAATTTTCTGGAACCATTCAGTACTAATTTCAATCAGTTCAACGATTGTATCGAGTTATTCAATTTTAGACAGTTAATTTCTGTTCCCACTCGCATAACTAGGAACACGTCTTCTCTTTTAGATATTATTCTAGTTCCAAATGACGTTGAAGTCTTGTCGAGTGGCGTGCGAGACGTGAGCGAGTTTTCCGATCATATGGCGGTTGTAGGTGTATTGAATTTGGAACTTCCAAAGCAAAAAAATGTCACTTTTGAGTACAGGAATTTCAAAACAATAAATCAGGATAGGCTGTTAGAAATGTTGTATGTTTCACCACTCGAAAATATTTTTCTTATCGAGGACATTAATGAAAAAGTGATTTGCTTTAATGACATAATAATTAATATATTCAACGTTCTTGCTCCTCTTAAGGTAGCCAGTTATAAGAAAGCCAGGCCTCCGTGGCTTACTGATAATATTCAGTTAATGATGCGTTTACGAGACAAAGCGCTCTCTAAATTCAAATCATCACGTAAAACAAAACATTGGGACTATTATAAAGAATTAAAAAATTTAACTACCACGGCGGTGAGAGAAGAAAAGAAAGCATACCTCAGTTTTTGTGTAAATCGTTGTGGACAAAACTCTAAACTGCTTTGGAAAAGACTTAGTACGCTGGATGTTGCTGGAGGTAATAGCCAAAGTAAACGTTTGATACCCGACAAACTGAATAAGCCTGATGAAATCAATAGTTACTTTTCTTCATCAGTGTACAATTCTCAACCGGATCCAGATAAGCTGCATTACTATAATACTCACCTGCTTGGCAATTTTTCTGAGCTTTTTCATTTTTCCTTAGTATCAGAAGAAATAATTTACAAATGTTTAAATGAAATTAAAACTAACGCAGAAGGCACGGATCATATTAACATTAAAATGTTATTACTGTGTTGTCCTTATGTGCTTCCAGTTATAACCAATATTATTAATTCTTGTCTCTTGAACAGTGTGTTTCCTGAAATTTGGAAAGTTTCAAAAGTAATCCCATTGCCTAAGAAGGATAACATATCATCACTATCAGACCTCAGACCTATATCCATTTTACCAGTTTTGTCCAAGGTGTTGGAAAAGATAATGAAATTTCAAATGAGTTTGCATGTAAAATAATATGATATTCTTCCACAACATCAGTCAGGCTTTCGAGAGGGCTACAGTTCTTCTACAACACTTTTGAATGTATGTGATGATATCCTTAGAGACGTAGATAATGGCGATACTGTCGCGTTAGTTTTGCTGGATTACACAAAAGCTTTTGATACTATCAATCATCAACTGTTGTATTCTATACTTCGTTTTATAGGTTGTTCGGAAAAAGCTGTAAATTTGTTTTCAAGCTATCTTTCTAACAGGAGTCAATTTGTGGAAACATCTCAAGGAATTTCCGGTGCTTCGGAGATTGTCTGTGGGGTTCCCCAGGGGTCCATATTAGGCCCTTTATTATTCGCTATATATTCCTCAAATATCACGAAATGTCTGCAGAAATCAACCGCTTATTTGTACGCTGACGACACTCAATTAAAAATGTCTTTTAATCACAGTAACTTGAATACAGCAAATGTAGAGCTTAACATAGAACTCAATAGCCTTTCTGTTGAATCTAGAGCCCATCAACTTATAATAAATCCCTCTAAATCTGCTGTTCTTATTTTCGGTAAACATAAATTTGATGTGGAGGAAAGGTTCAGTGTGATGATAGACAATAACCCGATTAATAATGTTAGAGTAACTAGTTATGTGTTCTATTGTTTCCTTCTGTTGGTGGCATTTTCTGAAATTGTCATCAGAGATGGATGGATCTTTCATTATGTACTTCCTGTATTATTATTATTATTATTATTATTATTTTTTATACTTTTCTTTTTCGACAGTTATTGATATTATAGTATTGGAGAACACACCATCCAGCAGATATCACGGGTTATACTCGACAAGTGGTTTGAGCCAACACAGATATGAATGTAATGCATGTAATTGTTAGCATTTGAAATTGCTTTTGGCCTTTTCCAAAATTTTAAATATGCTGTACATGCTCACAGTAACTCTACCACATTTATAAATAAGTTTTAAACTCAGAGAAAAAAGTTAGTTCCAAAATTACCCTAACTATAATAGCCTAGTACCTAAAGTATAAATGAAGTTTGAATGGAACCTATTTCAGTTCGTCTGTATGGTCTGGTTAGGTAGCAGATTATTGTTGTAGTTATATTTGACCGCTGTACACAGAGTGAGTTCTAAGTTGATGCTTTTTTTAACTATGTATAGAATTCGTTAATATAAATTACTTTTTCAAATAACTTGTTTTAGGTTTACCGATCAGGCATTATAGGTACCTGTAAATTAGTAGTAGTTAATTTTAAAGTAGTAATTCCTAAAATTTGCGTTCATAAGAATGTGCCACTTTCTACCAATTCAAAATTGATGGCGATGCAGTTTTGAGTCTCAGCCTCGTTTGAGGAAAATACAAAATTTCAGATCTCTCGGGTGGGCGGGAGTGCCTAAAAAAATCGAAAATCTTTATTTGGCCTTCTATTGAGATTAAACCTCGCATTTCGGATAATTTTAAGGTGCTGATTACAAATCCAGCCGCAGTTTTGAGTCTCAGTCTCGTCTGACCACAATAAAAAATTTAAGATCTCTCCGGCGGGCGACAGTATCTAGAAAAATCGAAAATCCTTATTTAGCTTTCTATTGACATCAAAACCTCGCATTTCGAATAATTTCAAGGTGCTGATTACAAATCCAGTCGCAGTTTTGACTCTGAGTCTCGTTTGTCGTAAATAAAAAATTTCCGATCTCTCGGGCGGGCGGGAGTACCTAAAAAAATCGAAAATCCTTATTTGGCTTTCTATTGAGATGAAACCTCGCATTTCGGATAACTTCAAGGTGCTGATTACTAACTCATTCGCAGTTTTGAGTCTCGGCCTCGTTTTACGAAAATAAAAAATTTCAGATCTCTCGGACGGGCGGGAGTACCTAAAAAAATCGAAAATCTTTATTTGGCTTTCTATTGAGATAAAACCTCGCATTTCGGATAATTTCCAGGTGCTGATTACAAATCCAGTCGCTGTTTTGACTCTCAGTCTCGTTTGTCGGAAATAAAAAATTTCAGATCTCTCGGACGGGCGGGAGTACCTAAAAAAATCGAAAACCTTTATTTGGCTTTCTATTGAGATGAAACCTCGCATTTCGGATAATTTCAAGGTGCTGATTACCAATTCAGTCACAGTTTTGAGTCTCAGTCTCTTTTGACGAAAGTAAAAAATTTCAGATCTCTCGGGCGGGCGGGAGTACCTAAAAAAATCGAAAATCTGTACGTGGCTTTCTATGGAGATGAAACCTCGCATTTTCGGGTAATTTCAAGGTGCTGATTACAAATCCAGTCGCAGTTTTTAGTCTCAGTATCGTTTGACAAAAATAAAAAATTTTAGATCTCTCGGGCGGGCGGGAGTACCTAAAAAAATCGAAAATCTTTATTTGGCTTTCTATTGAGACGAAACCTCGCATTTCGGATTATTTCAAGGTGCCGATTACAAGTTCAGTCGCAGTTTTGAGTCTCAGTCTCGTTTAACGAAAATAAAAAATTCAGATCTCTCGGGCGGGCGGGAGTACCTAAAAAAATCGAAAAACTTTATTTGGATTTCTATTGAGATGAAACCTCGCATTTCGAATAATTTCACGGTGCTGATTACAAATTCAGTCGCAGTTTTGAGTCTCAGTCTCGTTTGATGGAAATAAAGAATTTCAGATCTCTCGGGCGGGCGGGAGTACCTAAAAAAATCTAAAATATTTACGTGGCTTTCTATTGAGATGAAACTTGGCATCTTCGGATAATTTTAAGGTGCCGATTACAAATCCAGTCGCTGTTTTGAGTCTCAGTCTCGTATGACGAAAATAAAAAATTTCAGATCTCTCGGGCGTGCGGGAGTGCCTCAAAAAATCGAAAACCTCTATTTGGCTTTCTATTGAGATTAAACCTCGCATTTCGGATAATTTCAAGGTGCTGATCACTAATTCACTCGCAGTTTTGAATCGCGGCCTCGTTTGACGAAAATAAAAAATTTCAGGTCTCTCGGGCGGGCGGGAGTAACTAAAAAAGCGAAAGTCTTTATTTGGCTTTCTATTAAGATGAAACCTCACATTTCGGATAATTTCAAGGTGCTGATCACCAATTCGCTCGCAGTTTTGAGTCGCGGCTTCGTTTGACGAAAGAAAAATTTCAGGTCCCTCGGGCGGCGGGAGTACCTAAAAAAATCGAAAATCTTTATTTGACTTTCTATTGAGATGAAACCTTGCATTTCGCATAACTTCAAGGTGCTGATTACAAATCCAGTCGCAGTTTTGATTCTGAGTCTAGTTTGTCGAAAATAAAAAATTTCAGATCTCTCGGGCGAGCGGGAGTACCTAAAAAAATCGAAAATCCTTATTTGGCGTTCTATTGAGATGAACTCTCGTATTTTCGGATAATTTCAAAGTGCTGATTACAAATCCAGTCGCAGTTTTGAGTCTCAGTCTCGTTTGACGAAAATAAAAAGTTTCAGATCTCTCGGGCGGGCGGGAGTACCTAAAAAAATCGAAAATCTTTATTTGGCTCTATTGAGATGAAGCCTCGCATTTCGGATAAATTCAAGGCGCTAATTAAAAATCCAGTCGCAGTTTTGACTCGGAGAATCGTTTGTCGAAAATAAAAAATTTCAGATCTCTCGGGCGGGCGGGAGTACCTAAAAAAATCGAAAATCTTTATTTGGCTGTCTATTGAGATGAGACCTCGCATTTCGAATAATTTCAAGGTCCTGATTACAAATCCAGCCGCGGTTTTGAGTCTCAGTCTCGTTTGACGAAAATAGAAAATTTCAGATCTCTCGGGCGGGCGGGAGTACCTTAAAAAATCGAAAATCTTTATTTGGCTTTCTATTGAGACGAAAGCTCGAATTTCGGATAATTTCAGGGTGCTGATCACAAATCCAGTGGCATTTTTGAGTCTCTGTCCCGTTTGACGAAATTAAAAAATTTCAGATCTCTCGGGCGGGCGGGAGTACCTAAAAAAATCGAAAATCTTTATTTGGCTTTCTATTGAGATGAAAGCACGAATTTCGGATAATTTCAGGGTGCTGATCACAAATCCAGTGGCATTTTTGAGTCTCTGTCCCGTTTGACGAAAATAAAAAATTTCAGATCTCTCGGGCGGGCGGGAGTACCTGAAAAAATCGAAAATATTAATTTGGCTTTCTATTGAGATGAAACCTCGCATTTTGGATAATTTCAAGGTGCTGATTACAAATCCAGTCGCAGTTTTGACTCTCAGTCGTTCTTTGGGGCAACGTATCATCAATCGATAAAGTATTTGTAATGCAAAAGCATGCAGTACGAATATTAGCTAATGTGCTATATGGAATATCATGTAAAATGGACTTTAAATACTTCTTTAGCTTGTTTATATACCATTGATGCACTTGTAATGTTCATTGCGATGAAGTCATGTCCCCCCTGATATTCCCAGTGCCACTGGATTTTCTAACAACACTGTTGCTCCATGGACTCCAAACCGAATGGCCCAAGTTAATAAACTAGAAAAGATTTGTAAAAAAAGTTCTTGCTAACCCATAGTTTTTACAATGTACAGGAGCATATTATGTTTTTGGCTACTGCACGTACCTACCTGATTTGATTGAATTGTGACTGTAAGTACAAGTTATGCACAAGAATGGTCAATAAAGTTTATATCTATTTGAAATATTACTCTGCAAATGATTCTTGCCAAAAATGCACCTAATCGATTCCTTCCTGGTGTTGCCGCTGCCATGTAAGAGATTATTTAAAAAATATTCTACTATACTATTCGTTTTCTGTTGCATTCCATTCAGTTTTTTAATTTAAATTCCCTTGTTGTTTCAGAGTTCGAGAAAATTCTGGACGTTGGAGCACGGTAATACTGGTAAGCATGTTTTATTGAGTTATAAATAGTATTTTGAGGACGATACTATTTAATTACACGAAAACAGTTGTAAGCGTCATTTTGCTTAGGTGAGAATTGGCCTTAAGTCTATCCCTTTCTGCCATGTTCCTATACAGTATACCTGACTAGACTGTACCAGCAATAGCACTGTTATGTACGTACTGTCTTAGCACAAGCAGATGATATCTGCTGTATCTTTACCTTTGTACATGTCAAAGTTTAGACAGTTTCAACATTGCCCAAAGGTGTGTATACAAGTCAACATTACTCTCATGAAACAAAACATATTGTTTTATTGATAATTTCTGCTAGGTCTTCTCAGGTACTTACACCTTTTTCTTGTGCTCAATACAGGGTGTTCTACCACCTGGGACTTTCCTTTTTAGAAGCAACGGCCCTTGAAACGGCAAAGCTAATGCACGGTGAACCAGGAGCAAAACAGTAAAAAAAATGTCAAGCAAATACTTACTATTTGGTTGCTGCGAAGTGTTGTAAGTGCGGTCCTGTCGCAGGCGTCTTACAGGTAAAAGTACGATTTACGATGTCTTCTTCAATTTGGACCATACGACCATACGAGGTTGTCTAGGTCTTCCAGCGTGTCCACCACGATGTGGATTCAGACATCCTGTGTCTCTCGCTTTTTGCACGAGCGACACAAATCGACGAAGTGTAGGGTGAGTACGGTTAGGGAAACGATAAGCTTACACTCGCGAAGCCACAGCGGCATTTTGATCACACTCACCGTACATTAAAATCATGTCCACCAGTTCATTATTGTTTTCAACGTGCGCCACTATTGTTGTTTTTAAAGTCTGATCGTCAAGCATCCTCGAACACTATGTGACAGCAACGCGACGTATGACGAACTACCTGTTTTTCACAGGTACCGCTGACGCGTGGCGCTGCTTTGTTGTGATATGACAATGCATGGTCATCTTACTGCCTAGGGAGCAGAGACGAACTTAGAATTTAGGATTTCTTTAGCGGTCAGTATCTTGTTTTCTCTAAATATTTCGTTTATATGTTATATAGGAAAAAACACTCATTTTGGCGAGTACTATCCGCTGTATGAAAAAAAGTCTCAACTTATTAAACACCCTGTATAACTATTAATATCGATGTTAAACTGGCTTCCTGAGGATTTATGTTTGTATTTCTAAACCAAGCTTTCGTTTTTTTGTTGCTTTTGTTGTTTCTTTAATCGTTTTTGTTAGTTCTTTAATATTATCAGGGCCCAGCTTTTATTATGTCTTTATAATAACAATTTTATTAACAAAGCGCAAGTCGACCTCTTGTAAACGTCTTGCAGTTCTAAAAAAGTGGTATGTATAATAGGGCTTGTTGATTTTATATATCGAGGAAGTAAGGAAGTAGGTTAAAAGAGGTCTTTTTGTATTAAATTAAAAATACTTTGCCTGCATACGTGCGTAAAGGAAGCATTTACAGTTATCTAACAACCTGATTAATTTATTAACTTAAGGTCACTTCCTATGCAACAGTGACGTTTACAGTCTATTAGCGTAAAAAATGAGGCATCTAACTCGTGGCATAAACTTGATATGGGGTGTTCTAGGATCAGTAGAAAATCCTTTAGGAGATGACTGTACATATCATTTTCAAAAAATTAAGTATGATCTGATTGTCATTTTTTACTATTGATATTCTACATTTAATTCATCCTAAGAGTGTTAGCAGCAAAATGTGTCAGAATACGCCTTTACAATTTCAGTTAATTTAGATTCCCCGGATGCAGATAATTAGTTCCCGCATATTATCATGCATAGAATGCAACGTTGCTTCATCATCTTCATTATTCTCTCCTAGAGTTCTGTAAACCACATAAACTTCAAGAAATCTGTTTTGCAGATGCTAAGGAAACGAAAACTTTGTTGCTAGGTGCCTAATTTAAATATCTGCTTTATAATTTACGAACAAATTTCGGTGTTTGTGGAATATGCCTTATTAACCTCAATAGTATTATAACTTATCTGCGTATAACTTCTGGAAACTGATTCATTTGTGGGTCTGACGTTCAAGGTACTTTTCTAGTTCATTATAGTCTTTTGTATCTGATTCATGAGGGTAAAATCATGCTCACCGATAATGAAATCCCTAAATATATAGGAATTATATTGGATGGAATGCTCTTCTCTGCTCTTTTCTCCATTGTTTTTTGCAAAGACTGTCACTATACAGGATAAGCAAGCTTTGTGCATTCTTCAGCTTTAGGACTATTACACTCTGATGCTGAATGCAGGTGTAATATTGGTGCACAATGCCTACAAAAAGATGGCTGATGTCAAACTCAATCTGAAAATGAGGCTTATGAGAAGGACCATACGCTGGGGTACTGGCTGTCAGTATTTAGATGTATAATCCACCACCCATTTGAATGTCAAACGCGTTAACAAAGAAGAAACTAGAATTCCTAATGCACCCATCATGTGAAAGCGCTCAACATCTGACAGGCTTTGGTCTCCGAAACACTTGTTGAAAAATGCAAAGACTGTAAAATATCGTCTCCCAAATCTGAATGTTGGGCTAACAGCCAAACCATCCACTACAGAGGAGTGCAGATTGAAGGCCTATAATGGATGCTACCTGTACGTGACTTCTGTAGTAATTAGTTAAGTACTTAGTTACATCTCTTTGCAATATTCTTCTGTTGTTTATAAGATACAGAACAAGGGTTGAAATATAGGATATTTATAAGAAAGGGTAAAAATAGCTAAAACTATGTAATGATTAAAAATAGATAAAATAAATACAGTGCTAGAAGCTATAAAAAATTACAATTTTTTATATAGGTAATTTTTAATATTTATATATGTCATTCTTAAGACAGGACTCTATGTTCAAGAGTATATGACATATAAATAGGAATAGGTTTTAGTTCTCTACTATTTCAATAATTATTGAGTACTTATTAGCATTATAAAAATTCAATCTGTCTGTATTTGTGCTGCAGTTTTGTTCAATATAGGTGAAATATAGGTCATATAGGAGATATAGGTAGGGATATAGGTTACTATGGTTGGAACGCTAATTAATTAAATAAAACAGCGGCTTTACATCATTACAAAGTAGGAAAAAAACTAAATTCTGACATTATATTAAGATAAAATGTTATAACTTACTTACATATTCGTTTGTTACCACAGCCACTTAACCGCATATAGTCATATCCCTCTTTCAAGAAAAACTGCGTAATATTCGTATACCTGACAACGCACTATCAATAGGGACCTTTTGCACGATTTTTTCCAAAGTGCCAGTAGTAAAACGTCAACGGTTATTGACGTCATAAAACGACTCCATCGTTATGCTATGTAGAGTATACAATACGACTTTTTGCAACTAACTTAGCGTAGAATAACTGAGGTTCGTGCTCTAGGCTCTCTGGGTTATTTTATTATTTTTATAGACTTTTTATTGCAAACGCTCAGAATGGAACAAGCTTTAGATATCGTTTTGAGGCGTCGGCATATTGGACGTAATTATAAACAAATAAACACCTAACAAAATAGGTTATGCAGAACCACCGAAGCATGACATTTCGCTATCATGGTTCAGTTCCATGGTCCTAACGCGCTGTTGCCAGAAACGGCGGAAACGCCTAATTTTGCAGCTTTTATGGAAAATACTGTCAAATAAAAACTGATGAAAGAAAACCTGATCCATTTCTACAATGATAAACCACAAAAGTATTATTGCTATCAAAATCATCACGGTTCTGATCTCATTGTCGCATAGTAGTGGTTTTTAGACCTGGCAATACCGAACGTAATAATATCGTACCGTAATATTTCGTGAATAGCGTACAACTTAATCGGTTATTCGCCGATTCGGTCAGTTCGGGAGAACTGCGCATGCCACAAATAGCCGATAACATGAAATAACGGACGTGTAAAAGGTCCCTATCAACTGTCGATAGTGTGCCTAAGAGACGTCCATCGAGTGGAAGAACACATACAGCATATAACCAAAGCATTAGCCAACCTGTCTAGGGACATAAACCTAAGCTATGCCTATTCAGAGCTTTCAGTGGCAAAACAAAAGCCACTGTATGCGGTGCCAACCACTGGCTCCTTTACCTTACATGTAATATCATTATTATTCTGTATATACAGGGTGAGCTTTTAGTACCGGCTCGGTCGATAACTCTACTACTGTAGAATATAGCAAAAAAAGTTGTATACAAAGGTTGTAGCCACGGATATGCTCCTTGCTCAGAAAGTATTTACATTTAAACAGGGTGATCCATAACTACGTGGTGATGCAAACATGCACTTTTTTAAACGAGACAACCTATATATTATTCCATATTCAAATTCTACTAATGATTTCCGCTCTTCCAATATAGGGTATTGTTACATTATACAGGGTATTTCAAAAGTTATGACCATTTTTATATCCAAATCGCGGTCAAATGAACGTACTGTATATCAATGAGTAATGAACCAAAAATTATTTTTTTACACGAAAAGATTAAAAATGTCCTCTAGTTTTGGAGTCGGCTATAAAAAAGCCTTCGACGTATATTCGTATATGGGGTGATGAAGAATGCAGAATCCAGATTTTCTCTTTCTTTTTAAATGTAACCCCAATATCTTATTATCCCGAAGAATTGCTTTTAATATGCTCTTCCATCTTTGTAAAGCACTTGTTGTACTTAAGTCCATCAGTTTCTGAGATATTTCGATTTTTCGGTAAATTTAAAATATAGCTTCTATTTGTATACTGAAATCTATTTATTTTGAGAAAGTACTATCATATTTTGTTTTTTGTTTAACGAACAACTAAATTATAAGGTCATGACACCATTTGATGGAGTCAAAACCCTAACGTGTCGAGATAATAAAGTCAAGTATGCTGAGGAAGCAATTTTGTAGGTGTGATGCGTAACTATCAAGCAGATTTGTCAGGTAAGCTTTGGAAAATTGACAGTTTTCATAACCCGCTCAATAATTACGTACTGTGTGAAAAACCAGCTTTAAAAATTAATTTTCCCGTTGAGGGTATTGAGGAGAATCTTTGGGGAATTGTCCACTTGCCTCTAGAATACTATTAACTACTATTAACAGCATTATCCAGAACGGAGGCACTCTAAAACTAATGCGATTGAAAGATTGAAGAATCGTTTTATTTGGAATGTGTCGTTTGATATTTCATAGCCTACCTGATAGATCTGCTTGATAATTATGTATGACGTCTATAAAATTGGTTCCTCAGCACACTTGACCTATCTTATCTCGTTAATTCAGTGTTTTGATTTGATCAAGTACTATTATGGCCTTATGTTTTAGTGGTTTGTTTTGAGCAAAAATAAAATTTGATAGTATTTCGTTTAAATAAATAAATTTTAGTAAACAAGCAGAAGGTGTATTTAAAATTTGTAGAGACATCGAAATATCTCAGAAACCAATGAATGCAGGCATAACAAGTGCTACACAAAGATGAAAGAGCATATTAAGAGCAATTCTTTGGTATAATAAAATATTGGGGGTTACATTTAAAAAAAGGGAGAATATCTAGATTTTGCATTCTACATAACCCTGTATACGAGTATGCGTTGCGGGCTTTTTTCATAGCCGATTTTAAAACTACAGATTATCTTTCATCCATCCGTGTAAAAAAATTATTTTTGTTTCATCACTTTTTGATATACGGTACGTTCATTTGACAGCGATTTGGATATAAAAATGGTCATAACTTTTGAAATACCCTGTATAATGTAATAATACCCTAAATTTGAAGAACGGAGATTATTAGTAGAATTTGAATAAAGAATAATATACAGGGTGTCTCATTTAAAAAATGCATGTTTGCATTTGCAAATATTTTCTGAGCAAGCAGCATATCCGTGGCTACATCTTTTATTTACAACACGTTTCGCTATCTTCTACCGTGGTAAGGTTATCTCGAGCCCGAGCGCATGACCATGACCGAAAAATAGACCCAGCAGCGTGCCTAACTCCATCTTACTTGCACGTGAACGCGATCCCATCGTGCTGTTTCCTGTGTATGCTCTTTTGTCGACTGTTGCCGTATTTACCATGTAATAAGAGACAAGAGACTTGGGAATTTCGCCGCTGTCTCACACGCACACGTTATTTCAAACCCTCTCGTCTCTGGCTATCCTTGTCTATTTCATATTTCTCATAGCTCTTGTTACACTTGTCAGGCTGTAAACCTGAAACGTGAGAACATCGCTTTTGCTAGACGATGACCTACACTTCCTTCGGTGCTTGGTTTGTGTATAGATTACGTCATTGCTTATACTGATTTTCACGGATTTACCTTCATGATACCTCTCTAATACAAATTCATGGCACATACAATTTACATTTATAATATGCTCAAATATGTAAACATAGTTATGAAGTTATTATTTGTCAACGTATACAAGCTACTGGGTCAATTATTCCTGTACCAATAATTATTTTATTAGTTAAAATTAAAAGCAAATAGAAATTTATATGTACCTTGAATATAGCTTCTCTTTCATTCATAAAAGGTATTAATTGAATATGATTACGTCAATGTTCACTTATTGATATTGATATTATATGATGCAAGGGGGCACCCACTGGGGACACCGTAATTACGAATGATCTTGAATTTGACATAAACGCCTTCAACAACATTTTTAACTATCTATGGTGATGACACTGTATTAGTTTATTCAAGAGATAATGAAAAAAACTGTGATAAACCAGGACTTAGAGCAGTATTATAAATGGCTGTTATGCAATAAGTTGCAAATAAACATAGAGAAAACCAAGTTTATAGTGCTTAAACATAAAAATAAGCATATTAATATACCAAAAATTAAAATTAATGATATAATGATAACTCAGGTTGACTGTATTAAGTATTTAGATTTAATGGTTGATGCGAATTTAAGTTGGAATAAACACATTAATTATGTAAGAAACAAAATTACCTCAATGATTGGATCCCTGTATAAAAGTAGATCATATTTTTCACGTACGGTTAAGGGGCCTGGATACACACATTTATACATACGTATTTGCCATGTAAAACAGAAGGCGATAGTTAAGACCTTAATGAATGACAACTATTTTCGATTTGCTCAAAAAAGTTTTTTAATGTGCAAAAAAACTCGCAATGCAAAATCATACATTCTATCAATGCCTGTAATCTAACAACCAAACAGGATATCAAAAAAAGGTTAAATAGTTGCACAAGCGCAAGCTTTCTTTTTCAATTTGTTCTTTGAGTCATTACGATAAGTTTAAAGGTAACGTCAGGAGCTTGGAAATGCTAAACTCATTTTTATGGTGACCTTTGGACCTTACCTTAGGGCCTTTTGACCTTACCTTTGGATTTTTGGACTTATCTCCCCTCATCTTAGACAAACACACTGGAGAAAGGGAACAGGCGGCCACGCCCCCTCGCTAACATGGGAATACGTCTTTTCTTGGATTCTCTATTTCGCGCGCTGTACCCTAAACCCTTAAGATTAATATCTACAACGCATACTTTGCATCACATCTCAGATACCTTCTTCCCGTGCGGGGAACATGTGGGAAAGTAAACTCCACAAAAATGCAAACAGTACAAAATAAAGCTTTAAAGACTTTATTCAATCTCAGTCCTTTTACACAACACATGATCTATATGAGGAGCTAGGTATCTTTGATTTGAATAAGCTACTAGAATAGGAACAATGTAAATATATCCATAGAGTCATAATGAAAGCACAAAAATGTAACACTCAAATTCTGTTCACTAACGATATACATGCATATGATACCAGAAATCAAAATCATATACATCACATGAATGTAAATAGCACTATAGGTCTGAATAACCCTGTATCGCAAGCATCTAGGACTTACAATAGGTTACCAGAGAAGTTAAAAAGCTTTAACTGCTCAAACACATTTGCAAAAAATTTGAAAATACATATTCACTCCAAATAACCAAATAACTTGATTGTTACTAATTTATTTATTATGTAATAGGCGCAGATAGATAGATGTTATTCTCGATACCAATGTTAAAAACACTGTTTAGAGGACTGTTTAAGTGAAAATTGTAAAGTATTTATGCAATATATTGTTTTTCCGAAAAAAAAAACATAAAGAAGACACATGAGTTGCAACTTTTAAAACATAATATTCAAGACAAAAAAATAATAGACTAGACATAAGATTAGATTAGGGACTGAATTGGCATGCTTAGATCTGTGTGATTAGAAACCAAATTGGCTTCATCAGTATACCTTGCTTATGAAGTGGAGAAGCAAGTAAGTATGACGACCATTTTAACAGTGCACCATTTTCTTTTCTACAGCCATATAAATTGCGGCATTGTATAGTGGGAAACGCGCCAAATGGTGTTAATATTTTCAGACTACAAAAGAAGGTTGTTCATGTTATTGTGGGTGTCGGCTTTAGTGACCATTGTAAACCCCTTCTTTCTAACGTGCTAATGAGATTGCCATCATTATAAATTCATTTGGAAGTTGCGTAGGTTCATAAAAACAAGAATTATAATGTCTTTAATTTGCACTGCAGAACTGACAGGATCCTACCAAGCCTTTATATTAATATACGTAAACAAGTAGCCTTAACAAGACTCAGAATTGGACGCACCCATTTAACATCATTCTACTTATTACTTTGCCAACGAAGACCCATCTACGAACACATCCGTTGCCATTGTCTGATATATAGAAATGAATTAAACTCTTTGCAACTACCTTCAAACCTGAACATACTGAACTCTAAGAATATACTTGAATTAAGAAAACTGTTCCAGTTCTTAAAAAACATAGGTCTTTTCTACAAAATCTGAACCAACCCAAATAGATGTCGTTATTTCGTGCCAATAGTCATAGTTACACAGATAGAATGCAGGTATCATAAGATTTGAAGGCACTACCAATGTTATAGTATTACTTGAAGCGGCGAATGATTTTGTTATTGTGTTGCTAAAAAAAATATAAAATCTTGGGCCTTAGTTTGGACTCTGAACTAGGGTTTAAGGAGACGTAAATCATCTATATGGCACCACATACTTTGCTCTAAAACAATTACATCTTAATCATCTCAAACATCGACCGAACTTAAGTTGAAATTGTGCGAAATTGCTATTATTTCTAGAGTTACCAGGTCGTGTTCAAAAAAGGGCATAAAGGGTATTTCGGGTTATTTACGTAGTACGTTAAGAAGTGTTAGTTCAAGTTCTACTCGTAGCAGGCACACGTTTATAATGCCAAAGCATCGTACAGCTTTAAAAGAAGTTTTTTATATCAATGCAGCCAAGCTTAACTAAAATCCTCTTCAGAATCTTTCCTGTACCATTGGTTTTTCTCTACTAAATCCTAAGTTGATACTTTTTTAGCTGTGTATAGAAATCGTTAAAATAAACAACTTTTTCAAATAACTTTTTTCACAAAACTGAGAAATAAACGAGATACAGAATAAAAAAAGGTATATTTGGGTTTGCGTATCAAGGCATGAAATATCTGATGCTCTCTATTTCCGTCAATCGACCTATGGCGCACTGATGATCGCTAATAAGCGTGAAACAGCTGTCTGCGTACTGGTGGATTGACGGAGATATAGAGCAACCCTTGTAGACAAGGTGTGTCTTGATACACAAGCCCACATCTAGTTTTTTTGGCTGTGCATCTGGCTTACTTTTTAGTTGCAAGGTTATTTGAAAAAGTTGTTTATTTTATCGACTTCTATACACATGTATGAAATAATTTTAACTTAGGACTCACCCTGTGTATGTGTAATAAGTATTATTGTTTATATTTTTCTTGTTATTTTTATTTACTTATATGTATACGTAGCTAGGTACTCTATCACTTGCAGTTGTATTTTTGTTCGTTTTGTTGAGTGTTAATTAAATTTGCGTACTAAATTTTGTAAATTGAGTCCCAAACAACAAATTGCTGACCATATTTTACCGAAAATTTTCATTTGTTCCTATTTCTTTTGAGTTTTGTTGTATTCTTCCGCCGAGCAGGATAGCTAGATAACTAGATCACTTTTGCATATGATGTACTGGGTGGTCTACATCTTTTATCAGCCTCAATAGGGTACTTGCAGAAAAAAATATTATGTCGTTTACGCGTTCCTTAGAGCCTAGCAAACATGACAAAATCACTTGTTTGGTTTTTTGGAATCGGCTGTGAGAGATATTCCAAAAATTATTTCAAATGCCGGAAAATGCCGCGCAAACAGCCTCTGACGTCATTAATGTCCTATCGTGATGGGATGTAAAGTATTGATATTTGATATCGATAGCCAGTGCTAACCTAACATTTTGACATTGATCATTATAACCACAAAACACAGTAACACACAAAAGTACAAAAGTCAAAAGAATAAAAGTTAGGCTAGATTACTAATTCGCTTTGTAGGAATGGGCTTGAATTGGATTCTATCTTTGGATTCATTCATAATGGGATGCGCCGAAATAAAATGATGGCTTCGATTAGTTGCTAATCTCGGTCACAAACAGGATGAACTGTGATACCTATCAGATATAAAAATGTATTGCAACGAAGATGCTAGTGGGTTAATTGTCTGTTTCAAATATGCTTAAGGGCCGGTTGTACAAACACAGTTTAACTCGAGTTCAACTTTGAACCGAGTTCATTTCTAATTTGTTGTTGTACCAACAAAGTTCAAGCGTTGACTTCAGTTCAACCTCGGATTACGTTGAACGGCCACCGAGGAGCGTTTAACGGCGGTTCAAGGTTTAAAATGGCGATATTTACGACCAGCTGATCAGTTTCTAACCTGAATATCCGACGTGATCGTGAGTGACATAGTCAAATGCGATATTTTCACTTGAGTTACATGATGGGAGTACTTTGACGGACCTTTGACCGAGGATGACATTGAAAAAACGAATTGAAAAATGCCCAATGAAATTTGTACCTAATGTATCGTGAACAAATTCTCCATTAATTGTAAGCACATTATCAATAAAAGTTTCCGCATCATCGTCGAATATAGATGTGAATCCTGTATTTGGGGTCCGATTATTTCTTTTATTGATATGTCCAAGTTCTGTATTTTGAAACCTAGCGAAGGCCCACCGCCGGTACTATGGATGTACTGTTTCTCATCGGCAAATTTTTGTTTTGTCCTTTTTTTAAATTTCGGTATTTGCTTTTCAGTACCTTTGCTTCACGAAATATCTCTCCACGCAAACAGAAGTTTATTCTTATATTTTTTCACCAATTCTATTAATACGACCTCCTCTTTCGCCGTAAAGTTAGTCGCCCATTTTTTGGATTCCATTATAAAATTGCAAAATACTTCTTGACTGATAACAAAGTATGATGAATGTCAGAATTTGACATTCATAAATAGACGTGACAATCGTGACATTAACATAACCTGCGTAACTTTAAACATTAAAAACGAAAAGTAACTAGTTTCGCCACCAAATACCCTATATCCATTGCTACCAATCCTCTTTTGACCCAGTTCAGCTGATCCTTCCCAGAACCGAGTTTGTACAACGCGTCAACCGTTGAACCGTGTTCATCACTGAACTTAAGGTTACGTGATCGGGAGTTCACGGAGCGTTTGTACAACCGGCCCTAAGTATCAATAAATTGAGTCGCATTGTTAAAGAATTCAGATCATCTCTAGTCGAATGCGCAGTTGGCAAACCTGCAGCAGTATCGATTGTCAATATCGATAATATACCTGTGACGTCAGCCCTTGTTTTAAGTCACGTGGAAAAATTTGAATATATCTTTATTTTATTTTGCAAATATCTTTTTTTGGCCGTCAGTAAAATCATGTCTTTGTTTCCTACTGCTTCTTGATATGGTTTTCTTTACGATATGTACACGCCCGAGGCGATTTCACGACCTCTGCAAGTATCCTATTGATAGTCTCTTGATATCACAGAAACTATGTAGGAGAACTTTCCAGTTCTGCGCAAAAAACATTTCGCTATCGTAATGCAAGCAAATTTATTACACGCATCGCAAGCGCAATTCTCGCTCCAACAAACTTTGAAATTCAATTATGTGTTGACGCTCGTGCAGGCTTCGGCGCTGCCTGAGCGATGTTTTCTTGATGTGTTTTTGCGGAGCGCAGAGTAAACAACCGGAGTTCACCCTACGGCACAGACCGATGCTGAACGTTATATAAACTGTCGAGCTACCAGATTGGAAATAGAAGCACTATAACTATATCCCGGAAGTTGCAGGAGGTTTACTTTAATCTGTGCGTTACTCGATCACTGCGAACTGTCTGATGCAGTTTCTTTAGGAGGCCACATGCGACGTTTCAGAGTTGTACGAGCAAAAGTGACTCCAGGATCATAAAGAACACGGTATTCCATAAAGTGAGCAACAATCATTAATAACAGAGCAAACAAAAATATTTTGGAGCAACAACTAGTGGATCCCCACGCTTCACTGGCTCGTCAATAAAAAACTTATGCTAAAAGGTAATCTTTCTACTGGTACTTCTGCCACTAGTAAAGGGTTTTCCACCAAGAGGTGTTATTTTGATATTCAAAGAAAAATGGCATATTCTGAAATAAATGATCGGATGTTTATTTCAATGTAAAGAGGAAGGTTTGCCACTAAGGATGGAAAATAATATCAGCCAAATGGCCACCACGGCTACGCTTGCAGGACCATATCCTTTTCATGAAATTGTCCATCACCAAATCGCAAAGGGGTTGCTGTATACCCTGAATAGCTTCACGAATTCCATATTTGAGTTCTTGAATCGACGCTGGGCTGTTGGCGTAGACCTTGTCTTTCACGTGGCCCCAAAGGAAGAAGTCGCAAGGTGTTAAATCACAGTGGCCAATTGTGATCACCTCTTCGAGAGATAACACGGTCCGGAAACTTTCCCTGTAAAAAAGCTATGGTTTCGTTGCTTGTGTGACACGTAGCGCCGTCTTGTTGGAAGCAAACGTTGTTCAGATCAATATCATCCAATTCCGGCCATAAAAAATTACTAATCATCTCTCGATAGCGCAATCCAGTCACCGTATCTGTTACTCCAGCCCCATTTTCGAAAAAGTAAGGGCCAATGACTCCGCCTGACCATAAACCGCACCAAACAGTTACACGTTGAGGATGGAAAGGCTTTTCAACAATGATTCTTGGGTTTTCCTAGCCCCAGATGCGACATTTCTGCTTGTTGACGTAGCCAGCGAGGTGGAAATGGGCCTTGTCAGTCCAGATGATTTTTCGATGAAATTCCGGATTATTTTCATGCATTTCAAGGACCCAGTCAGCAAAGACACGACGTTGTTGATGATCGGCTGGCTTGAATTCCTGTGTCAGCCGGACTTTATAAGCCTTAAGACCTAAGTCTTTATGCAAAATACGGTGTAATGACGTTTGCCGAATGCCCAATTCCAAAGAACGACGAGGAATGGACAAACCTGGGTTTTCTTCAACACTTTTGGGCTACAGCAGCAATATTCTCCGTTGTTCTTGAGCGACGTGCCCGATTTTTATTCTTCACATCACTCACTTGTCCCAACACCTAGCTCTTGTTTTACGAACCGTCACTGACAAATTTTTAGCATCTTTATAGTGGATTTGGATAATTTTAATGCGTTGTTCAAGCGTGTATCGTTCCATTTTTCTTAGTGGCGTTGGTTCTACTTGTCAAATGTCAAACAACTGCAGCGTCAAAACTGACGTCTATCAAAATAGCCAGCTATTAAAAATAACACCTCTTATTGGAAAACCCTTTATAAAGATAGCTACATAATAATTGTCCTGGAACCAAAACGGTAAAAGGAACGAAAATGAATCTAGATGCACAATGAGAAAATTGGAGTGAATGTTGAGTTTTTGTTGATGTACGTCTGACTTGTCCCGAAATCTCCAGATGATTGCATAACGTTTAATCGTCTAAAATCTAGTCTTCACCCTGTTACCCGATACTTTAGACTGTCAGCCGTGTCAACAGTGAACAGATGTTCGGCTAGTTATGACTAAAAATCTTCCAGAATGAATCATTGAGGTCCCTACCCCCGAACCAGTCTCCTCCAGCATTTCTTCTTTTGGAGAATTTTGGCTCTGTGAAATGAAGTGCCGAGAAATTTGTTTCCAGACGGCTACAACCCGCAGCGTCTCAAATCTAACGTGCACAGACACTGATCCTCTCGCTGCGTTTCTATAACGCCATAGGCTTTCAGCCTTTGCGGTATGCTGACCAGAAAAATAAAGGATGAATGTATTAGATCCGTTTATCCATACTTTTTAACTGTCAAACATTATGCTCCAAAAAAGCTGTGATTCTTTCAGTGTCAAGAAATGTTACTGTACTTTTGCAACTTTTTCCTTAAAAGGTGCATATCATAATATTTACTTCTCTTCAAATTCATAATCACGCTAGATGAGTTAGTGAGATCCTCTTTTCTACGTTTTTCAAGAATCATACATTATGCTCCAAAATATTTGGCAGTCTCTACATCAGGAAATACTGTTGTGCTTAGGAATAAAGAGAATAAAGAGTTCTATGAACGCTTCGTCCAGACGCAATGTAGATAGGTGATCGGTGAAATTTCTTGTCCTTCAAAGTGAAAGGGCAGGGTAAGGTACTTTAGAAACGTAATCTCCTGACAGTCTTGTTGTCCCCTGTCTTGCTGTTCAAATCTGTCAAACACCTATCACAACTTGTAACCCTTAAGGTTTAGTAAATCTGCATGAAGATACTGTAATGCGGGGCATACACTGGGAGACATACCTCGCTGCATGCAGCGCGGCGGCGTATCACATAAATTGGTCTCAGCATCACACAACTCCACACACACTTGAGGTATCTCATGGCACTGCCACTGAAACATCACTTCTATTTAAAATGGAGTGCTACATCAGCTTACCAATGAGCAAATCTGTGCAATTATTATTTATTTATTTTGTAATGTAATACAAAATAGCGCCACCTCGAAGGCCATGCCTTGTGTGAGGTATAGGCGAATAGCTATATATTATACTACAATTTGCTAGGTATATATACACTCAATACTCAATTTGTCCAATATATCACCTTATCTGCTGCTAGTTTGGTTAACCTTACTCTTTGTTTTCTGTTATTTCATTCGCCCTTCTTCGTAAACCATAGACATGGACCACAACTGAAGCTGCAGCAGTATAGGAGGCTACAATTTTCCATATTTACCAATATGTGCACATTTTGTACTTAAAATTTTGACGTGATGTGACAAACGTATGACATATTATTATAATGTTTTAATTCTCCCAGGTCACTATTTTTTGACGACCAGTGGCACTACACAGCCATTCACAATGAAACCAGTTGACACTTGTCGCATTGCAAGTCTCACTTAAGCTATCATGGTGTAGCAGTTGCTATAGTAATCGATGAGGATAAAGATAAAAAGAAAAGGCCCAGAAAAGAATGGTCAAGGAAATGGCTAACACAAAGAGAAAGTTATTCATATATGAATTTTATATGCAAACTGCAACAAAATGAGAAAGAGGACTTCCTAAATTATCTGAGGATGGACGAATCTAGCTTTAATTGTTTACTTGATCTAAGTATAGACCTGCAATTGAAAAACAAAAAATACCCTAATGAGGGTCTGCTGAAGACCGCCTGATAGCCACACTATGATATTTAGCTCCTGTGCGCTGGGCGCAATTACGAAGACTTGGAGTCTCTTACCTCAGTTGTTAGGGAAAATTATTCCTGAAACGTGTTGGGCTATTTATAGAGCTTTATAGGAAGAATATATGCAATCTGTATAAATTCTTCCCAAAATGCTTAGTTTCCATCTATCTTTAAATATTTTGTACCTATTTATAACCAAAAGAATTGATATAAATAATAAATAACTGATCTTCGTGTTTTAATTCTCTCAAGTCACTATTTTTTGATGATCAGTGGCACTACACATCCATTCACAATGAAACCAGTTGACACTTGTCGAATTGCAAGTCTCATGAAGCTGTCGGAGTCGGTCGCAATGATACCGTCGCAATGATACATGATACTAGCTAGACCGCAACATTAACAATGAGATTTGCCTCTGAGACCTAGGTAGGTCTCACCGTGTATGACCCGTTTAAGTCAGCAAAATTCATTTAATTAAATATACACACACTCACCCTCTGTAACTAACAGGTACGAAGGCGACTTTCTGTAAGCTTCTTGGTGAGTATTCCTTTTTAGCAGAGGTAAATCTCAACTCCTCAAACACTTCGCTGATGAAAGGGTGTAACTTAAACACATTTTCGGCGTTCTAATTACTGCTGCTTCATCTTCGTCGTCGTGTACGTCTTTCGACGCGGAGCTCCTGTTATTGGCAATTTTCTAAACATGGCGCTACTCCTAATTTCCGTATTTGCTTTGAGTGCTCCCGTTGTTTAGCTCAAAAGCGCGCAGCCGGATGCTCTTTTTGTGTCACTGGATGCGCGTTGTTTTGTGAGGAAATTATCTGAATTGTGTTCGGATACGGGAAGTCAGGTTATCAAGTCATTTGGAGCGATGAGATGCTGACAAGCGCTATACCACAGAGTTAACAGCTCTAGAGGGAGCCTAATTTGAATATTGGCCAGCCAACATCTATAGCGCTATTGCCACTCTTCTTCGTCCACTTAAGGATCTTCCAGTTTCTTCAAACTCTGGCAGCTTCCGCAGTTTGAACACATGTTCCTCAGAGTATTTAACTGGGTATTTAACTGGGTATTTAACTATACATTAAGATATACTTGCAATGTAACTGATTTACGTGAAGTTAATTGATTTAACGAAATCTCAAAAATGGTAAATTTCATAGCGGAATGTCGCAATAACTTCTAATATGTTGTAAATCTGGCAACCTACAATCGGCGTCCCCTAAAGCTGTCATGTGGCTGTCATTGTAGTTGTGATTATTGCGTATGTTGAGATTTTTGTTGTTCTAGTGTATAATTGAGTGACTTTGTGACTATTTGTGGTGTGAATTAAATTATTTATGAACAATATTGTCATAATTGCATGACGAGACGAAATAAAAAGTGCATAGTTTGCTGCAATAGCGACAAATCGGTGAACACCACTTATCATAGGTTAGTATAGGTTTAGTTTTGGTTTTCAGTAGCGTAAAATACGGGGAAACACTTCACGGTAATAATAAATTAGCAACCGTTACAATCAAGCTATAATAAGGGTAACTCTCTAAGTATAGCTAAATACTAATACAACTTGTTGTATCAATTTGTAACTTCACAGTAATAATTGAATCTATTAATGAACATCCAATCTTAATATAAAATCGTACACCACTGGTAATGCCCTCAAGCTGTCAAAATTTCCGTTACATGTTGGCTGGTCAGCGACCTGTGCATTTTGTTGTTGACATTCCCTCTAGAGCGCTATACAGTAGGCTTCAGAAAGCAGGTTAACTATTTCAAAACGAAAGTGACAGCTCATGTTTCCACGACATTTGGATCTCGATACGATCCCAAAAAATTGCGAATCGACCTTGAACAGGAAACGTTTTGAAAACGTGTCCAATTGATGTTTCCACGATATATTTCAAAACACAAAACATTTTGAAAACGTTTTAAAAGCTCGTGGAAACGTAGTAACTCTGATATACAGGGTGAGCTTTTAGTACCGGCTCGGTCGATAACTGCACTACTACTGTAGAAGTTAACGGAAAAAGTTGTACATAAGAGTTGTAGTCACGGATATGCTCTTTGCTCAGAAAATATTTTGATTCATACAGGTTGATCCATTACTACGTGGTGATGCACACATGTATTTTTTAAATGAGACACCCTATATATTGGTATACACCCTATGTATTGGTACCAAAGAATTGCTTTTAATAATTATGTTCTTTCATCTTTGTATAGCACTTACGGTACCTACGTCCATCAATTTCCGAGATATTTCGATTTTTCGGTAAATTGAAAATATAGCTTCTATTTGTGTACTCAAATTTATTTATTTTAAGAAAGTACTATTGAGTTTGTTTTTTTATTTATAGAACAACTAAATTATGAGGTCATGATAGTATTCAATGAAGTCAAAACCGTAAATCATCGAGATAATAAAATCAAGTCGTCTGCTGAGGACACAATTTTGTAGGCGTGATGCATGATTATTAAGTAGACTCATCAGGTAGGCTTTGAAAAATTGACAGTTTTCATAAATCATAGCCTCATGTAGCCTCACCTTACAGAGAGGGCGAGTATAGCTACTCTTCCAAGGGACACCTCAATGTTTCTTTCAAAATTTCGTTCTGAGGAAATACTGGATACACAAGACCTTCGAAGGAAGAAAAAAGGCAGGTTTGTGGCTTATGGACGCTCAAAAATATAAACACCACCATCACGTGCAACAAATGTAGTTATGTTTGTAAGAAGCATGCAAAGGTAACCCACATCTGTGTGTCATGTGACCAACAATCTGTCAGTAATGATGTTATTTTCTTGTTTAGCCTGTTTGAACTTTACTCACTATAAGCCTTATTATAAACCACACAATATAAATAAGACATGGATCTATGAAAACGTGTATCGGTTACAAACAGACGACGTCTCACAGAGTAGAACGGGCTAAAATTGTTTTGGCTCCGCGCGCCCGGTCTTGTTTCGGCTGTGGGCGGTCAAGCTGCAGGGCTAAAGTAGCAGCACAGAGATAGGGCGAACCTATGGATGTCTAAAGCTTTTCACCTATGGCTTACACATATAATAGTTACTAAGACACTTCCCCGAATTAGTTGAATATACGCCTGAAAAGTGTCGGGGTTAAACCTGATACCATAAAATACCATATATTTTTTTTATGGTCGGCCTCCCGCAAAGGCTGAAAGCCTATGGTGCGCTGTAGAAGCGCTGCGAGAGGATAAGTATCGGTTCACGTTAGATTTGAAACGCTGCAGGTTGTAGCCGTCGGGAAATAAAATTCCCCGGCAGCTGATTCCAGAACGTCGAAGTTCTCCAAATGAAGGAATGCTGGAGGAGACTGGTTCGGGGAGTAAGGACCTCGACCTGGTAAGGATGAGCTCAAAGAGCTTTTCTAGTGTTCCTGGTTCGGATGGCCTGTGGTGTTATTATCTAAGAGAGCTCACTCGAACATCTTCCGTGATAGAATCTGTAAAACAGGGATAGGTCAGCCACCATCCTTCTATGTTAAAGGCTGTGGAGGTCCTTTGTGAGCTTAGGCGTATCGATTAGTCTAATCGCTCTTTTCTGGATAGTCTCCAGAAGCTTTAGAGAGTGCTTTGGAGCGCATCCCCACACATGGGAGCAATACTCCAGCGATGGTCGGATCTCTGCCTTGTAGAGCAGCAGCAGTTGTTCTGG
Organism: Callosobruchus maculatus; assembly: GCA_951848785.1. Classification (NCBI taxonomy): domain Eukaryota; kingdom Metazoa; phylum Arthropoda; class Insecta; order Coleoptera; family Chrysomelidae; genus Callosobruchus; species Callosobruchus maculatus. Next base: position 4,926,799 of record CATOUR010000042.1, on the reverse strand, counting down.
TGTATACAACCTCCTACAGCGGAACAAAACTCCAAGCTTCTGGGATGCCGTTTTAGCAATACTGACGACGTGGTCGTGCCAGGACATGTTATTGTTGATGTTGATTCCCAAAAGCTTGAGGGAAGGTGATTCGACTATGGGGTGACCCTCCATTTCCACGGTTGGTAAGCCATCGTGAGACTTCTTTGTAAGTGTTGTTGCCTGAGTTTTTTGTACGTTGAACTGTACTTTATTTGCTAATCCCCCCATATCAAGCAAATCTAGTTAAAACTCTAATTATTTTTAACTACACCTAGGAGAATTCAATTATTCATTTCCAGTAGTAATTTATGGTAACTTACGGTACATCTCCACGGTAATTCATCGGTAATCTACCTTCCTCATGCCTATAGACTGATAGGAGCTTATTCCATTGTGTGCAGAAAATTACTTCATGAGTAATTTGACAATGCCAGTGATATTTTATTTTTATCTACACCACTTACAGGATAATAAAAAATGTGAGCTACAGAACACAAAACGTTAATTCGGAAATTCCGTACAAAAACGAAACGATAATACTCATTGCATACAAAAAAACAAATACTTCATAAAGCAACTGTCTTACCAAAAATGTCAATCTTGTTATCATTACAGATTCAACACATATCATAATATTAGGTAGAGTACTTCAGGCAATCTGTATGAGATACATCAAGGTAGGCAGCTCGATTAAGGCGGAATTCATTCTAGATACGTGAATTTAATCTACGTAAAAGTTACGTACAGTGAGTTACACTTTTCACGACTTTACAAGATACTACTACTACTTCACTGTCATGTTACTTTGCAGGTTTTACCTTCATTCTTTTGCAGACTACTTTTATATACTCCGAAAGATGCTATCAGCGACGCTAACAGAACTCCTTGCGTATTTCAACATAACTAAGTGCAGACAAAATGTAGTTTAGTATTATTATTATTTTACCTTTATTCTCTTGCAGACTACTTTTATATACTCCGAAAGATGCTATCAGCGATGCTAACAGAACTCCTTGCGTATTTCAACATAACTAAGTGCAGGCAAAAGGTAGTTTATATTATAAGAGAAAGAGTTATATAAACCAGATGACACGGGCTTTGAACAACCCCTCTCGGTATCAACAGCCCCAGCAATATTTTACACGTCTAAATACCATCCCCCTACCTTGAGCTCCTGTCTCGGCCCTAGAATAATATTAATCAACATAGTAGCAAACGCAAGCTGCCTATGTTTACATCATCATCTTGTTGGACGTTTGACAAATCGTTTTTGCCTGAGCTTACAAGCCATTAATTTCTTATATTAGACGTCTGGTGCCATGGACGTCCAAAAAGAGCCTAGAGGTGGAGACATGATCCACTGACAAGGAGACGAAGTACAGTGCTAGGTACCGTAATCGATTTATACCAGTTCGAGTTCCATACCTTATTTTAGTTAAAGTAGTGACACGTAATTTTCTTGTCTAGCAAAAAACCGGATGACGTTTGGTATTTGAGTTCTAGAGGCAGGTTGGAGACTTTTTTTTTTATTGCAGCATAACTCCAAAATGAGACGGATCGGAAACAGAGGGGTAGCGTTATAATGTAAAAAAAATCGTCAAGTAATCGAATGAAAATGCGTTAGCATTTTAGTACACCTAGTAGAATTTTTCATCAAGTCTAGACTGGTTTCGTCGAGATTTCTTTTTCGTTATAAAAAAAATCGGTACGCGCAAACCACCCGTAGATTTCGGTTGACGATTTTTTTCGAGCATCAATTGGTTGGGGTACTAAAATGCTACCGCATTTTCCCTCTATCTCCGATGCCACCCATTTTGGAGTTATAGTGCAATGACAAAAAAGTTTCCAAACTACTTCTAGAAGTAAAATACCAGGCGTTATCTGGTTTTTTGCTGGACACGAAAATTATGCGTCATTGCAAATATTGCAAAGCTTCACAACAAACGATAAATGGCAGATAAGAGAAGCCAAAAGCATCTGACTCATTATTTTATATCAGTAATTAAAATAAACTGTACTAAATTTTGTTGAACAAAGCAAAACATCGGGTTAATTTAGAGACTCCCATTTTATTTCAAAATATTGGTACATAATAATGTGACTGAATGTAATTGACACCGTAGACTGATGGAGAAGTCTAGCCATGGCGATATTTAATTTTATGGTAAGGATATATAAAGCAATAATGCTCCAGTACAGTAGTATGTATTGATCACCATGGTATATTGAATTAAAAAAAAATATTGTTTTTGCTTTAAATGGAAAGATCATATACATATATGTTTTAAAACAAAAATGCTTTTTTTTATTTTTTTTTTCGCAATAATTCAAAAGTTATATCAAAATAAAAATGGGTTTTTGAATCCAGTACCGAAAACACGCCGACGGCTCCCGAACCCGTGTGACGTCACAAGGGCGGTCAGGATACTCCGACCAACGACGTCCTACTCTGATACTAGATTCTTGATTCCCAGCCAAGCGTGAAAATACCTACTGGTAATTAGTGTATATTTATTGCATCATAGCCCATGAATAGAGTGTGCAGCTTAAGGCAAAGCCCACGATCGAAATAAATATGTTTTTGGATGTTTGAGTCAGCTTACAGACTCCATTAATAAAGTACCCAATCAAATATGTTTCGTTGAAACGATATCCTGCATCGCCGGATGGCCCAATGATTAGAGTATCTGATAGCGAATCTGTGGGTCTTTGGTTCGAAACCCAGGCCTTCCAACTTCTTTTTTATTTTTTTATCAAAAAATTTATTGACGTGCTTTTTGCACTTGTTACGCACATTTTTTTATACAGGTGGGAATCTAGAAACTAGTATCGCAGTAGGACGTCGTTGGCCAAAGAAGCATCCTGACCACCCGTGGCGTCACACGGACTTAGGAGCCGTGGGTGTATTTTGGGTACTGGATTCAAAAAGACATTTTTATTTTGAAATAACTTTTAAAGTATTGCGAGAAAAAAAGAAAACAAAATCAGTTTTGTTATAAAACTTATACATGATCTTTAATTCATCACAAAAACAAATTTTATTCAAAACCCCAGTTATACTAAACTCAAAACGACATAATTAAACATTTGTCTGCCTTTATGACTGAACCTGGAATATCTACTAAAAGTATGTAAGTATAGTATTCATACTTTGCTCACACTGGCTTCAGTGTAGACCAGCAGATACCAAGTTGTATTGACAAACGGCATTTGTGAGTTTTTTAACCACCTTCTGGAATGTTTTTTGTTTGACCCAAGGACATATTGTGTTATTTTTTGTCGCTATAGGGATAAATTCGATAGGTAGAGATGTATGCTCTACATTTTGTTCTTATTTTAACATTCTAGTGATATTGAATGGAAAATCTAATTTTGTTTTTGTGCCAAGTTGCCTTCTTGTAAAAAAAATGTTTAAATTTTTTAAATGTTAATTGTGAATTTTATTTGTAAAAGATTTTTTAATTTATGTGTAAGGCTGAATTGTCTGTTTTTCAATTCTTATATTTACTTATATATTTTTTCGTCTTCTTAATAATTTTAGCCCTGAAGAAGGCGTGAAATGAACGCCGAAATGTCGGCTCTGTGAGTAAAAGACCTCTTGCAGTACTTTATCCCAAAATCCGAAGAACCTCTTCTACTATAATGTTCTAAGGTACTAAATTTCATAGAGTTCAGAAGCTGTGCAGAAGTATGGAACATATATGATTATCAATCTTCGGTTATAAAATAGTATGGTGCAAAGAAAAAATACATGCCTACACAACTCTCAGCGATATCTGTAATTGTCAAGCACTAAATTATGTTGAATGACTTGCGATAGTTTAAAAGTATATATATTTTCCGTTAAAACTGTCCACATCCTTTTAACACCGTAGTCCGTAAGTAAGTCAGCAATCCGAGAATTGTTGATTGTGAGACAAGATCTGCTTCAAGACCTAAAAATCTACGCAGCTCGTCTATTAGTGATATTTTCAAGAATTCTGTCACTATCAACACAGATTATTTTGCAATCATACAAGTCGCAGATTTCTCAGCTTTTTGGCTTCACGAATGAATACAACAAAGTGTCAATCCCAAAAGCTTAAATCCAAAAAGTGTAATTTTTTTGCAGTTGAGGAGATGTAAAAATATGGTAGTTTGATGTTTTCACATTTGTTTTCAATTCTAAGTAACTTAACATTTGTAGATGTACCCTTTTCGTCCTCAGCTGTAGGTATGTTACGTATAGGTATTGAGAAAACTGAAGCTTCATACACTGATACACTCTGACCAGTTCTAAGTGACCTTTGGAATATAAATCAAATTTGTTATTTGAAGACAGTCCATGCTAGTAGCAGAACCACGCTTTAAGTGAATTCTGTGACAGCTTTTGTCAATAATGCATTTTTCACTGCACCGATTTATTAGCGACATACTGCAAATTTCTGAAGTTTCCAATTGTAACAATAAAAGCGTTGCTTGGTGATAAGCCACCAGCCAACATATTGCTCATAGCAACCAGCAGCTCAATTGGTTCGCATGAGACAAGGGTATGTGGGTGCGTGGGTGTGTGCGTGAGTCTAGCTAGCCGCAAACAAATGAAAATAGGACAACAATGGTTTAATAAAGATTTATTTCAATATATATGAATGCAGTACATTTGTATTCTGTATTGTAGTTCTCATGGTGCTCTTCCGAAGAGAAGGTGGTGCTCCAAAGAAGATGTCACATGCTGCTGGTGGCACCCCAAAGAAGGCTGGCTTCTTCAGAAGGAGTTCCGGTGGTATCACCCCGAAAAAGTGTTCATGATGGTGGCATGGAAGAGGTGTGGTGCCCTTCCAAAGAAGTGTGGTTTTCCTTGGTGGCACCCCGAAAAAAAAAGGTGGTTTTTCTTGGTGGCACCCCGAAAAAAAAGTGGTTTTCCTTGGTTATCACATAATTGCACAGACACAAAGATTATCTCAGAGAGACATAACTATTTGTATTAACTGTTAAAGATTAAAAAAGTGTGAGTGATGTATCGCCACCCATTTTTATAGAGGCTAATGTCGGTAGTGAGAGAGAGGGCATACTCCACACTCATTAGATTTTTCCCAAAATTTGTGCGGACTTACGCAGATTGTTATTTCCAGGTAAAAAGAATAGAGATGGGAAAAGGTAGAGGTGAGAAGTAAAACAGTTATAAAAATGTACTAGTATAATGAGGAAGTAGTTGCTAACAGTGGAAGTTGTAAACTATTTGTATATGGTAGCCAAGTAAATAATGTAAAAATAGTTTTGAAAACGGGTGAACCGTTACACAATTTATACATCCGCAACTTGAGTCGAATATAAGGCAAACGTGGCGAGTACTTGACGCTTGAAGTACCGTAAACATGGGCTACTTTGGCCCTAGCGTCCTTCTTTGGCCCAAATGAAAACAAAACAAAATCGTACTCTATAAACATATTCGTGACTGTATTTAAAATTCTTCCGGCTCATTCCGCTAGGTAGCCGCACTATATAGGCTGTCTGATAAGTCCAGTGGTTCCTTTGCTGTCCACTAGAAGGTAGCACCTATAGTTGTTTGACTAATGAAACCACGTGCAATCTTTACCTCCCAAACTTCCGTTTACAAAAAACGTATTTCTCGTTGAACAAATCTGGTAATTGCCCCCCATTAAACACTTTTCCTTTCTTTAAGCCGTACTGTAGACTGTACGCTGTTAAACTGAACAAGTTTTTTTATTTTCATGTTTCTTTGAATCAGACCCGATAATCTATAAAAAATGTCCTACTTTGGCCCAATCTTTTTTTGGGCCAAAACCCATAATATTAAGTTATGAATTGCTATAAAATTTTATTTTCGTATTTATGTTGCGTATTCTCGTTATCGCCTTGTTCAGGATGCTGTAAAATACTTCCTGGAGGCCCAATATACACTGGCTATAGCAACGAACAACTTCTAACTTGTCTAGAAGCAACGAGATCTGGTGATATGACGCAAAGGCAGGCTGCTGATCATTTCAAGATACTCCTATAAAAAACAAGTTGAAAAATTTGTTTTCAAGTTCACCAGGCCATCCAACAGTTTTTTCGTCGCAAGAAGAAGAACTAGCATTCTCGATTAACTAGATTTAAGATTCATCATAAAATCTTATTTGACTAGGCAATGGAAGACTGTGCAGTGTTTTTGCAACTATGTTCCAGGACGTGACGGGGTGAAATCGTTTCTAAAGAGACACGCTCAACTGACTGTCAAGTTTTCGTCGAACATCAAAGGAAATCGTACTCAGATTCACGAATAAATCATCACAGACAACATTGAAAGTCTGAAAGAGGTGGTCAAAGATGTTTCACCTGATAAAATTCACAATTATGACGAAACTTGATAACATTTGATAATATAATCTTCGTTGAAGATCCTGTTCTAGTCAATATCCAAGTCCTTCTTTGTCCATACCATTTGTATCATGCTTTTAACGCCAAAAATTGACTTAGGCCATAGTTACCCTAACTTCAGGATAACATTGGCCCAAAATTTAAAAAAAATATATTAATTCAAAAAAAGTTTTGTAAGTAAAAAAAGGATTACTAATTAGAATGTAAGATATTATAGTTGTAAAAAAGATTACCAGAACTTATGGGCAGTGAAAACAACAGTTTCTAGAGAAAAGTACATACAATAATTACAGAAAAGTGGGCCAAAGTAGCCCTCGTTTACGGTACTTCGTCCATCGAAACGTACAGAATGAACGTAAATTCTGTACATAAATTCCATCCAGCGTTTTAAATAGCAAAAAACGAAATATAAATCATTACAGGACATGGTGTGTATATGTGTGGGAATATGTCTCGATGCAACAGAACGATAAATCTTCTGCCGTTCTGCCGTAGCAACTACCCCCGTTTCTATGGCAACTGATTTTTAAACAAGTGATTAATGGAACATTTTCTACGTAATACTTCATTTCATCGTTTTTTACGGAGCCCGGAGTATTAAAAGGACGTTCGCGGCATACACATTATTGCTAGATTAACGAGGGGAGTTTTTGAAGGATTTACTGGCAATACCCAACGTAATACAGGAATTTTAGGTAACGAAATCAGACCTTCGTATAGCGGCTTCAAAGTTTAAAGCGGTGTAGGAAACAAAACGTTATCACAACGCATTCAGTACTGAAACCAGTTTCCTGTACAGGGTGTCCAGTTAGTGCGCAATTCTTCGATATCTTGCAAGGTATATCTGCTAGAAGAAAATGTCATATACAAAAGTTATTTGGTTGACTAAGACGCATATTCCAAAAACATTTTAAAATATACAGGGTGTTGCAGGAAAGTAGGACAGTGATCAGCTTGATTTTTTTTATGGAACTATAACTTTTTCTTGAATTTTTCTAGTTTACATCATCGATCTCTATCCAACCTTAACATATTTTTGGTATTAGTTGCGACGTTGCCAAGTTATAATTTATTTTCTATTAATTTCCGGATTTGCAAGGTCGCAAGTAATACGTCCAAATTGATATATTCCTTTAACTTTTCTCAATAATATTACACAGCGAGCTACTTAAATATTAAGCGAATACTATTTTGGATGTTACCAGCAATTTGTGTCTACAGGGTGTTTTTGGCAAAATTTTAAAGTATGGCAATTTGAAGGTCATTTAACTCTGTTTTTTTAAATCTAACACCTTGTATGTCTTATTTTAAATCAAAATATCTACTGATACCCTATCTCGCAGAGTGATTTTTTTTTCGCGTTTGCGGGGTTGCCAAGTTATAAATTATGTTTCCATATTTTTAAACAAGTATCCCCGATTTTAATTTGCCTGAAATAGAATCCTCTACTTATTTTTATTGCAATAAATTGCACATGTCGACCTTAGTAAGAAGTCACAATTTCAAAATTTTGTTTCTGTTAATTATTGAGATACAGCAACACCGCTTTTTCGGTAAACAGTACCGGAACGCTTAAATATTTCCAAAACTGCCACAGCTGGAACGATGAAATTCAATACTTGGGGGTTCTTAAACATACAGAATTCAAAATCGCAACATCAGTGTTGTCAGATTCACCACTTTTACGTTAGACTTCATAAATGATGCATTCCATTCAAAATTATGACGTAAAATTGGTAAATCTGACAACACTGACGTTAGCGTTTTTGAATTCTGTATGTTCAAGAACTTCCAAGTATTGAATTTTACCTCTTCAGCTGTGACAGTTTTGGAAATATTTAAGCGTTCCGGTACCGTTTATTGAAAAATCGGTGTTGCCGTATCTCAGTAATGCAATAAAAATAAGTAGTGGATTCTATTTAAAATAAATTAAAATTAAAATTAAAATGAATTAAAATCGTGGATATTTGTTTGAAAATTTGGAAGAATAATTTATAACTTGACAACGTCGTAAACGCAAAAAGAAATATTATAAGGCGAGATAGGATATTAGTAGATATTTTGATTTAAAATAAAAAATATAGGGTGTTACATTAAAAAAAATAACGTAAAATGACCTTCAAGTTGCCGTAATTTAAAATTCTGCCAAAAATACCCTGTAGATACAAATTGCTGGTAACATCCAAAATAATATCCACTTGATATTCAAGTAACTCGCTGTATAATATTATTCAGAAAAGTCAAAGGAATATATCAATTTGGACGTATTACTTGTAGCCTTGCAAATCCGGAAATTAATAGAAAATAAATCATAACTCGGCAACGTCGCAACCGATCCCAAAAATTATTTAAGAAATGTAAGAAAAAGTTATAGTTCCATATAAAAAAATCAAGTTGATCACTATCCTACTTTCCTGCAACACCCTGTATATTTCAAAATATTTTTAGAATATGCGTCTTCTATCAGGTATACCTTGCGGGATATCGAAGAATTACCCACTAACTGGACACCCTGTATAGTTAATAATGACGCACATTTATTTCTCTGTGATCTAAAACTGCAGCCTTGAAAAAATATACTTCCAAAGCGTTCCTAACCTCAAAAAATGCAAAATCGAATCCTATCCTTGACCACTATTTTAAAAAAATATTTATTATTATTTCGATTATTAATTTTGGAAGTAGGAATTATGGAAGTAGCTCTTCCACATTAAGTTGTTCTCCTATCAATGTGTTTTTAGTACTATCGTCCTCTGTAAAGTCGGAAGTTCATGGGCCCTTCGTATTTTAATATCCACTGTTCTTTTCTGTTGCGATTAGGATCTTGTACCATCAGACAGAACCAAAATGTGTAGGTATAGTATTTATATAATCCTTGGCTCTGCTCGATACTTTAGATAACAGAGGAAGGGGAGTTGACAACAGTTCACGCTTTGCGCATTAGAATATAAAAATATATGTTAATACATTATAGCAGGAAAATTATAAATGATGGTTAGCGCACAAGACAGATTCCATATAAGGAACCTAAATTGTCTTTCATAATTATTAGATAAGGAATAAGGGCTTCCAGACTACTTAACAATTGCTGATTTTATAAGCTGTTATTTCTGCTATCAGACCGAAGATACAAATGTACTAGCGCTCCCCAAGGGGCCTGGATACACACATTTATACATACGTATTTGCCATGTAAAACACGGACTCACAATTTCTCGCATAACGCATTCTATTTTCAAACTACATATATAAAATTTCAGAAGGCGATAGTTAAGACCTTAATGAATGACAACTATTTTCGATATTCTCAAAAAAGTTTTTTAATGTGCAAAAAAAATCGCAATGTAAAATCATACATTCTATAAATGCCTGTAATTTAACAAGCAAACACGACATCAAAAGAAGGCTAAATAGTTGCACAAGCACAAGCTTTCTTCTTCAATTTGCTCTTTGAGCCATTACTGTAAGTTTAAATGTAACTTCAGGAGCTTGGAAATGCAAAATTCATTTTTATAGTGACCTTTGGACCTTACCTTCGGACCTTTTACCTTACCTTTGGATTTTTGGACTTATCTCCCTCATCTTAGACACACACACACTGGAGAAAGGGAACAGGTGGCCACGCCTCCTTCCTAACACGAGAATACGTCTTTTCTTGGATTCTCAATTTCGGGCGCTATACCCTAGACCATTTAGGTAGTGCAAAGGGCTGAATGAATCATATAATCCTTAAATGCTATAGTTTATTCTCTCCATAAAATGTATTTTATGTTGGAGCTATTATAAGCAGAATAGCAGAATAGTGGTATAGTAGAATAGTAGGATAGCACAATAGCAGGATAACAAAATAGCAGAGTTGTAGACTGGCAGAACAAAAACGATAGTGAAGTAGAATGGGAACAGAATAGCATATTAGTAAAATAGAAGAATGGACTAGTAGCAAATTTCAGATTACTATGAAGGGCGTATTCATAGTTGAGTAATACTCAAGGTTCCCTTGTGTATCTGTTTCCTATACAGCATCTACGATATGGCGGGATTCATTTGGCGACGTTGTCATATTTCAAGTATAGGTCAATCTGTTATGTCTATACTTACGCATTTTGATGCGTTCTGTTATCTCTTCTCGTTCTGTGCCAGTATTTCGGGTTTTTTCCGAATGTAGCAGAAACTGACAATACCGTAGTCCAAAATTAACCTACAAAGCCTTGACTGTAACGAAATGTCATGCTGACATGTCATGTTGACATGTCATGTTGACATTTCGTTACTTTACTATTACTCAAGGGAGCCTTACGTAAGGGAGCCTCAAGTAAGGTTTCGAAACACAAAACCTTACTTATAGGACCCTCAAATATTAAGTATAAACTATTAATACGACCCCATATTTTTCTGAGTATAGGTATTATTCTTTAGTTTAAGTTAGGATTTTCAAAAACCACACAGCTGCTTCGCGTTCTCTGAGTTTTTCAGTAACTATAGACTGATACCAACTTATTTAGTTTAAGAATTTCTGATTCAGTAAGAAAACAAAAATGGACGAATAGCTATATCTTTCTACATGGTTTTTTGTTTAGGGGCAGTATAACTTACAGGCCGGTTAAGGTTATTTCTGGGCCTGCTATGTGGTCATAATACCCCTAGACGTCACACATGTGTGATGGGGGTGAATGGCAACCCACCGTGTGCACGCTGTGGCGACGAGGAGGAGCCCTCGGTACAGATTATATGTAGCTATGATGTCCTTGGGTATCGCAGACTATACTAGGTTCAAGGAAGCCCTAACCTCTGCGATGAGAACTGGACTTGAAAACTAAAGAGGTGTAGAACGGCTGGCTTGTAGGCCTTCGCAAAGCGCCTCTTTCCTTCTTTTATTCAATTTTTTTGCTTTTTGGTAAGGAATATCCTGTCCCAAAACAATTACCTCCAGCATTTCACAAACACTACTATCAAGAAGAGAGTTCATCAACTTTATAACCGCCAGCAACGTTCAAATAATGATAATAATAAAAAGAAATATTTTTCAATGTCTTATACACCCGGCCTCTCCGAAAACATTAAAAAAAAATTTGAATAAGTTTAACGTAAATGTTGCCCATACTGCCACGACAACAACCCGTGCAGTATTTTCAAGCCTGAAACCTGCTTTAGAAAAGGACATGCATAGCAATTTGGTTTATGAAATACCTTGTAAAGATTGCCCCAACTTATACATAGGACAAACTAAACAATATTTAAATAAACCCATATATAAACACAAGTATGATTTTAAAAATAAAAGCCTGAATTCTACCGCCCTCAGCAAACATGCTATAGAAAACAAACATACCATCGATTTTAACAACGTTAGAACTTTATGCAAAGAGAAAGATTGGTATAAAAGAAACATCTTAGAGATGATACATATAAAAAAAAGTTCTAACAGCATGAATTTCAGGACAGATACAATCTTTCATGCATATATACAAATTAAATAAATGGAACATAGCCTATACTTTCTTCCATCTTATCAATATTTACCTTCCTCCCTCGATATTTAATTGTTTAAAAAAAATTAATTGTAAATGTTAGTCATTTTGTATCTGTTTGACAATTCTGATATTTTATTTTAGTTTTAATACCTGATTTTTATATTTTGGAAATATAATAAGTGATCGTATCCTAAGATTGTTTTACTAAATATTCTTTTATTCATTCACTCATTCCTTCGTAAACCACAGGATGGATCGCACTTCGTTCCTGACGTGACCTCTGAAGATGGACTTGACGTGTTTGTACGTCACGTCTGACTCATTTCCATAAGCTCAAGCCCTTCCTTCTATTGTGTTTTTTCTCTTGTGGTGCATTAAAAATTCCGTATGCTGTTTGACTGCACTAATAAGTACTTCCATTCCAAAGAGTCGTTAGGCATTAATCGGCAGTTGAAATGTTTCAATGCGCCAACCATAGGATCGGTATTGTTCCCATTCAGTAGCATGTTCGAAAGCTGGCGTTGAAAAATATTGACTATTTAGAAGCTTCGTAATACAATGGTTCGGTGAGGTAGCTTATCTACATATCTACCGGCATTGTGTTTCATCTCTCGCATGTAGCTGTGGTATAACATTGATGGAGAAAGGTGTTCATTTGTTTTGGAAGAGCGGCTTAATTTATGACAGCCTTGTAGCAATTTTGAGCAGTTTCTCTTACCTCTTTGTGTAACTTTACGATATTTATGCATGCCTTACGATTTAGGGCCGTACTCATAGCCGTCTCTCAAATGACCATTTGAGTAATACTGAAGTGTGTCCTTGTGCATCTGTTTCCTATACAACATTTAATCATGAGAATGGGGAAAAACATTTGGCAACGTTGTCCTATGTCAAATATAAGCCAATTTGGGCCTTTACGGAAGCTACGATCGGGTTAAACCTTAGATAAAGAAAGAGAGGGGATATCGCACGCCCGTTTGATGCTATATGAATTAGCTGTGACCAAAAATGAATAGCTATTTGACAGACAAACATTTTTTTATTATACTTAGCGTTTTTAAGACCAATCATTGTAAAATATTGGGGTGTGCATAATGGTAGGATGTGCAGCTTACGGTTGTAAAAGCCACAGCAGTAGGAAGGAGTCAGGAATCACGTATCACAGGTAAATTTAGTAGCGTACATTTTTGGTGCCATTTGGTAACAGAAATGTCAGTCGCGCGTTACGTCCTCTCTCTTTCTCTGTCTAAGCGTTAAACCGATCACAAGGACTACTGATTTTGGCGTTCGGAAAATGATCGCGATGGGTTATTCGCTGTGTTCCTTAACCATCGGTTTTGTGTTCTTAACCTAACTGTTCAATGGTTGAATGTTCGCTTAATCAAAGGATCCATAAGTCCAACTATTTGAAACAGATTTTCCGTCAGTGTTAAATACCCGTATACTAAAAAATGAGTTTTATGTGTTATATATTATAACATATTGGGTGTGGGTGCGCTGTTACTTGTCAGTGCAATCCTTGAACGATCGATCATTGAGATCACTGTTTCCGTAAAGGCATTTTGTTATGCTTATTCCTACGCAGTTTGATGTTTTTTGTTATCCAATTTTCTGTTTCGCGCCAGTGTCTGGTGTTTCTGCTGGACATTTTTCTGGTTGTGGTAGAAACTGGCAACATCTCACTCCAAAATTAACCTACAAAATTGCCTTGACTGCAGTGAGATTATATGTTGACGTTTCGTTAATCTGAGTATCGAACGACTGTAAAACACAAGGCAAACTCAAGTGACAATTATTAAAGCGGCCCTTAGATACTACAATCGCAGTCACTGTCCAGTATGTGATACGTTTTAGTTTCATTTGGGACCTCACGAAACGAAATATACACCGGCGCTGTCACTAGATAAATATTCCCTTTTGGATTTTGGATTTGGATTTGCGTTAAACGTCGAGATTTCTTCCACGATTGTACGGCACATCCTCAGAGCACTATAATGACTGAGACTACTCTTAACACTCACCCAGTATATACACCCCTCCTCAAGCGACGTAGAGAGAATTGCGAACTGAACAGTAAATGGGACTGCGATGGAGAAGTAAGAGCACGGGTTGGATATGCGAAAACTACATCTCTTAAACTAGAGAACTTTCTTCTAGCACGAGGTCTTCCGTTGGCTCTGCGGCTTCGGGTAGTAAAGTGCCATGTTTGGCCCATATTACTTTACGGAGCAGAAACGTGGTCCCTTAAAATACGAACATTGAACCGCATAGAAGAAGCACTGAGAATCGCTGGCGTAAACAGAGAGCTTCTTGATATTTTCAAACGTCGGAAAATATCTTACCTTGGTCATATCCTTAGAGGTGCCAGATACTCGATACCCAAATTGATACTGTAAGGTAAGATAGAAGACCGACGAGGTCCGGGGAGGAAACAGCACTCTTGGCTTCGAAATATAAGAGATTGGTGCGGAATAAGAGATGCCGCCACAATATTCGGATAGGCAGAATATGGCACCCTACATATAATGTGAGAAGAATACGAGGGATCGCAGACGTGCGGAATTGCACAGGGCACACGAAGACTATGAATTGTCACTAGATGGGTATAGATGCAGATGAAGTGGATTATTACCGATTACCGATAGCAAGGATTTCCAGGTATAATGCAGATACACAACACAGCTGCGATTAACATTATTAGAATTTTTCAAAATTTCAATGGCTTAGAACCTTTATTCGAGAAGTATATGAGCATTTTGCAATGACCTTTGTATTCTCAAAAAGGATTTCACAATGCCGTATGTATCCCTTTCAACGGGTTTATCCATACTGCTATATACTTTGCCACAAGAAGTCAGTACGTTGTAGACACCTTCTGAAATAACAGAAATTTTAACCGTAACGTCTGTAGTATTGAAGTATTTTGAGCATGGTTGAAAATCCAGTCGAGGTATTATATTCCTTGAGAGTTACTAATTTTTGTCATATTGTGAATATACAGGTGAAAATACCAAGTTTGAAGGTAGATTGCTGTCAGCATGAGGACGTGAGCCTCGGAGAGGTGAACTTGTTTACTGATCTTTGAATATCATGGGCTGAGTAATTGTTTCATAGAACTGTTCTTTCGTGACAAAGTTTGGTTTTTAGACAGTTGGCATCAGACAGCGTGACAGCTCTTTGCACAAGTGAGTTAATTAGTGATTGTTTCTGTGTAACACGGCAAACCGTTAAGGTACATATCCGTATATGTAGACTTCCTGTAGACCAAATGCCTTGAGTACCCTCCTGAGAAGCCCTTGAGGCCAAATTTTAAAAGTGTCTTCGACATATCGGAACGAGCATCTGGGTTCCAGTATGCTATTGTTACTACATACGTAACTGGTATGCTCCTTTGTATGGCAATGGCTCTACCACCAATTGATTCGCCATGTTTGACTCAGTAAACTGATAAAGTTTTGATGATTCATCTCGAACAGTCTCGGAAATTATTGATGCGAATATATTTTCATTGCCATCTTCAGAGGACTCAAGCCCTCATAGAAATAATCTTCGGTCAATAAAGCAGAGCAGAAGCAGCTTTTGGAACTTAAAAGCTTTATTTCCTGTTATTTACAATACTCGTATTACCATTATTGGCGAATTTTATCAAATCAGTATACTTACGTAAATTTTGCTGAAGTCTGCACTCTGCAAATATTGGTGAATGACAAATTTGGTGGTGGGCCTAAATATTAATGCACTTTCACCAAAATCGAAACCCGTGTTGTTTTTAACAAAATGTCAGGTTACTGCAAAAACAAAATAACTCCAACTCCAGAGGACTCAAGCCCTCATAGAAATAATCTTCGGTCAATAGAGCAGAGCAGAAGCAGCTTTCGGAACTCAAAAGCTTTATTTCCTGTTATCAACAATACTCGTCTAACCATTTTAGGCGAATTTTATCAAATCGGTATACTTATGTAAATTTTGCTGAAGTCTGCACTCTGCAAATACTGGTGAATGACAAATTTGTAAGAGGCCTAAATATTAATGCGCTTTCACCAAAATCAAAATCAGTATTGTTTGTAATAAAATGTCAGGTAACTGCAAACACAAAATACCTCCGTTTTTCTCCTTTTTCAGTTAAGTTCATTTTCAAAATTATTTTTGTTCATAGTATGTTCTGTCAAAACAAGATAAGTGTGTCGCGAGCTATGCTTAATGAATACAGAGTAGAAATAAGCTCCATTTTACTTAAATAGTATTACTTTTTTTATAACTGAGCAGACCGCGCAGGAAGGGCATAAATACCAAAATACCGAGGCTGCTGTGGAAGGGTTATGTTAGGGGAAGTTTGTTAACGCGAGATTTGAATGGGCCAATACCCGCAGGCCCAATAAATACATCCTCTGGCAGTTCATTCCAAGCCTTGGACACCCTGGGGATAAATGTGCGGTTGTACCGCTCAGTTCTTGATGTATGAAGAACGAACGTCTTAGGATGAGATGTAGCGGTCGCACGAGTACATCTAATAGGAGCAGTGGGGGGCGGAACGATAGAGGATAGCTCAGAGGAGCAGATTCCGTTGGAATATCTGTAGAAGAGTGAGAGGTCACCAACAACACGCCGGTAAGAAAGTGACTGAAGGTGGCGCGTTAAGGCCGGATCGACTGAAAGTATGCAGCTTATAACTATCCAAATATGCCGTTATTTTGGTATCTCTTCTGCCAAAGTGAGGTGTGTGTCACATATGTATGTTGTTTTCAATATTCAGCTGATTAATGCTTCTTCGTTTCGCTGTGGTTAAAACCAGATCACTATTCGTTATCTTATTTTTGCTGTACAACCTTTCACAGAATGCAGAATTTTGTCAAGCTATATTGAGGTGTTGCGGCACTTAACTTGTTTTGGCAGCAATGGGTCTTGAATTTGACAGAATATTTAGTTGTTAGTTAGACAATGAAATAAAGATACTGGGAGCCTACCAGTTAGTGCTTTGAAAAATCGCAATCAATCAAGCCTAGAAGAAACCCCACCCATTTCTAAAGAATTTTGTGCAGTGCAAGTAATATGTCTAACAAAACTTGATTCAAACACATATTTATGTTGATCGTAGAAAAAGTATGCGTAACAAGTGCAAAAAGCGCATCAATAGATTTTTTGATAAAAAAAAATTAAAAAAAGGTTGGAAGGCCTGGGTTTCGATCCAAAGACCCTGAGATCCGTTATCGGACTCTCTAACCAATGGGCCATCCTTCGATTGAGGAGATCTTTTGAACGAAACATATTTGATTAGGTACTCACTTACTGGAATCTGTAATCTAACTTCAACTTCAAACATTCAAAAACATATTTCGAGCTGCAAACTTCATTCATCGACTGTGTGGCAACAAATATACACTAGTAACCAGTTTAGCAGTACGTATTTTCGCGATTGGTTGGGAATCTAGAACCTAGTATCGGAGTAGGACGTCGTTGGTCAAAGAAGCATCCTTACCGCCATGGCGACGTCACACGGGTTCGGGAGTAGTCGCGTCGGCGTGTTTTCGGTACTCGATTCTAAAACCTATTTTTATTTTGTTATAACTTTGAATTATTGCGAAAAAAAAAAGAAAACAAAAACAGTTTTGTTATAAAACTTATGTATGATCTTTCCATTAATGACAGAAAAAATGTTTTATTCAAAACCTCAATTAATTGAAACTAAATTTTTCGGGTCACCCGACGATATCCTCTTCAGAGTGTCGTAGGGTATATCAAAATCAAATATCGCTTTGCGCCTCAGAGTAACAACTGAACATAGAGGTCGTAAACAACCAATTCTAATAGACCCACATCTTTTCTCACGTTGTCATCTTGACCACCAGATACGGCAATCATAATTATTTACTATCATCCTAATTGTATAGTATCCAGAAATATTCCATTCTACGCTAAAAAAGACGGTATTTTGAGGATTCAGGAATGATTACAGCAAAATCAATAGATATGTTGGCATCTACTGTGTTACTGCATGTTTCTTCATCATAAACGCAAATTCTGTCTTACATAAATTTTGAGGAGCTGGCAACGCCTATATAACTTTCCTGCGATTTGTTTACGGTAAACTTCGACTTTCAAACGTTTGTTTTGATTGTGCGTCTTTTATGCTTGGGCAGTAAAACCGAATTCGCTATTTGTTGGTAACTGTAGTGAAGCTTTACGGACTTGCCGTGCTATATTCGAGTGTAGTTTAACAGTTTTTCGAGATGGGACAGTGCAGAGCAGTGATTGTAACACGGGTTGCATTGGAAGAATTTTCACGTTAGTTGGCAATGTTTGGAGGGTGAAGTGTCAAAAGATGATGGCTTTGAGCACGTCATGCTGAAGTGGTTTTTTTGCTACCTCTATGTTCAGTTGTTACCCTAAGCTTTGCGCATACTGAATCCCACTGCAACTTTCCATTCCTGGTTTTCTGCACGTCGCACGGATGACATCCGTCGATGATTTACGACGTGTCTCACTTAAAACCCGATCGAGTGATGTACGGCAGAGCGGGCTTATCTGGAATGGCCTCGGTCGAGATAGCGGCACCGCATCACCAGAACAAAAACCGCCACGATCGCCATATCTGTTCGCTAGTTTGAATTTACGGACAAGCCGCGCAAGCTGCCCGTTTTTGTCGGCCAAATTGTTGAAATATTCAGAGCAGCTGCCACAGGAGGACCACATGCCATGCAGGCCATAATATATACGTCCTTGATTTATGCGCTGAACTGTTGAGCAGTTTTTTGATCACATCCATCGTGAATTGGTGTCGGCGACGAAATGCAACGACAAAATTGAGATTGCTTGAACATCCTTCAACAATATGCAATAATGGACAACTGCCAACTTTGTGTATACCATTAGCTGGTATGATCGCATACGTGCAATAGGTTGTAGTTGAATAATAGCGGAGATGCGCATCCTAAGTGGCCTTTAAAAAGTCACAGTTAGCAGAACATGCGATTTTTTTAAGTTACACTATTTAAATTCTTAATGAGGTGTTTAATTATCTATTCAATATATCATATTCATGCTCTCATTGCCATCTCTATTTTAATTTTTTTTATGGTCGCTCTCCCGCAAAGGCTGAACGCCTATGGCGCTGTAGAAGCGCTGCGAAAGGATAAGTATCGGTTCATGTTAGATTTGAAACGCTGCAGGTTGTAGCCGTCGGGCGACAAATTCTCAGGCAGCTGATTCTACAGCGTCGAAGTTCTCCAAAAGAAGGAATGCTGGAGGAGACTGGTTCGGGGAGTAAGGACCTCGACCTGGTAAGGATGAGCTCGTAGAGCTTGTCTAGTATCCCTGGTTCGGACGGCCTTTGGTGTTATTATCTGGGAGAGCTCACTCGAACATCTTCCGTGATAGAATCTGTAAAACAGCGATAGGTCAGCCACCCTCCTTCGATGCTCCAGGCTGTGCAGGTCCTTTGTGAGGTTAGGTGTACCGATTAAACTAATTGCTCTTTTCTGGATAGTGTCCAGAAGCTTAAGAGACTGCTTCGGAGCGCATCCCCACACATGGGAGCAATACTCCAGCGATGGTCGGATCTGTGTCTTGTAGAGCAGCAGCAGTTGGTCTGGTGTATACAACTTCATACAGCGGAACAAAACTGCAAGCCTCTGGGATGCCGTTTCAGCAATACTTACGACGTGGTCGTGCCAGGACATGCTATTATTGATGTTGATCCCCAAAAGCTTGACGGAAGATGATTCGACCATGGGGTGGCCCTCCATTTCCACGGTTGGTAAGCCATCGTGAGACTTCTTTGTAAGTGTTGTTGCCTGAGTTTTTTGTACGTTGAACTGTACATTATTTGCTGATCCCCACTCGACAATTGTTTTGATATCTGCGTTGACCTGTGAGGCATGCTGCTGTCGCCGACGTGCCGTCTCCTGGGATGATAGTGGCTTGCCTGGTTCCATGCATGACACTAATGTAGTGTCATCTGCGAAGCTGTAGATTGGATTGGCGGTTATTTCCAACAGCTCGTTGATGTACAGCAGAAACAGTGTAGGGGATAGGACAGATCCCTGGGGAACACCGGCGTTTATTGAAAATACGTCTGATGAACAGCCCTCGACTATAACAAACAGAAATCGGTCGCTCAAACAGCTATTCAGCCACTGGCGCAGGTCAGGTGCTAGTCCATAAGCAGCAAGCTTGACCAGAAGTCCCTCATGCCACACTCTGTCAAAAGCTTTCGATATGTCAAGTGCAACAACACAGGATTCGCCATGATTTTCTATTGCTCTGTTCCACAACTGAGTGATGTAGGTAAGGAAGTCACCTGTAGACCTGTACACCGATAGAGCATTGTGATCGCGAACATTTTCGATTTTGAGATAATACGCGTTTTGTGCGGTTTATGCATTAGCGGCAAAGAAATAGGTAAAAATCAAGTTTCAGTTTTAATCATTTCAGCAGTTCCTGATCATTTATTTTTGGAAAAGAGGTGAAACGGGGATGGTGCGGAGTTTGAAAACTCAAAGCTTTTTTGTACTAATGACATGCTCTACATTGTGCTAAAAAATTGGTTTTTGGTGATATCTTGTGGTTTTCAGACCAATCCGAATGTGTCCTTTAAATTCTATATCTTTAATGTTATTTTATTTATACATATATTTTATAATCCTATAATCCGGAAGTTGAAAACTACGAACTTGAGTGGATGAAACTGTGATACACTGTTACTACCGCGGATGAAATTGTAACAGCGTATCGTTGTTGGAACTCTTGGCAGTGGCCGAGAGATCGACAAAAAAGGAAAACAAAATCGCTTAATCTTCTTTTTTAGATATTTCAAAGGTCCCTGATCAGTGTCTACCTTTCCGATGATGATAGTGCGGGGACGGATGAGCTCAATTTTTTTTATTAGCACCAACAATGTGAGGAAAGTATTGAGTCAAGGACATGATGCCATCTTTTGTCTCTGTTCATCTTCTTATCTGATCCGTAGGGTACTTGCAAATGTCGTGAAATCACCTCGGGAGTATACATAGCGTAAAGAAAATCATATCAAGAAGCAGTAGGAAACAAAAAACATGATCTTACTTTTATTTTTCCACGTGACTTAAAACAAGGTCTGACGTCACAGACATCTTATCGATATCGACAATCGATACTGCTATAGCACAGGTCAGTGAGATTCAACTGCAAGCTATTTATGATGTTGCCAAATTTCTTTTTAAATATTCACGTTAGCCATATATCAATAATTTATTTTACGAGCGTGTTTTGTTATATGGGTTTACATATTCCCAAATGAAATGAGACCTCTTTTATCCTACCACAGCCATAGTTCCTCATTAAGTAATGCTGCGAGATGCAAAATGCAAAACGAAATCATATCAGCTGTTCGAATGCAACCATATTTTCTTTGTGGTTTGCCAACTGCGCATTTGACTAGAGATGATCTGAATTCTTTAACAATGCGACTCAATTTATTGATACTTAAACATATTTGAAACAGGCAATTAACCCACTAGCATTTTCGTAGCAATACATTTTTATATCTGATAGGTATCACAGTTCATCCTGTTTGTGACCGAGATTCGCAACTAATCGAAGCCATCATTTTATTTCGGCGCATCCCACTATGAATGAATCCAAAGATAGAATCTAATTCAAGCACACCATCACTACAAAGTGAACTAGTAATCTAAACTAACTTTTATTCGTTTGACTTTTGTACTTTTGTTTTGTACGTTGTGCACGTGTTTGGGTTTGAGAGTAAACGTTCATGGTTATAATCTTATGACTTATGACTGTGTTTTGTGGTTATAATGATCAATTTCAAAATGTTAGGTTAGCACTGACTATCGATATCGAGTACCAATACTTTACATCCCATCATTATACGACATCAATTACGTCAGAGGTTATTTGCGCGGGAATTTCCGGCATTTGAAATAATTTTTAGAATACCTCTCACAGCCGATTCCAAAAAACCAAACAAGTGATTTTGTCATGTTTACTAGGCTCTAAGGAACACGTCAACGACATTATATTTCTTTCTGCAAGTACCCTACTGTGCAAGACCTCACAGCCAATGGAATAATCTGATCTGATTATAGTTGACAGAGTACTAAATCAAAATAATGTATCTGTCTCAGTTTTCTGCTTGCAGCCTATACCTGAATTGTCGCCTCCTCCTGAAATTTTGCCACAAAATCTGTATACGCATATGTCATCTGTACCCTATTTTTATAAAGTTTACTCCGGGTTTCGTATATTCCTGGACGAAAAGCGATAAATAGAGCTTCTTTGCTCAACTGAATTGAAGCTGTTCAGCGCCTTGGCATCAATATTTTGTGAACCATATAAAAGGGCTTAATCTTATTACCCTTACGCTCAGTGAATACCTGCCGCAGGCGCAAGGGGTGATATTGGAAAGAGGACATTGCAGTATCTGCGATGCCTGCTGAGAATTCTATAAAAGAAGATACGACGTTCATTTTCATTTCGCTGTTTAGTAGATGCGCGTTTGAACATAATAATATAGTTCACTAAAAACACTGAAAGCAGACACTATAAAACGATGAGGATTTACAAAGAAAATGTTCACCTCTGCATTGATAGCAAATTAAAAGAAACTTATACAGTAGGTACCGTGCACATAATACATATCCGTTAAACTACGTACATAATTGGTACTACTGAGATACTGGATAAATAATTTGTAATAAAGGGTATTATACACACATAAAAAGAAATTCTCAAGTCAAGAATTGTGATATTCTTGTAAATACATACGCACAACAAGAATATCGGTTCTCACTCTAAGAAAGAATATTTGATGAGAAAATTATAGAAAATTTGTACCAAGAATAATATATTTTTGATTTAAATACTTATTTTGAAGCAATATACTCCAAAAAGAAAATATAACTTTCTTTGCAATCAAGGCTATTATAATTTAATAACAAATATTTCATAATTTTATATCAAAATTATCATTTTTTCCAGAGGTGCCCAGTTTACTTCTATCAAGAATATAGACAGCTTGCAAATGCGAACCTTCATTTACTTTACAATATGATAATATTGGTTTGGAACTGAACGCTGTTTTACAAGCGCACCCTATACTTGTATCAAATAAATCATTTATTTGACGTCTACCAACGTCGGAGTGCGCAGGCGCGCAGCGTGTAACGGGTCACATCTTTACCCTCTCCACCCTCTCTACTCAACGGCTTGTTGCACGTCCGCGTCCGCGCCGCCATTATCGGTTTTCGGATTGTCGCATTCGCTGCCGTCTTTAGCACCGTAGCGTAAGACCTGCATCCTGGATCCTGCATAATAGCACATAATAGTATCTTATCAAACTGTTAAATAAATTACCATTCCACGTAACACCCGTGATACCACCGTCAACCATCAGTCATCGAATGTGCTGGTAGTGCTGGTCCACCGCCATTTGAGTCGCGTCCCAGTTCCCATCAGCTTCCTTATCACTGGATCTATCCAACCATGAATGAGCTATTAAAAAAATTGGGATGCAAAGACCTGACTCAAGTTTTCCTAGATAAGTACCAAGTATATTAAAAGAGATTTAATAAATTTTGCAGAACTATTTCTCCAGAAAAATTTCTACGTGCTGATAGAAGAGTTTGAATGCTCAAATTAATACTACTAGATTCCTCATCTAAGAATATCACAATTTAGAATAAATTTGAGCTACTTGCGCCAAGTTTATGAAATGCTCCCAGTTAAGATTATGAAATGCTTCAGTCAAGATTATGAAATACTTCGGTCAAGATTACCATATGCTTGATTTAAGATTTTGGTATTCTTACTATCAAGAATTCCCTAGTTTTGCATTGAAGATATTTTCTTAATGTAACCCTTATATGGTCAAATAAATGTATTCTCACTTTAAGATTAGCATAACTTTGCGCGTATAAGAATTAAAGCATCTGTGCTCCATCAAAGAAGCTATTTTTATGTGTGTAAAGTATGCGACTGCTAATTATCCGTGTACCAGTACGTTCTGGAATACTTTTTTTCGCGATAATCTGTGATGATGACAAATTTCACAATCTGGAATAGCAACAGAAAAATTAAGAAACCAAAAAACAAAAAAACCTAAAAAATCCATTGGAGTATAGTATATGATTGTACATATATAACACCTCATACATAGAAATGTGGAGGCGTTTGAATATAATATAATTTTTAAACGCATACTAAACGAATTTTTAAACTAAACTATATCTGTGGCCCAACTATTTGGAGATAAGTAATTTAAAGTCTAGTAAGGAAAAAATTGGGACTGCAGACAGTCTTTCTAGTCATTTCTCTCAGCTGTCGTCCTGCATTATGGATTCAGTTTGACTATGAGTCAGTGGTAGTCGTTTTACTGTAACTGAGTAAATAACTCCTATAAAGGTGACCAAAATCTCTGATCTGAGGAAAAATTTGAATACCGGTAGCTAAAGACTTTAGCTATAATTGGCTGAGCCAGCCCCTTACATCAACTAAATTACTTTCTAGCAAACTAGCTTAACGGAAGAGAAACTTAATTTGTGTTGGTGCTTTATCCGGTTTGGTATAGTCAGAACAATGTTTAAACTAATAGGATTTTAATTCGATTCATCAACATTTTTCGTCAGCATGCTTTCATCTCTCGTCTCAGCCTTTACGAAGAACCCCAAGCAACTGGTCTACAAAAAACAACACCGCGGTGTTCAGATATTGCTTTTCCACCAGCTTCACATATCTTGGCAGTCGCATGTCCTTTGTGTTTCGTTATTTTGTGGATGTCGCAGATTAGTGGAACTTTTTCCGCATATTTTGCCTACAGGCAGATCCCATATAAAGCCCGGTGCCTTCTGTTATCTTAGACGATGCGCGACGCTTATTGCGGTGTATAATCCAGCTTGCCCTGACAGGTAGAAACCCTGCCATCTGGGAGAAAAGGCAACGCTAATATTTAGAATTTCCAGAATCCTTTTGTTATACAGATTGGTTTCCCCCGTTTCATCTGCCAGGTTTCTAGATACGCCTGTACATACAGTATGGATCCCAAGCAACGATATCCAAGGTGCCTAAAAGTTTCGAACATGCCTTGTGCGGTGAAAGTCAGTTTCAAAATAATAGGGTCAGATACATATTGTAACATACTATATATATGGTGTATTTGTATTAGTTGTCATTGGTTGTCATACATGATGTAAAGTCAAAGTGCTAGGTTAGATCTTTTGAAGTGTGAACGTCATCGAATCGTATAGTTTTCGAGAATGACGGATGGATTCTAGAAATGTCATCGAATTCTCTAGATGGTTCGATGAAATTATATAAGGCGCCACGGGTAGAGTGGTAGCTCAGTTGAGTTGAGTTGAGTTGTAACAGAAATAAGGTTAAGAGATACTGTATTGAGTTGTAAAGTAAAACGGTGAAAGTATCTTAAAAACCTTCGGTTGACGTATTCGTCTCGTCTTGTTAGTTACAATAAGTAAAACTGTACTGCACTTAGTAGAGTAGTAGTAGTTTCGGAGCCTTTTTCTTTTGGGAATATGCCAACATTCAAAACAGCCAGGCAAGTATGGGAGCTATCTCCAGTGCGCACAAGGAGGATAATATCAGAATCAGAACCAGTGGCATTGTTGATATCTAGTGACTGAAGCATGGTTTTGAGGGCTACCTTGCTTTTCTTGATGGCACCTTGATACCAGGAAACATATTTATTGCCTAAACCTTGGTAAATGCTTCGGCTTTGTTCTTGGAAGCTGTTGCAATTGTTCAATTCTATTTGAAGAGAGCTATGCTTTGAGAAATTATCTTTTTGTTGTTTGACCAAACTCCAAAAGTCTCAGATACACTTAGGCTATAACATAACTGACTTTTTTATTTTGGCATCGTAAGATTGACTAATTCGTATGGAGTACCGCAGGGATCGGTCCTAGGTCCATTGTTGTACTCACTTTAGGTGCTGAATTTGAAAGTAGCAAACTTGAAAGCCATGTACTTTACATTTGCTGACGATACAGTACTAGTATACACAGCAAGGAATGAACTTGAACTCCAGGCTTTAGTGAATCAAGACTTGGACAAATACCTGAAATGGTTATTTCATAATAATTTGAAAATCAATGTTGATAAGACCAAATATATTTTATTTAAAAGGAAAAATACCATAGTTAATGAACTTCAGATTGCAATTGATAACATCATGTTGGAAAAGGTCTCATCAATAAAATATTTGGGGTTGATAGTGGATGAAAGTTTAGATTGGCAACCTAAATCATATTACTAAAAAAGTTATTCCGATGCTGCCCATAATATTTAAATGTCGATATTACTTCACTAAGAAAACCAAATATAGAATTTATAACGCATTTTTTCTTGCACATTTAAGGTACTTAATTCAAATATGGGGAACTTGTTCAGGAACGTTATTTCAAAATCTTCAAACTTTACAAAATAAGATTTTGAAAATACTATTTCATTATAGCAAACTTACCAATACAATCACGTTATATACAGAACTAAAAGTTGTTCAGATGGATAAAATTTTATAACTTGAACAATGTAAATTAATTTTTTAAATAATTAATAGCAGGCAGAAGAATGGAACTATCTATAATTTTGTAAATGAAATACATGATCATTTTACCAGGTCACAAAACAATATACAGGGTGAGTTTTTAGTACCGGCTCGGTCGATAACTCCACTACTGTAGAAGATAGCGAAAAAAATTGTATATAAAAATTGTAGCCACGGATATGCTCCTTGCTTAGAAAATATTTTTATTTATACAGGGTGATCCATAACTACGTGGTGATGCAAACATGCATTTTTTTAAATAAGACACCCTATATATTATTCCATATTCAAATTCTACTAATGATTTCCGTTCTTCCAATATAGGGTATTGTTACATTATACAGGGTGTTTCAAAAGTTATGACCATTTTTGTATCCAAATCACGGTCAAATGAGCGTACTGTATATCAAAAAGTAATGAATCAAAAAATTTTTTTTCAAATGAGAAGATTAGAAGTATCCTCTAGTTTTAAAATACGTTACAAAAAAATCCCGCGACACATATTCGTATACAGGGTGATGTAGAATGCAAAATTTAGATTTTCTCTCTTTTTCTAAATGTAACCCCCAATATTTTATTATACCAAAGAATTGCTTTTAATATGCTCTTTCATCTTTGTATAGCACTTATTATGGCTGCATTCATTAGTTTCTGAGATATTTCGATTTTTCTACAAATTTTAAATATACCTTCTATTTCTTTAATAAAATTTATTTATTTTGAGAAAATACTACCAAATTTTGTTTTTGCTTAACAAACAACTAAAATATAAGGCGATAATAATACTTGATCAAGTCAAAACACTGAACTAACGAGATAATATAGGTGAAGTGTGCCGAGGAAACAATTTTATAGACGTCATGCATAATTATCAAGCAGATGTATCAGGTAGGTTATGAAATATGAAACGACACAGTCCAAATAAAACGATTCTTCAATCTTTCAAACGCACTAGTTTTAGAGTGCCTCCGTTCTGGATATTGCTATCTATAGTTGATATATTCTAGAGGCAAGTAGACAATTTCTCAAAGATTCTCCTAAATACCCTCAATGGAAAAATTAATTTTCAAAGCTAGTTTTTCACACAGTACGGAATTATTGAGTAGGTTATGAAAACTGTCAATTTTTCAAAGCCTACCTGATAAAACTACTTGATAATTATGCATGACGCCTACAAAATTGCTTCCTCAGCATACTTGACTTTATTATCTCGATGATTTAGGGTTTTGACTTCATCAAATACTATCAAGATGTTATAATTTAGTTGTTCGTTAAATAAAAAACAAATCAGATAGTAGTTTCTCAAAATAAATAAATTTCAGTACACAAATAGAGGCTATATTTTAAATTTACCGAAAAATCGAAATATCTCGGAAACTGATGGACGTAGGTACAACGAGTGCTATACAAAGATGAAAGAGCATGTTAAAAGCAATTCTTTGGGATAATAAAATATTGGGGTTTACATTTGAAAAAAAAGAGAAAATTTGGATTTTGCATTCTACATCACCCTGTATGCGAATATGCGTCTCGGGCTTCTTTTATAGCCGATTTTAAAACTAGAGGATATTTTTAATCTTCTCATGTAAAAAAAATAATTTTTGATTCATTACTTTGTGATATACAGTACGTTCATTTGTCCGCGATTTGGATATAAAAATGGTCATAACTTTTGAAACACCCTGTATAATGTAACAATGCCCTATATTGGAGGAACGGATATCATTAGTAGAATCTGAATATGGAATAATATATAGGGTGTCTCATTTAAAAAAATGCATGTTTGCATCACCACATAGTTATGGATCACCCTGTATAAATCTAAATATTTTCTGAGCAAGGAGCATATCCGTGGCTACAACTTTTATATACAACTTTTTTCGCTATCTTCTACAGTAGTGGAGTTATCGACCGAGCCGGTACTAAAAACTCACCCTGTATATCCGGTTTATAGTCGTACAAATATAGCTTTGAATTGTCCAATGCAATCTGCGTCTAGAGCTTATAATAGGTTACCAGTTGAAATTAGATCTAAGATATGTTATAATAGCTTCATGTTCAATTTAAAACAACACCTAGGCATGTATATAGAATAAGCACTATTGATAAGTTTATGTTTATAATTCTCGAAGCCAGAACCTTCGGTACTGTTTAGAGAATTGTTAAAGTTTATTGTTATATAATTATTTCCAGAAATAAACGATGTTTCAAAGAACAAAAGATATACCTTGCTAGTCCTTAAGCTCCTGGACTATTTTTATAGTACACCAAGCAGAATAGTGAAAATAGTAATACTAACGGAAGTCATCTAGTAAGCATTCACTGAATAGCATTCGAGTTCTGGCCACCATTTGGGGATATCGACCTTTAAGCCACTAAGGCAATATTATGTTTGCCACAAAAAGGAGCATAATCGACTTTCAATAGAACGACGCCGCCTTAGGCAGGGTAAACGTGAGTGCTGAACGTTCCCCGTTCGGTGACTTGGAGAAGATGGATGCATGTTCCAGCTGAAAATTCAATCTGGCTTCCGGAATGAAACGAAAATATTTGTTTTGTTCCCTTACTTTTCTTCTCGCTTTGTGTGGCGAATGAATTCAGAAAATATGCTCTTATCAAGTGGACTGTACTTTTGGTCGGATTTCTCTGTGATTGAGTGCACTGGAGATCGATCTTTTCCAATATTTGCATACCATTTTCGAACCAACATGCACCGGCTAAAATAGGGGCACACAAAAACTGTTTAAAGAGTAGTACAAGAGATATTTTAGAGCCAAGGAGTGACAATAATGCTTCTAAATCTAGCTCCTTTTTCGAAGATTATTCTGCAAAGGTGTTACACAGTGCGTTCACGGAATCTCAGGGGTGCCTTATTACACACTAGCCAAACTCGTAGATCATATTAAAGACATCAAGATGCATAAGACACCTGGAGAGCACCAAATCACAACAAATCGCTAAAAGCCTCCATATACAAGGGTTGATCTATATCTCCGTCAATCCACCAGTACGCAGACAGCTGTTTTACGCTTATTAGCGATCATCAGTGCGCCATAGGTCGATTGACGGAAACAGAGAGCATCAATGTGTACCAGACATGTGAAGCATGTTGTAGCAGACGACAGAAAGGTTATGCCGGTGCGCCATCTGGTACCCGAAGGTAACGACAAACCAAGGAAATCGCTGCTGAACAGCAGTAGATTTCTTGGTAGGATGCCACGGCACGTCCGATTGGCCACCATAGAGCGCGGGTTCTGTATGGTGCTGCATATGAAAGCCGATAAACGAGGGTTGCTCTATACCTCTGTCAATCCACCAATACGCAGACAGCTGTTTCACGCTTATTAGCGATCATCAGTGCGCCATAGGTCGATTGCCGCCTGTTACAATATGTTTCACATGTCTGGAGGACATGAAAGAGTTGATGCTCTCTATTTCCGTCAATCGACCTATGGCGCACTGATGATCGCTAATAAGTGTAAAACAGCTGTCTGCGTACTGGTGGATTCACGGAGGTATAGAGCAACCCTCGTATATCTGCTTTCATATGCAGCAGCAAACAGAACCCGCGCTCTCTGGTGGCCAAGCGCGTTTCTAGAAATCGTGTCAGTGGCGGCGCAGCGACAAACAAAAAGACTAAAAACATAGAAACAGCTCAATTTTCGTTTTTTGCCATTTCAGGGGTTCCTTACCATTGCATACTTTTTTGGGTGGGGATGACATTGGGATGTGAGGGGTTATAAAATTTGAAACAGTTGTATACTCATAAGATACTCTACAATTCCCTGAAAGAAATTACTCTTTTAGACATATGAGAATATTGCCTTAGAATTTTATATCTGTGGAAAAATTGGATAGATACTTCCTATATTATACTATAGTCCTATAACGTGTAACTTGGAAACAACGAACTTGATTGTCATTAAATCGTAACACCGCGGTGCTATCACAGTATATGAAATTATACAGTAGCGCAACTCCCTACAAATCATGCAGACAATTTGTCTCCGAAAAACTGGCCTCTCATAACCCCACGTCGGCTCCTCAGCACGAGCTGCGAGTATTGCCGTTTACGTTTTGAGCACAGGGTCGGCTTAACAATAATTGAGTGAGGAAGCGTAATTACTGTGTTGCAATAAGTTTAATGGACGTGATGTGTCTCGTAAATAGAGTACATTTTGAGAGCAGTGTGGTAATGTGATATTCTTCATCGATGTTACGCAGTTGTCTTTGGAATTCTGAATTACAATTTGTAAGTTATATCCAAGCATTCGCATTTATTGTACGTGAAAATGTTTTATACTGATTCTTCTAATTCATCATGGATTCTTTGCATATAAATGGGGTGTAAACATTTTTTTAGAAGCAAAACAAGAAATAGTCGGTGTATGAAAGAAAGTTGTTAACTCCGAGAAAATAGGTGGCTTTATTGTTTGTAAGTAAATTACAAAAATGCGAGATTTATTCAACTTTATTTTATCTTATCTTACTTAAACTTAAACACTTAAATAAACATAAAAACTTTATAATATCTTATATGATTCAAATATGGGTATCTGTAACGACGTAGCGTAAAAAATAACATTTATGTCTAGTTATCCCACAACCTCTAAATTTATCTTCATCAATCATCATAGAAAAACGTTTAAGGTAAGAAAACGTGGTGAACAGCAAAACCGATGAAAACTTGTTAGGTGTACATAAAAAATAATGATCAATATGTTATTACGATAAAACATACTAAACTGGTCGTTATTCACAAAAAAGTTGCAAAACTGTTTTTTATCTAGTTTACCAAGACTACCTTTCTTTCTGTATTTGTATATTACATATGAATAGGCATATTGAAGAAAAGAATTCATGTTTATAGAGGAAAATAATATATATTTGAAACTAGCATGTTGATTCTCTTTATTGTGAACTTTCTATTTGAGCATCTATTAAAATGGACTTCACTTCCTGCTTAAAATTTCATAATGTTGGAATGCATAATCACATTCATTTTGTTATATGTCCTGAAAGATCTTTTGAACGTTGCGGTGCTGTGAGAAAACAGTAAGAAATTATTATTCTGACTTTAGGCTCATAATTAAAGAACGACTTTCCATAACGTCTGACTCTTCTAAAAACTGAAAAAAAAATAAACACAG
This sequence comes from Callosobruchus maculatus, assembly GCA_951848785.1. Classification (NCBI taxonomy): domain Eukaryota; kingdom Metazoa; phylum Arthropoda; class Insecta; order Coleoptera; family Chrysomelidae; genus Callosobruchus; species Callosobruchus maculatus. Next base: position 4,895,243 of record CATOUR010000042.1, on the reverse strand, counting down.
CTACCCTAATACCCGGCAGACTTTGTTAGAGACAAATGGAGCTATGCTATCATACTATAATATTATTAGGTAATAATGGAGCATATTAAACATTGGAGAGATCGCATACCTGGCAGCATCTTGAGGAAGCTTAAAAAATTATAGTCACAGTTTTTGGAATTGCTAATACAGCCTACAGCGGCACAACATTTGACTTCACGCGTCCCGATATCCATATCAGCGTATCACCAAATTCCTTAATCCGGTTCTGTCAAAGACACTACCCTCACGCTCATAGACTCAGGCGATTGCCGTGCTAAACATCCTGCGAACGATGCGCGGGATGCTATGCGCGAACCACCAAAATTCTGGAGAGTCGCGCTACTGTATGATTGGATAATATACTGTGGTGCTATCGTAGATGAAATAAAACAGTGTTTCGTTGTTGGAAGTCTTGCCAGCGGCGGAGGAGGAATAAAAGAACGAAAGATTTCATACTAGCTCAAACTTTATACGAGTAGATGTTTTAAATGTCCTTGATTATTGCGGCGGGCGAACTTTCCACACCAAATTGTGTTTGTACCTGTGGTAATCGAAGGGTCAAATTTTATTATAGGAAATTTCGACACCGCGCCCTAAAGCAGGTAGATTGGTAATTAGTTGGGTTTCCCAATATTTATTGTCACTTCTGTACTTTTGACTAAATTTACACGAAAATTATTTAGTTGCAATTCATTTATTGTTTGACGTTGACTAGTGCACGTACAGACATTTTAAACATGAGTTTGATAAAAAGTTCCCGTGGTCGAGATTTATTAGTGGTGAAGCATCATTCGTGCTCAAAACAGAAAGTGTTAAAAAGCGGCGAGATATTTTGGCGCTGCATTCAAAGAAACACCAAGTGTTCCGCAAAAGTGTTTACAATAGGCTGTGATGACCTCACCATCACAAGACGTGATTTGGTACATAATCATGAAGCCGATCCGAAAAAGCTTCAAGTAAAGATGGTTACCAATGCATGTAAAAGAAAGGCCGAAGAGGATATATCAGAAAAAAATTACAAGAACTGCTGTTACTGAGTGTGATGCCAATTTGCTAACGGTTCCTGACATAGCTTGCATAAGAAAAAACATTTACAACTGTCGTCGTAAACTGTTACCAGGTCCGTTACCTAGAAGCATATCAGAAGTTCATATCGCGGTTAGTAATTATTCTCCTAAAACCTGCCGCAATGAAAGTTTTTTGTTTTTAAATCATCCTGAATTTAATGTAATTGTATTTTCGTGCGAGACAAATGTTCGTTTGTTGTGTAAATTACAAACTTTGTATATGGATGGTACATTTTCATACAGTACCAAATTTTTTCTCCAATTATTTACAATACATGGCTTTGAAAATGGACATTATGTACCTTTAGCATACTGTTTGTTAAAGGACAAATTGTCAATGACATACAAACATTTATTTTCTTTATTAAAGTCAAAGATTTTTGAAACATTTGAGTTATCATTAGAGCCTACTGAAATATTTGTGGACTTTGAAAAAGCAATTCACTGTGCTTTATTGTCTGTGTGGCCAAATGTAAAAATTAGTGGATGCCGTTTTCACTTACACCAGAACTGGTTTAAAAAAATTCAATCTTTGGGTTTGGTACAAGAATATAAGGATACAAATTCAGAAATTGGAAAATGGTTAAGACATACGTTTGGTTTAACTTATTTAAATCCAGTAGATGTTGAAGATTGCTTTGTTTATGATCTTATGTCATATAAACCTAAAAACGCATCACTTGATTTATATACAGACTATTTACTGGAAAATTACATAATCGATAGCGCTCTATTTCCACCGCACATATGGTCTAATCAGAATCCGTCTATTGCGAGGACCACGAATGCCTGTGAATCCTTTCATTCAAGATTTAATTCTTCTTCTTATTCAACGCATCCTTCTATTTTTATTGAAAAGTTAAAAGAATTTCAAGTAGAGACTTATGTCAAAATAAATAGTTTAAAAATACCAGCAAAAGTCAAAGATAATACCGTTAAGGCTAAATTGGTATTTATGGAGAAAATGGTGGATAAACTACGATCCCAACAAATATGTAGGTTAGATTTTATAAAAGCTATATCTTACCATTCCTATAATAGCAAATAAATTATATAACAAGTATATTAACGATAAAATGTACAAAAATTAGGTTAGGTTAGGTTAGGTTAGGTTAGGTAGTATTGTATTCAGATATTATTAATTTTAAAAATATAAAATGTACATTATTTTTATTAAAATAAATAAATAAATTAATTATGATATTTTATTTATTTCGCAGCTATATTTATTTGGTGTCGAATATACCTGTCAGATAAAAACGGAACTTGGGGCTGGTGTCGAAAATTGCCATTAAATTTTAGTCGCTACCTGCTTAGTGTCGAAATTTCCTCCGCCCGATTATTGTCTACTTTTTTATAAGGCTGGTGTAGATGTAGGGGAACTCCAAATTTTTTGTAGCACCGATAAGACAAGACACCTGACGCCATTTTTTTAAACGTAATGATTCATTTAGGTTCTTTTTGCTACCCTCGATTGCTAAGATCATTCAACACTCCACACATTATGTGTTTTTGTTCCGCTTCTCGTATTCCCGAGTGGGAGGAGGAGACAGTATCAATATCCGTGGGCCGTTCTTCCTAGAAAACGCTCGCTGGTCGTTTTGGGGCCCTAACTGGAAGCTCGTTAAGTAACCAGTCACGTTCCGTCAGCAGCGTTGGAAGTGATTCGTTAGCTTGAGGATAGGTATATATAATGGAGTTTTGCGGTTCTAACTCCCTCTTGGCCGCACTCGTCTCCTCCTTCGATATGTCACAAACGTTTTATCTATTTCGTAATCTGAGAGACCTTAATTTGAGCTACGGTTTATTTAAGCACGTGCAGCAACTATAGTTTAAATTACAACTAGTAAGAAATAATATACTATACTAATGGCCGGTTGTACAATGCAAGCTTAAGCTTCGGCTTAAGGTAAGCCGACGTTAAACCACGTCAGTTGCAAAACGTCCGTTATACAATGCTGGCTTAGCTCCCCACTCCAAGCTTAACATGAGCTCACGTAAGCCGAAGCTCAAGTGGCATAATATGTCAATGATGAACCCTCAAATTGCTTGTCACTTTATTAGGTCAAATTTTTTGAAAAATTTGTGTCTAATTTAACAAAGAGAGCAAATGAAAGAACAGAGACAGAAACGGTCGTTGCGGAAATTTGAGACAAACTGTCGTAAGTGCCTAACCAAAAAAGCTAATTTTTCAGATGATTATGTCAGTACGTGTTGCTTCATTGATGCCAACTGTAGTGATTTTCATTATCAACCAGGTTTAACTAAGCCGACGATTGTACAAAGGGTTTCGACTTTAAGCCTGAGCTTAGCTAAGCTTAGGTTTATCAAAGCCAGGTCTCGTAAAACGCGGTACGCGTGAACAGATCTTAAACTTAAGACAGATTATTGAAAAAAACAGAGAGCATTATTTTCCTATTTCTGTCTGCTTTGTGGACTATTCTAAGGCGTTTGATGACGTAAAGTGTCCCAAAATGTGGAAAACCCTTATCTCTACGGGAGTACCATGCCACTTAGTATTTCTCGTACAGCAACTCTATGAGTCTAGCTCGGCTCGTGTAAGAATTGATGTTAACCTGTCTAGTCAAACAGCAACCAGAAAAGGAGTTCGTTAGGGATGTGTATCATCTCCAGTGTTATTTAACATTTGCTCTGAATTTGTGGTGAGACAAGTATTGCACAACTGGAATGGCAGTATAACTATTGGCGGAAACAAAATATCCAACTTAAGATTTGCTGACGATACAACCCTTATTACCGCTTCTCAGGAAGAACTAGTAGCTCTATTAAACATCCTAGAACAACACAGTGCAGCATATGCTCTTGGTATTAACTACAAGAAGACCAGGGTTATGATCGTAGACAGAGAATATGATAATCATCGAAAGTCGATAGGCCGTTGTGAAGTAGTTCAAAGTTTTGTGTACCTGGGTTCTTTCATCGACAATTCGGGTAGCTGTAAAAATGAGATTCGACGGCGCACTCAACAAGCACGTGTTGCCATGACAAAGCTTACTAAGATATGGCGTGACCATAACATCACTAAAGCCATCAAAATGTCGATGGTTCAGTCTCTTGAGTTCCCCATATTTTTGTATACCTCGGAAACTTCGACTTTTAAAAAGGCAGATCGAGCTCGCATAGATGCTTTAGAAATGTGAGCGTGTGGGAGAATGCTGAGAGTTTCTTATACCGCCCATCGAACTAATGTTTTCATACTGGATAAACTCGGTAATCCAAAGAGATTATCCTCAATTGTGTCGACGAGAATGCTTACATTCTTCGGACATATTCACCGAAGCGATAATATGGAGAAACTTGTAGTTCAGGGTCACGCCCCGAGTGGGCGGCGCCGCGGCCATTCCCTTACACGCTGGGTGGATACGACGAAACAGTTACTGGATATGAGTATCAAGAGCGCCACTGAACTGACAGTAAATCGCGAACGATGGCGAGCTACAGTACTCAAAACTATTGATAATATTCGTGTCGGCAGTACTCTAGCTCCGACTTAATGCATTTTACGAGTTCACAACATGTCTGTTAAGACATTGTGACTATGAAGATGATGATTTATCTTCTTTTCAAATGACCAACGTACCGTCGTCGTATCTGAGCCATACTTCGAGTTTGTATTGAGTGCTTTCCAAAGTTATTTATTCAATTTTATTTTTTACGAAGCTCACTACAACTGGGTTTAGAGGGATTGTTATGGCAACATGTTGTTGTTCCAGACGTGGTATGTTGTTGTTAAGAGGTGCCTGAAAATATTTTTTATGTCATCTGGAAATATGTTCTTGATGTGTTCAATTAAATCGTTCTATGGTACCTTTGCAGATAATGACGCAACGTCGAGACTGGCCAGCATATTGAATTCTTCCAGGCGTATATCTTTGATTTTCGAAATGAAATTTTGTTGTATTTACTATTATATTACTAAAATATGTCGTATTACGGCCAAATGTTGCTGAGAGATTGTGTACCGTTACCTACACATGCAACCTCTAAGGTGAAGCCCATACAACACCTCAACTTATCCTTTACTGTGCGGGAAGAGTCAAGTTATTCAACTTGCCTCCATTTTCCATTTTTTTCCTAATCTGACGACGAGCTGCCTGAATAGTAAGTCATTCTCGTGTGACGTTACAAATATGTTTCATCAATGTGACCTAATGTTGGTTTGACTTGTTTCTCTTTATTGATTTCAAACTTTACTTTCGCAGAAGTGATTAGAATCTTGTGCACTGGCAGTTCCATCTATAGCTGGCGACGCGCACTTCATGAGCATCACAGAGGGCCTTAATGGTATCAGTGCGCATCACATTATGAGCTCACAAAGACGTGTATGCATATGACAGCACACTAATGACAATCAGAGCAAGACAACCTCTATAATTTTGCGGAAGTATGCTGACGATGTGCTGTCGTGGGATTATACCGGGAATATAAGAGATGTTTTGTATTAATACTTGTTTTAACGTAGTCGCCCTCTATACTTCAGGACTATTGCACGATTGTTACTATCAAGGTATATTCACTCTTATGGACTGATCTTAACCAGTTATTCTAATTTACCCCAAACCGTTAGACGCCACTGGCATCACATTAAATTTAAACATATTGTCATGGTTTCTGTAATTATTACTATCTTGACGGGTGTAGTTTAGAAAATCTGCACCTTTTTGTCGAGCTTTAGCTGCTATTTTCCTATAATCGTTATCATAAGTTCCGTGGCAAAAACGAGTACCGCGTCGTTAAAGCTAAGCAGTGGCCGACGCGGACAACACTTGGATGGATGACCACTTGGGAACACCTTTGGCCGGTGTTCGGGTTCTTGAACACGCTTTTACTAGCTCCACTTGTATGTTCGTATGTTTAAACTTTGTCCACTCATCAAGAACCGGTCACAATAATTTATTGTCTTACTGTCATGATCAGAATCGCCTGAACGGAGATTCCGAGACTCAATTAAAAAAATGTTGAATGTGATAGATGTTATGTCCCCGGATATTGTCTTTTATTCTTGAGAAATGGTGAAAGAGCTTAACAAATTAAACCTTAACCGTGATGCTCCTTGTCTAGATATTGCAACATATCGTCGCTTTGCTTGCAAATGGACTTCTCTCAATTTTAGTGATTTTTCAAGTGAGCAATAACCAGTATTTTGGAAATATTTGAGATGCGACTACAGCCAAAACATAAACAATTGTAGAATTTTAGTACAGTGGAGGTATTAGGGAGTAATTGAGGCGTGTTCCGAGAAACTTATGTTTATTGAAGTGTTCCCTCCAATCCACCAGATGACGCAAACACACAGTACCATCCTAGGACATCGTTAGTCGCACATTGAGGTTTGTTATCTATAATGGGGATTATCTTGTGGTTTCTATGGTATGAAGTTCGCTGTCATATATCTGTCCTGATTTTGTGTACATCACAAAGCTTAAATCACATCTTAATAATCGTTCACTGTGTTGTGTGTTCATCATAATCATAGTCACAATGCTAGTGTTCAACGGGACTTAGCGGACGACAGCGCTTGTGGGAGGTTTGCGCTAACTAACCGATGAACGACAAGCTGTAAAAAAAGCGCCAGTCAGCTTGGTAAGCGCTTTAAAAAAGCGCTGTTTGGTTAGCAAAGCAGAACATAAATGGAAAAAAGTTATTTGTAGTTCTAAGAGAAGCAGTTACCTTTGTTTAGTGTCAATTTAATATCAGGTTTTGTGATTTTATAGCTTAGGTTTTTGACAATACAAATAATAAATATTAAAATATGGAAATGGATATGACAGTTTTATCACGTCAAAAGGAAAGTCGTTCAACGGTTACTCCTAGCGCCTGCAAGCGCTTCCACGCAAGCGCTTTTGCGCTAGGTCCCGTTGAACACACCCAATGTCTTAACAAACATGTTGTCAACTCGTAAAATGCATTAAGTCGGAGTTAGGGTATTGCCGACACGAATATTATCAACAGTTTTGAGAACTGTAGCTCGCCATCTGCCGCGATTTACTGTCAGTTCAGTGGGGCTCTTAATACTCATATCCAGCAACTGTTTCGTCGTATCCACCCAGCGTGTAGGAAAAACGGCCACGGCGCCGCGAACTCGGGGCACGTCCCTGAGCTACAAGTTTCTCCATATTATCGCTTCTGTGTATATGTCCGAAGAATGTAAGCATTCTCGTCGACACAATGGAGGATAGTCCCTTTGGATTACCGAGCTCATCCAGTATGGAAACGTTAGCACGATGAGCGGTATAAGGAAATCTCAGCATTCTCCTCCACGTCCACATTTCAAAAGCATCTATGCGAGCTCGATCTGCCTTTTCAACAGTCCAAGTTGCCGAGGCATACAAAAATATGGAGAACACAAGAGACTGAACCAGGGACACTTTAGCGACGTTATGGTCACGCCATATTTTAGCAAGCTTTGTCATGGCCACACGTGCCTGTTGAATGCGCCGTCGAATCTCATTTTCACAGCTACCCGAATTGTCGATTAAAGAACCGAGGTACACAAATTTTTGAACTACTTCACAACGGCCTATTGTGTGCTCAAGCTAGCAACAAATCTGTTTCTCCTTATTGGTTATTTTGTTTGCAAGTAATAGCTCCCTACAGATGTTATTAATTTCTGGAATGGTGCATAGCTTACTGTGTCTATGGAAATTTTTCCAACTCCCTAGGTATAATCTAAAAAAGTTCCCTAAAATTAGATGAAATGAGAAGCTCAAATTAGGATTTTGAACATTATTGCTATAAAACTCAATCAGGTTATCACATTTAGCAGTGGCAGACTGCAATTAGGACTCATGGAGCTTGGGTCAGATAAAATTGGGTTGTTAGTGTGCCCTGAAAAATAGCACAAACGCTTCAAAGTTTTCCAAGACAATTTAGAACAAACGGTTTGATTCCTAAGCTTTTACATTTAGTGAAGCCAGCTGCATTCCGGGTAAGTTTAAATTGTGAAACGGCCTTGTCCCTACTTTTCTTCGTTTGATTTAGATTTGCTGTAGTCCACGGGGCAGGTGATTTATCAACTCTTCTTCTAACTACAGGAGCATAGTTATTGAAGGCACTGATAGCATATACATTAAATAACACAATTTCTTTTGTCAATATCCCTCTCTAAAATTATTTCAAACCATGCAAGTCTAGACAAATCCGTTATAAATCATTAAGCTTGAGATTACGGTAACATCTATATTCGATAATTTTAGGTGAGTTGCTTACAAAGGGTAACTCTAATTTTAATTGATGATCAGTGACGCCATGGGTAAAAATAGTCCCAACTAAATCGTTATCGGATATAAATACAACATCAATAAGCGTTTGTGATCTATCTGTTCTCTGGTTGCAGTATTTAAGACCTGAGAAAAACCAAAATTTTCAAAACAGCGTACTAGCCGATTATCTATACTGAAAAAATTTAATAAAGGCACCTAAAATAGCTACCCAATCTACAGTTTGACAAATCAGAATTTAATTGATTCCAAAGGACCAAACGATCAATACCTTGACCCACAACAATGACGGTTTTATTAGTATCTCTGGCAATTTCTATCTACCCGTAATACGTCAGTATCAGCACCTTGTTCTAGTTGTTTAACAGGAAACTCCTTGTGGCTGTAATCTTTCCATTAAAATGTTTATCCTTGTAATTCTCGTCAGATAAACATTTTTCTTGGAAAGGTTGTACTTTTGTATGGTTTTGATAATCGAACTCGAGGATAATGTCTTCTGTGCGGTTCACTTTCCGTTGGCGGTCTTTTACCTGATATCTAGCCATATTCTTACCACGCACCTTCAAACAATATTATTCGAAATCTCGCACAAAGCAAATATAAGACGTTTTGATTCCCACACCGATAAGTCAGGGGTGCATTGTGATCGCGAAAATTTTCGATTTTGAGATAATATACTTTTTGGGCGTGTTATGATGCCTACATAACGAAAATCCACGTCACTCATTTGTCTGTCTGTGTCTGTCTGTCTGTTGGCGTTTTTCTATCCTCCTAATCTCAGTAACCGCTGCATAGATTTTGATGAAGTTTGGGTAGTGATATGGTGTATGGTCGTAGTATTTAATGTTGCTACAATTCTGAAAATCGGTACATGGGCGGCGGAGTAATTCGCAAAAAACGAAAAATTTCAATTATGCCTCAAACCTCGTTTTTCTACTTTTTTTTTGGGTGGCGGTGAAATTGGGGTGGTTGGGGGGTGGGCCGTTGTAAAGCTGAAAAATTAGTTGTACTCATAATAGGCTGTCTACTAACCTGAGAGAGAAAGACCTAGCGGCATAATACACTTTTTTAGGTCCATCCGAACATTGTCTTGCCGATTACAGAAACCAAGGAACTTGAACTTTCTGATGCATACAAAATACATACGAGTATTACTTTGGATCGTTCTGTATTGTGTACGTGGAAACTTCTGAATTGACTTTAGTGACATTTTGACACAGATTTATTACCGCGACGAGTACGCAAAGCGCGTATGGCTTTTAGAAATCGTTTCAGTAGCGGCGCGGCACTGATAAAAAACTAAAAATATAAAAAACACCTCAAACTTCGTTTTAGACGTTTTAGGGGTTCCTTTTTGGTTGGGGATGAAATTGGGGTGATTCGGGGGTGGGGTCTTGTAAGACTCAGAAATTCGTTGTATTCATGATAGATTGCCCATTTACCTGTGAAAGAAGCACCTAGTAGAATAAAACACTCCTTTTGCGGTCGGGCGAGCGATGATTTGGTGTCAGGGGCATCTAGACTACGGTTTCTTGCTGTTGGGAAATTATAAAACTGGTATCATCGGAATGTGTAGCATGTACTGAGTCAATCAACTTGACTACATTTTTGTTTTAATTCCGACATAATCCTAAAAAACTAACAGCCCAAGCCCTGTAGAATATCTGTCTGGTGTATCCACCGAAGGCAAATTCTTGTCATCGGTAGGCATAGCTAAGGGCTCGGTCAAACAGGGGGCGCTCTAGAACGCGGCGTTAGGCGTTCTAGAACGCCGCGTTACAGCGTTCCGTTGTATTGTATTATTCCAGTATCAACCCGTCAAACAGAGCATGAACGGTCGTAGTGCACGTAGAACGCCGCGTTAATTTCGATACAGATTTTGCAAAGAACTCCCAGCGTTCTCGGTATCAGGATGACGGAGGAGTTGATTGAATCTGTTTGAAACCATCCTTGTTTATTCGACACGAAAAACGGTTCAGATAAAAACATGTTTACTTCCGAATCACTTGAGATCTTGAAGAAAATTGGTCTATCTGACGTCCAGTGTACGCGGCGCTCTGACCGCCCTGACGCCGCGTTCTACACCGAGGTCTGTTTCAGTATCAACCCGTCAAAAAGAGCCCAAGCCATCGTAGCAGGCAACGTTCTGTCACGGCGTTAGAACGCCACGTTGTATTTCCAAACAGAATTTGCAAATGACATAGCGGTTTTTGTTTTTTTGAACGTGATAATGCGAAAAAAGGTATAAGTTCATCTAGGTCTGAATCACTCGACATCTTGACAAAAATTGGCGTAACGCTTTTGCTCAACCCGTCAAACAGACCTGTCTGGTACAAACAGAACGCTGTAACGCGGCGTTAGATAGCGCCGTGTCGCCGCGTTCAGAACGCCGTAACGCCGCGTTCAGAACGCGCTCTGTTTGACCAGTCCAACTCAATATAACGGAACGCTGTAAGCGGCGTTCTAGAGCGCCGGAACGCCGCGTTCTAGACCGCCCTCTGTTTGACCGAGCCTTAAAGCTCTGTTCCAATTTTATGAGACAAGGTTCAAAGGTACTGTACATTCTCACCACAGGCCACCTGACGCACTAATCGCTTTGTAGAATGTGTATCTAAAGCCCTGTGATTCGAGCTTCAAAGCATGCACCGAGCAGAGTACATGTTCTGGGTTGATCTAGTTATCCTTAATTACGTGTGATCAACTTTTCCAGTAGCACCGGTAGTGACGCAAAGGGCGCCTGGCTCATTACACCTACTTAAACTCGCCGCCCTTCTGTTAGGGCTGGCCTGTTATCCCCAGTCGCGACTAATGGACAAAGGAGCTGTATAGGTGGCTGACCTCTCCTCTGCTCCTCTGTACTACCGGCAGTGACGTGGTCCGTAAACAAGCAAACATGTTTCTACTCTAATTGGTTAACACTATTGATCTGATCGGTAAGTTACGTTCTTACAGTAAAGGCTTAATAGAAGCTAAAATACGTCCACCCCGATTTTGTACCTCAAAACATTTTCATAGATTATTCCGCAAACTTACACTATCGTTTTCTAAAAATAATTATACCTGAATCTACCGTGACATGTTTCCACATAGCACTATATGGGTATGTACATCCATAGAATGTACATTAGATATTCCAGTTTGAACATGTATATTTTGAATATTCATAGGACGTTCAATGTACATATGAAAAATGATATACACTTGTGTAATATACTATGTATATTCATGCAGGAATATACATATGTGAATATACATAAGATGTTCGTCTATGTATCATATATACACCTAATAGTTTACGCCTGCGCGAAGGACAGCTAGTGCCGCCTTTGCTGATTCATAGCCAATCGTCGTAGTTAGCATGTGTGTGCTGGTGCTGGTTGTGCCTGATTACCTAATCGAGTGAAATATTATGCAATGTTACTTATCTTCTGGCTACTGATAACACTCGCATCCAGCGTTTGACGGTAAGTCGTAAGCGGAACAGACCACCTAATCAAAACTTGATAGCCTTGATTTCTTTGTGATTATAGACATGCCTTTCAACAGGAAAGAGATGACAATCGTGGTAATCGATTTTGCCAGGTATTATTATTGTAACTAGAAATTGAATTAATAACCATACATAATGAAACTATAAAGTTTGTTTATCTTTCTGCCTCTACATTGAACTTTTATACACTATGCATCTGCATTAAAAGTACATGAATGTACATTTAATTAATATACCTTGGATGTATAAATTGACGACAAGCGGCCATGAAATGTAAATTTGTTTATGTCTATTTTACATCCATTAGACGTTCATGCTCCATTTATGGATATACATATTCAAAGTATGTACGTTGTATATACTTCGGTATGTAAGCATATACATGGGATATATTATGAATATACATGTTCATACCTTATGTTACATATACTATCCATGTACATTAGACGTACATATGTATGTACATTTTATGGATATGCCATGGATGTGAAAGTTCGCGACAAACGTACATGAAATGTATATTCTTTTGATGTCTATTTGACATCCATTGGACATTCTTGCTCCATTTGTGGATATACATATCCATTGATTCGATATGCAATGAATGTACATTGTATACAGGGTGGGCCAGTAGTGCGTGGACGGAGGATTGTGGGCTTACTAAAAATTATTTCAAAAATCTGTCACTTGATCGTGGTAGGGACCCTTAAGGGCTATAACGTAAAAATGTTTTCACTTAAACCTTGACGTTTATACAGGGTGATTCATATCAAACTTACATTTTTTTAAAAGGAACCCCCTATATATTATTGCATATTTCGATTCCTTGGTCAATTCTAGTGTGACTTTATGTATCACACATGGACCTTTAAACGAACCGTTTAGACACAAATCACCATTTTTGGTATAAGTAGGTATCAGAAAAAAATTGAATATCGCAGGGATTATAAAACTCAGAAGGCCGTGACTTTGCGGTATGACTAAGCATAAAATGCGTCACCTTAGGTAAGACGGTTAAATTTGAATTCTTTTTGTACTTGGAGAAATCAGTAGATTAATTAAGGAAATTTCAATCACAGATAACTTGATTTTTTCAAATGGGAATGCCTATTTTGGTTTAAAGAATCAAATGTAAAATTTGATTACCTTTCTAACGATATAGCGTTCTCGATATCAATCTTTTTTGGTTTTCATTTTGTTTCAAATTTTCAGCCAAATCGGTGTTTTTCAATTTTTCTGCATGCAAGCAACCTAGCAGGCCATGAAAAATAAACAAAAGCTCGTTAATATGGAGGAAACCAACTAACTTAGTAGAAAGATGCAAACTAACTAGAGCAACAAGGCAAGATTATGAAAATTCCTTACAACACACTAGCTCTAATCAGAGACAATAGCGGTGACAAGAACGCTCATTTTTCACAGCCTACCAGCTATTAGCCAACTTCCAAAGTTAGTAAAAAAATATTTAATCAAAGGAAAACTACTAGTGATTGTTGCTGGCAGTAGAATATCTGTCTTCTGAATAAATGTTCACATTTAATGCTATAAAAAAGTAGCCATTTCCGTAAGTCGAAAGTAATGACACCTCTGACTGGAACCCTTCAAATTCTTCAGTAGGTACTTCTACTTATTAGCAAAATCGCGGAAAATGAAACTTGAATTGCAGTTTGTTTCAATTGTAAAACATGATTTAGTTTGCAGAAAACTACATGAAATAAACACAATTACAATGTAGCGTAATTAAAAAATTCTAGCAATTATTTCAATAGATGTTCAGAATGCTCCAGTTGGAGATATCTAAATGGAAATGACTAATTTTTTATTCCATTAAATGTGAAAATTCATTCTAAACATGTTAGACTGGAGCAAAAGTCGCTGGTAGTTTTTATTTTGTTTCAAAATTTTTAATCATTTTGGAAAGTTGTCAAGCTCTAGTAGACCTCAATAGCTAGTAGGCTGTGAAAAACAAACTCTTCTGTCATACCCCAGCTACTCATTGACATTGGATATCTTGCCGCTGTTGTATCCGGTTAGAGCTAATATGTTGTAAGAAATTTTCATAATCTTACCTCTTTGCTCTGATTAGTTTGCATATGTATACTAAGTTAGTTGGTTTCTTCAATATTGACGAGCTTTTGTTTATTTTTCATAGCTTGCCGGGTTGCTTGCACGCAGGATAATTGAAAACACCGATTTGACCGAAAATTTGAAATAAAATGAAAGCCAAAAAAGACTGATATCGAGGATGCTATATCGTTAGAAAGGTAATGAAATTTTACATTTGATTCTTTAAACCAAAATAGGCATTCCCATTTGAAAAAATCAAGTTATCTGTGATTGAAGTTTCCTTAATTAATCTACTGATTCCTCCAAGTACAATAATAATTCAAATGTAGCTGTCTGATCTATGGTGACGCATTTCATGCTTAGTCGGACCGCAAAGTCACGGCCTTCTAAGTTTCATAATCGCTGCGATATTCAATTTTTTTCTGATACCTACTTATACCAAAAATGGTGATTTGCGCCTAAACGGTTCGTTTAAAGTTCCATGTGTGATACATCAAGTCATACTAGAATTGATCAGGGAATTCAAATATGCAATAATATATAGGGGGTTCCATTCAAAAAAATGTAAGTTTGATATGAATCACCCTGTATAAACGTCAAAATTTAGGTGAAAATATTTTTACGTTATAGCCCTCAAGGGTCCCTACCATGATCAAGTCACAGATTTTTGAAATATTTTTTAGTAAGCCCACAATCCTCCGTCCACGCACTATTGGCCCACCCTGTATACTTTTGTTGTGTGGGTTGTTGACCTGGCCGATTTTTCATATTTTTCACCTTTAAAATGCCACTCACAAGAAGGAGAGGAAGCGAATCGAACTTGTATGTGTTTGCATATACATAATAGTATTTCTGTGAAGCATCACTAACAAGCCTTTAAATAGGAAGGCCTAGCCTACTAACGTAAGCTACGTACACCTAAGATATGAGCGCTTCCTTTCTTTATTTTTGTCACATTTGCAGTCTCTACCTCTGTAACGCTTACGAAGGTGTAACTCTACTACGCCACTGATTTGTGTGAGTTTCAAACACTTCTGATGGCAGTCTTGGGGATGCCATGTTCTCGCATACTGCTACGTGCCTATGTAAACTCTCGTAATGTGAGCCTGTAATGTGTAAGAGGCCACTTTCCAGTGAAACGGAATATATTCTGTTTTTCTAGACAGGGATTCCATTCATAACCAGACTTGCGCTTTGACTTCAAACAAAACTGGATTGCTTCTAGTTCTTTTGTATTTGGACATAAAACAAAGAAGCTATCTCACAGTTTCCTTGGTGATTCCGTTTTGGATGCAGTGTAATATCAGGCGAACGCCCTTTTGATGACTCATCCAGTGAACAATAGTATATTACGACCGAAAGAATACACTAACAGTACAGGAAACTTATTATATCTGGAGGCCAAGATGCGTTGATATATGGAAGCCTAAAGATTATAAGCAACGTAGTTTTTCTCTGGTTAATTGCTTTTGGAGACACAAGAATTTAGGGGACACAAGATGTTTTATCGCAGCACCCGAGTCATTTCAACAGGCCAAATCACCTCACCTCATTGAATATCAGGCGAACGTCCTTTTGATGATTCATCCAGTGAACAGTAGTATATTACGACCGAAAGAATACACTAACAGTACAGGAAACTTATTATATCTGTGGGCCAAGATGCGTTGATATATGGAAGCCTAAAGATTATAAGCAACGTAGTTTTTCTCTGGTTAATTGCTTTTGGAGACACAAGAATTTAGGGGACACAAGAGGTTTTATCGCAGCACCCGAGTCATTTCAACAGGCCACCTCACCTCACCTCATTGAATATCAGGCGAACGTCCTTTTGATGACTCATCCAGTGAACAATAGTATATTTTACGACCGAAAGAATACACTAACAGTACAGGAAACTTATTATATCTGGAGGCCAGGATGTGTTGATATATGGAAGCCTAAAGATTATAACCCACGTAGTTTTCCTCTGGTTAATTGCTTTTGGAGACACGAGAATTTAGAAGACACGAGATTCACCGCAGCACTCGAGTCATTTCAACAGGCCACCTCACCTCACCTCATTGACTATAAATATGTACGAAAATTCGACAACTCACCGCATCTGGGTAGTGGGGTGGCGAAGTTTTGACGCTGTTTTTCATTCGGCAATAGCAAGTTGTATGAAGTAGTATGCTATAACTGCCAAATTGGTTATTGTAGCGGTTTCTGGATGCTCGCATTAGCAATTGTGTACCACAGGGAAATACGGAAGTCGCCTTTTTTTATATTAGCGGTTACTATGAGCAGGTTTCTGGATCGTATGCATCCTAATTACCCAAGGTTTGAAGAATGGGTCAAAACTGTTGTGGGCCAAGATAATGAAAGCATGGCATTTACT
The DNA here is from genome assembly GCA_951848785.1 of Callosobruchus maculatus. Classification (NCBI taxonomy): domain Eukaryota; kingdom Metazoa; phylum Arthropoda; class Insecta; order Coleoptera; family Chrysomelidae; genus Callosobruchus; species Callosobruchus maculatus. Next base: position 4,878,977 of record CATOUR010000042.1, on the reverse strand, counting down.
GAAAAAGTGGTGATGAGTTGGTAGATTTACGTATAGTAGGCCATACATCAAGAAGGCTCAGACGCAGGCTATAATCGAGACAAAGATAAAGAGGAACATCTACAGGGCGAGACAGCAAATTAGACAGAATATTGACCCCTCAAAAAAGACAAATTTTTAATCGGAAAATATAAGTTTGGTATGGAAGTTCAAGGATTATAGTTACTACACGATCTGTGTATGAAATATTGGAGAGTGAGTTTTATCGCAGGTTATTTTTGCAGACGTAAGGGCCAGCCCTCAGTAAAAATATTAGAACTAGAAAGCTCACCATTTTAGTCACTTTAGCTGGGCAAAGGTCTGATTAGAATATGTGTTGATAGTTCATTGATTTCTTCGTGCACTTAGAACCTTCTCTGATTTGTGGTCAAGTTTGATGTAAAATTCTGTAGTGCCAACCATAATGATCTACATATTGCATAACTATCTCTGTATATTTTTAAACATTTTCTAATTCAAGTTCTCAATCAAATCAAGAGTTTCACTGTCAAGACCACAAAAAATTACAAATCGCCAAACCATGCTACAGCAACAGAGTTGGCAGCACTTCATACTGTCTTTGTCACAAAATGCAAGGTTTTGTTCACTTGATGCAAAGAAAACCACAATCATAAACCTCAAAACAATTATCGAGTGAGGATTCGTAAAGTACAGTTCAGGTACAGAAAACTCAGGCAGCAGCACTTACAAAGGAGTCTCACGTTGGCCTACCAACTGTGGAAATGGAGGGCCAATCAGTAGTAGTAAAACGGCATCCCCCAAGATTGAAGTTTTGTTCCGCTGTAGGAAGCTGTATACACCAGAGCAACTACTGCTGCTCTACAAGGCACAGATACGACCATCGCTGGAGTATTGTTCTCATGTGTTCTCAGCGATTTTACAGCCCCATAGGCTTTCACCCATTGCGAGAGGGTGACCATAAAAAAGACAATCATTTTGATCATAAAGAAGACCATGGATTAACGCATGATTAGATCCGCTAAGAAGTCGACGATATAAAACTGATATAATAGTGTGTAAACGATTGTTACAACAGATAGTTGAGGACAAGCACTTTGAATCCGGATATAGGAAGAAATTTGACATGTGGTGGAATACAATTTATAGATGTTGAATTGAAATTCTCTTCCAAAAAGCTTTGTTTTGTGACATGGAGCAGCCATTGAATTCTTCTTCCGCTTATCCATTGTATATTATATTAAATTATGGAATAAACATAATGCATGCATAACCGACTATTCATGCGGATCTGCTTTAAATCTGTAAGTTTACGTTTTGCGTATGCCATCCTCATCCAAATACGGAGCAGATAAAAAAGAGTAAACAATATCAGTGAATCACATAGCATCTTTTTGATAGGTATCAACAGATAGGTATGTTCCATGTAGACAAATCAACCGGAGCATAGGTACCTAGATTTTTAGCTTGTTCAACAACTGTATAGACAAAAAGTTGTATTGACAATGGAAAGCCGACGTAGATGCTATCCACTCATAATCGCTGTATCCATTCAACACGTTTCACGTGTACTGTTTGCACTATTACATATTAGCTAGACTCATGTTACACCCAAACTGCTTCAAGCCACAATCACATTTTTATGACGTTCTCAAGTTCTGCGTCGTAGGTAGCTTAACATTTTCTTATGAAGATCAGGGCTTGATTTTGATAGACTAACGGCATTCATGTTTTACTTCTATCACAATTATGCATAATGTACTCTGACAAAAAGTCTGCTCAAATCAGGTACGTATTAATAATAAGTCAAAATAGAGAGCAACATCATCATCATAGTCACAATGTCTTAACAGACATGTTATGAACTCGTAAAATGCATTAAGTCGGAGCTAGAGTATTGTCGACACGAATATTATCAATAGTTTTGAGAACTGCAGCTCGCCATCGTTCACGATTTACTGTCAGTTCAGTGGCGCTCTTGATACTCATATCTAGCAACTGTTTCGTCGTATCCACCCAGCGTGTAGGGAAACGGCCACGGCGCCGCCCTTTCGGGGCGTGACCCTGAACTACAAGTTTCTCCATATTATCTCTTCTGTGAATATGTCCGAAGAATGTAAGCATTCTCTTCGACAGAACGAAGGATAGTCTCTTTGGATTACCGAGCTCATCCAGTATGGAAACATTAGTCCGATGGGCGGGATAAGGAATTCTCAGCATTCTCCTCTACGTCCACATTTCAAAAGCATCTATTCGAGCTCGATCTGCCCTTTTAACAGTCCAAGTTTCCGAGGCATAAAAAATATGAAGAACACAAGAGACTGAACCAGTGACATTTTTGGAGGCTTAGTGATGTCATGGTCACGCCATATTTTAGTAAGCTTTGTCATGGCCACCCGTGCCTGTTGAATGCGCCGTCGAATCTCATTCTCACAGCTACCTGAATCGTCGATCAAAGAACCGAAGCACACAAAACTTTCAACTACCTCACAACGGCCTATTGACTTTATTTCTCGATGATTGTCATGCTTTCTATCTACGATAATAACCTTGGTCTTGTTGTAGTTAATACCAAGACCATATGCTGCACTGTGTTGTTCGAAAACGTTCAAAAGAGCTACTAGTCCTTCCTGAGAAACAGCAATAAGGGTTGTATCGTCAGCAAATCTTAAGTTAGATATTTTGCTTCCCTCCAATAGTTATACCGCCATTCCAGTTGTCCAATACCTCTCTCATCGCAAATTCAGAGTAATTGTTAAATAACATCGGAGATAATACGCATCCCTGACGAACTCCTTTTCTGGTTGCTGTTTGACCAGACAGGTTACCATGAATTCTTACAGGAGCTGAGCTAGACTCATAGAGTTGCTGTATGAGTAATACTAAGTGGTAAGGGACTCCCATGGAGATCAGGATTTCCCACAGTTTAGGCCACTTTACGTTACCAAACGCCTTAGAATAGTCCACAAAGCAGATAAAAACGGGAAAATAATGCTCTCTGGCTTTTTCAGAGAGCAACATAATTACTGTCTATGTCATACTAGATACCACACCAAGTCGTTAGCTTACATGCGTTCTCCAAGAAGAGGTAGAAGCAACCGACCTGGTAAAGCATAGAAACCTTTTCTGTATTTAGAGTCTATCCTACCCTACGGCGCCGACTCTATTGACGAGTTGGTTTCACCCTTTCATTCGCTCCAGCAGAAGTTTGTAGAGGCAGAATACACTCGCAAAAGCAAACGCACAAAAACTGTTTGTCGCTATGGCGTTTGCTGGAATCCGCCTCCACAACCTTCTGCAGCGGTTAAACAAAAATATCACGTTCTCCGAAATGAAATGGCAAGGGTGAAGGCAGGGCTGTATTTAGACTAATTAGGAGTTAGTTTGCTAGATTTTATTTGCCAAATGAAACTGGAGTCTCATGTCGAGATTCTATAATTCTACAATAACGGATAGGTCTCAATAGTCATAAGGATATACAGGGTCTTCCACGATGACTAAGACAAGCAATATATCGGAACTGGGCAGCAGTAGCGAATCATGATTTTTGAGGTGTAAATCAGAGCAAATACAGTATCTGTTCCTATTATTTTGTCACCCAATAAGGTATTTGTTTTTGATCACGTGACGTTCGATAAAACAATTCCAATAAACTAGCACACTTGGGGTCTAAAGTGATTGTTTAAGAGCTATAGGTACTTAAAGCATGGTACCACTACCATTGATTATAACATGTACCCCTGCAGTAGAATAATTTTGGTAGTGTTTCATAATGGTAGTGGTACAGCTTTTAAGTACCTGTAGCTCTTGAATTCATTACTTTAGACATCAAGTGTGCTAGTTTGTTGGAATTGTCTCATCGGGAGGAACACAAAAAGTCACAAATATACAGGGCGTCCCATTAAAAATTTTGAATCGAACGTCACGTGATCAAAAACAAATACCTCATTGGATGACACAATAATAAGAAAAGATACTATATTTGCTCTAATTTACACCCCCAAAATTATAATTAGCTGCTACTGCTCAGTTCCGATATATTGGTTGTCTTAGTCGTCGTGGCACCCTGTATATAGCATACAGGGTGAATTTTTAGTACCGGATCGGTCGATAACTCCACTACTGTAGACGATAGCGAACAAAGATGCGTATAAAAGTTGTAGTCAAGTATATGCTCCTTGCTCAGAAAATATTTTGATTTATACAGGGTGATCCATAACTTCGAGGTGATGCAAACAACATTCTTTGAAATGAGACACCCTATATATTATTTTACATTTAGATTCTAATGAAGATTCCCGTTTTTAAAATATAAGGTATTGTATCATGGTACATTTCAAAGGTTGTGGCCAGTTTTGTATTCAAATCGCTGTCAAATGAACGTACTGTATTATTGAAAATTAACGAATCAAAAATTACTTTTTTCACATGGAAAAGAATATCATCTAGCTTTAAGACAGGTTGTAAAAAAAGTCGCTGACACATATTCAGGGTGAGGTAGAATGCAAAACTAGATTTTCTCTTTGTTTTATGTAGTCCCCATACCTTATTATACCAAAAAATGACTTCAACCTTTCATGATTTTGGTTTTACAAGTCTCAAAGAATAAGCTAGTACTCGAGAACAAAAATGAAATGAACAAAACCAGATTATGTACGAATGAATGTATAAATGAACGAATGAAAGAACTTTATTTAACAAAAGCTAATTAACACACAAAACTGTTAGTAACATAATATATACACTAACATATATACAATATCACATATCGAAATACATTATGCTTTCAACCTTTTTCTGAATATATGAGTACACAGCACGTACCTATGTATGTCGTATGACATAATAAAATAAATACATTTATTGACTAAGGGAAACTATTAGTGACTGCATTATGAGAATTGTTAAAACAAAAACAACGATCAGCTATCACCTTTCTGCTTCCGCCGCCTCTGATAGTAAACATGCGCCAATAATAATGTAGTACGTACGTCCATCCAGAATCTCCGAATCCCGTAATCCGGCAGTCCACGTTCGCTATGCTAAAATTTTAATACGAAAGTAATGAAGCACGTACGACGTACACGTTTACCCTCTACAGCCTGCTGTCGTCAATGCTGCCGATATTATGCTTCTCTTGACTTAGGGTCCATACACAGAGGAAGCAGGTATCAACGCTTATTGCTGGCGCCAAATACCGGTGTCGACTTTCTTGTTGATAAGACCATAAAGAACGCTGGTTACTGGTCAGTAGAAAGGCAGATTTTGTAAAGGCATACTTCCTCAGATGAAAAACTTGTGCTAGGGTCTAGGGTATAGCGCGCGAAATTGAGAATTTAAGAAAAGACGTATTCCCGTGTTAGCGAGGAGGCGTGGCTGCCTGTTTCCTTTCTAGTACCAACTATTTATCCTTTTTGATATCGTGTTTGGTTGTTAAATTGAAGGCATTTATAGAATGTATGATTTTGCATTGCGAGTTTTTTTGCACATTGAAAAACCTTTTTGAGAAAATCGAAAATAGTTGTCATTCCTTAAGGTCTTAACTATCGCCTTCTGAAATATTATATATGTAGTTTGAAAATAGAGTGATGCGAGAAATTGTGAGTCCGTGTTTTACATGGCAAATACGTATGTATAAATTTGTGTATCCAGACCTCTTAAGGGGCTTCTTAAGGGGCCTGGATACATGCCAATTTTTTTTTATTTCACTTATATGTGTGGTTATATATGAAAACAGATTATGCCAAATATCAGCCCTTAAATCGCAATACTTATTTCACAATAAATAATTAGAGTTGGAATCGCCGTCGGGCATATTCAAACACGGCAGAATGCGCGCCAGCCTGTGTGACGTCACACCGCAGCAAAGTAGAGCGGCACACTCATGTTTCGTGGAACGGCCGAACGACACACGGCACGTTACGAGTATTTACAGTCAGTTCGAGCAGCTTTCATTGATTTCTTACGGAAACAGCGTCGTTAGCCTCGGTTTATCATTGTTTAATGTTCAATTTTTGTATCTATTATGGAAAATACCCGGTATAAATACTGTATAGTTCCTTTGTGTACGAGTTCAACTGTGAAAAATCCAGATAAAATTTTCATTCGCGTACCTGAAGATAAAAAGCGACGAATAAAATGGCTGAAAGCATGCAGAAGGTGTGTAGGGAATTATTCTACAAAGAGTATATACCTAATACCTAAATATAAATAATAAGGGTAGGTAGATAGGTAACTTGATTCTTTACCAGTAAAGCCTACAATATATCTTTTATCACCTACATATTGAAATTGAAAATATCTAGATACTAATTTTATTTAGACATGGGTAGCTACCTACCTAGTAAAAATATAACTTTGGTACCCATAATTCTTTACTTAATAAATATTTGATTATGCATGGTATTTTTTGGGTTCAGATTGCGGAAGATATGGATAATTATGTAAAGTAAAATTAAGCATAGCTTTTTCCAAAATTCCGAGAACAACTACACATCCGAGTGCTACCGGCATCGGCATCGGCATGGCAGTTCTACGCTTTCGCGCCTTCGGTTCTCGATGTGATCGAAACACGACGGTCCTACGTCACAACCAATGGCGGCGCGTTTTAAGACCGGGTAAAATTATTCAAACTTTAAACCTTTATATCTCAGGTAATTTAATTGTTATTGAAATTTTTCTTTTTGCAGGAGCTTCCTTATGATAATATCTTACGATTGTAATTGTTTTTAAATGATTCTATTTTTTGGGGAAGTTCCCTATTGGCATTCTAATATACAGTGCTCAGCAGTACCAATCTCTCCACATCTTCAGTGCGGGTCATCGTCTATACCTATACTAGTTTTGTGTAGAGAGCTTAGGCAATGACCACACCTCATTGTAACGTCTAATGGAGGATAAATAAAAAAATCGCGTATGCAGATATTTGAATGCCTTGAATACACTTTGGGCTTCATTCTGCAGATAGCAGGCATCGAACAATACGTCTGCTACATTATTACAATGTTGACGACTGTTCTTCTTGGGCTGCAACATTGAGTTAGTAGTCATCATCATAGTCACAATGTCTTAACAGACATGTTGTGAACTCGTAAAATGCATTAAATCGGAGCTAGAGTATTGCCGACACGAATATTATCAATAGTTTTGAGAACTGCAGTTCGCCATCGTCCGCGATTTACTATCAGTTCAGTGGCGCTCTTGATACCCATATCTAGCAACTGTTTCGTCGTATCCACCTAGCGTGTAGGAGAACGGCCACGGCGCCGTCCACTCGGGCATGACCCTGAACTACAAGTTTCTCCATATTATCGCTTCTGTGAATATGTCCGAAGAATGTAAGCATTTCCATCGACACAATGGAGGATAGTCTCTTCGGATTACCGAGCTCATCCAGTATGGAAACATTAGTTCGATGGGCGGTATAAGGAATTCTCAGCATTCTCCTCCACGTCCACATTTCAAAAGCATCTATGCGAGCTCGATCTGCCTTTCTAACAGTCCAAGTTTCCGAGGCATACAAAAATATGGAAAACGCATGAGACTGAACCAGTGACATTTTGGTAGCTTTAGTGATGTTATGGTCACGCCATATTTTAGTAAGCTTTGTCATAGCCACCCGTGCTCTCACAGCTACCTGAATTGTCGATCAAAGAACCGAAGTACACAAAACTTTGAACTACTTCGCAACGGCCAATTGACTTTATTTCTCGATAATTGTCATGCTCTCTATCTATGATAATAACCTTGGTCTTGTTGTAGCTAATACCAAGACCATATGCTGCACTGTGTTGTCCTAAAACATTCAATAGAGCTACTAGTTCTTCCTGAGAAGCAGCAACAAGGGTTGTATCGTCAGCAGATCTTAAGTTAGATATTTTGCTTCCGCCAATAGTTATACCGCTATTCCAGTTGTCCAATACGAGTAGTAGTAGTAGTTAGCAGTAGCATCGCGCTAATTATGGCATCCAGCGACCCTACGAAAGTTTTAGAATCCGCATCAGCCCTGTCTGCTTTGCATGTCAAATTAATCATCATTTAGGGTCTATTTCACATCTTACACAGACAGCTTAATACTCCGAACCCTCCTTGCAGAGTTAGTTCTGACAAACATTATAATGTAAGGAAATGGTGAGCCGTCCTTCCTGCTGAGATTACCGTAACAATAACGGTATAGCGCCATTGTTGTGACATGGATAGAGCGCGTTAACAAGGCGCATCGCCATGGACAGACATGTTGACTAGCTATGCGTACACGCAGGCATATGCGGTTGATCTATTGTCATTTCCACCGTAACAAGAATAATGGCGTTCGAGTTTCACTGGATCATAAATAAAACCACAGTCTTTGGAATAAAAACTGGCCCGCTGCCTCTGGAACCTCTCTTAAAGTACAGGGTGTCCCATTTTGGGGACTTTTACGGGGTATCTCGGTTATTTTAGAAGATAGAGAGTTGCGGTTTTGGCGACAGTGTGCTACTTTTTTAAGAAACTAAAGATGACGTCAATAAAATTATCATGGCCCTCTTAGGTTTTGAGATACATGGTGAAATCGAAAATTATCGATTTTGGGACCACCCTCGTATCTCGGTTGTGTTTTATTTTATTGAAAAGTTTAAAAAACGGTCTTATAGATTTTTTCTGTAGAATCCAGTGGTGTAGTTTGATTTTTTCTTTCTCTAACCATTTTTCAGTTACAAAGCAAACATATATTTTTTTAAATGGAACACTCTGTATATTATTTTCGAGGTCAATCGGAAATAATTCAAGCTTTTCAAAAATATATATTAGTATTAAGTTATTTTGGGAATTACGCTCAAAATTTGATTTTTTCAATTTTAACTTTAATAGAGCAGTAGGCCATGGTTAATCAACTATAAATAATAAGCATCTAAGCAGAATCAAAATACATTTTTTAAATAATAATGTCTCATTACAATGACGAACACTGTGTTATTATAATATTGAGTAGATAGCGGGCTATGACTCATCTATTAAAAACAAAAAAAAATTAAAAATGAAAATGTGTAAAAAACTTGGGAGTGTAATATCTGAGTATGAGTGTAATTAGTCGATGAAGTTAAGATATGTAATGTAATTGATTATTACTGCATCCTATATTGTTTGATATTTTGATATTTGTCAGATCATGAGTGACTTTTCATGCAGTAAATAGTTCCGTATTAATTTTCAATCTGTGATTCAACTATTGTTCTGTAATACTTCCTTCCTTTCCTTTCATTCTGTAACAGCTCCGTGTTCACAGCACAAGGTACTGTTTTGTGATGCTTTTGGGTTTTGACTTTAATAAAGTAGTGGGTTGTGGTAATGGTTGCCGTAGTTTTGTGGATAGTTTGTTTATTATTTACGAGCGGGGGATGGTTTTTGAAAAATGTAACAAGCTGAAGACCAAAATTTCAACAAAAGGGTTTTTGAGTCTTTTTCACGAATATCTGCAGGTATGTTGTCTTTTGAGTTTGTATTATTAACTAATGTGGTCTGGCTACGATATTTTTAAAGTGTTTCACAATGTATATTATATATCCGAGCTTTCAAGACGACTCTATATGGTGTTGGGTCTCTGATTTACGTCTACTCTAGGTATTGCGGGCTAATGGTGAACAGAGATAACTCTGTCTTATTTATCTGTATCTATTTCAACCTTTACTAATTCTGTTTATGTAAATACGATATTTACTTTTTGGTTGTGGAAACCACGGTGACTGTCCCCGAACTGGCTACCTAATCACTTACCCAGAGTGGAAGTGGGAATGATAAATACAGAACAAATTTTAAGCAACAAATAATAAAAAAACCATATCATTTCTGTGTTTTGACTTCATTCTCTCTGAGTTGGTACACTTGCATGCTAAAAGAATCTGGTTACGATGGGCACACATACAACATTGGGTTTTAAATTCCACCACTAGACGTCCTGATCACTTTAGCTATTTCTAAATTTGGTATCGGTTTTGACAGTGACCAGTTGCTCACTACACATGCTCCTATCTCAATGTTCACAAAAATGTGAGGTCTATCACCTGTCAAGCGTTGTCGGCCGAATATCAAATACATATAAAGAGAGTCCTTATACCTTTAGTGTTGTTTGCTGTTTACTACTACTGTACATATTTTATCAATCATAATACCACATCTCAAGTAATTTTTAGTATATTACGTTTTCTAGATCCCAATCGGTTTATTTTCTCGCCATAATGCCAATTTTAATACTGCATCCGTTTGAATTCTACTACGCATCTGTACTATTCCACAAAATACCCGTCCTACCTATTCCCGAGCACATACGGCATCAAATATCAATGCACACGCAGTTTGTATCATCAAGCAGCCTCTAGGATGATTTAGTATTCTTTTGAAGCTTCGTTCTCAAAGGACTTACCTGTACACCACTATGCGTATGCAGTAAAGGTATCAGTAGCTCGCGCTGAAGCGGAGCGCTTGGAACCTTTTCTAGTAGATGAAGTGTTAAATAGGTGCTTCCGTACTACAGGAATGCTAATGCATCCCTGCATAATCCTGTGTAACAGTGCAACAATGGAACAGGATTGCAGGATTGGAAGCTCAGTGATGGGGATAGCATACTCACTCAGATTTAAATACAATCGATATGGTAATGTCTGCCATAACGATGGAGAAATGAACGTTTCGCTCAGAAAGCATGATAGCTTTGAGGGTTTTGCATGAATTTGTTTAATATCCAGCAGACATGTTGAGCTTCCATAACCCTTTGTGAGTAAGGATTATCAGACATGTCCGACAGTGGGTTGACAGACAGCATGGGGAGGTCGACTTTACCCTTACCCAGATCCTATCTGGACATGGCTGCTTCAACTTCTATCTGCATAAGTACCACATTACAGACAATCCCAACTGTGAAGTGTGCAACACAGTAAATGGCGCGTGCCACACTTTCTTTACATGCACACGATGGGCTACGCACAGACAAAAGTGCAATACCACGGTAAGGCCTGATTGTTACACCAGCGAACCTAATCAACATCATGCTAACATCTCAAGACAACTGGTTGGCGATTCAGGATATGGCAAAGAGCGTCATGTTGACTAAACGGAATAGTATGCAGGACAGGCTAGAGTGAGCAACACGACCGCAGAGAAGAAGACTAAGACTGCTTATTGACCAGACACCCGCAGCAATGAAGTAATGCTCACGTAGTTCCGTTGCTGTGTGGAGAAGAGGCAGCATGCAGAGGTTTTTTACTGGGTAGGACCCCCAGTCGCCGCAAAGAGTGGTGCGTACAACTCTAATATCTTGCAAACATTAAGAAGACCATCAAGTTTTTCCTCTGGTGATAAAAAAAGAGTAAGGATTGTTCCCCTAGGGGTAGAATATGTATTCTAAACAACTTGCTTCCTAACAGTTTTACATGTACCTATACCCTGTTACCCGATACTTTAAACTGTCAGCCGTGTCAACAGCGAACAGCTGTTCGGCTAGTAATAACTAAAAATACCCCAGATTGAGTCATGACGTATCAATCTTGAGCTTTGTAGGAATGCAGGCCTGTATTGAGTGGAAGCATTACTAATGACAAGTAATTGACACTTGGTGACGTTTTCATCTATGCTCTGAGGTCTATGATTATTTTACATTTTCTCGGAAAATTCGGCGTGTCTTTCAGTATATCAGTATGGCTGGTCTGAATGATGATGATTAGGTACACTTTAAATGAGGTAAGAATGAAGATAAAAGCATTTTTAGATTAAGGTTCAGTTAAACTACCTTATTATATTAATCTTACTCCATGTACTTACTTTATACTTTTCTCCAATTGTACCTTGTGATTTCAACCAATAAATATCCCACTAGTGATTCAAGATATCCATTGAATCGTCCTTATTGCTAAATATAGGAGTATTGTGATAGTCTCTAACAATATACAAATCAATAAAATAATCTACTTCTTTTAACTAACCATTTTTGCTGCGAATTTCTGGATATTGAAGCAATTTCTTGTTTACAATAGTCATTACTTTTTGGCAAATATTCAATAAGAATATTACTAATACAGACCTGATCGCAAGATTGCCAATCAACAACACTAGTAAAAAATTAAATTTGAGATAGACTTCTTCGTCAGCTGATACCTATCAAATTGACGTCAAGCCAGTTTAAAGTATCAGGTAACAGAGTATACGTGTGAGTCGCAATTTATATACCACTTGCAAGTAAAATCCGAAAACCTAGAAAAAAGGGATATTTGCATTGAAAGTTTGTATGTAGCTTGGCAGTACTATCTCTTGGACACGTGTAACACTTTTTGTTCATTCAGATGCTATTTACCTACATGGCATCTCTAAAAAGCTCTAAACATGTAAAAACAATGCATGGCTTTCTGCTGATCCAAAAACGATGATATCTGTTGCAAATCTGGCGAGAGACCAGTTGGTTGTGTGAATGAGATGAATTGGTTGTGTAAAGATGCCCTTTAGAAGACGACAGCTCCAGTTTACGCAGTTAAGACCCTTTGAACGGGGTCGGATTGTAGGCCAACGAGAACGTGGGGCTTCTTTCAGAGCATTTGCTGCAGCCATGCGGCGTAGCGTGGCTACAGTTGTAGCAGCTTGGCACCCATAGATCGCAGAAGGGCGAATGCAGCGAGTTAGAGGTTCTGGAGCACGTAGAAGAACTACAGACCGGCGAGTTTGTCATCTATGACTACTGACCCTTCGAGACAGAATGCGATCCACTCGAGCTGATGCTGACGTTTGGTATGCAGCTATAGGGAGTCCCACTCGAATCCGCGTGGTGTACCACAGATTGAGTGAAGTGGGCTTAGGATCATACCGTCCGTGTTTCCACTCACTGCAAATCATCGCCGCCAACGGCTAGACTGGTGCCAAGAACGCCGACAATGGCATGCTGAGTGGCACCAGATGACCTTCTCCGAGGAGCCCAGGTTTTTTCTGGGGGCACATGACGGACGCCAACGCGTAAGACGACGACGGGGTGAACGACGTGATCTCCAGTTTGCTGTTGAGAGCCATGTACATTGTCCTATTAGTTTGATGGTTTGGGGTGCATTCAACCGTAAGTCACCTTTACTCTTGATTTGTGGCACAATGGCTACGCAGTGTTATGTGAATGAGGTGTTAGAACCAATTGCCGCTCCATTATGTCTGAAGCCTCGAAGAGTGTTTCTTTCAGCAAGATAATGCACGTCCTCATATTGCAAGGGTATTAATCAGGTTTCCGCAGGAAGCTGAGGTCAGGATATTCCCCTGCCCTCCACGATCACCCGATTTATCGCCAATTGAAAAAGTATGGGATTGGATGGGTCGATACATAGGCGATTTACCCAATTCTCAGACCACGCTGGACGAACCGGTACATGCTGTGAAGGCAGCTTGGGAGGCTGTACCTCTAGAGGTTATCAGCAACCAGATTACTAGCATGCCGCGTGATCTAGAGGAGTGCATTTGGCAACATAGAGGAGCCACCCATTATTGATCTGTTGTATTTTTTTATAAACTAATTATTGTGGCATATGAGTTCGTTTATTATTGTATTTGGTCCTACCGCATTTCATCAACCGCAAAATCAATAGGGTGAATCAGAATACTGAAACCTCATATAAAAATTTACATATACACATACTAAAATAATATTTAAGAATGCATTAACAGAGTAGAATATATGTTTTTGATGTAGAATGCAAAATCTAGTTTTTTTACCAGGTAATTATATACAGTATATTTAAAGGTACTACTGTCGGATGAATCGACAAAATAACTATGCTAGAAAGTGGAAATCAGTATTAGTACCTTCCGAAATTGGTAGCAGAACCAATACCGTCCCAAAACAGAGAACACTATTTTTTTCAAATATCACTAGAATGATACAAGACAACCCTAAATAGCAGTTCTGGAAATCTAAAAATGACTTTCCTACTATCTATTTAACACGTATATCAGGTCTTCTGTGACCCCCTGGTTCAGCCTTCCTATTCATTCCAGAAGATCATTTGATGTCGTATATTATGCAAAATTCTGGCATTATACTGAGTTATCGACTACCTACGGATGCTTGATCGGTTGAACTTATCGCCTTCTCTGTGTCATGTCCTCTACTCCTCTCCAATCCTCGACCCTTTTGACCCTTTATACGACTTCGCATGTAAAAGGGCATAATGGAAGTACATAGGCGCAACTTTCAACATAACGGCACCCTCTTGAAGATAATGATAATCTTTGAAGTGATTTTTTGGGTTATATTAATCTTTATGGATAAAATACGAAAAATCAGACTTATTGGAGGCATACGTCATAGGTCGATTGACGGAAATAGAGAGCATCAGGTCTTTCATGTTTACCAAACATGTGAAACATGTATGAGCAGACGACAGAAAGGTTCTGCCGGTGCGCCATCTGGTACCCGAAGGTAACGGCAACCAAAGAAAATTGCTGCTAACAGCAGCAGACTTTTTGGTGGAACGACACGGCTCGTCCGCTTTAGCCACCAGATAGCGCGGGTTCTATACGTTATGCATATTAAAGTCGATATAGAGGGTTGCTCTATATCTCCGTCAATCCACCAGTACGCAGACAGCTGTTTCATGCTTATTAGTGATCATCAGTGCGCCATAGATCGATCTCTGGAGGCTAAAGCGGATGAGCCGTGTCGTTCCACCAAAAAGTCTGCTGCTGTTAGCAGCGATTTTCTTTGGTTGCCGTTACCTTCGGGTACTGGATGGCGCACCGGCAGAACCTTTCTGTCGTCGGCTCATTGGAGGCAATTTGTTTTTTAAAGCTGCTATACGTCTGTAATTTTTTTAACGAGAAAGCTTGCGCATTAAATCAAACATAATGGTTGCTGTATCATTAACTGTCGCAGAATGGTATCTGTTTTTAGAAACGTCCTTCACCTTGTGGTTGCGCTGCAAGTTCAACTCCAAAGAAACCACTAGGGTGGCAGTGAGTGTTTGTGTCATCACATAGCCATCACACTTGGGCTTCTCGATCCAGTCGATATTTTTCATGAAACATACTTCGTCCACTTTATCCGAGTACGCTAAAGAACTTACCAACGGACACATTGCTGTGTTGGACTCACTTTCGATGGACAAGAATTTCTAATTTAGTTAAATGCATTAATCGTGTCTACCCAAGTTTTTCCAGGAAACTCTGAGTACGCTCATGAAGTAACGACAGTTCCCTCGAACGTGTAAAAAATTATTTGCATTTGGGACGGAGCGATCTCCTTTTAACTTGGAAATGTACTTACTCCCCGACGATTCGACCTTTCTTTGTAAGAGGATTAAGGAAAAAAGGGTTTCATCATAATCGCTAAAATGCGAGGTTCAAGAAATTGGTGAAATGTTGAGAAAGTTACAATGATGGAATGTTCCTTTCTCCTACCTGTTAGAAATTTGGAGTTGCCTTTAAGTGCAACGTAATCAAGGAATGAGGTATCAGAGGCTTAACAATTATGTGTTTCGCTGTTCAGCAGCGATTTTCTTTGGTTTGCCGTTACCTTCGGGTACCAGATGGCGCATCGGCAGAGCCTTTCTGTCACCTGCTATCACATGCTTCACATGTCTGGTAGACATGAAAGAACTGATGCTCTCTATTTCCGTCAAACGACCTATGGCGCACTGATGATCACTGAATAAACGTTAAACAGCTGTCTGCGTACTGGTGGATTGACGGAGATATAAGAGCAACCCTCGTATCTTGTGTTTGTGTTATTTGGTATAATTTACTCCATTGCGGTAAACAACCTTTCACGAGCTTGTAATAACTGGGATTTTTTTTACTTTAGACTCTCAATCTAGTTAGAACACATATATGGCAATACTATAAAGTTTGATGCATATATTTTTACAAATTTATCTGAATATCGAGCTCGATCTCCAGTGAGGATGCATAAAAACTACCGCATTTGTTACGATAGAATTGAAGCAATTTCGTTTTATAGTTAGGTCAATCACTTTGAATTCAACATCTACGTCAGTGCCTCTGCTCCCATATCCATAACAGTACAATAAAATGGAAAAGTCGCAGCTGGTACAACGGATCCGCCGTAACGGAGGAGTTCCCCGTAACCCTTACAGGTGTCGTAGAATTTAATTAGCACTCTCTGCTCGGTCTACAACGATTTTAAGGCTTGAAAGGACTAGTTTACTTTCAAAAATTGTCCTGTAATTTTTTTGAACTATACATAATTATTTGTAATAAGTTTTCTCACAATTGGTATCGCTCAACTGTCAATATAATTAATACTTCATATAGCAGACATTTTCCCTTGCTGCTTCCTGTCTCCACATTTCACAAAGTAATGGCCATTTTATCACCTGTTAGACCAAGAAGGTCTTTATTTAAGAAAATCTAGATCATAAAATTTGTGCTTTCAAACCACGGATTTCATAATACCTTCGGGTTCAAAATTTTAACATGTTAAGGTCGTTTCTGTCTGTTTTTAATTTACAATTATACGTTGTGTGTTTCCTGACCTGTTAGTGGAAGACACCATGATAGCATAGTTTTTAAATTTTTTTTGGAAAAATTGTGCCGATTATTATAGCTGCATTAAGAAGTCGTTTGCACTCAATGCAATTGCTGTTTTTAAATTGGTAAACCTCAACGTTGTGAGTATATCTTTTTTTAAAATTTATTATATATTTTGAAACTAAATTGCTTTTTTTTTTCTTCTAACTATGTAGAAAGCACTGAAGATGGCAATACGTATTGCCGAAAGCTTAGCTGTTAACACCAGAGTCTCCTCTATACTGTGACCCAGTCTCTTTTTTCAAAATTTTGGCCACAACTCCAAGATTTTGTCATCTATATCATAATTATTTGCCTATAATTATTTATAAAGCAATTTCAAAAGCTCTAATATAACGTATTTACTATTCGGCCATTGGATTATGATGATGTGTAGGAATACGACGTTTGGCATAAGCGTATGGTATAAAATATTAATTTTCAGAAAAACAATGAAATCTATTGGTTGGGCAAAAAGAGAGTGATAGCAAAAATGCACAGTTAAACACAGGCGTATACAAGCGGAGGTAGTAGGGGTAATCACCCCTCCCAAGATTTTTGCAAAAAAAGCTCAATTCAACTTTGATTTATTTTATTCGACTTATTTATTTAAGCAATTGTCGCACTTGCATTATTACAGTGATGCATATCTAACATATTCCCATTATTACATTATCAGTTGAATGTCTTATACAACGTGGTAGCTTGTCACAAAAATTTACCTAGCTCACTAATTACCTGTCTTGAAAATTGCACCGATTAGAAAAGTTAAAACACTAATTAAAAAAAATGGAGTACGTGTTGTGGCTGCTAGGGTACCTGACTATTGAGTATTCATGATCGTTTAATTTTGTATGCTGTGCCAATAACATGTTCACGGATGATACGTATTACATATTATTTGAATTTCGTAAAACTAAAATTGATTAATGCATCAATAGATTTTTTATTCCATCTCCCTAAAATACCTGATACTCCACTGTTTCACCTGCTGTTCATCTATTCTTTTTTATTTTAATACTATTGACGTTTTCCTTTTCTCTTGCATCAACGGCCTTCACGAAGGTATTACAAAAAATGGTGAAAGCACACCCAACTTCATGCCTCGCTACGCCCCCAAGACTGAATACGCCCTGCTGTTAAATATTATTAGTTTATGTGACTGGTCTTATTCACTGAGTAGACTTTTATATGGGTAGCAGCCAAAAACAACACATGTAATTTTCAACCCCAAGGTGGTGACTTGCTAAAAAGGAACTGAGGTGAAACACGCACACTTATAAATTAAATTGAATTGATTTATGGGCCACATGCCATTGAGTGAGTATGCATCTAAAAGGGGAAGCAGCCAAAGGTGCTTATCAAAAAAATATTTTGAATTACAAGGAAATGATTCCCTATAAATGAATTGATGCCAATGTACACTTAAATAGGGTTAATTTGTCAGGTCTTTTTAACTAAGTAAGCTTCTGAGGTGGCGCCAGTCAGAAATACGTAGTAGAAACACAGCATAGTAAACAACCAGCACAATAACTCAAGTTGGCGACAATTACACGCGCTTCCCCCCTTTTGGATGATTTTTTGTAGGGATGCTAACGATACTTCGATACTTCTGCACTAATATCGAGTATTTTTGTCATCGATACCTCTTGAGGCATTCCAAGCTGGTATTGATACTTTTGTATCGGTATCGAAAATAATTGTATTATTATTGAGGGGTGTAATCAGTTGCACAACATGCTCTGTACAAACCACACGCGCCTATTTGGCTAAAAAGTATCGAGTTGGTACCGGTATCGATATTTTCATTTTCGCATCTCTACCCAAACTTCACATCCGTAAAATCATCCCAAGGTCAAATTCTGTGGGAACCATTTTTATATGGGAAATCCTCAGAGATATTATGCTGGTTGTTAACTATGCTGTGGTAGCAAGATGATTTTTAACCTCAAGGATACGTTTAATCAAAATCAGATTGATTGCCAAAGGGGTAGCAATAGAAAATAGATATAAAAGAATAATTGATGCCAAAAATTAAGTAGTATCAATTTATTAGCCAGGTCTCGTTCACTTTCTTCTTCTTGTGGCTTCGTCTCCTTTTGAAGGTTGGCGATACAAATAGCAAACGTAATATTAGATACGGCCATGCGGAAGAGCGATAAGCAAACCACTTTCGGATGTCCTCCATCCAAGAACTTTGGCGTTGGCCGACAGACCGTGTACCTTGATCTTTTCCTTCTATAATCAGTTGCAGAAAATCGTATTTTCCTCCTTGTATGATGTTGTGACCTATATAAGTTGTTTTTTGTTCCTTGATGGTCAGCATGAGTTATTTTTGCTTCTTGATACGATCTTCTTCATAGTTCATTATTCTTTGAACCGATGATATTCTGAGTATACGGCGATAAATATATATTTCAAAGGCGTCTGTTTTCTTTCCAGTATAGCATCTAGAGTCCAACTTTCACATCTGTATAGGAGAACTAAGAAAATGTAGCATCTGTCCATGCGTATCCGAAGTTTTAGGCTCAGATCTGACTTTATGAGAAATCTTTTCATACTCATGGATGCCTTTCTGGACTGCTCAGTTCGGCATCTGACTTCTTTCTTTAACGTTACCCGTTCACCGAGTAAAAGCTAGCAGCAAAAAATATGTATCATATGATCAAAAGTATCATTTTCAAAACCGAAGCATCAAACTCCCCAAAAAGAAATGTATGCCAAAAATATAGGCCAGATCTTATTTTAGATATAGATATAAATTAAGACTTAATTCTGGCATTTCTTCAACATCTCGTAAAGGTGGGTACAAGCCAGCACGCCGCGCGTTCGTTGCGCGCTAGGTGTTCGTTGAAATTTTCCATTTTGAAGAACCTTACACGATCCGTTGAAAACCCGCAAATATCAGATAGATTGCCAAATTGTCTCCTATGTACAGACAGATAATCTGCAGACGTATGTCGCTGTCGTGCGATGAATATGCCGTTTTGATGATGAGTGGAGCTTTCTTGTCAATGGCAAGTGTGCGCAAAAAGGAAAAAGAACAAAGCGGCAGACTAACCTATTTAAAAATGGTACCGATATTACGCAAGACTTGGGAGTCGCAAGAAATAAGCTGCCAATATAATTTTACTCGAATGATATCTTCTAAATTTGAGAATCCGCTGCAGCAGACTGGTGCTCGCATTTCCAAAAAAAGATTCCTATTTCCGTTCAAGACAAGCAACTATTCTTTGTATTCATGTTAAATTGCACCTTAAAACTATAGTTTTGGCAAAGTATAACCAGTTAAAACAATAACAGCTATATCCATGTATTGCTTCCCACACCGATAGGTGAGGAAAGTATTGTGGTCGAGAAAATTTTCGATTTTGAGATAACACGCTTTTTGGGCGTCTTATGATGTCTACATAATAAAAATCCACGTCACTCATTTCCGTCGGTCTACCTGTCTGTCTGTCGGTCTGCCTGTCGATCAAGCTTCGTAGTTGCGGTAACCGCTGCATGGATTGCGCTGAAATTTGGGCAGAGATATGCTGTGTGGTCGTAGTAGGTGAGGTTTATACACTTTTGAAAATCGTTGCATGGGCGCGGAGTGATTAGCAAAAAACAAAAAAATTTAAATATTTCTCAAACTTCGTTTTTAGTAGTTTTAGGGGTTTTCTGATTATTTTCTGCTTTTTTTGGAGGAGTCAAGTTGAGGTGGTTGAGGGGTGGGGAGTTGTGGAACTGAAAAGTTGTTATATTTATAAAAGGCTGTCCACTAAACTGTGAAAGAAGGACCTAGCGTCGTGATACACTTTTTTAGGTCCGTCCGAACATTGCCTTGTCTAGTACCGAAACCAAGGGACTTTTCTGAGGTATTCATACTAATACCTAGCGGCATGATACATTTTTTTGGTCAGGCAGGGATGATTTGGTTGCAAGTGCATCTCAGACGATAGCTTCATGCAAAGAGAAAATAATAAACTGATATCACTGTACTGTATGGGAAGTACTGAGTCAATCAGCTTGACTTCATTTTTTTTTGTTTAGGTATCTCTTTAATTACATTTTCTCACAACCAGTCCACACTACCGCTGAATGAACGCGCACAAAAACAACAGACATCTAGCGCCTCCCTTCAAATCTGTACTGATCAAGTTCTATGATCCTAAACGATTCATCGTCTTATCAAACTTCGTTAGTAGAATCTAGGTTTCAGAATAAATGAAATCACAGGTTAGCGCCTTATGGATATCACTCATAATTGTTGTATACGCTACCTATCGTTGTTGAGAAATAATAATAATAATAAACCGTCTTTATTTCTTCAATCTACAATAGGCGAAAATTAGCTAAGCTATTCTTAAACTTAACCTAATGTACACTAAACCGGAATTACAGTACATGTATGGTAATTAGGTATAAAGAACATTTATTTACATTGCAACCAAATGATGTCTTAAATAGTATAACTTAAATAAATAATAGAACTAGCAATAGTTGATTCCGATTAAAAATCTAAAATTTTGGCAATAAATAATTGAAAACGTCTTTCCGAAAACGTCTCGAAGGTAAGTTTTTATAACTATCAGGTAAGGAGTTATAAGTTGTAACAGCGCTATGCGTAAAACTTCGGTTGAATAAAGCAGTCAGATGCAGTGGCATGGTAAGGGTTAGGCTATGTCTGATATCGACATTGTGAATATTGTGTCTAAAAATCAGTTTTCACGAAGATATGACGGTTGTGGTGTGTTGAGTAGCTTTTGAATAAAGATAAGAAGACTCCATTTAAATTTCTGATCCAGTTTTAGCCAATTTAGCTCTTTAATGTTCGCTGAAACATGGTCATATTTCCTCAAATTACAAATGTACCGACAACAAGTACTCTGGATCTTCTGTAACCTATGCGCAGTATTATAATGTAAACATGGAAAATAAACTATGGAACAATACTGGAAAATAGGAAGAACTAGAGTTTCGCAGAGTTTTTTCTTCAATTTTTTGTTCAGAATGTGTTTATTGCTATATAACAGCCTAAGATGTTCTTATGATCGCTAATAAGCGTAAAACAGCTGTCTGCGTATTAGTGGATTGACGGAGATGTAGAGCAACCCTTGTATGATGAGTGATAGTACCTGAATGCACATTTTATGACAATCATTGCGATGACACCAAAACTATACTCCTAGAACCACTAGACACCACAAACCTACATAAGCAAAATAAAGCACAACATTAATAAAAGTATTGTATGCAGTACGTGAGCAGCAAAGTGAAATAACCACATTGCGTGTAAGTAATTCCACTGATTTATACATAACATACATTTTACCTAGCGATAATGTCTTGTAAAGCTTTTTCGCATGCACATGCCTTCGCTTGAAACGTATGATCTGATAAATGGGCTATGAGGTTATGTAACCTAACCTATACCTATATATTATTGAGACGTATGTCACGAATGATATGGATAGACTATACATTTTCGTATTATCAACTTAAATGATTATAATCCAGTACGATGCATGGAGTGACAACTAACAACTATCTGTCAACAGGAATGTTGTGCTGTTTTGTTAAATAGCTGAAGATTTCAATACCTGTTTTATCGATACCTAGTGTATAATTTATTTAGGATACATGCATTGTTATCTTATATTATTTTCGCTTATCTGTTAAACTCAATACAAGCTACATTGTTTATAACTGATGAGTGATAATTATAAATGTAACATATATTTTTGTATAACTGGACTTGAACAAGCCAACACTTGCAAGTAAATGCATCTACTGGCATGACTAATGTCATGAGAAATAATAAATATGCCCTCTTGAAAGTAGTAATAGAAGGTGAAATCGTGGACAAAAGGGGACATAAGCGCAGACAAAACTCATGGTTTAAAGGTTTCAGAGACTGGAAGTGACTGTGTTTTCATACTTTACTCAGAAGAACACAATATAGAGAAGTATTAGCCAAAAGTGTTGCCGATCTTCATTGAATGGAGTTGGTACCTTAAGAAGAAGAAGAAAGAGAAGAATAGGAAGAAGCAGAATAAGAAGAAGAGAGAAAAAGAAAAAGAAGAAGGAGGAGGAGAACAAGAAGAAGAAGAAGAAAGAAGAAGGAGAAGCAGGAGGAGAAGGAGAAGGAGAAGGAGAAGGAGAAGGAGAAGGAGAAGGAGAAGGAGAAGGAGAAGGAGAAGGAGAAGGAGAAGGAGAAGGAGAAGGAGAAGGAGAAGGAGAAGGAGAAAGAGAAGGAGAAGAGGAAGTCTGTGCTAAGCCCTGAGAACAAACTTGCCGTATCGTTCGGTTCTTGATCTATGAAGGAGATAGGTGTTCTTTAGAAACGTCATACAAGATCTGTTCGGGTTTCGACGAAAACCATTTGCAAACTGTCAGAAGCATGCGTCATAGAAATAACTGTGTTCCGGTTTACACAAACTAATTTGAAACCGGTCAGACGGCTGCAGTCGGAGGTTCGGGTTCAATTTGTGGACGGTTTGGAAACGGTCAAACTAGTCAGAGATTATGGACAAGAATCGTTCTACTTGCGCGTGCTCAGTTCACTTTATAAACGCTGTTCGCTGTTGCTTTCTAGCGTGTCGTGACAGCAGATCGGTGGTTTAGTAATTTGTGTTCGGGTTATTTTCAACTCGGATCGGTTTTGAACAGTTCGTAAACAGTATCCAATATACTTTGGTGGCGCACTCTAGTCCATGGACAGTTTCCAAATCGTCAGCAGATTCGAACCCGAATAAAGCTATAATGATGCACGATACAGTTCTATAGAAGGTAGTATACAAGGTCACCACCATTATTATTATGATGTGATTTTACAGTCATTCCATATTATATCTATAGATCTAGTACAGTTGATGAAGCTGCAAGTCATTGATATCTACCTTCCTGCTATGTTTAACATTTTTTATCAATGTTTACACTATTTTATGCCGCCTATCAAAACTACTTCTCTGGTAATGGTAAAAGTACGTGAATTTCCAAATCCATCGGGACGTTTAGATAGTTCTTGATAATTTGGCTTCTAAATGGCTTTAAATACGCCTTTTACTAGGCAGATGAAATTAGATGAAATTTCGTCAAAACAAATGCATCGGTTACTGAGATTACGCACCTATAAAATATCAACAGACAGGCAGACGGAAATGAGTGACACATTTTAGACAGACTTAAACATAGCAGGTTTCGAAAAAGGACGCAGTACGCGTGAACAGATCTTAAACTTAAGACAGATTATTGAAAAATCCAGGGAGTATTATTTTCCCGTGTTTATCTGCTTTGTGGACTATTCTAAGGCATTTGATAACGTAAAGTGGCCTAAGCTGTGGGAAATCCTTATCTCCATGGGAGTCCCTTACCACTTAGTATTTCTCATACAGTAACTCTATGAGTCTAGCCCAGCTCGTGTAAGAATTGATGGTAACCTGTCTGGTCAAACAGCGACCAGAAAAGGAGTTCGTCAGGGATGCGTATTATCTCCGATGTTATTTAACATTTACTCTGAATTCGTGATGAGACAGGTATTGGACAACTGTAATGGCGATATAACTATTGGCGGAAGCAAAATATCTAACTTAAGATTTGCTGACGATACAACTCTTATTGCTACTTCTCAGGAAGGAACGTTTTAGAACAACACAGTGCAGCGTATGGTCTTGGTATTAACTACAATAAGACCAAGTTTGTTATCGTAGATAAAGAGCATGGCAATCATCGAGAAATAAAGTCAATAAGCCGTTGTGAGGTAGTTCAAAGTTTTGTGTACCTCGGTTCTTTGATCGACAATTCAGGTAGCTGTGGGAATGAGATTCGACGGCGAATTCAACAAGCACGGGTGGCCATGACAAAGCTTACTAAAATATGGCGTGACCATAACACCACT
This sequence comes from Callosobruchus maculatus, assembly GCA_951848785.1. NCBI lineage: Eukaryota > Metazoa > Arthropoda > Insecta > Coleoptera > Chrysomelidae > Callosobruchus > Callosobruchus maculatus. The sequence continues at coordinate 4,854,574 of CATOUR010000042.1, read as the reverse complement.
AAAGCTAACAAAATGTCACTGGTTCAGTCTCTTGTGTTCTCCATATTTTTGTATGCCTCGGAAACTTGGACTGTTAAAAAGGCAGATCGAGCTGGCATAGATGCTTTTGAAATGTGGACGTGGAGGAGAATGCTGAGAGTTCCTTATACCACCCATAGAACTAATGTTTCCATATTGGATGAGCTCGGTAATCTAAAGAGACTATCCTCCATTGTGTCGGTGAGAATGCTTACATTCTTCGGACATATTCACAAAAGCGATAATATGGAGAAACTTGTAGTTCAGGGTCACGCCCCGAGTGGGCGGCGCCGTGGCCGCTCCCCTACACGCTGTGTGGATACGACGAAACAGTTGCTAGATATGAGTATCAAGAGCGCCACTGAACTGGCAGTAAATCGCGAACGATGGCGAGCTACAGTTCTCAAAACTATTGATAATATTCGTGTCGGCAATACTCTAGCTCCGACTTAATGCATTTTACGAGTTCACAACCTGTCTGTCAAGACGTTGTGACTATGATGATGATGAAACATCGTAAATCGTCCACAAATGGTATTATCCCGACATTGAAAATTTTCCCGATTAGGGTAGTCCTCACACCAGGACTATGACCTTCAATTCTGCAGAATGTCGTAGTAGGAGCTTCCAACCTCCGGACTATTGCTGCTGCTTTTGTCGAACATCGATGCATTCATTTGCGAGGATGTCGAACGAGATGCAAGGAGACAGGTTAGCAAGGCGCAAGGCGCCTAGCTGTAGGTGGTAGCTGAATTCCCTCTCACGCCTCGAAGTATCGAAGTAATGTGCTGTCAAATTAATTTTGGCGCAATTTGCATACTTACCGTCTGGGAACAACGAGGCGATGCTTCGGGGCGTGCCCGGATGTGAAGGCACCATTCCTGTACACAGCCGCTATCACGGTTGGATATTCTGGAAGCCGACATCGAAGCTGTGTAGCTGGAGGTGACGTAAACTCGAAGCCGAAACAGCTATACGTAGTATGGTAAAGAAAAACCAGTGTCAACAAAGCTACGCTCTTCACCGATCATTTTCCAACGCTCTCTCTGTAACATTGAAGAACGCAAAGAATGCTTACGAAAAGGAACTTGTCTCCTCAAAAACAAGAAAAAATTATACAGATACTTACGAACCAATATGAATTCAAAGGTTGCATCACCTCAGATTCGTGATTCCAATGGCCAACTGCATACCACCTTCGTCGAATCTGCTAATATTCTGGCCGACTGCTTCAGTGAAGATTTTGTTGATGAACCTGTTGGATGTTCTTCCGCCCCCAGGTAATCAAGACAGATGCCCAGTGAACATCTGTGAACTAGATTTTCAACCGCATGTTATTATGAAGCATTTAGCCAATCTTAAATCTTCTAAGATCTCCAGGTTTGGACAAAGTCACTGCTTCTCTCCTCAAGAACTGTGCCTCGGCGTTAGCAGCCCCACTCAGTCTAATATTCAGTTCCTCTTTTGCAAACCATACTCTCCCCTTTTGTTGGCTCAAAGCTTCTGTTACACCTATTTTCAAGAAAGGCGACAAAACATCAGCCAAAAATTATCGTCCCATTGGCCTTGTTCTCATGCCGCAAAAATGGCCGAGAAGATAATTTTGGAAGAGATCTTGTCTTTTGCATCAGCAAATAACCTCATTCCAAATAATCAGCATGGCTTTATACCTGGACGATCGATAATCACTAACCTGTTGCATTGTATCAATCAATGGACTCACTTCATAGACGCAAACACTCCGGTGGACATCGTATACCTTGATTTCTCCAGGGCCTTCGACCGCGTTCCTAACAAAAGGCTCTTTTACAAACTTGAGCATCTTGAAATCAGAGGCAACCTGCTAAAATGACTCGAGGCATTCCTAACTGGAGGAACATTTTGTGTACGCGTTGGAGACAGCTACTTATCTACCCACAACGTAACTAGCGGAGTACCGCAGGGGTCTGTGCTAGGTCCAGTTCTTTTTGTTCTGTACACGAGCGATCTTCCTAAACCAACTTCATCTCCATGTCCTGCTTATGCAAATGACACTAAAATTTACAATACAGTTGCGAATTGCAGGATCTGAGTATAGTTAGTCTTTGGTCAGAGCATTGGCTTCTCCCTCTCAATCTCGTCCGTGACTTGAAGTCTCAAGGTAGGCAATGGTAGCGTAAATACGACTCAAGACAGAAAAATACCAAAACTGCTGAGACCGTTGGTAAAGTGGTTGACTTTTTTTAGAGCTTTTTTTGGTAGTGACGAGGTTAGGGTTCAGAAGTTGTCCTATTAGTTGCCGCTCAGCCTTGAGGCATATTGTGAACCCCCAGTCAAAGGGACCAAACAGTCCCATCCTAAAGTCCTTGCGAACTATAAGATGCATTGGACTATGATCTTCTGTCTTCCCTCCTGACCTACATTCTGGTATGTAGTTCCTGCTTTTACTCAAGGCAGCATAATCAAAGATAACGTGCTTAGCCTTTTCCTTTTCCTCAGCGCACTTTCTGAGTAATAGGCTTGCTACTCAATCTCCAGTTTTTGCAGGTATGCACTGAACGTTCAATGGCCAGTAGTAGACCCAACCACCTTCCGTAGTTCCTTTCTGCTCAATCTGAGAGCTTTTGCGGTACAAGAACAGGAGGGTCCCCTCAGCAGAGTGATAAAACCAATTGCCATGGCAAAGTGGTGGACTTGATTAAAAAAAGTGGTGGAATTGATCGTTTTTTATTCATGGGAGTTATTTTATATCACACTATTCTAATGTACTTCGAGGATCTTTAAAGGCAATTCAAACCAAAAATGGCCGCTTTATCAAGACTTCTGTTGGACGCGGCCTCAGGACGAAGCTTAGACCATTAATGAATAGTTTCTCAGAAGTCAATAACAAGTGCATAAATCGAAGGAACAAGTATCCTGTAGAGAATTTAGAGTACTTCCAAAGATAGTTGCTTAAGGCCCAATTTTATCAACATTTGCATTGTAACAAAGACTTTGACCAATCAAAGCAGCCCTTTCAAAAACATGCATCTGTCAAAGTACCCTAAAAATTATTGATTTCTCTTGAAGTTGACCTCAAAAAGCTCATAAATGACATACTTATATACATTCGACCATTGTGAACCATCTAGTATCTTTTCCAGTCTGATTTTCCATCCTAAATGGGTGAAAAATCGCATTTTCTGGTTTAACAAAAAGTTTAGCAATTGCTAATCTCAACCAATCAGATTCCAGAGAAACGGTACATTTGATCACTGGTTTCATGCTGTATCAAATAATATGATGACAAGAAATTCACTCATTGCATTATTTGGGTAAAACAATAATTTACTATCGATAATAATTATTAATACATGCAATATAGCATTTTGTTACATTTCAAACGATAAACAAACGATCTAGCTGTTAGGCAAGCTATTTTCCAAGCGCGCATGTGCATTACTGGTTGCCTATCCAGAACGACAAAGCTCATGATACTATTCACTATTTAGCTACGTATAACGGCATAACCTGATTTTATGTATGATGCACCTTTAGATCCTCTGTGCACATTTCTGAGGGTCTACAACAAACATGTAAATGGAAGATTGATTCTTCATAAAAGTATGTATTTTTTTTTTCTAAAGTCCATCTGACCGGCGGAGGTGGGATTGGTGGGATTTGTAAATACTAAATAAGGTAGTTGTTGTGATTGACACTAGGTACTTTTATGATTCTGTCACAAATTATGGCAGCTTGCAATTAGTAATTATATAATAATTATAATGTACCTAAACATGAAAAATGTGGCTTTAATTTCCAAATTAATCGCTTTGTTCTGATATCCTGCTATGAATTTGATCCATGAATTCTAGAATATTTTTCACAGAAGTGTCATCCAGCTTTGACGTTTTGTTTTCAATACTGATAAAATACTATTAGATGATACTTATTAACATAGGCCTCAATACCCAATAGAAAGCTTTTGCTAAATAACATCCAATAGAAAAGCTTTGTCAAAGTCTTTGTTGAATATGCGTGTTGATAAAATTGGGCCTTAGACTTTTAAATAAATGTGTTATTGTTATTCCATATGCAACTTTTAGATTCGACCTCATACTACAAATATTTTCATGTCCTATAAGTACCTATAATCTCTTTGTTTGTCTTATATTGACAAAGCAAAACCAATTTAAAATGATGAAGCACATCACATTGCCTTATTTTTCGCAATCGAGCTCAGTGTCAGCCAGTGTAATGAGCAAGCGATTGCCACGAAATAAACGGAGAGAAATTCCGTACAGATATCAAGGATGTTTTTCTCTTTCATGGTACATGCGACATTTCCATTATTCCGTGTTTCCGTAATGGCACCGTCACTTGCTATTGCCGCTGCAGCCCGTTATTATATATGGATAATTGCCGCACAGCCATTTGCGTAGCTTGAATGAAAATATTTTGTATTTAATAAGCAGATATTTGCATTGTGAGCTACGGGTACTTGTTGAATATTCTTTTTCTTCAGGTGCCGTCTCCATCTAATAAAGGTTGGTGACAATTTCGGCATGCTCATTTCGATCCCGAGCGGCATGAATTAAAGATGGTGTGTTCATGCCAGTCCAACGGCGTATGTTTTTTAGCCATGAATGTTGTTTGCGACTAAGACCCCGTTTTCCTTCGATTTGTCCTTCTACTATTTGTTTCATTATATTTTACTCGTTGTTACGGTATATGTGATCACAGTTTCTGTACATTTGAGGGTACTTTAACGACTGTTTACTCTCAGAAAGCTCCACGAGACGGACTCGCTGAGAGTTATAGCAACAGCGCTCTCAAAACCGGGTCCACAGTAAGTGAATTCCTACGCGTTGAGATAAATATTTGCAGAATGTGGATGCTGAAAAACTTGCGGCTGCTATCGTTTGTTACAAAATTCTACTTAAGAGGAAGAAAAAACAAATAGCGAAAAGGAAGTTGTGGATCAAACCTTGAATTCGGCGTAGAATAGAGTTCGGTGCATGCTCTACACTCGCAAGGGAGTTGCAAATCGAGGATGCACAACAATTTCGCAATTTCGTCCATATGAATGCAGTGCAGGTTCAGTATTTGATAGACCAAGTTGGACCATCAAGAGCGAAAAGAGATACGAAAATGCGAGAAGCTATTTCCGTCTACGAATGCATAATGGTCACATTACGATTTTTAGCGTTAGGTGTTATAAAAAAATACGTGCCATGTGTGAATATACTTTACAAATGCTTATATTTTGCAGGAGATTCCTATAGCATTTTGCAATATTTATTTTGGATACCTGTTTGTACCATAGGCAGAATAGGCCATTCTTTCTTTCCTTCCATCTTGCGAGCACTCTCACAATACGAATTTCATTCAAATTATGATAGTTGCTCTCAGATTACAGAGAATCACGTCGTCCACTTGCGAGCAGGTCTCAACTTGTCCGCTGTCTGAGAGTGCATCAGTGCTGTCGGAAAGTAGCTTGCGAAACTGTGTCCATCTGCGAGAATTACTCTCGAGAGCGACTCTCGAGAGTTTTTCTCTCAAATGGACAGCTACCTTTGAGAAGGCTGAGTTACATAGTAGGTTCTCGCCTCTAGGAATATGGCTCTGACTTGTTCTAATCGTGTGATTTTACACTAACGTCAGGGTCTAAATTTGTCGTTATGTAGCTGCCAGCTTATAAACGAGTAAATTTATGTTCGGTTGTGGATTCGGGGATCTTGTTATGGCCATTACCTTAACTTCTGTTACGTCAATGTTCATGCCTAGTTGATCTCCTACCTCTACCTTGATTACGCGTTGAAGGGCTTCTATATTGTCTGCAGTAATAACCGTGTCGTCTGCATAACGTGATATGTTGTTTAACGTAATATGTAATTATTGAATATGTTACTTATTTATCAGCGAAAGATGTATGCTAAAGTAAACTACAAGTTGAAATTGCACTTTCAAATGGTAGTTCCTTTAAATGGAAGCTTAGTAGGGCTTGAAAAAAATTGTGTGGTCCACTACCGAGCTTTCAGAAAACGTATCCAAGTCCTGTTCTATTACGATTCCCCTCCGCTCAAACTCAAACTGCTGTGTTTATATGCCCTTGTCCTGCCCTACCAGTGCCCTTGAAATAGAAGAAGGATAGTCGTATGGAAACTATAATAATAAATATTTTTGCAAATTAAAGCACTGGTAAATGAGCAAAGGACCATACAGAATAACTAACAACTCTAGCGGCAATTTTTCCTCTCGGTTTTTTAATTTTTAAGCAAATGTGTACATGACCATTACGTATAAACTCTTAAGAACAGCATCTGGGTACGCGGATAGCCTGAGAGGTAACTTTGATGAAAACAGTAGCACAAGCTTACGTTTTACTCGGATTGAATATATTTCTTTATTCTCCTAAGACTCTCATCGTACTTATTTTGCAAGGATCTTTTTTTATGGTACAGTCGTGCTGTTCCATTACTATTTCTCACACCTCGAGGTAAGCAATGACTGGTTCCGTGAATCTTGCGTCCTGTGTAGACGAAGGAACCCAAGGATGACTGCTTTCTGCATTGTGGCGGCTAAGATGTGCGCCGCCGTACGGCACACAGGCGTTTTGCTCAGTGCAGAAAGCAACGTATTCCTCATTCCATCTAGGGATCCATTGGCCATAACCAGCGGAGTTACAGTGTAGTCTGGCGAGAGCCTGCGAGGTTGTCCGAGCAACTCCACCTTGGCGGTAAATGTCGAAGATTCAATTACCACCCTCGTCTTCAGTTGGTGGTTAGTGAGCAGCACTATGTCGGACTTGTTTTCCTGTAAAGACTCGAGAGTGGGGAACGAGTAGGTTTAGTAAATCCGGCATCTCTCTTTCTCCACAACGAACTATATGTCCCCTGGAGCGTATGGCAGTACCGGTGTCTCATCGACACCGTATGTTAAGCAGTTTAGGACCTTGGGCTTGACCCCTCAGGTCTGTATAATTTTTATGTAGTCAATATGTTGTGCTTCCACTATATATTACCACCCCCAGGTATCTGACCTCTCGTTTTAGGGCCAGTGGGACATCTCGGAATGGGGTGGGCTTTAGAGTCAGTCGTCCAATTTCTTCCTATGAGTGAACAGGACCAATTCCCACATAACAAAAGTATAATATACAATGTATGTACATACACTACATATCGAATCAATGGGTATGTATATCCACAAATGGAGCAAGAATGTACAACAGACATCAAAAAAATATACATTTCATGTATGTATTAATTCAATTTCTAGTTACAGTAACAGCAAAATCGCTTACTATGATTATCATCCCCTTCCTGTTGAATGGCATGTCTAAAATTCGAAAGAAATCATAGTTATAAGATTTTGTAGGTGCGCTGCGCTGGATGCGAATGTTATCAGTAGCCAGAAGATGAGAAACATTGTACAATATTTCACTCGATCAGGTAATCAGGCACAACAAGCATAAGCACACACACGTAACTACGACGAAGGTTGCGAACGACGCAATGGCTAGAAATCAGCAATGGTGGCACTAGCTGTCCTTCGCGCAGACGTAAACTACTAGATGTATGTGATACATAAACCAACATCTTATGTATATTCACATATGTGTATATCTAGGTGAATATGCATAATATATTACACTAGTGTATATCATTTTTCATATGTACATTTAACGTCCTATGAATATTCAAAATATACACATTCAAACTGGAATATTTAATGTACATTCTATGGATGTACATATCCATATAGTGCTATGTGGGTTCAGTCTTCGATGGGTTGACTGAAAGTCCTGATTCCCTGCACCGCCTGTCAAAAATATTGCAAGTTGCCTAAATTCTATCGCAGACGACGCCCAGGAATCTACCAGAGACTATAGTACATTATACTTACTTGGTTACTTAAATACACTTAGGTGCTATATCCAACATACCTTCTTAATTGATTTCTGGAGAAGACCATGCAAGAGAGTATTTTTATAACACGCTCACGTGTTAGCTATCTAAAGCTTCGTATACGAGAGTAACCTGAGCCAGTTTTCAGATTAGGCTTGTCTAGAACATCAAAATATGTTTATTAATACCGTAATAAATCAAGTTCCGTTTATCATGATATATCTGGCCGTTGCAGTAGTACAAAACAATGTAGTGCATTTCAGATATGATTAGCATTGTGACAGTGAAAATGCTTTGTACTAACGCATTTTTATAAGGTATAAATCCTGTAAGGGTTATAGCAGAAGACGCTTAGTATTTTTCAACAGAATCGTCAAACAACCTCACGAATATTCCAAGGGCATCATGTTTGCAGTTTGAAAGTAATTTTTGGTGATAATTATCATTAGGGGTGTGGGTTGGTTCAGTGGTTAGAGTCGAGGGCTAGTGGACCGAAAGGCCCCGGGTTCGATTCTTGTTAGAGGCGGAAATCTATTTCTGGTTTTTTTAATAAAAAAAAAATATCCATAGAAAAAATCTCATCGAAGAATCTCCACCTGAGCCTTCACTGTTGGCTTCTAATTAACAGTGCTGTTCCTAACTGACGCCGGGAAACAGTAACAAAGCCTACACAGAACACGAGGCTTATGACCAAAGCAGTCGATGCCGACACTGAATAAAAAAAAAATTATCATCATTACGCCGGGGAAGACATCAGTCGGTATTAATAAAACAATTCCACGGATTTTGAAAATCACAGTACACAGTCCATCCATCTTTCATGGAGAACACATTGCCAGGGAGAGAATTCGTTCAAACCTTCTCGTGGTCGATTGTTGAATAATATTTACAATATTTCGCAAAAAGTTTGAAACAATAGTTTTGGGATGTCTACTACGTTGTAAAACAATGGAGCCAAGTGCCTTGACCCAGTACTTCTCAAACATTATCAGTGCTAGCAAAATATTTGGAGTTCCTCTATCCCTACACCAACCCAAACAAAAAACTAGAAGAAGATCAAGTGCCGAAGAAAGAGTTATTTTGAGGTTTTTAGTTTTTATTGATTTCTTCTCCAAGAGTTCCAACAACGATACTCTTACCATTTCCTCCACGGTAGTTATACGGTCTCGCTATTTCATCATAATCAAGTTCGTAGTTTCCAAGTTGCTCGTTATATGGGTATCAAATTATTCTACAGATTTAAAGTTCAAACGCAATACTTGGATATAGGCCTACAAAACCCACGATATTACCAAAGCCAATTTTTTCAGCGCAATGCATTTTGTGACATCAATAAGTTTTTAAGTTTGCAAACCCCCGCCCCAAATATAAATGGAAATTGATCAGGAACCCCTTAAATCCCTAAAAACGAACTTTGGGGGGCTCTGCTAATGTTTCGTTTTCTACCAATTTCTCGACCGCCATTGCATCGATTTTCAAAATCGTAGCAGCATTACCTACTACGGCACCACAGCATAGCGCTAGGCAATCTTCATCACCATCCATGTAGTGGTTACTGAGATTGCGATAGAAAAACGCCTATAGACAGACGGACGGAAATGAGTGACGTGGATTTTCGTCACCTATCGGTGTGGGAAGTAAACACTGTTAAGAAGGGTCAGAAGCCATAATGCATCAAAATTTGTTTTCTAAACAAAACACGCTGCATGTTATTGGATATATCACTCGGACATCCCATCCAAATTTTACGTTCAAATTACGAAATCATCAAAAAGATTATAGAAGAGAATGTCCTGCTGCTGCTGCCGAGAATAGACCCATAGAAGGTCAAGGAGAAGAAGGAGAAACAAGTAATTGAAAAGCGAACAAATACAACAGTCCAAAGAGAGACAGCGGTGAAATTAGGTTAGACAAAATTTTAGTGTATATTTCAATGTCGGTGCCAATACCTCACACAAGGCATAGCCTTCCGAGGTGGCAGTATTTGTAATCTTCAGTACAAATAAAGAAAAAAAATTCCTTAAGTGTACTAAGTGTAATTTGTCTGAATTAAACCATTTTCAAGTTACCTTACTCCAAATATGTGAAATACTGACAAGCTCGACATCTAATTTTCGTAATCACTTCGTGCGCAATTCCAAAAAAATGTATCTATTGCTCAAGGGTTTATGCTACTTCTTGGCCTTATCTTGGTTGACCATAAGTTAATGCTACTACTGCAATAGCTGCTGTCCTCTATTAACATGCTCTATTCATCAACTAGGAATATTGTGTTCAATACACAATAATTTGCTTAAAACTCGAGAAGCAACTGAAATTTATCCAGAGTATCTCGTTTGAAAAATGTTATTCAACTGCGTCACGATTTTATAATTTTGTTTCATATTTTACGTTTCAATAACATCCACATTTAATCCAATTAGCAACCAAGGTTCATTAATATAGTTTAATTATCGTATTTTAAATTGAGTAATTCCGGGAAGGTTGAACGTAAATACATTATATTATTTGCACACAACGCAGAGCAGATCACAATTAAAATGTAGCTGGAAAATATGTGCCAAAATGAAGCTCAAACTATGATAACTAGCATTTTTATCTAGCAGAATATTTGAATCCCATATAAACGGTGCCACAGGAAAGTGCTTACACCATATTACTGGGATCTATAATATGTTTTTAATAACCGTCTCACTTTCGTCTAACATCTGTTTGAGGTTTAGCATGTTACTATTAGTCTACGCCGTTTTGAAAACATGCCGACACAGCCAAAGTTATGAAGCCATTTCTAGGTTATCCAAAGACATACGAGTACACCAAGCACTAGCCACAATAAACAAGCAAATAGAAAACACAGATCCATATTACAATTACACACCAACATCAGTACCCAAAAACAATCGATACAAACTATTATGGGACGTTGAAATACATACAGACAAGACTATCCCAGTAAATATGTCAGAGATAGTTTACCTCATAAAGGGGTGATACACGTACGAGCAAGTACGCGTACTTATGGCTCGACTACCTTTTTCGGCTGTTTGTCACCGTAAGTACGCGTACTTAAAAACCGTCGCGCAAACCGCCGGCGATCCAACTGGTTTGAAATCTTGCTCGTAGCTTGTCTCGGTTCGTACTGCGAGCCGCGAGCCACCACTTTGTTTCGGCAGGCCATCGATGCGCAACGCTTGTTGTGTTTGGCGTTTGTTAAAAGTTTCGTTTATTTAGGAAAATGATCAAAATTAGTGATTTCAGCTTCACGTGTGCCACCGACGTCGAGCCGAGTAAGTTCGCGAACTTAAGAACCGCGTACTTAAAGTTCGTACGTGTATCACCCCTTGAAGGCAAACAAAGTTACCTATTTGATAGATATTGCTATTCCCACGTAATGAATATTCAAAACATCTACGCTGGGAATATATCTAGAAACATTGTCGCTGCCATGGAAATTAAATGACTCTGGAACACAGAGTTAACATCTCTAGAGGGAATGTAAACAACAAAATGCACAGGTTGCTGACCAGCCAACATGTAACGGAAATTTTGACAGCTTGAGGGCATTACCAGTGGCGTACGATTTTTTATCAAAATTGGATGTTCGTTAATAGATTCAATTATTACTGTGATGTTACAGACTGATACAATAAGTTGCATTAGTATTTAGCTATACTTAGAGAGTTACTCTTATTATAACTTGATTGTAACAGTTGATAATTTATTATTACCAAGAAGTGTTTCCCCATATTTTACGCTACTGAAATCCAAACCGAAACCTATACTAACCTATGATAAGTGGTGTTCACCGATTCGTCGCTATTGCAGCAAACTATGCACTTTGCATTTCATCCCATCATGCAATTATAACAATATTGTTCATAAATAATTTAGTTCACACCAGAAATAGTCACAAAGTCACTCAAATATACACTAAAACAACAAAAATCTCAACATACGCAATGACCACAACTACAATGACAGCCACATGACAGATTTAGGGGACGCCGATTGTAGGTTGCCAGATTTACGACATATTAGAAATTATTGCGACATTCCGCAATGAAATTTACCATTTTTGAGATTTCGTTAAATCAATACAAATTATGTTCACGTAAATCAGTTACATTGCAAGTATATTTTAATGTATAGTTAAATACCCAGCTGAATACTTTGAGGAACATGTGTTCAAACTGCGGAAACTGCCAGATTTTGGAGAAACTGGAAGATGATCCTTAAGCGGACGAAGAAGAGTGGCAATAGCGCTATAGATGTTGGCTGGCCAATATTCAAATTAGGCTCCCTCTAGAGATGTTAACTCTGTGCTCTGGAAGCAAAGGAAAGTTACTATTATCCATATAATAATTATGTCGGTCTCAGGCTATACACCAAACCCAGTTAGGCCTGGACGAAAGGTTACACGAAATATTGAAATATTCCGAAAGTCTGTAATTCTTAACACCTGGAATATTGTACTTGGCACTGCACGTCAATACTTGTTGCTACCGGAACAGTAATGTCACGATATGCAATGCATCACTGAAAAAAGTACCATATTACCTACTAAGACTATCATTCAGAAATGAGTTTTGAATGTGCTACTAATGAATATCCTAGCAGCAACTGTGGTTTGACTAGGGTAACAAGAATTTTAAGACCAGTTAAGATGAAAAGCGTGAAATCCAAGCTATCAACGTTGAACACTAACCTGATGCTAGTTCTAACCATTCGTTCGGATAAAAGTTCAGTCAAATCGTGTTTTTATCCCTGGGTTCGTTCGAGACATTATGGAAAAAAATATCCTAGGAACAAGCGAACGCTAAATGGAGCCTGTTGTAAAAAATCTAAGCGAAAGGCAGGCGGCTATGAAGCCAACTTGGTAAGGGCGAATCTTGGCGGTCATATTAAATTCCTATTTTATTTTAAAAATGAATATTGGGAGCGGCTGTTCCAGCGCAGTAGCTTTCTGAAAAGAATGTAATGGCCTAATAGGCCGGGCAGCGATTATACTACTAGACCCTTTTTGAAATATGACGGCTTGGTGCGACTCATTTCTTAGGACTATCATTGTATATGTATCTACAATATTAATTTCTCTGTTCATCTGTTTGTTTTTTGATATTCAGATCATTCTAAAAAATAGCGGATACCTTGTAACCTGTGCTGGTATCCCCAACTCGCTCCCCTCACAAGATAAGCATCCGTCAATAGAGCGATATGGCATTTCTAGATTCTCATCTACCGCTCTCCAAACAAATTTGGAAAGTGAGAATTCTCATACGGCAACACCGGGTTTTGTTGTAAAACGTCCGAACAAAACGTCGACTTGTCAAAACATAACTCAATATAGTCGTTTGATAAAGTCCGGTGGAATCGGTAGAACCCAAAATCAAACCGCATGAGCTGTTGCTTTGATCGGCGCAGAGCGTAGAAATGATAACGTACAGATACACATGCTCATAAATGGCATGCATATTAGGTATGGTCAAAATTAGCATGCTTTTGGAACTGACACATTTGCTGTCGCTTAGCATACTTTTTAGAGCTCTTATCAATTCTGCAGATAGCAAACACTTCGGATACACATGTTTATAAATAGCAGTGAGAGAAAGCTTTGTTTTGTGAACCAGGTGAGGTTAAAACTAACCTTATAATTTTATAAATTCCCTGTCTCGAATCGAAGCTCTTTTGTCTTTAATTGCTGCGCAATGAATGATTAATTCCGAGAATTTGAAAAGTTTGCACTTTTTTTGCATTAGTGGATACCAATGCGGTAAGGGTTCGTTTTAGCAAAACCCGAAACAGGCGTTGGGATTGGTGTCAATCGACGCGCTTTGACGCACTGAGTCGAACGATACCACTCCCAGACTGAGGAAACGATCCGCATAGCGTAAATTGTAGTTCTCTGCAATTCATGAAGGAGCTATTCCTAAACAACATACATACTACTATTGCAAAGATATAATTATTATGTTGCTTATTACCACAAATATTATTTAAAATGTTTGAAAACTTGCTTCTTAGTTTCCACGTTTTTAATCTCTGTATTGGAGAACCGAATATTGTTTACATACGTAGTCGTTCACTTTATTCACTTCAACGTTAGGGACCTTGTTGGTAATGGCAAACTAATTAAAAAAGCGTAATGAAAGTACTGATAAAGAATACACTACATTTAAAAGAGAAACAAGTCAGCATTCCAGGCGAAAAAGAAAAATACTGTCAACGTGCTGTCAACGCGCCCCTCAACGAATGACATGCAAACGTCACTGATGAGTGACGGCAGTGAACGGACCTTAAAGAGGTGACACGTGTACCAGCAAGTACGCGTACTAATGGCTCGACGACATTTTTCGCCTGGGTGTCACCGTAAAGCCGGCGCCATATATGCGGTACTCGGCGAGCAACGAACCCCGATTAATTGCTATTCGGCTATGTGGCTGCAGGATTTTACCCGAATACTCGCCATATGCCGAGCACCGAGCATTCAGCCGCCGCCATAGCCAGCGCCACACATGCGGCATTTAGGGAACAACGAACAGCGAATATTCGCAATTCGGCAAACGCCTACTAGTGTGGCTGGAACAGTTTGTGCGAATGGTAGGAATTTGCCGAACACAAATAAGTACCCGAGTACTGACACAGAAACAGGAACAGGGTCGGACTAGAGAATTAAAAACTTTATTCGCATTCTTTATTTGTTAGCATGTTAGCATTTTTTGAATTCTGTGTGTTCAAAAACCCCCAAGTATTGAATTTCACCGCCCCAGCTGTGGCAGTTTTGGAAATATTTAAGCCTTCCGGTACTGTTTACTGAGAAGGCGGTGAGGAACACCAGTTGAAACTTGTTCATGCTGTAAACCATTATTAGGGAATACTTCTATATTAAATAAAATATGCGGTGTGTTCTATTAATAAAAATCGAGGATATTTGTTTGTAAATTTAAAAAAATAATTTATAACTTGGCAATGTCGCAAACGCGAAAAAAATTACAAGGCGAGATAGGGTACTAGTAGATATTTCGATTTAAAATAAAACGTACAGGGTGTTACATTTAGAAAAAACAAAATAAAATGACCTTCAAATTACCGTAATTTAAATTTCTATCAATAACACCCTGCACATTCCTGGTGTCATCCAAAATAATATATTTAAGTAACTCGCTGTATAATATTATTGAGAAAAGTTAAAGGAATATATCAATTTGGAGGTATTACTTGCAACCTTGCAAATCCGGAAATTAATAGAAAATAAATTATAACTTGGCAAGATCGCAATAACATTTTAGGGTTTAATAGAGATCAATGATGGAAACTAGAAGAATTTAAAAAAAAGTAATACTACCATATAAAAAAATCAAGTTGATCACTATCCTACTTTCCCGAAACACCCTGTATATTTCAGAATATTTTTAGGATGATGTTGATTCTACTGTTGATGAATTTTAATAATAAATAAGTTTTTAGCTTGCTACGAATATTCTGGCTTTCCCATTCCCTTTCTTCTCGAAACTAAACATAGCCAACTACGCACATGTAGGGCGATACGTGCTCGCTATTCGGCGAGCAAGGTTGAAAAACGGCGAGTATTAATACTCGGCAAATACCCGCATATGTGGCGCCGGCTTAAGTACGCGTACTTTGAAACCGTCGCGCAAACCGCCGGCGATCCAACTGGTTTGAAATCGCCCTCGTAGCTTATCTCGGCTCGTACTGCGAGCCGCGAGCCACCACTTTGCTTCGGCAGGTGATCGATGCGCAACGCTTGTTGTGTTTGGCGTTTGTTAAAAGTTTTGTTTATTTAGGAAAATTATCAAAACGAGTGATTTCAGCTTCCCGTGTGTCACCGACATCGAGCTGAGTAAGTTCGCGGACTTAAAAACCGCGTACTTAGAGCTCGTACGTGTGTCACCCACTTAAGACAAGAAAGCGAGAGGACGGAACGCGTGACTGACATTTCTGTTACCAAATGGCACCAAAAATGTACCAAAGCGCTATTAAATTTC
Source organism: Callosobruchus maculatus (assembly GCA_951848785.1). NCBI lineage: Eukaryota > Metazoa > Arthropoda > Insecta > Coleoptera > Chrysomelidae > Callosobruchus > Callosobruchus maculatus. The sequence goes on along the minus strand of CATOUR010000042.1, from coordinate 4,838,688 downwards.
CTGTGATACGTGGCTCCTGGCTCCTTTCTGCTGCTGAGGCTTTTGCAACCGTAAGCTGCACACCCTACCATTATGCACACCACAATATTTTACAATGATTGGTCTTAAAAACGCTAAATATCATAAAAAAATGTTTGATAGCTGTCAAATAGCTATTCGTTTTCGGTCACAGCTAATTCATATAGCATCAAACGGGCGTGCGATATCCCCTATCTTTCCTTAGATAGGAACGGGCAGATTGACGTATCACAAATCTTAACCTAGACGTATCACAAATCTTAACCTAGATGAAGATCTTCGTATCACGGATCAATAAAACGAGAACATGGGACAATATACGTACGTGCAAGTACGTACAAGCCCATCAAGAACAGGCCTATACGGTGATGTCTTTAACGGACATCGAACAACGAAATAGCTACTGATCTGAATCGTCCAATCGCGATCACTTACCGTACAAGAGTGAACTGACCCTATTTCTGACTGATCCTAGCGCACTTTCAGAACGCCGGGATCCGTGATCCTTGTGATCTGGTCCTTCCGTAAAGGCCTAATGCTTATGTGATTTTGGGCCGGTTGTACAATGCAAGCTTAAGCTTCGGCTTAAGGTAAGCCGACATTAAGGCCCGGTTGTACAGTCTCAGTTCAAGCACAGTTTAAGGTTGAAATCAGTTCAAATATGGAAGTCCAGTTGTATAAGGTCAGTTCAACTCTAAGCTCGGTTCACTAATTTATATTTTTAAGGTTCAGCTGAGCGCTCGAATTTGGGCGCTTAAACCGAGTTCTAGGGACCTTAATGTGTCGTAACCTAATTTAGTAATTTGATTTAGATAAAATTTTGCAATATCATTTATTGTAAATTAAAGTCCGTAATGGCTCAGCAGCTCAGAGAAAATCTCCTGGAACTAACAGATGATGAAGTCTTCGTTGAAGCAGTAGAAATATAAAGAAACGCAAGAAGGCATCAAAAGAAATACAGAGAGGGTTAATCATTTTTTGGTGTGGAATGACGATGCATTCATTCAAAGGTTGTAAACCAGGTTAAAGCACAAATTTAATAAAGTCTCCAACAGAATGGTGAGTACTTTTTTGTTCATGTAATGAATCAAAAGTATTTGGTAATCCTATTGTTTTCAGGAACTGTGCTGTAACTGCTGAACAAATGGTTCTTGTCACATTGAGGTATTATGCGACTGGAAACTTTCTTTGAATCGTTTTATACGTATCTTTACCTGAAGAACTATTGTTTATTACAATTACCATCAATCCATAACCAACAAAACAGCATTCAAACAACTAATTTTTGACAGAACAGACCAACTACGCATGCGTTAATGTTACCAACCTAACTACTTCTTTCTTGAACCCGGATTTGTAGAGCTGGGATTATAAATAGGTCGTACAACGGAAATGAATTTTTGAACCAAGTTCATCATTGAGCATAGTTTAATAGAACTGTGGCTTGAACTGAGACTGTACAACCGGGCCTAAGTGTGTCTTGATATGAATCAGAATTCAATGCCGGACAGAAAGGACCGCTCATTTTAGATGCTTCTTTCCAGATCGGATTAAATCATTTCAGGATCGGGAAGAGTTAGGTACCTTCGCACAATTTAATTTTTCGTCGTTGAGCAGTGTATTCGGTGGTCCAGCTCCACATTGTTCCTTCTGTGGCCTGAACGTAAAACCGTTATGGTCCGAAAAATCGGGCAATTTATTCTGCGCTTATCGGGTGCCACTTAAATAAATCGTTCGCTGCCTCAAGGCCGAGACCTTTAAAGTGTTCGAGGGTCTTCTGCCTCTACCCTTCAACCACTCATTTAACATGAGGACCCTTATATTTGTCCGGCAAAGGGATTAATTAAATGTCTCCTGTGTTTTCGTTGTCCTTCCAAAGAATCGTTTGCTTTTCGGTTAATCGATTTCGGTGTTGAAACAGGTGCTGCTTCCTCACCTTTTGCAGAATCAAACAGGTCGATACCACCTCTAGTGTACGTGGTATTTGTGCGATGAAGTGTATCTATCTATAATATAGGAAATATGAGACTGAGAGGCTACACTATGGGGTGCAAAATAAGGGCTACACTCAGAGCAACAACTGAAAATAGAGGTAGTAAACAACTAATTCTTATAGGCCAACATCTTTTCTTACGTTGTCACATCGCCCACCAGATACGGCAATCATAATTTACTACTATCGTCTTAATTGTATAGTATTCAGAAATATGCCATTCTACATAAAAAAAGACGGTATTTTGATGGTTCAGAAATGATTACAGAAAAATCAATAGATATGTTGACCTCTACTGCGTTTCTGCATGTTTCTTCATCATTAACGCAAATTCTGTCCTACATAAATTTTGAGGAGCTGGCAACGCCTATGTAATTTTCCTGCGATTTGTTTACGGTAACCTCCGACTGTCAAACGTTTGTTTTGTTTGTGCGTCTTTTATGCTTCGTCAGTAAAATCGAATTCGCTATTTGTTGGTTACTGTAGTGAGGCTTTACGGACTTGCTGTGCTATATTCTAGTGTAGTTTAACAGTTTTTCGAGATGGGACAGTGCAGACCAGTGTTTGTAACATGGGTTGCATTGGAAGAATTTTCAGGTTAGTTGGCAATGTTTGGGTCTGAAGTGTCAAAAGATGATGGCCTTGAGCGCGCCATGCTGAAGCGGTTTGTTTACTACCTCTATGTTCAGTTGTAACTCTGAGGAGCTACATTACATTACATTAGGCCTTTGACGGAGGCTTTCTATTAGATATTGTTTACCGAACTGCTTCTATTGGATGCTGAGGGCTATAGTTAAAGGGCTTGGGTACACACAGTTATACCTCTGTGTTTACCAAAGCACGGGTTCGTATGCAGAACATAAATCACTTGTTTTTCAGACTACAAACATAAAGCTTTAGAAGGTGAAGTTAAGACTTTAATGAAGGGCAACTGAGAGCGATTATTTTCAAAAAAGTATCCGTATGCATTCGTCACTTTTCATCGGAGTACACACTACTATAGCTTTTAATTACTAGTCGTGTATATTGTGGTATACCAGTTTGTTGTTGTGTATGTTATTTATTAACAATTAATGCCGAACACCTCAAGCCTTAATTTTTTGTATCGCTTTACTATTATTTTAAACTCCGTGCAAATGTAAGAAAGCAATGTGATCACGTTGAGACAGATAAACCTTAATGAAAAATTTATTGAGAAAGTCTAATGCTCCATGTACAACAAATCATTATAATAAGCATCAAAATTTAATATGGGATTTACAGAAATTGAAAAAAATATTTATATTTGGCGGTTAAACAGATGTCTGTTTTATGTAAAGCTAGTGTTTTCTCGGTGTAGGCGTCCCACTCATATGAAGTTTGTAATTCCAAGCATCTAAAGCGGGTTGTGCAACTGGTTTCATAGAGTAGAAACTTCCGTTGCAAATACTGTGTACAGAATATCAGAAAATCAATATACAACTTTTCAATACACCTTTATCTATGAACCCAACAAACAAAACAATAAGAAAAGTTATGTGGAAAACTTATTTGGAAAACAAAACTAAAACGTCATGGATACAATCGGTATTCACTCAATCGATTTTCAATCTACTGGCTACATTTAAGGCGCTGCACCTGATTTTACTTCCTAATAACTGCAGGATTGCAGGCAACGTAGAAGCTGATTCGATCTGAAAGTTTCCTCTAACTCGATATTAAGAAAGTTATATCTAGAACAAATAATACCACGTCAGGAAGGTAATAAGTATTACTTCCCGGAACTTTTTAATTCCACTAGCGATTCTAAGCTCCATGGTTCAGGTGGGCTAGGTTTTGGAATCTGTTCCACATCTGGCAGTGTGAACTTTTCTACAGGAAATGGGAACCTTGGACTGCTGGATTGAGGTGATAGTTTTATGTAATTGAAAAAGATCTGTTGTTTGAATTTTGTAGACAAGGTAGATGTTTCTACACTGAAGAAACGAAAAGACCTCTAGGTGCCAGAATTAAAGAGCACCGACTCAAGACACAGCGAGCAGAGACAGAAAGGTCTGGAATAGCAGATCACGCATGCGCACTGACCGAGCACCACAAACTTAATTGAGAAGACGCTAATATTATTGACAAAAAACCTGACTAGAGATTGAAAGGAACAGCTTATATCACCAGCAACAAGATCGTGTACAGCGTGCCTAGTGTGGAAATTAGACCAATATGGCAACCCCTCATAGCAGATATAGAAACCAAAATTGGACAGAAAAAACTTGGATACAAAAATGTGAGATGCAGTAATAATCGAACGACCATGCCACTGACCCAGAACACAATAGCGACCGGTTAGAATAAGCCGCAAAGACCAACATATTATCAAGAACTAACGCACTAAGGAGAATTCAATTCAATTCAATTCAATTCGTTTATTTTCTATAGACAGATAACTGTATAAGAATGGTCAAATACATCAGAAAAACTCTTAAAAACTACTTTACACTAATAAATAGAAAAACAATTACGCCACAGAAGGATGAACGTCACAGAAAATCAGATACATTATAAAAACACTTTTCCAATAGATACTTTTTCAGCTCTCCTTTAAATGTATTTATATTGGTGTTATTCTTTATATAGTCCGGTAGACGATTGAAAATTTTCGGTCCCATCACCTTGGGAGAGTTTGCAGTTGACTTGCATCTAGCAAATGGCACTAACAATAAGTTTTTACTTCTTGTATCTTTATCGTGTACGTGATTCACTATTGGGAAACTGTTTTTATTTTTAAAAACGTATACACATATTTCGAAGATATACAAACATGGGAGGGTTAAAATTTTTAAATTTATAAAAATGCTACGGCATGTCTCTGTATTTGGGATACCAGCAATACTTCGTAAGATCTTTTTTTGAGAAATGAACACCTTCTGAGAATGAGCTGAACATCCCCATAAACAAACCCCATAACGCAGGCGCGATTCCACTTGGGCATGGTATACCGAAAGTAACTGAGAGGTATGTAATACCGTTCTTAGGTTTTTAAATAAGAAGATGAACGACGATAGCTTGGATGTTAAATTATCACAGTGTATTTTCCATGACATTGTATCTTCAATATGCAGTCCCAGGAATTTAACTGCTTTATACGCACTTGTATCGAGATTTGTATTGACTATATTAAGTTCTAAAGGATCGACATAATTTTGAACATTGTGAAATCTGAGACACTTAGTTTTCTGAAAATTAGTATATAGTTCCAAATCATATAAGTAAGATACAGCGTTGTTTGTAACAGTATTACAGAGTATACCCAAGTTACCATCATTCTCGTCACTCACCGTTATAGCTAGATCATCTGCATACAAAATATGATCTTGCCCTGCGATAACGTGTTTGATGTTATTAATATATAATATAAATAAATAAAAGGGGGCCCAAAATAGATCCCTGTGGAACCCCAATTTTTGTAGCTGCCATATCTGAGTGTACCTCATTTGCTGCCATATTTCCATTATATTTTATTGCTACATATTGTTGCCTATCTGAGAGGAATGATTTGACCCACTCCAGAGAGACACCTCTTACGCCATATTCCTCCAACGTTGATAATAAAATTGAATGATTGACACAATCGAATGCCCTGCTCATGTCAATAAATATTGACACAGGACATTCCCCCGCCTCAATGTGATCCAAAACGTTAATGTAATACTTATAAAGAGCTGTTATTGTAGACTTGCCTGGGCTGAAACCGTGCTGCTGCTCGCTGGTAATATTATGCTTCATAATGAAATTATTGAATCTGTCCATAAAAGCGTACTCGAACAATTTTGAGAAGGTTTCCGTAATTGTAACCGGTCTATAATTTTCTATTTCATGGGGACTGCTTTTTTTGAACAAAGGAATTACTTTACCTGTTTTTGGTTTTTTTGGATACATACCTTGTGCGAAAGACATGTTTATCAAATAGGTAAGAGGAGCTGATATAACGTGAATCACATTTTTCAAAATAAATGGGGGAATTTCATCTGACCCAGCTGTTTGTTTGTTCTTCAATTTTGAACTCAAAAGACTAATGAGCTCATCTTCGGCAAATGGATATAGGAACATAGTGTATGCACAGCAGTATCGATTTACTACCGAAAACGTACCGGCTGCACTTTTGACAGACCTGGCCTTGTCGACAAGATTTTTCGGACATTTAATGAAAAAGTTATTAAACTCTGATGCAACTGTGACGGGGTTACAGATCCTTTGACCATCAATGTCGAGTGATATATTGTCACTACTCTTTACTTTATTCGTTAATTCGGACACCACATTCCATAAACCGCGTGTGCTGTTGACTGACCTGGAAATTTTTTCTTGAAAATAATTTCTTTTTGTATCCGATATTAAGGCGAAATGTTGTCGTTTCGCAACTTTGTAGTATGGATTTAAACAGGGATAATGTTTTTTTAAAAGGAAAAGTTCCTTTAAATTTCTGCTAGATCTTTTAACTTCATTATTTACCCATACTTTATGTTTGCCTGATGCATTGTAAATTTGTTTAGGAAAATTTGTTTCAAAATGGTGTAGAAATATATCATAGAAATAATCAAATGCAATATTGAAATCGGATAATGTATAAAGAACAGACCAATCTTGAGCTGATAGGGCCTCTCGGAACGTCTCTACATTTGTGTCGTTAAAACTTCTTCGATTTATAGTTCTTTTTATAGTAGGCTTCTCACGAAAAGAATCTAATTCAAGAAAAATGCTTCTGTGATCTGATATTTGATTATCTAAAACAGTGCACAAGCCCTTGTTCTCAAAGTTGATATAAATATGATCTATTAACGTAGAAGTATTACTGGTGACCCGTGTAGGCCAACATACAATCTGCCTGCAGTTATACGTCGACATTAAAGCAGATAAAGCATCGTAGCAACTATTTTTGTAGACGTCTAAGTTAAAGTCACCACAAACAATTAGGTTTATGTTCGGTTTGTATAACATATCAAGGACAATTTGTAATTTCTCTAAAAATAATTTTACGTCTCCCGAAGGAGATCTGTAACAGTTTAAAAGAATGTAAGGTTCAGCATTAATTTTTAATCTAACAGCACATATTTCAAACTGTTGTTCGGCGCAATAGTTCTCTAATTGTATTGGTTGAGCATTTATATTGTTTTTTGTCCATATCGCAACACCCCCGCACTGTTTTTCTGTACGACAGTAGTAACTACTAAGATTAAAACCTTCAAAATTTAGAAAACCAATAGCTTCGCTTTTCATACCGGTCTCTACCAAACATAATAGGCAAATATCTGGATAGTCACTGAGATCACAACTAAGTTGATTTAATTTTTCTACAGTTATTGTGTTTACATTAACTAGTAATAGCTGTGGTGAGAAACCTAAGTTACGTGAGGGTTTTTCTTCACCAGTCTGTATAAAAAACGGTTTATCACCGCACCATCCGGCCATACATCGGGGGATAATGCGGCTCGGAAATTGGTTTCTAAAACAGATACCTTGAAAGATGAGTACTGCTCGGGATGTTTGGAACTCAATGCTTCACACTTAACTTCTGGGAATGTCTTCTTCAGCTGGTCCGCCATCTGCTTCTCGGTAGTATTTGGATCGATTCGATAAACATGAAGGTCTACAAACTTTGGAACGCCCTTTATAGGTCCTGTCTTATTATTTCCTACTACTAAATCACGTTTGCTGCGTTTTTTACGTGTAACATGCTGCCACTGATTGGTATTCTCATTTTCCTGTTGGTCATCATTGATGTTAATATAGGTATTGAGTTTTTGTTCAGTTTCAGATAACAGTATAGCAGCAGCAACTTCTTTCTTATCGATTTTATTAGACGGAGCTCCCTGGTTGGACTCATTTTTGTGATTATTTACTTTTGCTAGTGAAAGTGGTTGTTTTTGTTCAACTCGTGTTTCCTCCGAGTTTTTGCGGCATTCGTTGTCCTTGCCGACTCTGAGTGTCTGCTGTATATTAACTTTATTTGGTGGATATTCCTTTTTATTCAATAAATCTAATTGGTTGGTCAAAATCTTAACTTTATCTTGTAGCTCTGATATAATCATATCGTTTTGTTTGATTATATATGTGAAGATGCTTACATCAATTTTCTTCTCAGCATCGCAGAGGCTTTCTATTGCATCGAAAAACGCTGCATCATCGCCATCGTTAGTATTTTCACAGCAGATCATAGTATTATCCTCGGTAATTTTTACATTACTCCTACGAGCACAACTCACGTGGTAGAATTTTTCACATTTGTCACATTTTAAACCATTAACTACTCTAGATTTACACTTTCCACACAGAGCGTGATAAGACGTTGAAGCGATACCGTCCGCCATCGCTCGTTCCCGCGATGGCGACCAATCAGAACAAGCCACGAAAAAAACGACACATCAGCTATACGAGAATAAATAGCAACGGACAAACATGTTAGACAGTTTACTTGCAGACTATTGAAGGTAGCAGTACCAGCCAGTATTCTGTTTGGGTGAGAGCTCCAGCTACCCTGTGACCTCATGATTGGCTGCAAACCAGGGGACGATGTGGCAGGCGAAGATTACGTTGCCAATCTTCGCAGGAGAATGGACGAGGCCCATGAGAAAGTTCGGCATAATGTTCGCACGGCAAGCGACCGCATGAAGATGACGTACGACGCAGGGTCCAGCGAAACAGCGTACCAACCTGGAGACCTGGTCTGGCTGTACATCCCTCAGAAGCACCGTGGCTTGTCACCGAAGCTCCAGAGTTCCTGGGAGGGCCCGTATGTGGTCGTCAAGATTTCAACGACGTAATCTATCGCATCAAGAAGGCCAACGGTGGAAAACCCAGAGTCGTACACTTCAACAGGTTGGCTTCATTTGCTGGAGATAATGCGGAGGCGCACGTTAGACCACTTGAGCAACTCCACCCAGAGCTGGATTTCATGGCCACTCACACTGGTACAGCGAAGGCTAGGTTTGGCATGACTCGTGAGGAACATCCAGATTTGTTCACGGTGCCGGATGACTACGCGTTGGCGCATTGTGTCGCAAGAGATCTTCAGATGTCCCGAGGGATTGCCAGTGAATTTCAACGTCTGTTTGGCCAAGTGGATGAGCTGAAGAGACAGGGTGGACGAGTTGGACAAGGGCTGGAGTTACGAAGGCCATAGGCGACTCTACTACTTGATTTCGGAGTCCTATCAGAAACCGACATACCGGACTGTGTGGGAGGTACTCCTGCACCTCAGAGAGAAGCTGTTAACCGCAAATGTTTTGAAACTGGCGATTCCTAAGCTAGCTTGCGGACGGGACAGCCTGGATTGGCGGATCATCCGAGACATGCTAGAAGTCTTCTTCAGGTTCACGGGGATCGAAATTCTGGTCTGCAGCTGGAATCCAAGAGGATCGACAGAGCACAGAACCGTGGACTGCTTCTTTTACCAAACTTCTGGCTGCACGAAGGTCGTACTGTGTCCATTCAGACATGAACGTTTTGGGGACGAAAAGGCCTTAAGGAAGGGGCAGTGTGCCAGGTCAGCCCTGTATCCGTAAGATTTAGGAAACTTAGTTAGTGCAAATAAATAGTTAAATCCGTACCTACCAAGTGTTTTCTTGCCCAATCGAGCTGAAGACTTGTAACAGTACAAAACAGATTTGTTTAACTCTCATTTTGTTGTTTGAACCACAAAGTCGTCCTGGGGTTTAACTTAGGTGTTCCGATATGTAAGTGAGACATATAACGTTCTACAAAAGCAGGTTGGGACTCATTTTTAATGAACTATTTGTTCATCTCAATTAAATTCGCTTATATCGTCACAAAAGTTCCGATAAATTATACAAAAGATATTGGCTCCAATAATTGGATGAGTATTCCTTCCAAGCTTTCCATTCTTCCACATAAAGCATAATAATCAATTATGGTAGACAAATTCATATATAAGTGATTGATAAATGTACCGTTTGCGTTCTGATAATTAGAAGAGATATTTGCTTATAAAACAGAAATGAATGGTGAATTATATGACAACAAAAATGTATTAGTCAATCAACGGAATAGTTACTTGTTAGCCTCAAGCTGATTAGATTTTTTTGCATGACAATTCCTCATTGAGTTTAACCAAAGGCAAAAAATGTCTACCTCGTAAGAAAAACTGGTTAATTACATCTGCGTTACTAGATTGAAAGTTCACACCAAGTCTTCAAGCTTGTATTTATTATGGTGCCCTTTAGCTGTTCAGCTTGATACGATGGGTTGTCGCTAGCTATAAAATTAGGATGTCAGGTATGGGCGTGATGACCCAACTAGCAGTTTGAAGTTCTATAAAAGTTGGGACAACGTTTATAAAACAGTATTTGTAACGCAAACGCTTTAATAATGTTTATACAACACCTATATAAGCAGAATGGGTACAGGTTTATAAAATTCTCTGGTTGGTTAGAGAGTTTTATAACGGCTTTGGTGACTACTATAAAATTATTTCATAAACGTTTATAGAGGAATCGCTAGATTTGGAATAAAGTCATCAAACATTGTTTTTTAAAAGACGTTTTGTTGTCTGCTCCAAAGCGTTTCTGTTTTGCAAGGAAACGGTGATAAATTATATCAGCTGCCCGTAAATGTTTTTTTGGAGCAATTTATTTTATAAATGCTGTGGCATCTGGCTTTCGAGAGGATTGCAAAGCCCATATCAGTCAAACTGACTCAGCGAAACTGAATCCTGAGAACTCCCCTTTATATTAGAAAATTGTGTGTCTTAATTTAACAAAGAGAGCAAACAAAGCAACAGAGAAAGGAACGGACACAAAAAGCCACAAGTGACAAACCAAAAAAGGTTTCTTTAGATAATTGTGACAATGTGATGACAATGCACATTTTTAACAAGTTATTGTTATAATAATCAATAATACGTCCAACTATAACTTACGCATATGCAGCGTAGTGTTTTGCGGCTAGAACGCACACTACAAAGTTGTAAGTAATAGGTACAAAGCAAAATTCTTAGAACAATTTTGAATGCTCCTTCGTACGTGTCTAATGCAGCCAAATATAGAGATCTTGATATTCCTTCTTGTCAGAATTCATTAAACAAATTGCAAGTAAAAGTTATGAATGCGCAATATCTCATTCAGATCCTCTGATAAGAGCTACACTGTCATATGGCCCTGCATTCATACGAAAACACAAAACAGTCAGATGGGCACTTCTATAGCACGTATTTTTACTGAAATTCTGAACTACAAAGCTTACTGTATTCTATTTCTGTACATGAAGCTATTTTTAATAAAATGTTTGTCGTAAACCTTTTTTTAGAATGTTTGCTTAAAACATTTTTTTGCAGAGACTCTCCCTTCTGCTAGTCAAAGCATCAGTTATTTTTGGGCAAAAGGCCTACCCTGATGAACAACACAAGTTAAATCAAATGCGGATGCTTCATTAGTGCCAGCCGTAGTAAATTTTATTATCAACGTTTAACTAAACAGGCGATTGTACAACAAACTGATTTCAACTTTAAGCCTAAGCTTAGCTAAGCTAAGAGCGGCCCCAAGAGAGGCCTGAATACCAGTATTTACAATCGTTAATCAATTTCTTTTTAAATCAACTAGGAGGAATGGGTTGAGCTGGCAAATTTCAGCCTTAGTGGATGGAGTAAAAACCAATAGTTGCTAAAAGAGTATCTATTAAGAATTGTACATAAAGTAGGTAATGTAGAGATAGATAGATAGTTATATTTATTTCAGAATACAAATACAAATTAGAGACAAGACAAGGAAAAACGAGTATACAGCTAGTAGTCCTACACATCGTGCTACAAACAACAGTTGTTACTTACTTCAACAACAAATTCGCCTATGGCATATAGTTTAATGTCACATAAACACCTGAATAATCGATTCCTAAAAAGCCCAGTAATTCGAAAATTTGAGAAGTAAATGACGAATGACTCCAAAAGCCCATATAGCTGAGAATAGAAATATCCAAAATAAGCCACTTTTAGTTATCATAATCCTCTACATTGACTTTTATCCCCCATACCATTAGAGATAAACGGCTAAGTCAAATCTGTCACATAGTGCAGTACTGTGACCAATGTTGCAGCACTGAGACTGTTACTACGTTCCAAAATCTCATCAAAGACCTCGATTTGCTCTGTAGCGTTTCAGTATTCACTCAACATCAAACTGTTAACAAAAATCTGTGTTCCATTAGTGCATTTCCGAGGCCATGGATGTCGTCGTTTTGCTCTGAAATCAAATTGAGATTTTAGCGACCTTTATGTTAAGACTGTCAAGAGATGTTTTTCACTTGACAGCTAACAACTTAACATAACTTATTCTGCTTTATTTGTATGCATTGATATTCTACGACTACTCTGACACTATGACACTCTGACTCTGAAGGCCTTTACGGAAGCACTGATCTGGATCCGGATAGATCAGTTATATGTCAAACAGCTGTCAAGTGGCGATTTATGATTCCATGAATTTAACGGACATCGAACAACGAAAAAGTTGGTTTAACTGCTACTGATCTGAATCATCCGATCGTAATCACTTACTGTACAAGAGTGAACTGCCCTATTTCTGACAGATCCCAGATCACTTTCCGAACGTCAGGATCAGTGATCCAACTGATCGGGTTAACCGGCCCCCGTATCATCTAAGGTCGTAGACGCTATGCGGCAGCCGCATGTTTGGCGCTTGCTTCTGTCAAAGTCAAATTCGTATCATGTAATGTCAGCAGATGCAGCAGCATGTCCGCAGCCGCAGCCGCAGCAGCACAATATGCGGCAGGAAGCGACATTACAGCGGACATATTGTATTCTAAAATTTTTAAATTTCAGAGCTACAGTTATGAAAATATGAGAGCGGACAAGACGTCGAAGTGCTTTTTGCGTAGAACGGTCAGAGACCATATAATACCTATTACCTACGCCCATGCCCCATTTAATATATTTATAGCATGATAGCATGTAACAGTGATTCATCCTCGATCCTCCGTAAGAGGTTTTTAAACTTAATGTGACCACCTAAAGTAGAAAAACAGGTAAGTGAACTGATATTTTAACCGCTTGCTAATGCCGAATCACGATTTAACGGTGGAATCTTTGTAAAAACAGGAATATTATATACTCGCTCATTTTGAGGTTATGTGAATATGTTTATTAGTTTAGAAGTACTTGAGTTTTCTAAGTTACAGAAATTTCTTATACATTCTGAAGTGATTGTTTGCCTTATTGTGGCTACTCACTAGCTGTTATCTAACCTATCCAATTTTTAGTGGATCAGAAGCAAGAGGTTGTGATTGCTATTTCTGTGAAGCAGAGAAGACTAATTGGCCAGAATTGTACACATAATGTAGAGGAGTGTTCAACCTACATCATCTTTCTCCGCAGAGACCAGAAATGGGGCAAAACATCTTCACAGATACCTAGGTAAATACTTATATATTATATATTGCACTCAAGGTTGTCTTACAAAATGATGAGTCTCCATGCTCCTTGGATTTCTACCAAATATCTTTCAGTAACAAGCGCATGTAACTTTTTGTTGTTGATATATAATTTTATGTTTGGTAGCCTTGAGAAAGTGGTGTACAATCCTAAAAGCTAGAAAGAAGTAGATATTGTTGTTTAATTTGTTGCTTCCCAGCAATACCTACAGTTTTGTTTTAAATATAATATATATATTTGATTATGTCTGACCATACCACCAAAAAGATAACAATTATAATATACATTTATCAAAAATTGAAAAATTATGTAGAAATCTCAGCAAAAATAACAAAGATAATTTTATAGAGGACTTACATAGTATAAAGTGGGAGGTATCGGAAAGTGATGTTGGTGTGCAGTGAAAAATTTTTCAAACTGGCTAGATATTGAAGAATGTAAACAAAAGTTTGATATACTCTATGTTTCAAGTTTTGCTGATAAAAAGTCTAAAGAAGCTTACAATGATGTGTGAAATGTTTACAACAAACTATTAGGTGATAGAAAAAATATTTTTAATAGAATTGTTACCTCTGATAACAAGATAAAGTGTGTGTGTGTGTGGAACATAGTCAGTGAAATTAAGGGGTATGCAATTGATTCAGATGTACTTATTCCTGGAAATTCAGAAAGTGTTGCAAAGGCATATATATATTTCAAATGTAACCAAGGACTCCCTTTTATACCCTTTTCATACAATATAGTCTAACCTAATATATAAATACCTACAGAGTTAATAACAACTGAAAAACTGCAGGAGTTGAGCCAAATTTGAAAAATAAACCCACAAATAAATTCAGCAGTGGTGAGGATAATTTTCCTAAAACCTTGCTGATATCCTGTATTTACCATATTGCTAGTCCATTGGTTTTCATTATCAATAATTGTTTAAAATTTGGTAAATTTCCAGAGAAACTAAAATCAGCAATACAGTGCTGTTCCTAGAATGACGCCAGGAAACAGTAAAAAAGCCTATACAGAACATGGGCCTGATGACCAGAGCAGTCTATGCCGATGACACAGAAGTAAGTATTAATATCAGTTTACAAAAGATGATATGTAGCAGACATGTTAAACTATAGGCCAATAAGCTTACTCTCTGGATTTGTGAAACTTGTACTTTAAACAAAGGTATTGAAGCGTTTGAGCAACTGCAACCTAATAACTGAAGCATAGCATGGTTTTATAAAAGGCAAGTCGACTACTACAGATATTTATCATTTTAATCACCAAATTATTGCTTTTTAAAAAAAGGAAATATGCCCCTTGGTATGCTTTTTGACTATGTAGACCTTTTACTATTTAAACTGGAAAAGTATGGAATAGGTGGAACGTTTTTGCAGTGCAATACATCCTACCTCACATGTTGAAAACAAAAAATTATGATTACAAAAAATTATAATACCAAGCAATCAACAAACATCATTAGGAATCGCACAAGATAGCATCCTAGGTCCACTTTTACTTATAATATATGTTAAGTTAATGATTTGTTCCTAGATATTGATAGTTCAGTTGAGATGATAGTTACCCAATATGCAGATGACACTAGTGTGCTTGTTACTGCTCCAATAATTTATAAGCTAGTTGGAACAAAAGGCCACCTTAGTTTTAAATGCTACATAAACGAACTTGTTATTATTCAAATCAAAAAATCCTAGATGCCAGGGTCCACCAGTTAAAATGAGCTTGGGAAAAGATGTTCAAATTCATTTAGTAGACAGTAGTAGACAACACCAAATTCCTTGGAGTATATATAATATATAGATGAGACGCTTAGGTGGACATCTCATGTGGAGGCCACTAAAAAAAAAATCGTATCGTACCCTGCAAGGAACTTTAATTATAGGTATCCAGTTCATCACCTCACCTTAACTGAGAAGAATGTAGAGTATAGTTGAATGAAAATCTTCAATTATCTACCATCTGGTCTTGTGAACAATTTGACAACTTTCAAAAAAAAAAGATACACAAAATGTTAGTCAATTTGGAACCCTATTCTCTTGAAGACTATTTAAATTTTGTTGTTCCCATTTGTTATATTGACTCTATTTCACCTAATTCTGTGAGTACATTATGTATTTTGCAGAGTTATTTTGCAATAAAGATTTGTTATTTTATTACTATAATTATAAATAATATATGACATAATGTATGATTTTTTATGATTTCTGTTTACAGAAACTCAAGCATATCTTCTTTAGACCAACCAAGTTCTTCTTTAGCCTCAGATAGGCCTAGGTGTGGCCAAGATGTTATTGATGCAGGTACTGCTACTCCCTCATGTTAAGGTTCGAATGTGTTATTGGACGAAGAAAATTATTGGCAAGGATTACGACTAGAGCGAAAGGATAAGATAATCAAATCTCTAGGTATAAGTATGAGCTATGTATAAATTCGTGACAGCGATAAGTATATTTTTTACTACACTGGATTGCCAAGTCACACAATATTTGAGTGTATGAATTGATCAAAGATATTAAGATAAATTATTAATTGAAACGGAATGTTCAAAAAATTGAGTGATTTGGTCAGCTACTCTTGACATTAATGAAACTTTGAAACTGCACCATAATTTTACTTGTACAGATTTAGTGTTCAGATTCAAAATATCTGAAGTTGCTGTTACAAAATATATTGTCGTTACTTTGTACAAACTCTATATGAAGTCTTGTTCTTGAGGTTTATGAAAGACATTTCTAAAAGATCAAAAAACCATTCTTGTTTACCAAATTCACTAATTGTAGAATAATAATAGATTGCACTTGTATTTTGTGTTGTACCAAGAATCATGATAATCAATGAAGAACTAACGTCTTACTTATAGTAGTTATAAGCATAGAAACAGTTTCAAAAGCTTAGTTGGTGTGGTCCTAATGGCATACTGACTTATGCTAGTATGCTCCACCCAGGATCTAATATCGATGAAAATATTGTTCAGCAGCATTTTGACACAGAAAGTGGAGATCTAATATTGGCAGATCAAGGTTTTCTTATAAGTGATATTGTACCTAATGCAGTAAGTTCAAATATTCCACCATTTCTCAGTACTCCAGAATTAACATCAGAGCAGATACAATAGACAAAAAGTATTGCAAGAGCAAGACTTCATGTAGAAAGGGCAATATGTAGAATCCAAGGTTTTTAAATTTTATCTTTTATACCAGAACTAGAACCAGATTATAGTTCAATGATATTCAGGACAGTATGTGCTCTAACAAATTTACAATATCCATTGATTAGAGAAGTATCACAGTTTTATATTGATTGGCAGAAGTTTAGATTACGTAATTATATTGGTTGCGTATACAGGGTGAGTACCAAGTTGATATTTTTTTGCTGTGTATAAAAGTCGATAAAATAAACAAATTTTCAGAAAACTAAAAAATAAGTGAGATACAGAATTAAAAAAAGTATATCTGGGCTTGTGTATCAAGACTACCTAGTCTGTTTATGTTTAGTTTTTTGCTCGGATTTGTCAGATCGATTAGGCATTGTACCTCTTAGATATTGCAGTACCCACTTTTTGTTTATAATTGTTACTTTTAAACTGGTAAATCTTAAAAGTGGCGCATTATTATAAACAGCTAGGTACGTCTTGGTGCACAAGCCCCGATTTACTTTTTTTGATTCTGTACCTCGTGTATTTATCAGTTTTCGGTAAAAAGTTTTTAGAAAAAATTGCTTGTTTTAACGATTTTTTTACACAGTTTAGAAAAAGGATCAACTTAGGACTCACCCTGTATATATCAAGCCATAAAGACACAAAAAATGTGTCACTGAGCAGTGTACATGTGGAAATAACCTTTATGTCTTAGACCACCTAATTAATTCGTACACATCTTTGATAATGCTGTGATAGCACTTGTGATATTTTTAATCTATTTTTAAGTTATTCTATTTTGTTTTATATGCTATTTTATAAGCTCCATCTTCCATCATATTTAATTACCAATTTTTTCATAAACAGCATAAGAGTGAACAGCGGCTATGCAGCTTGCCTGTTCAGCAATAGTAATAATAATATAATATATAGTAATGTTTCAGTTACATGACACATTGGTTTTAAATCCTTTCAGGTAATGAGATGTTTTATATTTGTTAAGCCTGTTAGTTTATAAATATCAAATATGTATGTTTTTGCTCTGAAATTTTATAGCAATGATTATGCTCTTATATAATATACCTAAGTGACTTTGATTTTGTAATATATGGAATACATAATAATAATTTGATAACGGATTTTCTGTTTGTTGTACTACAGTCTATTACTTTTGTATGTAGGATTTAAATACTTTAAATGTATAACTTGTCTTTATCATTTAGAACAGTAATATCAGTATTTTTTTAAGCTTGTTGTTAAACAGGTTGCTTGATAATGTACATTGAATTATTTGGAATAGAATGGTGTTACTGGATTTTTTCCATGAGACATAATTTTGTCCAATGTACAAAATTATTTCTGAAAAATATAAATATAGGAATAAGATTATTAAGGTAAACTCTATTTCATATTCGAATTTCGAATGCTGTATTATGTTAATAACAAGATTAGTTTACACAAATAGCAATCAGAACAACAATTTATTCCTTTAAAGATTAGAGTTCAGTTATATAAGTTCATCAATTATAATGCAAAATTATACAAAACTGATTTACACTAAACTAAAAACGAGATGTATATAACAACAACACATACACACACAGCATTATTATGATTTGAAGTGTCAAGTCTAGAACATAGAAGAAATTTTGAGGCAGGATTATTTTTATAAAAATTATTACAGATTGTTCCTAAATTCTTGAAAAAGTTCATTTTGTTGTGCCTCCTTATACCACTCAAGATAATGTTGCATTCAAGTCACCTAGAGCCAAACCTAATATTGATATTACTGAAGTCTCCAATCTCATTACTATGTACCTATGTTTATTTTGTTACTGATTAGATGAATTAAGTTCTGTATTATGAAGATATTTCAATAAAATCTAGGATTGAGATACTATTATAAATTACCATTAATATATGTATATTATCCTGAACTATATAATATATACTATTTAACAATGGTTTGATATGAAATAAATTTAATAAACAAAAAATGTTTTTTTTTTTAATGAAAATTGCATGATAAAAAAATGATAAGTTTTGTTGCATTTATTTTGTTACCCTAATGGATTATTTATAACAAATATATCTTTCTTCACTTATTTCAACATTGATCAACTGGAACATGCAAAGAAATGATTTTTCTGCAAAAAACTATTTAAATATTTTACACGAGTAAATAGATATTAAATTTGTAAACAAATTTCATATTTGTAATGTATGCGAAGGGAACATATATGTGCATGCATATTCATATGCATTAAAAAAATAATCGTTACAATCTGTCAATATAATTATAGAGATATAATAAACTGATCCAACTTTAATTATTTTATATTTAGTTTTTTGAGCGCACACATTTCTAAGCAAATTTCATTTGAGCTGCATTTTTGAAGCTTTGCTGGTTCATCTGGAAACATGCAATGTCTTAACAAAATACATGAAAGCTTTTGATATATATCTTTTAAATGGCGCAAATTAGGTTCCTTAATTGTCATAAATAAAGGAGCTGTAAATTTTAAAAGAAAAATGATAACTTTGGCCCAAATTGACCTATGAATTATGATATATATTTTTTTCAATTTAAAGTATGTATAGTAATGCCAGCTTTTTGCATATGAAAAAAATTATGTAAACTGTTATTCTATTTGTTTATAAGTACAAAATTATATAGAGCATTACATTATTTTGCAATGTTGTAAAATTATTTTTTGCCATTCAATTAGGTATAAAGTTTGAGCCTTCTTCTTTGATATTCTGCCCATAGGATCTGGATCTTTAAGATTTTCTGCAAGGTCCCTAGATACATTTTTGTCAATGTTATTGTAAAATTACGTATTATTAATTTTAGTCCGTTTCTTGAAATTTTCTAAGCAATAAATAAATTAAAATATTTGTGGATTTGTGCATTTGTAGAAGACGATGCTCAATATCAATTTTCACTGTATTATGGATATACTATGGAAATATTAAAGTATATGTTCATCTAGGGTAAAAAATTAAACATTATTAAAATCATTATAAAAAATAATAAATAACCAAAAGCGGCAGAAAAAGATGGGTGAACATTTTAATATTCCATGTATTTAACATAATTCAGAAGGATTTACATTAATACATTCAAAGTATTCAGAGTCGGAGATCGAATTGCCTGGGCACTCCACCATTCCACTTCGACAATCACGATTCCGATACAATGAATTTCCTACTGTTCAGAATCAGCCCTTCTTGGATATCAAAGGAAAATATGTATAATAAAAATATAGCAAAATTCAACAATAGTTTTGTTCAAGTAATAATCCTCAGCTTCTAGTGTGTGCAATTTTACAATCACCCAATAAGTGTTTTTTAGATAACCACTAACATTAAGAAATTAATCACCCTCTATGTTCATGTTTAGCAAACTTCTACTAAAAATACATGTTTTTTCTGGGCATGCTTTAACTAGGTTACATATTTGGAAAAAATTATGAATATGGGTATGAAACTATTTATAATATGAAGTACTTTTTATTTGATTACAAACAATAAATGTTTCTATATACCTTTTATTGACAGATAACATAAGCATTTATTAGTGCTGTTAGTATACACAGTATGTGGAACACGTCTGTATCTACATTTTTAGAAAGTCATCATGATGGAGGCTCTCAACTCGTAACCATCTGTGCTCTTTGCCTTCTGGTATCAGTCTGCCTTTTGTGTCTTGAATACTTGGGATGCTGATGAATTTTTTCTTCAGACCTATAATGCCGAAAACAAGCATTCTTGAAGTAGTGAATATACAATGTGTGTAAAGTCATAATAAACATATTTTTTTCTTATTGCACATATCTGCAGGCACCTGGATATTGGATATCAAAAGATTAATGTTTTAATTGATCCATTCCTTGAACATTTATATACATCTAAAATTAACAATTATTAAATACCGAATAAACGTTTTTTCTACTTTAACATGGACTAAAGGTTTAATAAAGATGTTTAGTTGACCTCTACACTTTTGAAAATATTTAATGTTCTATTACATTTTTACTCACCATAAGCAGATGCAATATAAATATGATCACTCCGATGTCGGCTCACTGTCGATTGAATATTTGAATACCCAAATCCAGGGGCATTGAGCCTGCCTGCAATTTCCTGCTACATGCAGCCCAAGATCCAGACCCACGCCTTGCACCAACGATATATTTTCCATCAAAATGTCCAAAAGCTTGTTTATTTGACCATTTAACACTCAATGTTCCCTATTTACTTCTAAATTCTAAAACGACGCACTCAAAATATAATCAGATAATATCACGGACATAACCTACAATGTAGGCTGAATGAAGTCAGTAGTTGGCCAGAACGTTTTGTGGCCAGAACTGTCATATGACAGCACGCCGCAGAATTAGGAGATACAAACGCTGCTGCTGCCGCAATCGCTGATTTGTGGATGTTTTGAGGATGTTTTGTGGATGTTTATCCGCTACCGCCTAGCAGCCGCTGTGCGATTCCTTCTGTGGTTAGGCTGCCGATCATAGTTTCCGTAAAGGCTTTGAGAAAACAGCACAGGTTATGTGATATGTCAAAATTGTCAAAAAAGGTCTTTGCCGTTTCATAAATATTCCAACATCCCTAACATCTGGAATCACGTGACTACCTTCGAAAATGCATCTGCTCACTGGATAGATGGGATTTTGGAAAGTAGTATGTGTTGATTTTGTTAAGAACACTGCGTTCTACTATAGGTCCATCAATTACATCAGATGGGATATGACCTGGTCGTAATAGGCACAAAAAGGAAAGTCAAATACAATTTTACCTTGTCTACAGCTTACTTCTGTAGCTAGCGTTGGATGACAGAACTTAATCGGTCGTAGAAATTGCCAATTATGCATGGTAGAACGGTTCACGTATAAAGTCAATATCAACCCGTAACGTGACGTATGGCGTGAAATGCTAAAAGTTAATTCGATTAGCACACAATGCGTCCTGAGTCAAAGTGGAAGGCTCAATTGATCGGTAAGGTTGTTTCGCATACGTTAGGTTTCACAGATTTTAGGTTAGTTAGGAAACCATATGTATAATAAGGTCGAGCGGAGTGACCTTAGGCAAGGAAAGAGAGAGGACGAAACGCGCGACTGACATTTCTGTTACCAAATGACACCAAAAAGCTACCAAAATTTACCTGAGATAAGTGATTCCAGGCTCTTTCCTGCTGCTGTGGTTTTTACAACCGTAAGCTGTACACCCTACCATCATCCACAGCACAATATTTTACAATGATTGGTCTTAAAAACGCTAAATATCATAAAAAAATATTTTGGTGGCTATTCGTTTTCCGTAACAGCTAATGACAGCTAATTCGCTCGGATCTCTCTGGCACACGAACTCTCTGGCAGCATTATTTTGATCTTTAAAATTTGACAACTGGAATTCCAGACTAATTTTTTGCAGACAACCCTATATCGACGTGTTTGCAATAAAATTATCTTTATTTTGATATAAGTTTCATGCATTAACCACACCGGTGCAAATTACTATTATTGATTTACCTGTTTGTACCTGCCTACCCTATAGTTGGGACGAGAAAAACGTAGCCAACCTAACGTTTGCATATTCTATGGGCTTCATACTTTCGCTTGGTATGTGATTTGTCTATTAACCAAACCAGTGGAATGTTTAAAAGAAATTAATTTCTCAATATTTAATTAATCATATCCTGGACTGAAATTTTTCAGCCAACCCACTCGCGATATGTTTCTTAACATATTAAATTTGATATTAAATGCTTTTCATCCATTAACTAGTTCGGTGAAGGTCGTCTTATATTCGGATCTTCTACTAGCACTGATTCGTAGAGTTGGAGCCGTGGTACTTCACGTCGTTGCATACAGCTTTAAGCTAGCCCTGTACATTAGACATGAAAATTCTGATGCTCTCTATCTCCGTCAATCGACCTATGACGCACTGATGATGGCTAATAAGCGTGAAGCAGCTGTCTGCATACTAGTGGATTGCCGGAGATATAGAGCAACCCTCGTGTATTGATTCTCTATGCAGTTGGCATAGAACCCCGCTCTTCTGGTCAGGCCAAGCGAACGTGCCGTGGCGTTCCACCAAGAAGTCTGCTGCTGCCACTTTCTTTGGTTTGCCGTTACCTTCGGGTACCAGATGGTACACAGACAGATCTTTTCTGCCGCCTACTCTCATATATGTATGTTTGTACAACAGAACTCACTTGTTTTTCAAACAACATACGTGAAATTTTACAATGTGGTAGCTGAGATCTTAATGAGGGCAAAACAGCGATTTTTTTCAAAAAAATTGTATAGTGTGCAAAAAACTTGCAATCGTAAAACATACATTCTTCAAATATCTGTGATCGAACAACCAAACACGATATCAGAATAAGGCCACTTTGTTGGTCTAGCGCAAGCTACATTCTTCGATTTGCTTTTTGAATCATCTCTGTAAGTTTAAAGGTAACGTCATGAGCTTCCACATGCGAAATGCACCTTTAGACCTTTGGCCCTTTGAACTTACCTCCCCTCTTTTTAGAGACACATACTGGAGAAGGGGAACAGGCCACGCCTCCTCGTTAACACGGGGATACGTATTTTCTTGGATTCCGCAGCTCGGGTTACGTAATCAAATTCGAATTATTTTAGTACTTGGAGAAATTGGTACCTAGATTAATTAAGAAAACTTCAGTCAGGCGTGACTCAATGTCTTCAAATGGGAATGCCTGATTTTTTTATACAATCATATGTAACGTTTGACAGCCTCTAACGATATAAAGTTGAGAATATAGATCTCTGGTGGTTTTTATTTAATTTCAAATTTACAGTCAAATCTGTCTTTTCCAATTTTCTTTCCTATAAGCAAAGCAGCCTAGCAGACTATGAAATATAAACAGATACCCATTCATAAGGAAAAAAACTTAGCAGGAAGGTACAGACAAACTGTGTTAATATGACATGATTACAGTAATTTCTTACTACAAATCGACTCTAGCATTTCTGATTATAGCGGTAATATATTTAAGATAAAATAAAAGCTGTAGTATGGCAGAAGTGTACTAGAGGTTGACAGTGGTCAAAACCATTAATAATTTTTGAACGAAAGGAAAACTACCAGCGCATCGTGCTCGCAGTTAGTATCGTCAGAATAAAATTTCACATTTAATGACATAAAAAAGTACTAATTTCCGTTAAGCTAAAAGTAAAGATAACTCTGACTGGAGCTTTACAAATTCTTCAGTATCTATCAGCAAGATCACAGAAAATTAAGAATCAGAGTCAAATCTGTTCAAATTATAAAACATAATTTACCTAGTAGAAAATTAAAATGTGATTTGTCAGTATTCCCTGTTTGTGATCTTGCTAATAGATTGTTTTTATGGCCAGCCTCCCGTAAAGGCTGAAATCCTATGGCGTTGTAGAAGAGCTGCGAGAGGATAAGGTAGCAAAAAAATTTCGACAACTCCAATCAGAGGTATTGTTACTTTTGACTTGGGCGGAAATTACAACTTCTCTATATTATTAAGGGCCGGTTGTACAAAAGGGGGTTTAACATAAGCTTTGTTAAACCTAAGCCTAGCTAAGCTCAGGCTTAAAGCCGATATCCGTTGTACAGTCGGCTTAGCAAGACCTGGTTGATAATGAAATTCACTACGGTTGGCAACAATGAAGCAATAGGTACTGACATAATCATCTGAAAAATTACCTTTTTTGGTTAGTCACTTGTGACAGTTTGTGCCAAATTCGGGCAATGGCCGTTTCTGTCTCTGTTCTTTTATTTGCTCTCTTTGTTAAACTAGATACAAAATCTTTCAAAAAATAAAACCTATACCTTATCCACCGAACAAACGGAGTAGCCATGCACAATATATGTAAATTTTTACTGTATGGTCAAGGGTTATATGCACCGTCTACAAAACTGCATGCTGAGAGCAGTGATGTTATTACAAACAGAAAAATTAAGTTCGATTTATCCGAGTAAAGCCCCAAGATATGGGTTTGAAATAATTTTTTAATCCCTCTCTTCAGTGAATGCAGTATAGTAGACTGAAGAGCAATTTGAAGGTTCCTCCTTGACACATCATGTCATTTGTATCAGGTTAGGTTTAAACCTCAGCTAAGCTCGCGTTGAGCTTCGGTTCACGTAAGCTCCTGTTAAGCTTGGAGCGGGGGGCTAAGCCAGCATTGTACAACGGGCGTTTTGCAACTGACGTGGTATAACGTCGGCTTACCTTAAGCTGAAGCTTAAGCTTGCATTGTACAACTGGCCCTAAATATGAAATTACGTGCTGAAGATGTTGCACTACCAGCAACAGTCGCTGGAGGTTTTCTTTTTATTTTAGAGTTTTTAATGGTTGAGATGCTTTGAATAACTAGTATATTGCAGTAGCTACTAAGCTGTGAAAAGTATCCATTTTTGTCAACTTCCCTTTGACTTTTAAAAATGCTATTGCCGTTGTTTCTGGAGAGATCGGTAATCAGATCAGCAAAGCTACCAACATCTACGTTTCATCTCTGATTTAATTTTTGATAATTTGTCTACCGAATTTCCTAAGTGCAAATGTAGTTTAAACTTGACCATCTAACCCAAGCTGACGCATTTTGTGCTTCGAGACATGGCAAAGTCACCGCCTTTTGAGTTGTACAAGCGGTGCAATATTCAATTTTTGCCGATATCTAGGTACTTAATACCAAAAACGGTGATTCGCGCCTAAACGGTTGACTTCAAGTCTCATGTGTGATACATAAAGTCACACTAGAACTCATGGAAGTCTGAGTATGCAATAAAACACAGGGTATTCTATCTAAAACAATATAACTTTGTTGTCACGCTTTTACTAGACGCATAAAGGTCATTTTTTTTAAACTGTAGTACAAGTCGTCCTATATACACTCTTATGGTCATTATTATATGGACAAGAGTCCGAGGCGTTGAGCTTGACTCACCCTGTATATTCCCATAGTATACCCGAAGTAGACTTTAAGTCGTTTCTCGGTACATCCTCCATTTAGCACCGAGTATCCTTCATTTCCACGATTGCGCCGGTTCGTTTCCGACTTGGATGCAATAATCCTGCAGCGTCATTTTTCATTCATTATGCACCCTTTATTGCGCCCACTTAGCAGCTAATGTAGCGCTTGGGTCTAATAAATAGGCGCACATTAGCTGAATTTTATATCAGGCTGGTTAATGGTTATGGGGAACCTGCGTCAATCACTGCCAAACCGCACGGGAATTTTTTCTTTCGGCGAACAATCGATTCAAAAGGTTTGGCCCGCCGCGCAAAATGAATTTTAACCACATAATATTTAGATATAAAGCACTAGTGGTATTTTGGCACAGTTTTCGGACATTTTAGAATTATATGATACTGGTCAAGACGGATAAGTATGGACAGATAATAAAAATTATCCACAAACACAGACCTTTAGCGGCATTTTAGAAGACATTATGATATCACCAGATGTTGATAAATAGCGAAAACATATTTCAGGCGTCAGTAACAACTACGTTAAGTGGTAGTAAACAAATTACAGAAGAGGAGAGAACCCAAAAAACATTTTATATATAGTGTATTTGAAAATTCTTGATAGCTAAAATTTTATAGCATAGCAGGTAAAATCGAGGGTAGCACCTGAAAACAGTGACGGAGAATTTCTAACATGAAATATTGTGAATTTACCTATATAGATGTATTATTATATTCAACACATACTTTCAACCTGGTAAACTGTGTGTATAATTTACTTAAATATAACGAAGAGATGGATATACTTAATAAAATTCGATGCTTATATCTGTCTAAAGATGTATTTTTAATTTCAAGAAAATGTAAACCATAGGACCCCTAAAATACTAAACGTGCTCTTTCAAATGTAGGTTGTGTATGAGCAGGTAATTAGGGATTTCCGCAAAGTATGACGCAGGTACTTTTCCAAGACCTGTATGCAGGTTCCCTGTTTAATTCTACTTAAAGTTTACGTTGCGGTCGGTATAGTGTAACACGCAGAATTGTTAGTAGTGATATTAACTAGTTGTAATAAAAATGACACAAACGTTAAATCTTACTCCTGTGTCAGTTAACGGTGCACTTGAAAACTGTAATATTAAATGTATATGACGCACTTGTACATGAACATATCACTAGCAGTGTTCGGAGTATAGTTTCTAAGTGTTCAACTATGACTGGAGTTGGAGAAGCGACCATTTATAGACTGCTGAAGCAACGAAAGGATGGAAGTGTTACCGTACCACCGAAAAAGTCAACAGGGATAAAACCCATACAACTATAGACTTCTAAGTGTTCAACTATGACTGGAGTTGGAGGAGCGACCATTTATAGACTGCTGAAGCAACGAAAGGATGGAAGTGTTACCGTACCACCGAAAAAGTCAACAGGGATAAAACCCATACAACTATAGACTTCTAAGTGTTCAACTATGACTGGAGTTGGAGGAGCGACCATTTATAGACTGCTGAAGCAACGAAAGGATGGAAGTGTTACCGTACCACCGAAAAAGTCAACAGGGAGAAAACCCATACAACTATAGACTTCTAAGTGTTCAACTATGACCGGAGTTGGAGAAGCGACCATTTATAGACTGCTGAAGCAACGAAAGGATGGAAGTGTTACCGTACCACCGAAAAAGTCAACAGGGATAAAACCCATACAACTATAGACTTCTAAGTGTTCAACTATGACTGGAGTTGGAGGAGCGACCATTTATAGACTGCTGAAGCAACGAAAGGATGGAAGTGTTACCGTACCACCGAAAAAGTCAACAGGGAGAAAACCCATACAACTATAGACTTCTAAGTGTTCAACTATGACCGGAGTTGGAGAAGCGACCATTTATAGACTGCTGAAGCAACGAAAGGATGGAAGTGTTACCGTACCACCGAAAAAGTCAACAGGGAGAAAACCCATACAACTATAGACTTCTAAGTGTTCAACTATGACTGGAGTTGGAGGAGCGACCATTTATAGACTGCTGAAGCAACGAAAGGATGGAAGTGTTACCGTACCACCGAAAAAGTCAACAGGGAGAAAACCCATACAACTATAGACTCCTAAGTGTTCAACTATGACTGGAGTTGGAGAAGCGACCATTTATAGACTGCTGAAGCAACGAAAGGATGGAAGTGTTACCGTACCACCGAAAAAGTCAACAGGGAGAAAACCCATACAACTATAGACGATAGTGACAAACAAATGATACGAAATAAGTGCACTCACTTTATTTCCAAAAAATAGTACCTACATTGGACAAAGTTTTAGTAGAAATTAATGAAGACCAGAGCTTGCCAAACTTAAAAAGAGACAAACTGTGGAAAGTTTTACATGAACTGGATTTCGTTTATGCAAAACGACAGAAAATCCGCTCTCACAGAAAAAGAAGACATTATTTGTTGGATAGCAGCCTATTAGCTTCATGAAGGTTTTAAGGTGGCATTTGATAAGAGTTGTGTTTTATGACGACTGCATTGTCTATGCCCAAATACACTCAGGATCAAGTTATCCTATCATCAGGTTATAAGAAGTATCCATAAGGCCAATTCATACGGCCAATAGTCAATTTAAACCAAAGTTTTAAGGGGGCTTTATGGTGGTCTCCTATAAATTCTGTTAGGGCTATTTTGTCTTTACAGCTGTCTTGAGATTTGCCTAGTCAAATAGGCACAAATAAAATCTTCCTTCAAACTTGTTGGCTTTGAGGATGCTTATGAAGAGATAGAAAGGTTTTAAGTAAGTATGTGAGTAAACATTACCGATAAGCTATTTTGAAGTATGCTTTTGTTAGATAGGCTTCGGTAAAATCAAAACATAGAAAACATTTGGTGATCAGGGATACCAACGTCATTTCAAAGGCTCAACTCCAAGCAAAGCGGCACATAATATTTACACAGCATACCAAACAATTAGCACAATATCTCAGGTTGGCGGCAATCACACGCGCATCCCACCATTTTGGGTGTGTGTCTGCCAAAAGATGCATATGCGTAGTTGGACGTCATTGACGTAAGATCGACTCTCGTATTTGCTCACTGCTGAGATAAAATGCATAGGCGTAAGCTGCGAGATTTTGTATACTAGGTGTTGATAGTGTATGATCTTTAAAATGGATAAACAATGTGCTGGAAATGTGTGTGCTGCTAAACATTGCAGAAATAAGTATTATAGTTGCTGAAAAAGTATATTTAGACTTCTGAATGATCCCGTAAGGTAAGTACGTATAACCCAGAAGTGAAGTATGTACTAAATGTACAGACACTATTTTTACGGATCGATTGAGACGACATAACTGACTTTTGAGCTAAATTTCATGCAAGGTTGTATTTTTTAGTAATTACTGAGCAAAAATTGGAAGGTCACTAAAAGGTGTAATGGTTCACTTGAATGTGAATACCTGTGCATGTACGGCGCTACCGATTCGGTACAAATGTACCCATTCAGTACGCAGATACAATACGAAACTGTCAAAATCCTGAAAACGGATTTGATATAAAGTTCCTTAATACAGCTAAAAGAGGTTTTCAATTTTTTTTTTTAAAGTATATGTACACAAACTTAATCCCATCAACGTTCAACTGAAAGCTTTTTCTAGATTCTCACTGAGCAGTTCCTTCAATATATCCATCGACCTGTATTACACGCTACTATTGGTTGTTATTTTAAAGTGATTTAGAAAGGTGATGGCTCAACCTAGTTGCACGAAAGTGAAACTGAAGGTTAAACTGGACACAATCACCAACAGATTATTGGGATATGGCAAAAATAGCAAGTGAGAGGGGACATTTTAACGCCGACATTCATGGAAAACGCTATATCCATATTCACATACATATTCATACCTATATTTGTATCCATATTCATTATGCATAGGCCAAATTCGTCCTGGCTCATATATTCTTTTAGCCGTGCTGTCGAATTTGAGTTTTGTAACCAGGTTACCATTTAATTCCCAATAGTATCCATTACCACTTTCCCATTCGCCTACACCTTTTCGACCATACAACTGTTTATTCCACCCAAGTAAGATATTTTCTGAAATAAAAAGGGTAGAAAAGTATAAGGTATCAAGCACCGCTATATTTAGTTTGAATTGTCCTCAGGAGACAATAATGTAATAAACTGTTACACTTAAGATCAGAGAGAGAGCAAAAACCAAAATATGAACGTCATGTCCCATAACGAATCCCGAAAACTTTGTTGCACTGACTGATAGTATGTGTAAATGATATTTTTATCTGTAATAGGAAAACAATTGAAATTTTCTTAGTTGGATCGTAAAATTGACTTCTGATAGTTATGTAAAAAATCGATAAGGACATGAAAAAGGCCTCTTAGCGTAACTCCGCTGAATGAGCGTCTCGTCTTACTACAAAAGTATATAATAATTTACATTCAGTAATGTGTACAAAACTTGAAAAGTTAATTGGTCTGTAACAAATTTAAGTTTAAGAATAATTCGTTTTGATTTCGACTTCACATTGCGAAACCTAGGTGCGATTTATTTTTTCGGGTATTTACAGGGTGTCCTGTTAGTGCGTAATTGTTTGATATCTCGCAAGATATACCTGACAGAACAAAATGTCAAATACAAAAGTTATTTGGTTGCTTAAGACGCATATTCTAAAAATATTTGAAATGTACAGGGTGCTTCGGGAAGGTAGGATAGTGATCAACTTGATTTTTTTATATAGAACCCTAACTTTTTCTTAAATTCTTCTAGTTTCTATCATTGATCTCTATTCAACCCTAAAATATTTTTGGAATCGGTTGCGACGTTGCCAAGTTATAATTTATTTTCTGCTAATTTCCGGATTTGCAAGGTCGCAAGTAATACGTCCAAATTGATATATTCCTTTAACTTTTCTCAATAATATCATACAGCGAGTTAGTTGATTATTAAGTGGATATTATTTTGGATGTTATCAGCAATTTGTGTCTACAGGATGTTTTGGGCAGAATTTTAAATAAGGCAACTTGAAGGTCATTTTACTTTGTTTTTTTAAATGTAACACCATGTATTTTTTATTTTAAATCGAAATATCTACTAATACCCTATCTCGCCTTGTAATATTTTTTCGCGTTTGCGACGCTGCCAAGTTATAAATTATTTTTCCAACTTTTTAAACAAATATCCCCGATTTTAATTTATTTTAAATAGAATCCGCTACTTATTTTTATTGAAATGAATTGCGCACTTCGAATTTAGTAAGATCTCACAATTTCAAAATTTTGTTTCAATTAATTACTGAGATACGGCAACACTGCTTTTTCAGTAAATGGTGCTGTTTACTGAAAAAGCGGTATTGCCGTATCTGAATAATTAACAGAAGCAAAATTTTGAAATTGTGAGATCTTACTAAATTCGAAATGCGCAATTCATTGCAATAAAAATAAGTAGAGGATTCTATTTAAAATAATTTAAAATCGGGGACATTTGTTTAAAAAATTGGAAAAATAATTTATAACTTGGCAACGCCGCAAACGCGAAAAAAAATTTTACAAGGCGAGACAGGGCATTAGTAGATATTTCGATTTAAAATAAAAAATACAGGGTGTTACGTTTGAAAAAACAAAGTAAAGTGTGCTTCAAGTTGCCGTAATTTAAAATTCTGCCAAAAACACCCTGTAGATACAAATTGCTGGTAACATCCAAAATAATATCCACTCAATATTCAAGTAACTCGCTGTATAATATTATTGAGAAAAGTTAAAGCAATATATCAATTTGGACGTATTACTTGCGACCTTGCAAATCCGAAAATTAATAGAAAATAAATTATACCCTGTATATTTCAAAATGTTTTTAGAATATGCGTCTTAAGTAACCAAATAACGTTTGTATTTGACATTTTTTTCTATCAGGTATATCTTGTGAGATATCGAAGAATGACACACTAACTGGAAACCCTGTATAAAATAAGTATCCATGTGCACTGCAGTTTGATCGAATGAACCATTCTAGAATGAAAGATTGTTTCGAAAATTTGTGATTTGTTCATTTCTTTGTTTCAGGCTGGAACCAAAAATGGAGTGCTACTAACTGTCCTTCCGAGGATTCAGTCACATCATCGTACTGGATGTAGCCGCTCAGAAAGAGCAATGTGGTAGCTACTCACCACTTTAAGTCTTGCTACCACTCAGAAATGTCTCCGCTAACAGCTTGTATCTCATTGGCCCTCCTTGCATGGTATGTATCGCAGATAACATGTATATACATTTTTAAAAGCACGCCGCATATACAGGGTGTCCCACGACGACTAAGATAAGCAATATATCGAAAATG
Organism: Callosobruchus maculatus; assembly: GCA_951848785.1. Taxonomy (NCBI): domain Eukaryota; kingdom Metazoa; phylum Arthropoda; class Insecta; order Coleoptera; family Chrysomelidae; genus Callosobruchus; species Callosobruchus maculatus. The sequence continues at coordinate 4,806,790 of CATOUR010000042.1, read as the reverse complement.
GATAATAGTAGCGAATTACAATTTTTGGAGTTGAAGTTAGAGCAAATATAATTTCTTCTCTTATTACTCTGTCACCCAATGAGGAATTTGTTTTTGATCACGTGGCGTCCGATTCAAAATGTTTAACGGAACACCCTGAATATTTGTGACTTTCTGTGTTTATTCCTCACGATAAAACAATTCCAACAGACTAGCACACTTGGGGTCTAAAGTTATTTATTTAAGAGCTACAGGTACTTAAAGGATCATACCACTACCATTGATTATAACATGTACTCCTACAGTTAAATTACTTTGGTAGTGTTTGATAATGGTATTGGTGCAGTCCTTTAAGTACCTGTAGCTCTTGAATTAATCAGATTGGACAAGTGTGATCGTTTGTTGGAATCGTTTTATCAGGTGGAACACAAAATGTGTCCCGTTAAACTCCTTGAGTCGGACGCCACGTGACCAAAAACAAATGCCTCATAGGGTAACACAATAATAAGAAAAGATATTATATTTGCTCTAATTTACACCCCCAAAATTATAATTCCCTACTGCTTCCCAGTTTCGATATATTGCTTGTCTTGATCGTCGTGGGACACTCTGTATATAGGGAAGACTGGGATCTTATGTGGTTATGATTTATCTGTCACTAATTTTTAATGGATCGTTGTATCAATATCAAATAATGAAGCTATTATCTACTATGAAACAAGGAATAGTATTCTAACAGTTTGAGATCGGTCTCAGGACGCGCTTGTGTAATTAAGTAATCGGAATGTTTATTTTTTACTATACAGGGTGGTCTAATAAGCGCGCCGTGCTCCCTAGCGACCATACCGTTTAAATTAGACGAAAATGTTTTGAACAAAAAACGTTTATTTTCAAATGCTCTACATTTAGAGAATAATTTAAATTGAGCACCGCTATGTAGGTCCAGTTTTTTAACCATTATTTATGTCTACGAAGCCTATTTTCGGAGTTATTCAGCCATTTTTACAAAATTTGACGTTTGTAGCACTTTACAAGAAACGTTGATATCTCGGAAACTAAACGCGAAAGATGCCATTTTGAAACAAGCACGGAACGTGTTTTTGTGTCAGTAACATCGTTGTTTCAAAAGAACATTAAATCAATAGATTAGCAATTTTCAAATTTGGAAACGCAAAAACGTTAAAAACTTTTATTTTTCAAATGGGATGGTATGATAAGTTTTACATCGGTGTTTGCGAAATTGGATTCTCTTTCACTTTCGTCTAGGCACATGTGGTTTTATCTTTGATGGTTTTTAAGATATTTCCGGTTTTGCAATTATTGCTGGAAAAATCGTAGGTAGCGTGGCTCGCAGACGAAGTAATTGGCATCACCTCAAATCAAGATGTTACCAGAAAATGTCGGAAAAAGAACCAACTGCCGGCGACGCGACGTTTGAATCCGCGACCTACGGAATTCTAACTCTGTCTCCTGAGGTCAAAAAAGTAATAGTGTCTCGAAGATTTGAGTCGGATCTAGCGCTGAATAGCGCTATGCCAGGTATACCGGACAAGCTGTCAAAAAATGGTTTCACAAAACTTTATAATAAGTGTATAAAATGACGGAAACAATTATTGAACCGAATGGAGAATACTTTGAAGGACAGTCGTTTAATATTGTTTAATAGATATTTTATTGTAATACTATAACACGAGACTCGTTATTTTCTGATACATCCATGTACAATAATAAACTATAAACAGAAAAGCTCAATGAATGGAAGAAACCACCGCAGGATATTTCAGAAGTTTATTACCCCGATTTTGTATTGTCATCTTCTAACCCTACACCGACTTCTGTAGGTGCCCATCTGTGGCCGAGCCAGCGACCGAATTCGTGGAGGCGTCAGATGGAAGCGCGGCGTCCCTACCCTGCGACCTCACACCTGCTGCAGCACCAGACCGGCTAGGGATGGTACTATGGTACCGCGGCACGGAGGAAGCACCCATCTACAAGTACGACGCCAGAAACGCTGGACATCCGCAGCACTGGGCGCAGCCGGAACTGCAGAACAGGTAAGAAAGAAATCGGTTGTCTGAAAAAATAACTTTACCCAATAATTTTCACAAATTCTCGATTAATACATTCCCACCATTCCATCGTTACCTTCTTCTTAGGGCTCCATGCAGACTCCTGCGTAGGCGTCCATCTCTTCTCCTATCAAATAGTGGTACTAATTGCAGTCCTTCATAATTCTTGGTAGTCTCTTATTCCTATCCAGTAGGGTGGAGCGAAATCGGACAAAATTTTTTTTTCTCAGAAATCAGAAACCCTGTATAACTAAACAGTGCTATGGGTAATTAGCTATTGAATCTTATTAAAATTTTTTGTTTTAATTTTGTTCTTCAGGTGGCGCACACGATTTATTCGCAACCAAAAAACGACATCTCGAACCACTAAATAAATGAATTAATGATTGTCAGACATTATTATTTATCATGTAGATTGAAAAAACAAAGAAATATATTAGAAAGAAACAAACTGATGCCATTTGAGTCTTCAACATTGTCATCAATATCCTGGATACATTGTTGAACTTCAATGAAGAACTGTGATTTTGTGTTAAATGTTGGTCTCGATGTTGGTATACCGTTTCTGGATTTACTTTGCATTTTTGGAGCCCGTGTTCACAGCAGTTCTATCACATTCAATTGTCACTAAAGTCGGGACATCTATCATCTGAATATTCAAAAATTCTATGATACTATTTTTTATTGAAGTAGCAGTTCCACAGGTAGGCGTAGCGCGACCAATACAGGGTGGGCCAATAGTGCGTGGACGGAGGATTGTGGGCTTAATAAAAAATATTTCAAAAATCTGTCACTTGATCATGGTAGGGACCCTTGAGAGCTATGACGCAAAAATATTTTGACTCAAATTTTGACGTTTATACAGGGTGATTCATATCAAACTTACATTTTTCTAAATGGAACATCCTATATATTATTGCATATTTGGATTCCTTGGTCAATTTTAGTATGACTTTATGTATCACACATGGAACTTTAAACGAACCGTTTAGGCCAAAATCACCATTTTTGGTATAAGTAGGTATCAGAAAAAAATTGAATATCGCAGCGATTATGAAACTTAGAAGGCCGTGACTTTGCGGTACAACTAAGCATGAAATGCGTCACCTTAGGTCAGACGACTAAAATTGAATTCTTTTTGTACTTGGAGAAATCAGTAGATTAATTAAGGAAACTTCAATCACAGATAACTTGATTTTTTCAAATGGCAATGCCTACTTTGGTTTAAAAAATCGAATGTAAAATTTGATTACCTTTCTAACGATATAGCATTCTCGATATCAATCTTTTTTGGTTTTCATTTTATTTCAAATTTTCAGTCAAATCGGTGTTTTTCAATTTTCCTGAGTGCAAGCAACCTAGCAGGCCATGAAAAATAAACAAAAGCTCGTTAATATGGAAGAAACCAACTAACTTAGTAGAAAGATGCAAACTAACTGGAGCAACGAGGCAAGATTATGAAAATTCCTTGCAACATATTAGCTCTAACCGGATACAACAGCCCCAAGATATCTAATGTAAATGAGCAGCTGGGCTATGACAGAAGTATTTGTTTTTCACAGCCTACTAGCTATCGAGGTCTACTAGAGCTTGACAACTTTCCAAAACGATTAAAAATTTTGAAACAAAAGGAAAACTACCAGCGATTTTTGCTTACAGTCTAACATGTTTAGAATTTCATATCTAATGGGATAAAAAGGTTAGTCACTTCCGTTTAGTTAAGTCAAAAGTGAAATCTCCAACTGGAGCATTCTGAACATCTATTGAAATAATTGCTAGAATTTTTTAATTACGCTATGTTGTAATTGTGTTTATTTCATGTAGTTTTCTGCAAACCAAATTATGTTTTACAATTCAGAACAGACTGCAATTCAAGTTTCATTTTCCACGATTTTGCTAATAAGTAGAAGTACCTACTGAAGAATTTGAAGGGTTCCAGTCAGAGGTATCATTACTTTTGACTTACGGAAATGGCTACTTTTTTATAGCATTAAATGTGGAAATTTATTCAGAAGACATAGATATTATACTGCCAGCAACAATCACTAGTAGTTTTCCTTTGATTAAATATTTTTTTACTGACGTTGGAAATTGACTAATAGCTAGTAGGCTGTGAAAAATGAGCGTTCTTGTTACCGCTATTGTTTCTGGTTAGAGCTAATATGTTGTAAGAAATTTTCATAATCTTGCTCCGTTGCTCTAATTAGTTTGCATCTTTCTACTAAGTTAGTTGGTTTCTTCCATATTAACGAGCTTTTGTTTATTTTTCATGGCCTGCCAGGTTGCTTGCATGCAGGAAAATTGAAAAACACCGATTTGACTGAAAAATTTGAAATAAAATGAAAACTAAAAAAGATTGGTATCGAGTATGCCATATCGTTAGAAAGGTAATGAAATATTACATTCGATTTTTTAAACCAAAATAGGCATTGCCATTTGAAAAAATCAAGTTATCTGTGATTAAAGTTTCCTTAATTAATCTACTGATTTCTAGTTAAGTACAAAAAGAATTCAATTTTAGCCGTCTGACCTACGGTGACGCATTTCATGCTTAGTTGTGTCGCAAAGTCACGGCCATCTAAGTTTTATAATCGCTGCGATATCCAATTTTTTTCTGATACCTACTTATACCAAAAATGGTGATTTGCGCCTAAACAGTTCGTTTAAAGTGCCATGTGTGATACATAAAGTCACACTAAAATTGACCAAGGAATCCAAATATGCAATAATATGTAGGGGATTCCATTTAAAAAAATGTAAGTTTGATATGAATCACCCTGTATAAACGTCAAAATTTAAGTGAAAATATTTTTACGTCATAGCTCTCAAGGGTCCCTACCATGATCAAGTGACAGATTTTTGAAATATTTTTTAGTAAGCCCACAATCCTCCGCCCACGCACTATTGGCCCACCCTGTATACTGAGAACCTGGTTCAGAAAGCATGACAATGTTCCTCTGTAATGGTTTTTCTGTGGTACCTGCTACCACGTTTCTCTTGAGTGATGGTCTTATCTTTTCGTCAGAGTATAATCCAACTATTTTTTATCATCAGGCACTAAGCCCGAATTTTGAAATTTTTCACGAATCTTTCGCCGCTCACGTCGCAGCTTATTCTGTCTATTACATGCGATGTATTTTTGTAGAAATCAAGCCAACATCTTGAAGAACTGCACTGGCAATGAGTGATGCAGATCTGTCGGAGACACCAGTCCTATCACAAGCAGTGGCAAGGTTTTCTAGTCGGTACCTCATCTGATTTTCCTGCGTTTTTGATGAGGAAGGTTGGCTGGATTCCGATGAAATTCTAATACAGAAATCCGGATCTTGACGAATGTCTGATAAGCTAGAACCATCTGATGTTTCTGAGTCGAAATCCGATAGAGTAGCTGATAGGCTTAATGGTTGATGGGAAGCCTGTTCTTCAAAGACCTTAACTCTTTTCGCCAATATTACTTGCTCGTGCTCCAAGGCTCTTGTTGTTTCTATGTCTATTGAGCCTATATACATTTTGCGGTTTTTTTCTTTGATCTTGCCAAAAATTTCAACTCCTATTTGGGGATTTTGGTTGGGCATTTACAAAAGCTGGCACAGGCGCACTTACACACTGCTACATCAAACAAAGTGGCTGTTGCATCTTTATAAAAATCAGTTTTCTTTTTAGTTACTCTACACTTCTTCACTTTCTTGTACTTTTCATGATACAGTATTAATCTACTCGCAATTGGTTGCTTAGATATTATAGGATTCGATGCCTTGTTCCAGAGCTTGATCAAATCTGTTCCAACTATTTCACATATCTCTCTCACAGAAGGGACTTTTCCACTACTGAGCTCGAGTAATTCATTTTTTATCCAAAGATAATACTTTACTATGTCAGAATACGTAAGCAGCACATTACTTTTCAACTTGTCTGCTCCGCCAAATATGGGACACGACAGGTTCTCTCTTGTTTTAGGCATACTGTTAGCAAATCCAAATAGCGATTTTACTTCAAGGTTCTCTGACCTTTTACTGACGGCAACGGACAACAGACTGAACTGAAACTGAACTGCTAGAAGATCAAATAAGGATTTTAGATTTTTCGCGGGTGAACCTCAGGATCCGGGAGTCCGAAATTTTCCATTTTCGTTAAACGAGATTGAAGCTTAAAACTGCGGCCGGATTTGTAAATAGTGTCCTTAAACCATCTAGGACACGAGGTTTTGTCCTCATAGAAGATAAAATAAAGATTTTAAATTTTTCGCGGGTGAACCTCAGGATCTGGGAGTCCGAAATTTTCCATTTTCTTTAAACGAGATTGAAACTTAGAACTGCGGCCGGATTTGTCGATACCGTCCTCAAGTAATCTAGGACACGAGGTTTCGTCCTCATAGAAGATCAAATAAAGATTTTAGATTTTTCGCGGGTGAACCTCAGGATCTGGGAGACCGAAATTTTTCATTTTCGTTAAACGTGATTGAAACTTAAAACTGCAGCCGGGTTTGTAAATAGCATCCTCAAATCATCTAGGACACGAGGTTTCATCCACATAGAAGATTTATTATTTTATGTATTTATTATTTAGAGATTTTAGATTTTTCGCGGGTGAACCTCAGGATCCGGGAGTCCGAAATTTTCCATTTTCGTTAAACAACATTGAAACTTAAAATTGCGGCCGGATTTGTAAATAGCGTCCTCAAGTCATCTAGGACACGATGTTTCGTCCTCATAGAAGATCAAATAAAGATTTTAGATTTTTCGCGGGTGAACCTCAGGATCTGGGAGTCCGAAATTTTTCATTTTCGTTAAACGAGATTGAAACTAAAAACTGCGGCCGTATTTGCAAATAGCGTCCTCAAATCATTTAGGACACGAGGTTTCGTCCTCATAGAAGATCAAATAAAGATTTTAGATTTTTCGCGGGTGAACCTTAGGATCTGTGAGTCCGAAGTTTTCCATTTTCGTTAAACGACATTGAAACTTAAGACTGCGATCGGATTTGTAAATAGTGTCCTCAAGTCATTCAGGACACGAGGTTTCGTCCTCATAGAAGATCAAATAAAGATTTTAGATTTTTCGCGGGTGAACCACAGTATCTGGGAGTCCGAAATTTTCCATTTTCGTTAAACGAGATTGAAACTTAAAACTGCGGCCGGATTTGTAAATAGCGTCCTCAAATCATCTAAGACACGAGGTTTCGTCCTCATAGAAGATCATATAAAGATTTTAGATTTTTCGCGGGTGAACCTCAGGATCTGGGAGTCCGAAATTTTCCATTTTCGTTAAACGAGATTGAAACTTAAAACTGCGGCCAGATTTAAAAATAGCGTCCTCAATTCATCTAAGACACGAGGTTTCATCCTCACAGAAGATCAAATAAAGATTTAAGATTTTTTGCGGTTGAACCTCAGGATCCGGGGTCCGAAATTTTACATTTTCGTTAGACGTGATCGAAACTTGAAACTGCGGCCCGATTTGTAAATAATAGGTCCTCAAATTATCTAGGATACGAGGTTTTGTCCTCATAGAAGATCAGATAAAGATTGATTGATGGTTGATTCTTAAATTTTACTACACTGTGAACTAATGTTAGTAATTAATATCTAGTCATTTCATAAGTCCTTATTTGTGAAGTTTTCCAACTCCTGTTTATTAGAAATGGTTCAACGGCATGCTAAAAGACAAGGATGCTTTTTCGGTGCTTCTAAAATATAAAAGGTGTTTATGTTCTCCTATAATGACGCCGGATTTGCGGAGGTATTAAAAATGACTTTACATTAGCACAAGGACGCATGTACTTGCTTTTATTCATTTTCAATTCATCCTATTTATCATTCCTGTCTCTTCTCATTTCAGCGAATTGTATTGACATTATCCATTTTCAGGTTCTTTTTGAGGATCTTAGATGATCGAAGGGCTGTAATGACCATATCACCCGCCAAACAAAACGACGAGACGATTTTTCACTGCAGAGTCGACTTTCAAAAATCACCCACCAGAATCACGCACGTCAATCTTACAATTATAGGTAAGTCAAATCATTTTACTACCGCAAGAACATCAAAGAAGTACAAACTTGGTTATCTATCATCATCTATCATCTATCATCTATCATTACCCACCGAGAAGTCTACCACATACGTCCGTTTGATGTTGACTGTGGTTGGATAGCTTTTTTCGAGGATCGATCTCTATTTGCGGTGATGGACCGACGCGACGAGCGGTATACCAAAAAAATGGAGTCAAGTTGATTGACTCAGTACTTCCTACACTCAACAAATGATACCATTTTACTGTTTTTCGATTGTATAAAGCTATATAGTCTGAAATCCTCTTGCAACCAAATCACCGTCCACCCGCACGCAAAAAAAAACATCCAACAAAAAAACTCTCGTGAATAGTTTCTTGCTAAGCGGCTAAAAACAAAGTTTGAGCTGTTTTTATACCTTTGGTTCTTTTTGTTATTGCTGCGCCGTCACTGATTAACGATTTTTCCAAAACATACGCGTTTTTCATCCTCACCGCAGTTGTAATACTGTGTCCAAATTTAATTAAAACCAATTCAATATTATTGCCTTACGCAATATAGAGCAATCTAAAACAACACTGGTATGAACATATAAAAAATTCTCAGTCCCTTGGTTTCTATAACAAGCAAGGCAATGTTCGGATGGAACAAAAAAAGTGTATTATGTCGCTAGGTTTTTCAGTCACATGTCAATGGACAACCCATTATGTATATAACAAATTTTTCAGTTTTACAACCCCCCACCCCCCAACCACCCTAAATTCATCCCCACCCAAAAGAAGCAAAAAGTGATCGGGAACTCCTGAAATGCCTGAAAACGAAGTTTGAGAAATATTTATTTCTTTTTGTCTTTTGCCAATTACTCCGCCGCCAATACACTAATTTTCAAAATGTTAGCAACTTTACCTACTAGGACCCCACATCGTATCGCTACCCAAATTTCGTTACAATTTGTGCAGCGGTTGCTGAGATTACGAGGGCAGAAAAACGCAACAGACAGACAGACAGACCGACGAAAATAAGTGACATGGATTTTCGTTATGTAGACATCATAAAACGGCCAAAAAGCGTATTATCTCAAAATCGAAAATTTTCGCGATCACAATACTCCCCTCACCTATCGGTGTGGTAAGTAAAAAACAATCAATCTGATTTTTTATCTCAATTTAGTCTTGGAATTTTTGAAACAATGTCAAGGCGATTCTCATATGCATTAATACCTTTACCTTCAAAAAAAAAATGAGGGGGAATTTCGTTAGAGCCTTCTCAATGGTACCAAAAGTCGAACCGTGACCTAATTTTAACTTTCGTCTTACCCTTTATTTACTATTATTAGAAAAAGCTGAAAAATATATCATTAACCTTATCTTGTGATGCAAAAAATTAATGAAGTTAAAATTAACCCTATCGGCTTAAGTGTGAAACAAAAGGCAGGGCAGAGATCTGAGAGAAAAGAAACACAACTACAATGGTAACCGTAATAATGCAGGCGGTGGGGGTTTTTTGGCAGCAAAAGATCGAAAGGAAATAATATTTGGTAGGATGGTACACATTGGTCCTCTGAAGGTACGCCTAAGTTTGCAACCTCGGATGGTAGCCGCTCATGAGGTGGAGGGTTGCAACTCCGCTTCGAAGCGATTTTTGGGAAATAGCGCCATTTGGATAAGTGTTATCGAAAAAAGGAGGTCTCTGTCATTGGGATTTTGAATAAAAAAAGGTAGAAACACTGATATATTAAAAAAGCAGGGTTGCTAAGGGGCCTTGATGCACACATTTATAGATACGTATTTGCCATGTAAAACACGGACTCACAATTTCTCGCATAACTCACTCTATTTCCAAACTACATATATAATATTTCAGAAGGCGATAGTTAAGACCTTAAGGAATGACAACTATTTTCGATTTTCGCAAAAAAGTTTTTTAGTGTGCAAAAAAAGTCTCAATATAAAATCATACATTCTATAAATGCTTGTAATTCAACAACCAAACACGATATCAAAAAAAGGCTAAATAGTTGCATAAGCGCAAGCTTTCTTCTTCAATTTGCTCTTTGAGTCATTACTGTAGGTTTAAAGGTAACGCCAGGTGCTTGGAAACGCGTAATTCATTTTTATGGTGACCTTTGAACCTTATATTTGTACCTTTTGACCTTACCTTTGGATTTTTGGACTTATCTCCCCTCATCTTAGACACACACACTGGAGAAAGGGAACAGGCGGCCACGCCTCCTCGCTAACGTGGGAATACCTCTTTTCTTGAATTCCCAATTTCGCGCGCTATACCCTAAACCCTTAAGATCTCGCTTTAGAAATCACTTTTGACGCCTTTGGCCCTTTGGGCTCCCGCAATCGCACAAAGGAACCGTCGCCGAGATTAGAGAATCCCCATTTCACCTAAGGCAGGTGTAATAGATACGACGGGAATGCTTACATTCTTCGGACATATTCACAGAAGCGATAATATGGAGAAAATTGCAGTTCAGGGTCACGCTCCGAGTGGGCGGCGCCGTGGCCGTTCCCCTGCATGCTAGGCGGATACAATGGCGAGCTACAGTTCTCAGAACTATTGATAATATTCGTGTCGGAAATACTCTAGCTCCGACTTAATGCATTTTACGAGTTCACAACATGTATGTTAAAACATTGTGACTATGATGATGAGGAGTAACAGTACATCTAGAGTCAATAAGAAGTTTGCTGAAATATTGTAAGTCTGCCGATCACTGGCTCTTTGCTTTGCTTCTCAAAACTAACGCGTTCTCGTGACCTACTTCCAATCCCAATGCGTTTATTCTACATTTATCTCGATAAATAGATCACTACGGTTCGTCCATCCTTTCTGAATGCTAATAATTACGAGACATTTTTCCTGATACTGCGAAGGTTGCTTAACTCGGAACTAGTATTAATAAACTTTCTGTTTCTATAGCAGCACGGTACATTAAGTATTTAGACCTCGCCTTCGTAACCGCTCTAGTATAAAAAATATATGCCGTAAACATATCCTGCAATTCTTTATTCTATCTAGGTTAAACCGATTTATCCTTCTGAATGGAGGTAACAGAGAAAGTCGGCACAACAATGACCTGGAAATCTTCTGCTACGGGCGCGTGCTATACAGGGTGTCCAGTTAGTGTGTAATTCTTCGGTATCTCGCAAGGTATACCTGATAAAAGAAAATCTCAAATACAAAAGTTATTTCGTTACCTGAGACGCATATTCTAAAAATATCTTGAAATATACAGAGTGTTGCAGGAAAGTAGGATAGTGATCAACTTGATTTTTTTATATGGAACTATAACTTTTTCTTAAATTCTTCTAGTGTCCATCGTTGATCTCTATTCAACTCTAAAATATTTTTGGGATCTATTGCGACGTTGCCAAGTTATAATTTATTTTCGAATAATTTCCGGATTTGCAAGGTCGCAAGTAATACGTCCAAATTGATATATTCCTATAACTTTTCACAATAATGTTATACAGCGAGTTACTTGAATATCAAGTGGATATTATTTTGGATGTTACCAGCAATTTGTATCTACAGGGTGTTTTTGGCAGAATGTTGAATTACGGCAATTTTAAGGAAACAAATATCCCCGATTTTAATTTATCTCAAATAGAATCCTCTACTTATTTTTATTGCAATGAATTGCACAGATGGAACTTAGTAAGATCTCACAATTTTAAAATTTTGTTCCTGTTAATTATTGAGATACGGCAACACCGCCTTTTCAGTAAACAGTACTGGAACGCTTAAATATTGCCAAAACTGCCACAGGTGGAGAGGTGAAATTCAATACTTGGGGATCTTGAGCATACAGAATTCAAAAACGCTAACATAAGTGTTATCAGATCTACCACCTTTAACTAACATGAAGAAGGTATATATACGACCATTCATGCGTTATTTTAGGAGCATATTCTATCTATTCTTTCCTCGTTTTTTTATCAGTACATAGCAAAATAATCAATTTGTAGGAATTTGACTTGCTGTACTTAGTATCTGCATAAACGTATTTTACTTCTTATGGTAGAAATTTTACTTATCAAATTTTGCAAGTTCGAAATGCAACAACAAGGTATACGTCATATCAGTCTTGTATCTACAACCCTTACAGTCTACGTAGTCAGCAAAATACGTGATTTTGAATGTTATATAGGCACAGAAAGTCTCACGAATGAATCTAGTAGTTCACTGTGTCTGGTACATGAATGTCTAGCACGGCTTGAAGCAATCCTGACCGTTCTGTAATCATGTCTTCAGATACGCCTGAATTTGAAAAGCTATCAAATAGTTTCATTATAATATTTTATGTTACGGACAAAAACATTAGTAACTTTATTTGATTTGTTTTCGCAATAACCAAATCAGGAAAATTTTAATGGCTGTCCTTGTTTGTTAATTTGTTTATCATTTGACTCAATGCACATTTACAAAATTTTAGTATTTTTTCCACATTTGTATATCATTTTATAAAAATATATATTTTTTTATTTTTTTTAATAAATGTACCTAGAGTGCCCACGATGAAGAATCGACACCCAAAGAGAAACATTGATGTTATTATTGATTCACTGGAACAAGCAGTGTTCTATAGGCCTACTGAAAATAACTTAAGGGGCCTGGATACACGCATTTATACATACGTATTTGCCGTGTAAAACACGGACTCACAATTTCTCGCATAACCCACTCTACTTTCAAACTACATACATAATATTTCAGAAGACGATATTTAAGACCTTAATGAAGGACAACTATTTTCGATTTTCTCAAAAAAGTTTTTTAATGTGCAAAAAAATTCGCAATGCAAAATCATACATTCTATAAATGCCTGTAATTTAACAACCAAACACTATATCTAAAAAGGCTAAATAGTTGTACAAGCGCAAGCTTTCTGCTTTAATCTGCTCTTTGAGTCATTACTGTATGTTAAAAGGTAACGTCAGGAGCTTGGAAATGCGAAATTCATATTTATGGTGACCTTTGGATCTTACCATTGGACGTTTTGACCTTACCTTTGGATTTTTGGACTCATCTACCCCCATCTTAGACACACACATACGGGAGGAAGGGAACAGGCGGCTACGCCTCCTCGCTAACACGGGAATACGTTTTTTCTTGGATTTTCAATTTCGCGCGCTATACCCTAGATCCCAGTAAACACATATACGTTACTTAAACGTAATTTAAACATGTGAACGGTTGATAAAACGTTAACGTTAGAATGCTAATGGTTTCATTTTGGTGTAAAATTATACCGTTTGATTAAGGCGTCATAATGACGTTTAATTAAGCACATAATTCTACGGTGGCTCACTTTCACGTTAGAGTAACCTTGTATACTCCACGAATAAAGTGTGACAAAAATGATGTATTCAAATGTTAATATAACGTTCTGATTCATAATCATTCTGCAATCTATAGAGCTTCAACGTTGAAGTAAGGTTTGGCTAAAAAATTTAATAAACCATATGAGCAACTGGTTTTTCAAAAGTTCTTCATTTCTAAATTAGGAGCAAAACCTGGTAAAGCGTCTAACAGCAAACAAAATACATAATTTTGCTACTCCGCTACAAGCTATACAAACCGTTATGATAGAAGATGAAAATAACGTGCATTGCTCGTTTAGGTACAGCGTTATAATAACGTAGTTTCTAAACGGAGCAATTTGATTGGTCCGAAAGAGCCAAGCTGTGCGTGTATGTCGTGACATCAGAACTGGCTGTGGCCATGATCACCCGTGTTGTTGTAGAGTCAACAAGTGTTCTCCGCTTCCTGAGTTTTCAGCTGTTTAGTACAGGTCTTGCGTTTGGTAAGTACATCTACATGACTACCTAATTTGCTGAGGTGAAAATGCGAATGTCCCTAATGCTAAAATTTTGCTGTGGACCTCAGAGATGCAAATGATGCTATTACAACTCGTCGCTTGGTGGCGTGCGTTTGTTCTGTTTTTTCTTCTCAACTCATATGGAGTACCTATAACCGTTTCTTAATAGTAGCATTGTAATTGTCATGCTTCCTGATTATTATTTGGCTTTTTTACAATTTGTTTCATACTGTTGAAAGAATAAATCTGTATTGGTTTATTTTCATGTATTTATAATGATTTGGATTAACGCAAAATGAAACTGTGATTTCCTAATTCTTATTAACGCCGGACATATTGTGGTGGCGGTCATGAGAAATAAATAGTTACGGTTGTTCCAGATTCAGTGAAAATGCTCTATCTTTAGGTAATTGTCAATTATGCCACATTTTAGGATTCTCTCGAAACGTCAAGTAAAAAGGTAAGTAACAAAATGAGCAACTTTAACGAAACAAAAATTTTACATTGCGTTTTTTATAAGCGCCCTTAAAGTTGTGTGTATACTTTATTTTGAAGTTATATATTATATGTATCTTCCTTTATAAACAGCCTTCTAATTTGATGTATCCACTTATTAATGAGAGTTCAATAAATACGTTAAAAAAACAACCGTTGCGTTTTATTCATGATACCCTTTAAAGTTATAAGCACTATTAATTGCAATTCAAAAATAATATCTTATTAACGTTGCAAATACACGATTTTTAAACGTTTTCGAAAAGGGTTAAAAATTGAACTGTTTTAAACGTATAATGATCGTTTTCTTAAAACCGGGATAAAACGTATATTTATACGTTACTTGTAACGTTAGAAGGCGCGACATTTTTGAGTTGATTGTACGTAAAAAAGTAACGTAAAAATGAAAAGGTGTCAGGGATTAAATAACGTTTAACTAACGTATGAGTTTTTACTGGGAGACCCTTAACTTAAACCGCTCAAAATGAATTCAGGCTTGTCAGCGGATGATCTTTTCCTTTTACTAACCCCTAGATGTTTTCTGCGTTTTCTGCATGAAGGCTAGAAAATCCAATAACCGTGAGAAACGGATAAGAAATTTTGTGAGCTATGACCTTATTAGAGTCTCTGCTACCGTTCGGTGAGCCCAGCTACCCATCGCTTGGCTGGCTAGAGTCTATATGCTTTAATATACGGTCCTCCGATATTCCATTACTGGCTTCCCACTGGGGTAATTTAATGATATAGCGCCGAAGACGATCAAGAGAGAGGCAGCGATACACATGGTGAAGTCAAAGGGACTTCCTAAGAAATATCTGAAAAGCTCTTACAAATAATTTTACTACAATCTGACTCAATGTGTGTACTCTTACTCCTTATTATGATGTTAATAAGTAAGGTTGCAACCGATAGGTCAGTCAGAGATGCAACTACTTAACAGGCAGGGGCGTATCCAGACCTCAGTCTTGGGGGGTAGCGGGGCATGAAGTTGTGTGTGTGCTTTTACCATTTTTGTAATACCTTCGTGAAAGATGTTGATGCAAGGGAAAACGAAAATGTTAATAGTGTTAAAATAAAAAAGAAGATGTAAACAGCTGGCGAAACAGTGGAGGATCAGGTAGTTTAGATAGATGAAATAAAAAAATCTATTGATGCATTAATCAATTTTAATTTTACGTAATACAAATAATATGTAATACGTATATCATCGGTGAACATTTTATTGGCACAGCATACAAAATTCAACGATAATGAACACTTACCAGTCAGGTACCCTAGTAGCCACAACATGTACTCTATTTTTTAATTAGTATTTTAAATTTTCTATTCGATGCAATTTTCAAAACAGGTAATTAATGAGTTAGGTAAACTTTTGTGACAAGCTACCACGTTGTATAGGACATTAGAGAGGCTTTGAGCTACAAAAAATTGGGACGAGGCTATCCGTAAAACATTATTCTGAGCATGCGCAGTGCGTTTCGAATAACGGATAAGCGTGTGCCTTGTGAACAGTTTTTGTAACCGGAATCTGTGACGTGTATAGTTGTGCTATTCGACAATTGACATTAACAATTATTGGACCTATTTGATTCTAACTTAACCTCACATTATGATCGATTTGGTCGGAAATGTCCAAGAAATGTTACATGGAACTAGTAAACACCACAAGCAGAAAATAGATCACATCACAAGTAAAATAAAAAATAGGTTATGAAGGATCCCCGAAGCATGACAGTTCAGACACAGCATAGTAAACAATCAACACAATAACTCAGGTTGACGGTAATTACACGCGCATCTCCCCCTTTGGATGATTTTTTGTAGGGATGCTAACGATACTTCGATACTTCTGCACTAATATCGAGTATTTTTGTCATCGACACTTTTTGAGGCATTCCAAGCTGGTATCGATATTTTTGTGTCGGTATCGAAAATAATTATATAATTATTGAGGGGTGTAATCAGTTGCACAAAATGCTCTGTACGAAACAAACGCGCCTATTTGGCTAAAAAATATCGAGTTGGTACCGGTATCGATATTTTCATTTTCGCATCTCTATCCAAACTTCACATCCGTAATATCATCCCAAGGTCAAATTCTATGGGAACCATTTTTATATGGGAAATCCTCAGAGATATTATGCTGGTTGTTTACTATGCTGTGGTTCAGATTTCACTACCATGGTTCAGTCCCGTGATGATCACACTCTGTTGTCGGAGACGCCTCACATTGTAGCTTTTATTGGATAATACTTTCAAATAAAATTGACGGAAGAAAACCTGATCCTTTTGGACAATGATAAACTACAAAGTAGGTATTGTTGCTATCAAAATCATCACGGTTCTTTTCTCATTGCCGCATAGTGGTTTAGACCTGTCAATACCGCACGTAATCATATCATACCGTAAACTTCCGTAGCTAGCGTACTACTTTATCGGTTATTCGCCGATTCGGTTATTTCGGTAGAGAATTGCGCATGCCACAAATAGCCGATAACATGCAATAACATCAGGAAACGGACGTCCAAAAACTCTCTATTCAACTGATTATGTAATAATGGAAATATATTAGATATGCATCACTGTAATAATGCAAAGCAAACCATTTTGTAATTTAGTTACTGCAAAAAAGATTTTTTTTTCAGTGCGACAAATGCTTAAATAAATAAATCAAAGTTGAATCGAGTTTTTTTCGAAAACCTTGGGGGGGAGGTAATTACCCCTGTTACCCCCCCTTGTATACGCCTGTGTTAACAGGTTAAAAATAGTGATATGTGATAAAAAAGGCTTTAGGAAAACTGATCCTGGCTTTCTTGGGTTGCTAGAAAAGGTGTGTCACTTCTTCAAAAAAAAAAAAAATCCCGGGAAGAAAGAAACATCGGAAAAGATGGTCTACAGGTATGTGTAGGGTCAGGAGGATCAGTGAAGGGCGATCTCTCCACAAGGCGCCTCTGTTTCTCTTACGATATATGATAATGTGTACTAAGATAGAACAGAAAGAACCTGTAGATCAGGTATCAAGCCGAAAAAGGTAAGACCACCTGTGATACATGTGTGCTGAGCTCAAAAAATTTGACAATAAGTAATATCTTTGAAGATTCCACAAATAATAGCTAATAACTATGTCGCTATAAAAAATTCAACAAATCGTTTTCTTAAGATAATCGGCAATTTTTTACACGTCTGTGGCGGCTTACAGTTTTTTTTCAAAGAAAAAGTATTAACTTAATTAGTTTTAAAATAGAAGAACCGCGGAAATGTTCATTTTTTAAACGAATAGTTAAATACAACAACGATTAATGAAATATATATCGCTAATTTTTATCTGTATAATTTATGTAATATAATCCATGCTTTTTTTCGCCCGTTGTGGAATTGCACTCCTAGACACCGCCTCAGCAGTGCGCCCATTGTGATAAAGACGTATAGAATAAACCCTGATAAGGACAATATGGACATAAGTTGAGACTTAACATTTTGAGGCATAACTGCCAACACCCAGTGGAGACTAAAAAAAATGTGGTTTTACAACAGCGCAAACCACGAGCGTGTTCCTTATAAAGGCGCAGACGTAGAAGAGACAAAAGCAAAACGTATGTTTAGCCTATTTCCACTAACGGATACTGTCAGAGCCAAATTAACATTAAGCCGGCGCCACATACATATGCGGGTGTTTGCCGAACATGAATATTCGTCGTTTTTGCAACCTTACTCGCCGAATAGCAAGCACGTATCGCCCTTTAGCCGAATAGCGTATAATCGGGGTTCGTTGCTCGCCGAATACCGCATATGTGGCGCCGGCTTTATTAGCCGAATAGCAAATAATCGGGATTCGTTGCTCGCCGAATACCGCATATGTGGCGCCGGTTTTACATGCACCCACTAAAGTATGCATGATCAATCTTTCACTTTTTATTTTTTAAGGAACAGGTATAAGATATAATCCGAATTATTTAATTGTGAAAATCTTTCTGTTGCCGTGGAATTAAGTTTACATTAGAACATGTTTAATACTGCTAATCATAATGTACCTGATTATAATTTACTAGCATTTACCTATGACTCGTTTGGAAGCTATTACTATCACGAGAAATTTAGTCTAGGATACTACTCCATTCATTCCATATAACGCTTAAGCTTGAACCTCTTTCCGGCAATGATAGCTTCCTAAAATTCTAATGAGGTACACGATCTATTAAATGTAGAACTATGGTATTGGAGAAGTATTCGTTGGTGAACATTACCCTCGTAAGGAATCTGGAAATTTTGTAAAAACTATTACGGCACCGAACTTCAAAAAGGAACCTGTTACACGTTAGTACCGGTAGCTTTACTGAATAGAAATACGGGATTCCAAGGATTCTAATTTTACTATAACAAAATTCAACGTGCCTCAAGACCTAAATACTTTCGTTAAAAATTTGAAATTAATGCATATTTTGGAAATAGGATGAATAATTGTGCTTGAACGGTTAAACTTAATCGGTAATATTTAATTTTAATAATATATAAATTCGACGTATTTTGCCTTCAATTCCCCCGTGTGGGGGCGGGTTAGAATATCTCCCATCGTATATCCTGCGTGTCGTAAAAGGCGACTAAAAGGAACCGAACTACTGTCGGTATAAGCAGTAACCTCTTCTCAACCAACAGCTTTGGGTGGACGAGTTGATAAGAGTCAGGACACCTTCTTGTCCTTGGGATGAGAAACTGCCCCTAAAGGCGGATGAACCAGTAGATACATCTGGTCAACGGCACGAGGATGCAGAAAGCAAATGGGAAACTACTGCATTAAAGATCATAAAGATATCCCAAGAGAAACTCGTAAAATGAGTACATTTTACGAGTTCACAACATGTCTGTTAAGACATTGTAACTATGATGATGATGCCTTCAATTGAATGATAATAGTTTTATTACGGTAACGAAATAACAAAAGCGTTCCATGAATGACAGATGCAACTAATTTTTGTCTGAAAAGAACATCAAATATATAAAATACGGACTTTGTTTCCAATAAAGTAATATAAGAGATGTGAAAACCACCTTTCGTCGTGACTCATTTGAGCGTGTTTCAAGGAAAGCATTTTAAAACCTTTAGATAATATATAAGATCGCGAGTAAATATTTGGACCTGCAGAACTACTAGTTTCAGATGTTGTATATATACAAGCATCTTAAGATCACGGTTGTAGATTTTGCCATATTCATAAAGTTTCCTTCAGCACCTGTCTCTACAGGTTTACTTAGCCGGGACACTATATACTTAAGATTTACGAAGCTGCAGTGCATACAACTTAATTTCCGAAGATAGTTTCTGCAAACAGTAAATCAGTCATTTCCAGATGTGCTTGCACTAACTCCTACTTCGTTGATTCAAAGTTTCGCTGTTTACAGAATTCCTTCCTCCACCCGTCCCCGTAAATCAACAGATGTTAATTTGCTCCTTAAGGGTCTAGGGTATAGCGCGCGAAATTGATAATACAAGAAAAGATGTACTCCCATGTTAGCGAGGGGGCGTGGCCACCTGTTCCCTTTCTCCAGTGTGTGTGTCTAAGATGAGGGCAGATAAGTCCAAAAATCCAAAGCTAAGGTCAAGAGGTCCAAAGGTAAGGTCCAAAGGTCACTACAAAAATGAATTTCGCATTTCCAAGCTCCTGAAGTTACCTTTAAACTTACAGTAATGACTCAAAGAGCGAATTGAAGAAGAAAGCTTGCGCTTGTGCAACTATTTCGCCTTTTTTTGATATCGTGTTTGGTTGTTAAATTACAGGGATTTATAGAATGTATGATTTTGCATTGTTTTTTTGCACATTAAAAAACTTTTTTGAGAAAATCGAAAATAGTTGTCATTCACTAAGGTCTTAGCTATCGCCTTCTGAAACATTATATATGTAGTTTGAAAATAGAGTGTGTTATGCGAGAAACTGTGAGTCCGTGTTTTACATGACAAATACGTATGTATGAATGTGTGTATCCAGGCCCCTTAAGATTGCTAAACAGTTCGTGGAAAAGCTTCGAAGGTTGGAGACATGAATTTACATGATGATATCCTGACAGGATCCTGCTTCATAAATGTAGTCTTAAAATCCCAGTGTTAAGCAATTCACAAGGAGAACTCACATAATGGAGTCATGTGTTCCATGAGCAACTATACGTGGCATTGCTGTTGATTGAATGGTATCGATTGAGTAGTAATAGCACAGCATAAAGAGTAAACCAGCAGCGAAACTCAAGCTGAGTCTTT
The DNA here is from genome assembly GCA_951848785.1 of Callosobruchus maculatus. Classification (NCBI taxonomy): domain Eukaryota; kingdom Metazoa; phylum Arthropoda; class Insecta; order Coleoptera; family Chrysomelidae; genus Callosobruchus; species Callosobruchus maculatus. The sequence goes on along the minus strand of CATOUR010000042.1, from coordinate 4,786,158 downwards.
AGGACGTTTTGATGACCTTGAATCTGTCGGGTCTCACTTCGACCGTCGCGTTCAAGTCTCGTTAAAGAAGCGATTGGTACAGGACCTGAACGAGGATATTATATCCATAAAAATCCCATAGTGATAATCATATGCACGCTCGGGAACAATGGTCGGCATTTCGTTTAAAAGACAACTATGAAAGGATTATGCAGAAATAATCTGAACAGGTAATAGCACGGAAAAACCCCATTGTGCAAAGTATGAATATATTTTCCGAATGTCTCTTTTCGAATTATGTAATCGGCAAATAATGAAACTCTAGGACAAAAGGCTGATCAAAAAAGGACAGGAAAGGTATTATTAATGCTGGTAGTTCAAATTTCTCCAAAAATAACAGTCTTTATTTATACAATTTCGATATAACACAATATAAATCATATAATTTGTAATTAGTAAGTAAATAATGAATGACAAAGTTACAAAATTGCTGTAAAGTTGGCACATATTTTGATTTTATAACCAGCAAAATTCGTACCTATAATGGTCATTCACAATTTAACCGATTTAGGCACACTTTTTACTCGTTTTTCCATATAGTTAATTTCCTAGTTTAATTAGGTATTTTGAGATTCCTATTAATATTTTTTTGATTGTATTGTACAGGCGTATCCTGAGGTATAGTCTTAAAATACAATTTGGTGGGAAGTTACCACACAGATGGCAATATCTTAAACTGCAAATCGTTAGACAATAAAATATCATATGCTTCTGATGGATGAATAATCTTATCCCAGCGTTCTAATATCAATAAAATATCCGTATGTGTATATTGTTAAATATAAAACAAAACTTACAAATGTATAACATTACTTTGTAGTCTAAACTCGTGTTTAAGCCGTTTAACGACTGAGAATGTTTCTTTTTATACACAACTAAAAAGCATAGTAAACAAGCGAACAACTAGTATTGGATGAAACAATAATAAATACATTATTTTTACTAAATCAATGCTTACATACTTTTCACCGTCTGACGGTAAGCAAAAAAGCTGAATTTACAGTTTCTTGATGTGTTTGTACCGAGCGAAGCTGAACAACCATGCATTCCTCGTTCCATCACATCCATAGTAACACCGGCAGACGCACAATAAAATAACACAATACGGCCCTGGAATTCACGATGTACACTCGTCAAAGGCAAAGCGTATACTGAAACTGACATATCGCTCTGCATCGGGAACGCATCGGGAAGTAGCCAGAAAGGTTTGTGCATGTTTCTCGCATCAATTTGAAGAGTTGCGCCGCTGGTTTACTCTATGTGCTGTGGTAATAGTCACTAGGTATGGAACACGAGCCCAATATCTCGAAGCCCTTGCAATTTTTTTGTAGTGATACACGTCTTTATTATTTATAAATACATAGCAACAGATTAAGGAAAACCTGCTTGGCGAAGTTAGCCATTTGCTACTCTCGCTACTCTCGCACTCAATCGCAAAACAGGTTAGCGGCGAAGGTTGATACCAAATCCAGCGAATAGGGAACTTGCTGATTTTTTTTGTACCAATAATATGACTCAGCTATACCTAAAAGAATAGTTTTTCAATGAGTATTCCTTAAAAGTTGAATATAACGTAGGCCTCAATGTTTCGCGCACTGGAAGGACACTTAAAACGACCTACTTTGGGCGGCACACCCGCTGACGTCATGTAATATAACAGTCGCTATCATACCAATACGGGAAGCGAATGTAGGCTGATTCTCAGACCATAGATCCACTGATTAATTTATTTGGTATTAGTTGCTTCCGGAAATAAGATCAAAGATCTAGACGCTTGTTTACGTATCTGGTGCATTTCATCCCTATTAAGAAACTCAGCTGATATTTTTTGGACAGCACCCAAGCTAGTAATTGATTGCTGACCAGAAAGATCAACGGGAAATGCCAAATCAGTTATGCAGTTAAAATATCCACTCAGCTTTAGGAGACTTGGTACCCAAATCCACCAGGTGGCATTACATACCTCGTGCTTTAATTTGGTAGCTGCTCTCCTGGAATGTGTTATGATAATTTTTTACCTACTATTCCGACAGAAGAAAGAGTAAGAGAAAATCAAACTACACCACTGGATTCTACAGAAAAAATTCTACAAGGCTCTTTTTTAAACTTTTTAATAAGATTAAGGACAACCGAGATACGAAGGTGGTCCCAAAATCGATAATTTTCGATTTCACCCTGTATCTCAAAAACCAAGAAGGCCATGATAATTTTGTTGACGGCATCTTTAGTTTCACAAAAAAGTAGCAAACTGTCGCAAAAACCGCAACTCTCTATCTACAAAAATAACCGTGATCCCCGTAAAAGTGCCCGAAATGGGACACCCTGTACCTTCTCTGTCAGTTGCATTGGGGACTTTGCACCCCAGGCCAACCTTGTCATACAGTAGCGTGCCAAAGTCTTCGGCCCCCCCCCGCAAATTTTTTCACGGGGCCCCCCTACATAAAAAAATATATAGATGAGAAAATCTTGGGGTTGTGGCCAAAATTTTTAAAAAAAGAGACTGGGTCACGGATAGAGGAGACTCTGGTGCTAACAGCCAAACTTCAAAATATATAATAAATTTTTAAAAAATATACTCACAACATTGAGGTTTGCCAACTTAAAAACAGCAATTGCATTGAGTGCAAACGACTTCTTAATGCAGCTATAATAGTCGTCACAATTTTTCCATAAATTTTGTTTTTTAAATATACTGCCTATACTGGATGAAAACGAAACTACTGTCTACAGTGACATTTCAATTCAGTTTATAGATAGAAAAAAATTGGCGTGACCCCAACTTTATATTTTGATTTTTTGACTTTCGAGTTTAAAGAATAAGAATTCATAGTCCTTACGTACAATATGATTATACATCGACTAACGGCACAGATATACGCTTTGCGTCCGTGTAATGTTGTCACTTGTTCTAGCCGCTTTGGATTCTACGTTCGAACATGTTGTCGTGTTGCCAAATTTTGCCATAAAATAGTTACTGATAAGGCAAAATGTTTAATTTGATTATAGGAATTTATGAGGTATAGACATATTCAGCCGCTATAAAATTAAATAATAAATATTATAGTTATTACTATGTAAAAAGACTACTCGAGGTAGTCGAGACTGAGCGGGGGCCCCGCGGATGCCCGCCCCCCCACGCACCGCGTTCCCTGCGGGCCCTTTCGGCACGCCACTGCTTGTCAATCTTGCATACATATATATAGGTACAAAAGGTCCACCCCTAGATCCGCACCTGTTCGCACATATGACCGATCTGTCACTCGGCAACGTATAATCTTTTAGTGTTTTAGGCTAGTATTTACAGTAATATACGAAACTCGCACATAAAAGCCGTCCATTCGGGTAACATCGAAATTCCATTTAGATGCTTTACGACTTTCCTTTTTCCTCCCATTTTCCCGCAATTTTTTCTCCCGGGCCGTTCAGCAGACACATACAGAAAGAGACCCTCGACCCTGTCTGACCTATTGTATGCAAATCGGATCCCGGTATTCAACACCGAACTTGTTTTGGGGGTTGTTTTTTTTGGGCATCGAATACATATCGACTGCAGGGAAAGACCCAGTGATTAAACTTTTTTTTTTATTTTTATGCTTTTCCGATACGCCGTAGAAGTTTTCTTTGTGTATACGGAATTTAAAAATAACGCCGATTCCTGGCTTTTATTTAATTTTCGCTGACCGTTTCCAAAATTACTAACAGCAATTATTAGGGTTATAGGACAGTGGCTGCGCAGTAGAGGTGTGATTTGGCAAACTGCTACTTTGACTTTCATAATGTATATTTTCCCGTTTTGCAATCTCCTGATCTTAATACATGGATTCTAGGTATGGTTAGGGCATCGAATCAATGTAGAAGATCCAGTCTTTCGACTTGTGAAAGCTAAATGCGATTTTATTCGTTGAAAAAAAGGTCTGTTACTAATTAGATTCGGTATGCACGGTGATACTTCAAAATGGCCCGTAAATCCATCAGCCAATCAGAAGCGTGGTTCTTGTTATATAATTATCAGGAGGAAAGCGACTGGTAAGGGTTAAAGGAAAACTTTTTTCTTTTTAGGGTGAAATTTGCAATATTGATAAAGCGAAAAGTGAAAAAATATGGCGGAAATTGCGAGCTATCCAACGAAAAAAATTTGATTTTGATTGTAAAAGTGATTGTGATCAAAAAGTGATTCCTCAGCGTATCTCCTCAATTGCACTGCGATGCGAGGCAATGCAATTGAGGGGATGCGCTGAAGAATCACTTTTTTCGAGACAATATTGTTCCGAAACGATGATAAATGGGTAAATTCCTCAAAGGAGGGTTATTAGCGCAGTACATTGTAAAGTGTCATTTTGGTTTATGCGAAACTCGAAAATAGGGTCAACTCATTTGTTTCGTTTTATTTTAATGCAGGTTCTCTCGATTTCAGTTACGCTGAATCAGTTTGACTGATTCACGATTAGTGGAAATGACCTTTGTTTTCACTATTCAGTTTTAACGAATCATTTTAACTGATTCGTCATTAATAAAAACCACGTTTACTCAACACATGTCATGTTTTGCTGATTACTAAAAGAAACTTAAAAGCCGTTGTTCGCGGAGCATGTTTGCTAATAGCAAATGAATTAGAAACTGTTTTACTCCAAATAAATTGAAGAAAACGTCGTTGATGTTGGGTCAGGCAGAAATAAATGGGATACTAGTGCAAATTTACTGAAAGAATTGGCTTCTGAAGATAGTGAACCATACAGAAATCATTTAAGAATGAACCAAAAAATAAATGGCAAAAAATTGCAAAAAATTCAAAAACGAAGACACTCTCAAGAGAGAGGCCCCTCTCTACCCTACCCTACAGTATTTAGCAACAGCAAAATTACTATTTCTCTGTTTATTCCAAATATGTGCAATGTGATTTATATTCGCAACTGTTAACTCTGGTATTTGCATGTCGTTGCAAAGTTCCAGAGGCACTCATATTTTATATAGTTCTCCAAAAAGGCATCAGTTTGTTCGTCGTGCCATCGAAAAACGATTTTGTACGATCTGACAAATAAACAAGATCTGTGGTCTAACCTTGAAGTGCCAAAACTGATGACACTAATGACAGAAAAAGTCCTTGCACGTCATTTTGTGTTTATTTTTCAATACTGGATCATCCAAAATGAACGAAAAGCAGGACTGGCTTTCACTTTGATTGAAAGTACAAACCCACTGATCAGTTTTCATGAAAATGTGTCCTCGCGTTCATTATCTGTTCAGTATCACTGAGTCAGTCAAACTGAATAGTGAGAACCCGCCTTAATATTGTTTGCTTCGTTGGATACTGACAGTTAGAAACAACTCAGTTGTTAACATTTGCTTCTTCTAGAGTGGATTTCATCAACACCTAGTTTGTTCTATGTAGATTGGATACTGAAACAAAAAAGGGAATTTTCACCCAAAATTCATATGTCGTATAAAAGCTATGACCTCTGAACGTGAAAGAAACTTCTAGCGGGTATAGGTACCCCTAACAGCGATCCCGAACGCCGTGCCGGAGAAAGAGATTGGGCGGGATGCGAAAAATTCTACAGGTACATATCGTCATCAATAATACTTCTCCGTTCACTGGTTAGGTTCACATCCTTCTTCCTCAATTAAGGCCAAGCAAGGTATATGTATTTGTACAGGTTAAATTCAATTGGCGAATCCATGCAGCAACGATTCGTGCCAGTATGGAATAGCAGAACAGTTCGGGATCAATGTTGGGGTACCCGCTAGAAGATAGTCAGCGCGATGTAAACGTAATGTAATTTTGGAGGAAGGAAAAAACTCACCCTTTAGTAGCTTATCCCACCACAGAAACAGCAAGAAGCACAGTATTTCTTTATTAACTATTCCTAAAGGACGCTAGACTCCTAACATAACAGCAACACTTTCTTTCACAGTCCACCAGCCATCAATACAAACACAAACTACGTGTACCTGTAACCACAGACGCTTCCACTGATTCGGTATGTTTAACGCTAACGCAAAACAGCCTTTCGTTGAACGGTTTCATGATATCCACGACAGCCTTTATTGATCTTACAAATGCGTTTTACTTATAAGCACTGGCGTTTGTGATTTACATAAACATAGGTTTATAGTATCAATGAAAACTATTAATGGCGCCCACAATCACGGTTGTTGAAACAACAAATACTTTAATTATTATGATAAACGGATGTTACTGTTCTTTCAGGATATTTGATAAAATACATTTTTCAAATTCATAAATACGGTTCTTGTTATTAATAGACGTTGTTAATTGTCAGCAAAAATAAATTGTTGTATATATTAATGCTTCGTCATAACTTACAACTCATATCGGATTTTATTTCCATAAACGTCGATTTGTTGTATCCACAAATATGAACATGAGCCAATAAAGAGGTTTCGTGTACACCATAAATGAAATTATCGATACAATGAAAAATTAACTCATAAAGAGCGTTTATGAATATTACCAACGGCATTCTTTTGAGCGTAGATCCCCTTGCAACCAAATCATTGCCCGCTCGCCCGTAAAAAAGAGTGTTATGCCGGTAAGTCTTTCTTTCACAGGTCAATGGATAGCCTATCATGAATGCAAACAAAATTTGAGTTTTATTAGGTTAACAATGAAGGACATTCTGAAACACTCATTCAGCAAACTATGTTATCCATATATTTATACACTATAGTAAGAATTATAAACTATCGAATTGCTGTTAAACTCTTGTCAAAAGCAGCTGTCCTTGAGCTTCACTAGATCCAACAATTTCACAGAGGTCGACAAAGCTACGGATATAACAATCAGCAAGTTGCTCTCTGGATATGAAGGTCTCTAATCTTTTATGGTGGAACCAAAATATTTCAAATTACATTTTTCTTGTTTGGGATGGTTTTTTATATTTTACTCAAATGAAGCAAAATTTCTGAACTCACAAAAATTTAATGAGGGACTAAATTTTACACTTGGTAGTTAAAGCTCAGTGCCCTATTAAACAAGAAAGTTCTATGAAGTGGAGTCACCAGCATTTGATAAAATCAATATGCTGCATTGAGGCTTTGTTGTGATTTTTTATAATTTATATAATTTTTATACAGGGTATGGTCCAACAAGCGCGCGGTGCGTGCCTTGCCGTTTAAATTGGAGGAAACCGTCTTTAATAAAAAACGTTTCTTTTGAAATGGTCTACCTGTAGTAAATAATTTCAAAGACGGCGGACATCCGGATATATCGGAAGCAGGTATCAACTCTCGTTTCAAATGAAACACCCACTACGTTTTTGAATCGAACATTGATTTTAAAGTCCGCTTTGTTAACCATAGTTCATGTCTACGAAGCCTATTTCCGAAGTTATTCAGCAAGCTCTAGAAAATTTGACGTTTGTAGTACCTTAAAAAAATTGATATTTCGGAAACTAGGTAAGACAGAGAGATGGCGTTTTCAGTTTCAAAATGAGCAAGAAACATGCTTGTGTTTCAGTGCTTCAAAAGTACATCAAGCCAATAGACTAGCAAGTTTCAAGTTGTCAACAATTCGAACAAACTAGCACACTTGAGATCTAAAGTGATTAATTCAAGAGCTACATGTACTTAAAGTATGGTACCACTACCATAGATTACAACATGTACCCCTACAGTTAAATTACTTTGGTAGTGTTTCACAATGGTAGTGGTACAGTCCTTTAAGTACCTGTAGCTCTTGAACTAAACACTTTAGACTTTGTTAGAATTGCTTTGTCGGGAGGAACACAAAAAGTCACAAATATACAGGGTGTCCCATTAAAAATTTTGAATCGGACGTCACGTGATCAAAAACAAATATCTCGTTGAGTGGCACAATAATAAGAAAAGATACTATATTTGCTCTAATTTGCACCCCCAAAATTATAATTCGCTACTACTGCCCAGTTCCGATATATTACTTGTCTCAATCGTCGTGGGACACCCTGTATAAAGAACGTGAGTATTCGGACAAAGAATACAGGGTGTCCCTGAATTTCCTTGACACGTGATATTCTAGTAACAGAAAAAAGTTCAAACGAAAACATAGTGAAAGTACCATGGTTTTAAAACATTTTTTTTGTACTTCAACCCTTAAAACTCACCCTCATCTATTGTTTTTCAAATAGCACCAAATAGCTTCTTCTAAACAAATTAAGTCCTTATATTATTTAAAATCTTGTACTATCTTTGATTTTATATGCAAACTTATTTTTGTTTCGTAAAATTATAAGCATAACATAAATAAAATGAGAATTTGCTTGACGCAAAAAAACGGTTGAAAATAAAACCAATTGGGTTTTTAAGGGTACTGCTGACCTATAATACATGCTCTTGAAAACAAATGTCTTTTTTATGCTTTTTTATTATGAAAATATTCGCCTCAAATCCTGATTTTATCTATCTTATGTTAATGTTAAACAAAAAAATTGGTTTGGGTATGACGTCAAAGCCACTACAAGGTATTAAATAAAATAATGACCTCACTAACGTAGGAAGAACTGTGGGGTGCTATTTGTAAAAAAATATGGGGTAAGTTTCAGGGGTTGGAGTAAAAAAATGTTTCGAAAGCATGGTATGATAGGTCATTCGGTACCCTTGTGAGACCCACTTATTTTTTATCGGTTTTTCTTACGAAAATATTATGCCTCAAACAAATCTCTATTTTATTTATTTTATGCTTGTGACTTTACGAAAAAAATAAGTTTTTGTATAAAATCAAAGGTACTACAAGATTTTAAATGAAATAAGGACTTATTTTGTGTAGGAAAAACTATTAGGTGCTATTTGAAAAAACAAAGTTGTGGATGAGTTGCAAGGGTTGAAGTACAAAAAAAAATGTTTCGAAAGCATGGTATGATAGACCCTGTAGTACTGTCAAATATTCCACTCAGCTTTTGTTTCAACACTTTTTTGTTACGAAAATATCACGTGTCAAGGAAATTCAGGGACACCCTGTATATCTAGTTTCGCGAAACGGCCCGTATAAAACAGAATCTGGCATTGGGATTTCCTTTCTTTTGCGTCATTTGTCATAATCCGTTTTCCATTTGAAGGCCCACTGCTTGTTGAAAAGTTCTAACAAAATATAACCGAAAAATACAACGTTTTTGTAACTTACTTTGTTGGAAAGAGCGAGAAATTGGGGCGTAGGCAGTCTGTTATATTCTTAATTATGAAGTTTCGAAGTTGTCTTAAAACCAGTCTTCTACACAATGATTTCGTCTGTTAAAACTTTCCTTTTTAAACTTTCTCATTTCCTTTTCTACGACATTTGTTTGTTTTTCCTAGATCCAATTGTCTTGTTTCAGAGCTCAAACAAAAGTTGGGGTTGAGCTTACTTTAGAAAAATTCACACTCATTAGAAGGAAATATGATCCAGGCAAACTTGTACTCCAGATGCATTGCTTTCTGATAATGATTTTTATTTGAGACTTGTTTTCAAATTTAAGTTATACCTTTGTACTTTATGAATAATGGAGTCTTATCTGAGGATGCTTAATGACAGCTGCGTTGATATGAATTTTATTTTGAAAGCCATTTACCTATCTTCTATAAAAAACACTGATCACACTAGTCCTCATGTTGTCACTCAGTATTAGTCTGAAAACGAAGAAATATGTTTTTTTGTTTGATCGTTTACTGTCGCTGCAAAAATCCCTTGAAATTTAAAAAACACAGATCTAATTCCCGTGAGTATTACAAGACATATAGTAAGTAATATGACTACCAGTGCCTCCTATCACTAACGTAGAATCTATGATGGACCTCCTTGCCTACGTCACTCACTTGTGGAACAGAGCAATAGAAAATCATGGCGAATCCCATATTGTTGCACTTGACATATCGAAAGCTTTCGACAGAGTGTGGCATGAGGGACTTCTGGTCAAGCTTGCTGCTTATGGACTACCACCTGGCCTGTGCCAGTGGCTGAATAGCTTTTTGAACGACCCATCTCTGTTTGATGTAGTCGAGGGCTGTTCATCAGACGTATTTTCAATAAACGCCGGTGTTCTTCAGAAATCTGTCCTATCCTATTTAGGCGTAGGGATGTGGCGACCCCATCGCCCAGAGGTGATGGTACACTTGCACCGACGACGGTGCATCGTGTACTATTATCTCTGCAATCAGCCACAGGGGGGAGAAGTGCAGTCACTTAGCTTCGCCCGCGGTGCAATCACCCCCACATCGGAATATTTCCGGGAAACTAGAAATAGGTTCCCGGGAATAGGCGGCGCCAAATGGCCTCACGGTTCATGTTCCGTCGCTGGGCTGATGTTCTCGGTTTCTCATAAGTGACAAATTGGATTATTTAAAAGTAAAAAAATGCTCAATGGCTCTTCCAGGATCAAAAGATTCCGGAGGTAAAATACCTGGCCGTTCGGATCTCCGGGTGCCAGGTGGTCCGGGGGGAACATTAAGCGAAGACTGTTTAAAGAATTGTGCTGCCACTCCTCGTCAGGCTAACAACAGAAGCCGTCCTTCGCAGCAACTTCGCACTGACGACAGGCCCGAAGGCCAGAGAAACTTATTCAGAGCCGACTTTACAAATATACGAGGTCTTGCCTCCAACATAAACTCTGTCCATCAACACCTTCAGGCAGAGAAGCCACATATTCTGGCTCTTACGGAAACCCAAGTCGGCTCTTCAACAATGGATAACTGCTTTAGATATCCCGGATATGACTTATACACCCGATTTAGACGTAGGTTTGGCGTATGCGTGTACGTTAAATCTGGGCTTTCTTGTCATCGAGAAGAAGAGCTCGAACTGGAAGGATTTGACATCATATGGCTCAAAATATCCTTCCAAAATCATTCCAAATTTATATGCTGCATTTATAGGCCACCAAGCAGTAACAACTGCAAAGAGCTCTTCGAGAAGCTTTCAGCCACTGTGGACGCGCTGCAATCAGATCACCCTCATTCAGAGATAGTCTTTCTGGGTGACTTCAACGTTCACAACTCATACTGGCTGACACACTCAAACAAAACGGACGACGAGGGACGTGAAGCTGAAGCCTTCGCTATCAGCTGCGGCTTGGAGCAGATAGTCAAAGAACCAACAAGGATTCCCAGCCGCCACGGAGATTTTGCTAGTCTGTTGGACCTATATCTCACAACTGCTCCAACGGTCTACACAGTGAAGGTAACCGCCCCACTGGGATCGTCTGACCACAACACCGTCTCGACGCTATGCAAAATGCATTCTCCAGATCTCTACCATGCAAAGTCTCGTCGGGTCTGGCATTACGGATCAGCCAAGTGGGACGACCTAAGGGAATACTACCAGTCCTTTCCCTGGAACGACGTCTGCTTCAAGTCACGAGACCCATCAGCTTGCGCCCAAGAAATAACAGAGGTATTAATATCCGGCATGGAAGCCTATAAGCCATATAAATAAAGTCGGCACGTGAATAAGTCGCTCCTGTAATTTTGCAACATTTGAGTGGTCATAAGTGCATTAAAATTTTCGAATTTTGGACTAAACTCGCGTTAAAATGTTCTCCTGATATTAGTGAAAAGACATCTTTCTACAGTGAAAGCAAACTTCAAAAATTAATTAATTAGTGTACGCGGATTTGCCAGGTCCGATATCGTACAGTTTTTTGTGTTTCTTAGACAAAAACCCCATTCCACAGTAGTGTTTACAAAAATCGCAATTCCTACGTTCTATAGTCTAGGAGCTATTACCAAACGAAAATCGACTACTCATCAAATACAGGAATGTTGGTGAGAAACTTATAATCTTGTGGAATTTTAGTCCATCATCCATCATTATTCAGACTCGATACTGCACGACTTTCTACAATGTTGCCAATCCTCCGTAAACAACCTGAAAGTTCAGACAACAAAGCTAGAATGAATACAAGGCAGTACTCAAGATCAAAGAAAAATGTCACGGAGAAAATTAGCAAGTCGAATAATAGTAGCTATATACATATACAAGTGGAAGACATTGGAGAGGACAATTGTGTTACACAAGAACAAGTACTCCTGGATGTCAGAGACAAATTGGCTAGTGAGCAAACTAAAAACGAGGAGCTAAGTGAAATTATAGTACAGCTACGGGATAAGATTGTGAATCTGACTAATGAGCTAGATAATAAAGGCAAAACAATAGACCATTTGAAGGAATTAATCCAAAAGCTGAAATGCAAATCTATGTTTCTTGAGAGAGGAATTCAAACTGACATAGCAACGAACACAGCGCATACCCAGACACATCAACCGCCAACCGAAAGAGATACGATGTGTAATCTCACAAAAGAGAATAACTTCTCCAAACACAATTCTCCTAACATACAAGAGAATTCGATACCTGCAGAAAGTTTGCCTGAAATAACTGACACGCCTGGAATTCACCAAGTAGAAGTAACCATTGACGACATCACACGAGTAGAGCCCCCTATTGGACCATCAGTGACCATTGCTCCGGTGGCCGAAAAAGACGGAAGATTACCAAGCAGTCGCCGGAAAATACTAATCTATGGTGATGAGTATGCTAGGAACTTCAGGAAAGTTTTAGAATTATATATGGACAAATCTATATTTTCTGTAGAATCTTTTGTAAGACCAAATATTGAGTTCCTATTGGCAACTCAAGATATTTTTGAGAACACAACCACATATGGTGAAAGTGATTTTGTAATATGTATGGTAAGCACTCAAAATATTAGTAATTCGTATTCTCTAAACAAGGGTTTAAATAACATTCTTCCTCTTGGTCGCACAACAAACCTTATCTTATTATTTGAATTGAGTTCTTACTCGGACAATATACTCATAAGAAAGATAAATTCAAAGCTAAGAATGTACGGAAAATTGCACAAAAATATTTCAATTTCATCTCTCTATGACAATCGCGTGATTGGCTCTAAACAAAGTATTGTTGATAATACGTACCATCGCATTATCAGTAATCTGAAAAATAATATTGCACTGAAAACAATTAATTTAGTGCAAGAAACTAAAGATCAGTTTTTTCTTGAATGACGAATTTCAGCGCCTTCCGTTATGTAGTAACCGTAATGCATACTGTCAAAAGTTGCCCTCCAAATCACTTAGCAATAATCTTCCAAATGTTGTTGTTGATAGGATTAGTTTGTTACATCTGAATGTACAAAGCCTACGACAGAAAGTTGACGAAATCGCACTGTTAGGATTAGAACATAATTACGATATTATTTGTTTAAACGAGCACTGGTTCCTAAACGATGAAATTAACTATGTTAATGTAAAGGGTTACCAAGTTATTTCTGGTTTCAGTAGAGTCAAAAAAAATCATGGTGGTGTTGTCATTTACACTAAATCTAATATACATGCTTCTCCCTTACCCACTTCCTATTTGAAAGAAGCCGAAGAAGTTGTATTTGAGGTTGCAGGTATATGTCATGAAAATGTTCAAGTTCTTACTATATATAGATCTCCCCTTGGTGACTTCAATAAATTCATCAATAAGCTATGTATCACTCTAGACCACTTAGATTTTGGTAAGCAAGTTATTGTAACTGGGGATTTCAACGTCAAATTTGGGTCTAATGACGATCAAGCAAATCAAGTTATCTCTGTTTTTAGCTGTTACGGCATGCAACATATAATCAAGGGCAATACAAGAGGATCAAATTGCTTAGATAACATATTCATCACAAGCCAGGATTTCAAAATTTTTGCCACAGATATCATTAACACCTATTTATCTGATCACATGGGAATTGAGTTCTCTTTTGTTAACCCAAAAAAGAATATTAGCTGTAAAAGAGTCACTTACCGCCCAATCACTGATGATGGACTTTTTTTGTTATACAACAGCTTAGAACGTCTGGATTGGCAGTTTGTAAACGATAGCAGTCTTGATATCGAGAATAAGTTTAAGAAGTTTATATGTATAGTTAGTGACGTTGTGGATCAGTGTCTCCCACATAAAACGCGTGTTTTCCAAGGTAAGCATAATAACTGTAACAAAGTACAATGGTTCGACAATGAGCTACGATATATGAGAGAAAACTTAAGATTTCTTACCGATTTACACCAAATCGATCCTACGCTTATAACAAAATCAGAAATTAACCATTTAAAATCTAAGTATAGAGGAGCTATCATCAAGCGCAAACAAGACGCCAACGATAAGTATATAAAATCAGCAAGTAATAAGCAACAGGCAATGTGGAATATTATAAAAGCAAACAACGCAACTGTAGAAACAAATTCAAGTCATTCAACTTTAGACGCAAACAAGTTCGGCTCTTTCTTTTCAAGTGTTGCTCAAAATCTTTTAGATAAACTTCCTTCGAATAAAACGTCACCTTCAACTTTTATGGTCAATCATAATAGTAATAATGCACCTACATTTGCTTTCCGCGAAGTTACTTATAATGAAGTCAGAGATGCGGTTAACTCGCTTAAGAACTCAAAAAGCACCGACGTGTATAAACTTAACAGCAAGATCGTTAAAACAATGTTGAATATTATACTCTGTCCTCTTACTAAGCTTATAAACCTTTGCTTAAGTTCAAATACTTTCCCTGCAGGTTTAAAAATTTGCAAGGTAGTTCCAATCTTCAAGCACGGATCTATTGATGAAATTTCCAACTATCGTCCGATATCAATTGTGCCTTATTTTGCAAAAATTTTCGAAATTCTTCTCAAACACCAATTAAGTAGCTATTTGGAATGCAACAACTTATTTAATCCTGGCCAGTATGGCTTCAGAAGCAACATGTCAACGATTGCTGCTATAAATGAATTTGTTGACACAGTTAATGATAGTTTTGAAAACAAATTATACGTGCAGGCAAATTTCTTTGATTTGACTAAGGCCTTTGACTGTGTCCAACATGATATACTTCTTTCAAAGTTACATTTTTATTCCTTTTCACCATCCAGTGTACAGCTTTTACAATCATACTTAACTGGAAGGAAACAATTTGTAGAGTATAAGAGCTGCACATCTACATTGACCACAATGTTCCACGGTGTTCCACAAGGTTCGGTGCTTGGCCCGTTATTATTTTTATTATATATCAACGACATATCAAACTGCCTTCCTAACAATACAACCAGCAAACTTATATTATATGCTGATGACACAACTTTAATTTCAACGCACGATTCCATTACAGATATGCATAGGGAGACCTCTTCCTGTATACACGATCTCAAGCGTTGGTTCGAGATTAATAAATTAACGGTTAACTCAGACAAAACTAAATCAATGACCATTACGTTACGCAACAATAGTCTCAATGATGACCATGTGGAGTCGGTTAAGTTTCTTGGTGTTTTTATTGATAGTACCTTAAACTGGGATGAACATATCAATCACGTCTCCAAATCTTTGACAAAAACAATTTATCTTCTACGAAATTTGAAAAATTGTGTATCTCAGAAAGTTTTATTGACTAGTTACCACGCATACTTCCATAGTCGACTAACGTATGCTATACTCGCTTGGGGCCACTCCCCACACATGTCAAGACTCTTTGCTTTGCAAAGGAGATGTGTTAGGTACATCGCAAATCTGAGGTATAGAGATCCCTGTAGGGAAGAATTTGTTAGACTTAATATCATGACATTGCCTGGCGCCTATATTTTTAATTGTCTAATGTATGTTAAAGTAAATATTCATGTATATGACACTCATCATGAAACACATTTATACAATACAAGGAATAAATATAACTTGTATCCAAGACATTTTAGACTCACCAAAACCAGAAATGGAGTTAATTATTATGGTGTAAAATTCTTCAATGCAATACCTAAAAGAATTCAGTCCCTAAATGATGAAGAGTTTAGAGCGACTATAAAGGACATCTTATTATCAAGTGCGTTTTACAGTGTGGACGAGTTTCTCAATTATAGGTTTCAGAATTAGTCTTAACCAATGTTTTTGTTTTCTCCTGTATCCTGTTTGTCTGGAGGCGGAAGAATGGCATTCAAATATTTTATATATGTATTGTGTGTTCATCTGTTCATGTGTATGTGGTTTGTGTCCCATAATTTATTTGTGTATATGTGTCTTCATCTCTTATTACATTTTATTAGCCTTAATGTTGACCTATCTGTGCTTATAAGCACATTAAAGGCACTAAAAAAGCAATTTATTGTATTTATATATTTATGTAACTTGAGCTTTATTACCTTTTTTATTACCTTTATTAATTTTAAATTTGACCTGTGCAAGCACATTGGGTGCACTAATAAGCAATTTATTTGTGTATATGTAACTTTTTTATTTTATTTACTTTTTAGCATTGTTAAATTTGACCTGTGTAAGCACTTTGAGTGCACTAGCAATTATTATTATTATTATTATTATGTTTAAAACAAAAAAGTGCAGCCCGGGCTCCGACACACCGGGCTGCTGTTCCATTACCCAATGACTACTCCTCACACCGTGAGGTGAGCAATCACTGGGTCCGCGAATCGTGCGCCCTAAGTAGACGAAGGGACCCAAGGATGACTGCCTTCTGCATTCTGGCGGCTAAGATGTGCGCCGCCGCACGACACACCGGTATTTTGCGCAGTGCAGAGAGCAGCGTATTCCTCATTCCACCTAGGGATCCAATGACCATAACCAGCAGACTTACAGTGTAGTCTGGCCAGAGCCTGCGAAGTTGTCCGAGCAACTCCTGATATTTGGTCCGCTTTTCCTCCTCCTTAGAGACGATGTTCACCTCGGCAGGCGCCGAAAACTCAATAACGAACATCGTCTTCTGTTGGTGGTCGAGAAGGACTATGTCGGGCTTGTTTGCCTGTACAAGCTCGAGCGTGGGGAACGAGTAGTTCCAGTAAATCCGGCATCTCTCGTTCTCCACAACGGACTCTATATCCCCTGGAGCGTATGGCAGCACCGGTGTCTCATCGATACCGTATGAGTGCCTCAAATGATAGTAGAGCACTCGTAGAGCCGCATTGTGCCGATGGACGTAAGCCGTCCCAGCGTACGTCTTACACGCCGACAAGAGATGCATAAGCGTCTCTGGCGCCTGTCGGCAAGCTCTACAATGGGTGTCGGGTACATCTACACCCATAACCCTTTTACGGTACACCAAGGTGTTGAAGACACCGTCTTGGCAAGCCATTATAAAGCCCTCAGTCTCCGACTTCAACCCACTAGACCTTAGGAAAGAGAAGGTCAACTGCTCAGACAAGCCATGCTCTTCCAGATGTTTGTAGAAGATTCCATGCATTGGCTTATCTTTATGAAGTCTTAAAAGGAAGTCGACTTCGGCAGTTTTAAGGTGGGATTTTAATTCTGCGGGAGCAAGTTCCGTAATGGACTGCTGACACCTCCGCTTGAAGTCGAGTGTGAGGCTGAGCTCCTCGGCTGCTCGTTTCGCTGCGCTAAAAAGAAAGGCTCCTTTTCCCGCATTCTCGTGCTCTCGCACAAAGCGGATCAGGGGATCGGTGCTGTTCGTTACATAGCAGGCAGTGGCCAGTACTACTCTGTTGTGCAGACGCTCCAAACTCAATAGTCCACGCCCTCCCAGGTGTCGCGGGAGGTATATTCGCGGGACAGAGGACTTAGGATGCAGGCTTCTCTCCATATTCATCCTTTTGCGGGTCTTCGTGTCGATTTCCTTCAGCTCGTTCACTTTCCAGTGTATAGCACCAAAGGTGTATAATAACAATGGGACCGCAAGCATGTTTGTGGCAGCGACTTTGTTCTTGCCGGACAGTTCTGACGACCAGATCTGCCGGAGTCGGTGCAAATACTTGCGGCGGAGACACTCTTTAACCAATGCTGCCTCTTGGACATGACGCTGCGCCACTCCAAGGTAGGTATAAGTATCTCCGGCATGCAGTTGTCGCAAGATGCTCCCATCAACGAGCTGTTCCTCATCTCCACTATCTCCGCTTCGTCCTTTCTTGAGATGAACCAATGCACATTTGTCTGTCCCGAACTCCATTCCGATAGCATGACTGTACTCCTGCACCACCCTCAGCGATTGTTGTAGTTCGCGTTGGCCGGAGGCATAGATTTTTAGGTCATCCATATAAAACAGATGGGTGACCTTGTGCCTCCGGTTATTGGGCGTGCCACAGCTGTATCCTTTAGTATTTCTCAGCGCTATGGACAGAGGCAAAAGTGAGATGCAAAAGAGCAAGGGACTCAAGGAGTCTCCTTGGAAGACACCTCTTTTCAATGACACCAACTCTGTCTGAACCCGAGTTTCACCTGATATTATAGTGAACCGGGTCTTCCAGAGTGGCATCAGTTGTTTGATGCATCCCACTATCTGATTATCCACCGAGAGGCATTCCAACAGCCGCACAATGAGCTCATGAGACGTGCTGTCGAATGCCTTGCGATAGTCAATCCAGGCCATAGAAAGGTTTCGCTTGTACTGCACGGAGTCCTGCGTGACACATCGGTCAATCAACAAGTTCTCCTTGCAGCCAGCTACTCCTTTCTTTGACCCTCTCTGTTCATACACGTCGAGAAATACAGGATTCACAGCTTGAAGGAGACGCATGTACAAGATTCTGGTGAAGAGCTTGTAACATGCGTTCAGACATGTTACTGGCCTGTAGTTTTTGGGATCAGACAAATCTCCGGTCTTCGGGAGAAGCACGGTTCGACCCTCGACAAACCAAGCCGGAATTGGCTGCTCCTGATTTAGCCACGAGTTAAAAACTCTAGCTAAATGCCGGTGGCAACTGGGGAATTTTTTCCACCAGTAGGTGTTTATGCCATCCGGGCCAGGAGCTGCGAAATTCTTTGCGCCTCGTAAGGCGTCAAGAATTTCTTCCGTGTTTATCGGGTGACGCAGTACATTTAAGTTAGGAGTCCTCCTACAAACGGACTCGAACTGCGCCAAGGCCGGAGTGTCTGCTGAGAGAGGTTTGGGCTGTTCGTAAATGTCCCTCCAAAAGGCCTCCACGCGATCAGCAGTTGGCGGCTGCTCTATGGCTGGAGGCGGCTGTTGGAAAAGGCGAGAAGGTCTTTCGTAGAACATTCTGTTCTGTTCCAGACCTCTCGCCCGCGCCACCAACGATCGCTTAGCAGCGATTAGCATCCGTATCCTGTCAAGACAGTGTTGCTTGACAACAACCAGTACCGCTTGACTGAGTGTATGATGGTCGCGCCTCAACCCGTAGGCTACCTGGCGCACTCGGCGCGTAAATGGCTTCCCAGCCGCTCTATATTCCATCACACACTGGATACGGGATGCTTCCTGGCGAGCCAACTGGATTTTCGCTTCCATTTGGCGCACCCGTCTCTGTGCTCTCTCAACTTATTATTATTATTATTATTATTATTATTATTATTATTATTATTATTATTATTATTATTATTATATTCCTCATGTCGTCAAGCATCCCTCCAAAAATAAACCATGGTTCAATAAGCGTTGTAGAGATGCAGTTACCTCTAAAAACCAACACTACAGAGAATGGAGGAAAAATCCAAATGCTGAGAGCCACCGCAGTTTTATCGACGCCAGAAATCACTGTAAACGCGTGATTGACAGCAGCAAGGAGGAACACAACCAAAAAATTAAGAACAAGCTCCTCTCATGTCCTAGTTCGTCCAGAACATTCTGGTCTGTAGCTAAGGCTGTTAGTCAGAACTTTTCCTATTCGTCAATACCACCCTTGACCAGAGAGGACAAATCCATCGCTTCTGCTCCTAAAGAAAAAGCAGACATCTTGGGGAAGCTCTTCGCAGCCAATTCTACTGTAGACTTTCAAGGAAGTACTCCGACCACCACCATAAGCGTGAACTCGAGAATGGCAGAGGTCAAATTTCAACATCGAGATGTAAAAAGCATCCTCCAAAAACTGAACACCAATAAAGCTACTGGCCCTGACCAAATTCCAGCCATTGTCCTTAAACGCTGTGCCTCTGAGCTTGCACCTATTCTTTGCAAGCTCTTCAAACTTTCGTATCAACGAGGCGTGTTTCCCGCTTCGTGGAAGATTGGCTGCGTGCAACCCATCCCTAAGAAAGGCAAGAAAACTGATCCCACCAATTATAGACCTGTGGCTCTTCTCAGCATCATGTCTAAGGTTATGGAGACTGTCATTAACACACAGCTCCTGAAATACCTGGACAACAATAACATCATAAATGATCGCCAGTATGGCTTCCGTAAGCACAGGTCTACAGGTGACCTCCTTGCCTACGTCACTCACTTGTGGAACAGAGCAATAGACAACCATGGCGAATCCCGTGTTGTTGCACTTGATATATCCAAAGCTTTCGACAGAGTATGGCATGACGGACTTCTGGTCAAGCTTGCTGCTTATGGACTACCACCTGGTCTGCGCCAGTGGCTGAATAGCTTTTTGAAAGACCGATCTCTGTTCGTTGTAGTCGAGGGCTGTTCATCAGACGTATTTTCAATAAACGCCGGTGTTCCTCAGGGATCTGTCCTATCCCCTACACTATTTCTGCTGTACATCAACGAGCTGCTGGAAATAACATCCAATCCAATCTACAGCTTCGCAGATGACAGTACATTAGTGTCGTGCATGGAACCAGGCAAGCCACTATCATCCCAGGAGACGGTACGACGGCGACAGCAGCATGCCGCACAGATCAACGCAGATATCAAAACAATTGTCGAGTGGGGATTAGCAAATAAAGTACAGTTCAACGTACAAAAAACTCAGGCAACAATACTTACAAAGAAGTCTCACAATGGCTTACAACCCGTGGAAATGGAAGGTCACCCCATAGTCGAATCACTTTCCGTCAAGCTTTTGGGAATCAACATCAACAATAACATGTCCTGGCACGACCACGTCGTCAGTATTGCTAAAACGGCATCCCAGAAGCTTGGAGTTTTGTTCCGCTGTAGGAAGTTGTATACGCCAGAGCAACTGCTGCTGCTCTACAAGGCACAGATCCGACCATCGCTGGAGTATTGCTCCCATGTGTGGGGATGCGCTCCGAAGCACTCTCTAAAGCTTCTGGACACTATCCAGAAAAGAGCGATTAGACTAATCGATACGCCTAACCTCACAAAGGACCTCCACAGCCTGGAACATCGAAGGAGGGTGGCTGACCTATCCCTGTTTTACAGATTCTATCACGGAAGGTGTTCGAGTGAGCTCTCTCAGATAATAACACCACAGGCCGTCCGAACCAGGACCACTAGAGAAGCTCTTCGAGCTCATCCTTACCAGGTCGAGGTCCTTACTCCCCGAACCAGTCTCCTCCAGCATTCCTTCTTTTGGAGAACTTCGACGCTGTGGAATCAGCTGCCGGGAAATTTGTTTCCCGACGGCTACAACCTGCAGCGTTTCAAATCTAACGTGAACCGATACTTATCCTCTCGCAGCGCTTCTAAAGCGCCATAGGCTTTCAGCCTTTGCGGGAGGCCGACCATAAAAAAAAAAATATCCCCTACATTGTTTCTGCTGTACATCAACGAGTTGCTGGAAATAACATCCAATCCAATCTACAGCTTCGCAGATGACAGTACATTAGTGTCGTGCATGGAACCAGGCAAGCCACTATCATCCCAGGAGACGGTATGTTGGCGACAGTAGCATGCCTCACAGATCAACGCAGACATCAAAACAATTGTCGAGTGGAGATTACCAAATGAAGTACAGTTCAACGTACAAAAAACTCAGGCAACAACACCTACAAAGAAGTCTCACGATGGCTTACCAACCATGGAAATGTAGGGCCACCCCATAGTCGAATCACCTTTCGTCAAGCTTTTGGGGATCAACATCAATAATAACATGTTCTGGCACGACCACGTCGTCAGTATGGCTAAAACAGCATCCCAGAAGCTTGGAGTTTTGTTCCGCTGTAGGAAGTTGTATACACCAGAGCTACTGCTGCTGCTCTACAAGGCACAGATCCGACCGTCGCTGGAGTATTGCTCCCATTTGTGGCGATGCGCTCCGAAGCACTCTCTCAAGCTTCTAGACACTATCCAGAAAAGAGCAATTATTATTAATCGATACGCCTAACCTCACAAAGGACCTCCACAGCCTGGAACATCGAAGGAGGGTGACTGACCTATCCCGGTTTTACAGATTCTATCACGGAAGATGTTCGAGTGAGCCCTCCCAGATAATAGCACCAAAGGCCGTCCGAACCAGGAACACTAGAGAAGCTCTGTGAGCTCATCCTTACCAGGTCGAGGTCCTTACTTCCCGAACCAGTCTCCTCCAGCATTCCTTGTTTTGGAGAACTTCGACGCTGTGGAATCAGCTACAGCCTGCAGCGTTTCAAATCTACAGCGCCATAGGCTTTAAGCCTTTGCGGGAGGCTGACCATAAAAAAAAATCAAGAACCTAATACAATTTAGTAGAATTACCCCCCAATATTGGTGCGAGAAGCCATATAGCATCAACATTACTTAACAAAGAGCAAAGTAGTTGCTCCATCACAAGTATAAGCTGTTATCTACATGCATTGTAGCAAATAATTCGCATACACTAATTTTTTAAATTGTTCCGGTTAAGCAAACTTCCGAACTAATCAGCGGCTTTGGTAACAGTTCATATTGAATTTGCACTAGGCGTGCAGTGAACCGGCATCTCTGAAAGTTTCAGCGTAAATTTAGTGAGTTTTCGGTTGCAGCTCATTACCTATGCATTAGTAGAGAACAACATGTCTGCTTCACACTACATTTCACAATATGTTTAAAACTCGTATAAGCAGGATGCACCTGACGACAAGTGCAGCTGGTCCGGATTAAAGACTTTCAAAAACGACTGCATACAGAATGCAGTGCGATGTCAACTGGTTTTACAATTGATGTGACATACTTGAGATGCCACCCGACAGAATTCCAAGAGTCGTGGACACTGAGATCCCAATTTGGGTGACAGATCGGAATGGGCTCTATAGGAGATCCTCGACATATTGTAACAATATAAGCGCTGATTGGTGATGAGCCACCAACCAACATATTGCCCATAGCACCCAGCAGCTCAATCAGATTGCGTGAGACAAGGGCCCGTGGGTGCGTGCGTGTGTGCGTGAGTCTAGCTAGCCGTAATTTCTATAAAGACAAGACAACAATGGTTTAATAAAGATTTATTTCATATATATGAATGCAGTACATATTTATATTTTACGAAGGAAGCTTATGGCCAAACACTTCATTTAGATGAGAAAATCTTGGGGTTGTGGCCAAAAAGAGACTGGGTCACATCATAGAGGAGACTCTGGTGCTAACAGCCAAGCCTTCGGCAATGCTTATTGCCATCTTCAGGGCTTTAACGTTGGTTTGCCAATTTAAAAACAGCAATTCCATTGAGAAAAGAACAGAAAACAGCTGAAATGTTGTTGATGTAGAGGTTACAGTCGTCTATTGATATGATAGCGTTAATTGTGTTTGAAAAGTAATAAGATGGTATAGCAAAATAAACTTGCGGGACAAGCACCAAGTTTCAGCAAACACGCTTTGATTCGAATGTTTTCGGAGACAATGGATAAAAAACAGGATCGTTAAGGGAGAACCCTACTTTCACTTTTCTTCATTCGACTAGTACAGAGTGCATTCAAGTTAAGAAATAATAATGGGATTGCTTGTGTAAGGTATGAGTTACTTATTAACAAATTCAAAATCAATACGAACACAAATATTTTTTTATTTAACAAGAAACCGCTTCAACCACGCAGGGTTATTAGCCACAAAGTCTGTACCATTCATACATAGGTATTCATACTGTTTATACGTAAAATGAAATTACTTATAGCATCCAGCTCAGACAGACGTTTCTGATCCACTATCAACTTGAAGCCATACAGTTACAGACATGGTAATAATATTTACCATTTCAACTGGAATACCAAATGAAGCCGTGAAATTTCAAGTTGTTGGCGTGACTTTTCATGACTTAAATATCAAGAGAAGTTTCTGGTGTACAGCCTATATGAGTATAAACAACATTTCTTTAAAAATTACTCTTTTGTCTTTGCTTTGTGTTTCAAAGCTTATCCATTATTTTCATCTACTCCATGGTACTAATAGTAAAAGCCTTCGGAATATTTCCACCTTTTCTGTGCATGATGATAAAATGGAACACTATAACCAAGATAATTGTTTTGTAATATGAATTTATAGGATTTTGTAGTATAGTATGAAATTTCTACAGGTATGTTGTTAGATAAAATGAGTTGTCGGCATTCGTGCTGTTGCTTTAGAACTCTTTAAAAATTTCCTCAGCAATGGTACCCAGAAGGTGAAAATAGGTCATTAAGTCATAGCTGTCTGATCAAGTCTAATGTTTCACAAGGAACCGTCCTTAGGCCAATACTATTTCTAATTTACATGAACAGCATTGCGAGTATAAACGATCTTGATTGTAATCTTATTAGTTATACTGGTGATACAGCATTGATTATCACTACTGTCACTGGTGATAGTTGGAGAGTAGTTAAAAAATATGTGGAGCCCAGTTAAATGAAACTAGATCGTTGGTTGAGCTTTACCTTATTAACATTAAACGTTTAAGGGAAGAGGTTTATGACCTTCACTACAAATTTAGTTGGATGTTCACTATCCAGTTTCACTGAAGCAGTTTGATTGATTCAGTAATGCTGTACGGAAAATGAACATGAGAACTGCAATCCTTGGGGCCCAACAGTAAATCATGAGGAGAACTAGGACAAAGTTACTGCCCACTCTTTAGTTCAGGGAATATTTATCAGATTTTGTCTTGGAGCATATCCTATCATGAACCGTGCCATTAAAGTTGACCCTTCGTCTTAAGGGGCTTCTAAACGAGCAATACTTTTACTGCAATATTTGGCTATATTCCTGATAACTATAGCCCGGCCATGACGACAACATTTTATTACAGCAATGGCTCGGCAATATATATCCCGGCAATACTTTCTGCAATAGTATAGCCCAAAAATTTGTTCATAGACAGGACATATAGTCGGGCAGCAATAGCTGACGGAGTGGCTTATATTGTTTTAAATAAAACATTAAATAAAAAAGAGAGAAGACAGTGGATTCGACTTTATTTCAGTAGGCGTGAAACTTCAGATAACTTGAGTGTAGAAATGAGTCTTGATAATATGCTATTTAAAAACTTTCCAACAATGTCAAAGAGTGTCTTTCAAAGGAAATTGAACCATAAATAAAAAGAAATGATAGAGACATGAAAAAATCAATACCTGTTAGTACAAGACTGGCGGTTTTTAGTAACTGGAGATGTATATATAATCGGTCCAAGCAAGAACTGAGTTGTAATTCTGAAGATACTATATCATGCATTTAAAATCTGTTTTGTACGTCAACCCCGAAAACTCGCCCTTAACTTTTTGATTTCAAATATAGCATAGTGAATGATCTATCATGCCAAGCTTTTGCATAAAATGTCTCTTCTATCCTTTTTCATTACGAAAATATTACGCCTCAAACTAATTCTTATTTTATTTATTTTATTCTTATGACTTCACGAAAACACCAAAATAGAGCAATATTGCCGATGTTTTCGAAAGCCAAGCGATCGTCCGGCCATGTGCCGGCAACACATAAAAATATATCGGCAATGCCGAATATATGTGGCTATATGGCCAGGCCATACAAGAAATATTGCTCAGTCTGGCCGTTGTTGCCGAGAATGTTGCCGGCTACACTATTGCAGCTACACATTGCAGTAAAAGTGTTGCCCGTTTAGAAGCCCCGTTAGGTATAGCAACAAGCATATCAAAAACTGGTCGACTTGCTTAAACAAATTTTCATTCTGTTCAGGTAATGAATCACCTGGGACACTTTTTTGAACGATAGGTGTGTTTTATCGAATAGGACAAGTCAAGAGGGACTGCTAATGAACTTTGCCAATCCTACTATTCGTCATTGTCCGTCAGAGCGGTCCGGAGGACCTTTGCTCTTAGTTGCAGTCGTGTCGGTCGATCGGTCTGTCAGGTCTGGTTACCTAGAGACCAGACAAAGTCATGGAGAAGTAAGCGAAGAAAAAGAGAGGAAGGAAGGAGAAGAGCAAAGAGGAGGAAGTGTGTCGGTTGGAGGGTATAGCTTGACATAGACTATTTGAGTTCGGTAATTTTTGGGTTTAACCAAAAGGGTTGATTTTGAGGTTTGGTATCTAAAAGGGCAAACATTTAGTTGTTTCCAAATTTGCACGATTTGATTTTGATCACAGTGCGAGCCGCGGCCTTGTGTGCTTGCGAACTTGCTCGACTGTGTAGTCCACTGACTCGCGCAACAGAGGGTTGCTGTGCGATTCCGCTTGACTATAACGTCGTTGCGCCTGTTGTTTAATGTAATCCCTCAAGTAAGGGATGTCGAGGTCCCTGTGAAGGGTTTCGTTAGAAACATACCATGGGGCGTTAGTTATTGTACGCAATGTCCTGCTCTGCAGAACCTGCAGGTTTCGCATGTGCGTTTTGGCGAGGAAACACCAAGCCGCACATGCGTAGGTAATTGCTGGTCTAATAATCATTTTATAAAGTCGAATTTTATTTATCAAACTCAATTTTGAAGTTCTACATAACATAGGGTAGAGTTGACGAAACGTAATTTCGAATTTTGTTTTTAACGCTTGAGTGTGTTTCTGCCAAGTCATGCCCTTGTCGAGGGTAATTCCTAGGTTTTGCCAATCCATAAAGGTACTCTATTAAAGCGGACTGCAGGGATGGTTTGCTTTACGTGCATTTCCATAATTCAGGTCGAAACGCCGCGCCGTGATGCATAAAGGGTGCCTTGTTAAAAATGCAACACCGACCCTTGCCCTTTTATAAATTCATTAGGCTATCGATAAAAAATGCATAAGCTCTGTTGCATTGAACGCCATCCTGCCCACGCGCGTAAAGGCTTCATCAATGTGGTAAAAGTGAGTTAGCGATTTTCAGGGTGCGAAAATTTTATAGTTCGAGAACGCTATGTAGGCGTCCCGTGTGTGGGCGGGTTAGAATATGTCCCATCGTATATCCTGCGTGTCGTAAAAGGCGACTAAAAGGAACACCGAACTACTGTCGGTATAAGCAGTAGTCTCTTCTCAACCAACAGCTTTGGGTGGACGAGTTGAGAAGAGTCAGGACGCTTTCTTGTCCTTGGGGTGAGAAATTGCTAAAGGTGGATGTACCAGTAGATACTATCTGGTCAACGGCATGAAGATGCAGAAAGCAAATGGGAAACTACTGCATTAAAGATCTTAAAGATATCCCAAGAGAAACTCGTAAAATGAGTAAATGCATTTTACGAGTTCGCAACATGTCTGTTAAGATATTGTGACTATGATGATGAGATGTAGGCATGCACAGTAGCGGCAGTTAGAAGGGTTGGAGTGCGTTGGCCAGCGCCGAGTCCCCTCGGCAGGTAGAAGCAGGCCGGCGCCTGTTCCGCACGCAGTCAAGCACACCAGTGCATGGTACAGTGAAAACAGACAAGAAAAAAGTACAAAGATTGGCCAGTCGCATCTAGACACGGTATAGGAAGCATGCAATAAGGGTTCAAAATGTTGCCCATTATTGTCAAAACAATGAGGAACAGTTGCGGAAATACTAGAAATGATTCCCCTGAGGGGCTAGAGGGTACAGTAGGGGGTGAAATAGTTTTTGGTTAAAAAGTTGTCTCTCTGGACAAATATTTTGACGTGTCTTGGCGTTGTTCCGTTTAATCAGCGGTTTGTGATAAATCCGTGGTGGGAAGTTGTCAAATGAACTATTAGTACATACACATGTAGATTCACATCATATACATTAGAAACATTTATTTGAAATTTGTCAATCAGATGAATGTCTGACTGATACTGTACGTGTTTAACGAATTCTTGTGCGCGTCTTATTAAGGAAGGTAGAGATTGTTTGAATCGCTTTGTAAACAAGTTTTTGGTATCAAAAGGTAGAAGTGTTATATCATTTTGGCGCTAAATTGAGATATGACCGTCGCATGACTGATTTGTTTGGTTTGGGAATTATTGTGGCACATAGCCTATATCTAGTGTTGTGGTTGTGTATAAATGTGTTATGGTCATTTAAATATATCTATGACACTAAGTGATAGTACGTAGTAAATACAATTGCCTAACGTTATATATTTTGGTCTCATAATGTCATTGGTCGGGTACATTGTTATTTTGTTAAACAATATTAGAATAGCTTTTACTTCCAATACACACCGATAGGTGAGGGGAGCATTGTTATCGCAAAAATTATCGATTTTGAGATAATATGCTTTGTGGGCATTGGGAACAACATTGACATTGGACGCGCTTCATAAGGAGACTCCAGCACATGGCAACGCAGCAGGGACGACCTCGGTTCAGTGGAAATTCCGCGTCGGACAGATCCTTTGGGCTTGCCCGCCAGTTATAAGACAATTATAACATTATTGAATGTTCATTTTGTTACCTCATTTATTTCATGTTTTGTATCATTCCTTTAACATATTTATGTACATCATATTTATACTATATCTGTATCAGATTTCTGTCATATTGATACCATTGCTTTATCATGTTCAACCATAAGTTTACCATATTTATGCTATATTTTTAATAACGTTTATCATTAAAACTTTTTATCGTTAAACAGCCCACTTTGTAATATCTAATATAGAAACAAACCAACATATCGAATATCAGACATAGTTAAAGTATATACAGAAGAAGATAATTATACAGTTTGAACAGGAATGCCTAATACCATACCTCATTATCTCGGGCTAGAAAATGGATTAGGCGTAATTACCAGTACATGCCTCCAAATGCTGCCAAAACAATTCGAGATGTCTTTGTTAAATACCTTGCAGAGCACCTTTTATCTTATCTATCACTACCACATTTATAACAAACTTCTTGATGTACTACCCCAGTTCAAGGCTTATGAATAATATATCCAAATAAATATTGTGTATAAACTTACCGTCTACTTTCATAACCGCACTTATTTCCTTCCAATATTTTTCTACCGCAGTGCGGTTATAGGGCAGCATGTGTATTTTATCCCAAATAGGGGTTTTCGCAAACACTGAAGCTATAAGTACCGGTTTCTGTTACTATAAAGTCGTTCAAGTGGGCTTTAGATGGTGGTAAGCGGTCTAAAATACAGTTGAGCAAGTTAGCCTGCATGCAGTACCTGCACGCCTTCGCACGCAGTTGCACGCACACTAAAATGTCCCACTCTGTTTGCGCACTATTATCCAATTCAACGCAAGCTATGCCATGAAGGAGAATGTATTGAGGACAGAGAGCGTGTTAAGACAAAAAGGTTAACAGGCGGTCGATATTATTTTCTAAACAGCCTGATGAGCTTTCACAATGATATTTAGGCTGTTCGACACATTATGAATAAAGTCAAAAGTTGCGTGTAATGCAGTAATGTCTATTTTACACCTGCAATGAATTACGTCCGTTCCTCTGGATTTTTTTTTTTTTGGCAAAAATATCATTCTGTATATTAGCCGGTTATACTTTGTACTGTAAAGAGGTCGTATCAATTATTTGTGATTATGAAACAGCCCATAGGTGATTTTATCTGACAGAGTACGCAATTCTAGTGATTTTATCGTTATTTATTGACACGTTAGTTCATTTTATTGATTCATTCGAGGACTTCTCAATTAGACAATTGACTGAACTTTCGCTTACACATTTATATCACTAACGTTTTCATAGTTCAATAATTCTTGCGATACAGAAGCAGTCTTGAGGTACGTCACGAGTTGACCCTTGATACTTAACCAGCTCGAAGGAGTGGAGACTTTGCAAGTTCACCCCTATTAATTTAGTGTTATGCCTCACAGTTAGCATGACAACTATTCTCCGTTCTAGCTGTTTTGGTCTGTTGCTGCGGTATTCCGAGAGTTGACCCTTAATACCGATCACCATTTAGATGGTTGAGATATTACGCGTTATACTATATTTTATTAATATTCATTTCAACAACCTATTTGGTGTTTAAAGATTTATTTGGTATGTAACCTATTCATGCTTGTTTGTTTAATAACCATTAGACTTATCAACCTGGTTGCTGTCAGTCACGACAGCACAAAATAACGTAAGGTTTTTAGAAGCCTTCATTTAACTTGCAATGTATGTATGCTTGTTCGGGTGGAATCTTGCACCTCAATTTTGAAGCAGATATCTTCAACCGATTGAGCCAAAATTTCGTATATACGTTTAGTTTGGATGACAATGCACGATAAGCTATATGGCGTCGTTCTAAATCCAATACTGGAATAGTTATTTAATGTATTTCTGCAGTATGGGCATTCATATTGATTTGAGAACGCCCAGTAGATGGTAAGGGGAATGACAATCTAATGAGAGAAACGTCATCACTGACAATAAATCCACTGATGTCATTTTTAGTCAAACGGTGGATTTTATTGTGAGAGTTTTGGGGAAAATATACTTTTCAAAGCAGGCGAGTTGTTTTATCACTGCATGAACCTGACGACCTGAGAGAAGAGAGTTTTTGTATTTGGCGCTCAACTAGAGGCTTGCGGTATGAGCAAGAATCTGGCAGCAGTCGCAGTAGATTCTTGATCTAATTGTACGAGTTCCTTTATACAACCTACGCAGTGGTCATCACCAGGTTGTATCGACGACGGTGACGACATCGACATGAGATTAAGGGGTAGCTAACGAACCGCTGGTGCACCGAGCAACGGCGAAGGGTAGACCGGACAGCCGGTGTGTATAACTGTGACGCGACCTAAGTGGTAAAGAAGATCCGCGGTGAGGATTTTCGAATAATAAGTTGTAAAGGAACATTTGGGGTGCTGGACTGACTTTAGGAAAGTGGTAGGGATAAACTCGTATTGTTAGTGGACTCTTATCACGAACACAGTTTTAAGGTTATGTTTAGAGTAGGTCTATATTTACAGTTTAGTTTAAGGTGTTCATGATGTCTAATAGAAGGAAATCTACGAAAATGACTGGATATCGGGATAGCGCAAACTCTAAGTTAAGAACTGTCGTTCAAACGATGGCAAATAATATGTATCTTTAGATATAATGCGATGTGTTTTGTTGTAAGAGTTTGGGAAAAATATACTATTTATAGTCGGTGAGTTGTTTTATCACTGCATGAACCTTGTTTATTGATTCTTTGCTTAAGTATTGTTTTATTTGATTCCCAGATGTGTCTTTCGAGCGGTGTTCCTGATAGAGGCTAAAAAATGAAACTTACCAAACATTTCTTTGTTGTTAATTACTAAGGATTATAGCATTATTTCCTTTAAACTTGACTTTTTTGTTATAATACAGATATCGGTATAAATCAAATTATTTAGAATAGAAAATGCCATCGAAAAAGGTATTTTGAAATCATACATAAAGTAAAATTGTATATGCTACCTCGAACCCCAAAGGTATTCCTAGTATCTCTGTATCGGGGCACGATAATGAAGAAAGCATCTGCAACTGGACAGAAAGTTAACGAAATTGCTAAATAGCTGCAGCCTGAATATTAACATAGTAAGTTGCTCGTATCTGACCATGAAACATGGTTTCTAATTCAGCGAATACGAGTGATGATCAAATTTTCCAGAAACGAGAGACAGATTGCAGTTGTCACTAATTTGCGGAAAATTTGAATCAGCAGAGTGCAATTTCACGATCTGTTCTCCATTAGCAAACTCCATTATCTCTGCTTCGCCATTGTTTTCGTTCCTATTTTGGTACGGAAACCTGTTCTATACAATTCTATGCCGCTCTAGACTTAACTGTTCGATCCACAATTGCAGACGAACATGTGATACTGTTTTCCCGGGGGAAAAGAATTTCACGACAGTCTAGTTGCATTGCAACCAATCACATTTTTTGTATTTTCACCTTGTATACAGGCCGACCCAAGTAGTGGTTGAACGTGATTAACGCGAAGTGTATACAGTGTCTCAAAAATATTTGATTTTGTTATCTCGGATTTGTTTGCAGGAAATGGATAATATTTTCAGAAGTTTGATTTTATCAATTAAATTTATTAACGGATGGAAAATGACAATCAGATCCATCCTTATTTTATGGTAAACCTTGAAATATAAAGGATATAAATACATGTTTCACGACGATTAAGACAAGCAATAGGCCGGAACTGGGCAGTAGTAGAGAATTATATACCCAATGAGGTATTTGTTTTTGGTCACGTGACATCCGATTCAAAATTATTAATAGGACACCCTGTACATTTGTGCCTTTCTGTGTTCCACCCGATAAAACAATTCCAACAAACTAGCACACGTCTAAAGTGACTAATTCGAGGCCTACAGGCCTACAGGTACATAAAGGATTGTATCACGCTAAAAGCGTATAGTGAGACAAAATATTCATTCGGTGGTCTTACCACACCACCCAGAGACATTCTCATTCATATTTTAGAGCTCGGAAATATTTTTATTGATAACTAACAATTTAGTTTCTACAGTAGCAATTGGAATGACACTGAAAAGCAAAATGTCAATAATAATTTATTCACATCCATGTAAAGCATTTCCACACGATTATCTTTTAAAATTGTACATACGAGTTCGTATATACTATACCACAAATTTTATAAGCTATGGTCTCAAAAATAAGCCAAATAAACAAAACATTAAGGTAAAAATACTACAGCACCTTTGAGCCAATTTTTACTTATCTACGAAACAGCTACAATATGTGAAATGATTTGAGATTCATTAGTAATAGTTTTACTAGGTTTTATTTTTGATATCCATTTATGTAACCTAGTGTATTACCAAATAAACGTAATATTTGTATTTGTATGTCTAAATCGGCTGTCAATACATAGTCTTTCAATGATCCTCCTATATACGTGAAACCCTGGCGTTAGCAAGTCCCCGCTAAAAGACCCTCGTATTTGGGCAAAAACCAACGCAAAAACTAACTGGCTCGTGCGGCCGCGGCATCGCTTTGATGTGCGATCTTCAAAGTGCCGACGGAGAGTGATCCAACTTATATTTATTCCGTAAACTTTGATAATTATTAGTTTCTTGGTCATTTCAAATAGAATGCTGTATTTTGTATCATGTTCAGAAACTACTTATAAAGTACCTTTAGTTTTGCGAAGTATGTAGGAACTTATTAAACATAAATGTTACTTCTATGACGTTATTTCGATATTAGTAACAAAACGTTTTTTTTGCAAATACTGTTTTTCAGTTGGCAATAGACGGCTTAAAAACATCCGTCACTTGTAGAATAACAGAAATCACAGAAATATAAAATTGACCTACATATTACTTTTGAAATGACTTAGTCACATGTCTGGCCATCCTCTGTACAAAATGAAAGGTATGAAAAACATGGTTATTTGCAGGACAATTTAGATGATACAGGGTGAAAATTACATTAATATTTTTATATAAAGGTGGACATATATTTAAAAGTACACCATAGAATGTAATGAAGCTATTTTCTTGGAACGGAAAGAATTACTAGAAAACAAGTTCGAGATAATACCTATATAGGGCATTCCATTAAGAAAAACATAACCCTGGCATACTGCGATTTGATTATTATTAGGAAATAATTTTTTAATATGGGACCTGACACTTTATACAACTTGTATTTGTCTTATGCTTTAAAACAACGGAGTTACCAAACTTTGGTGTATTATTTGATTATCCCGCATTTTATGGAATGACATTTTTGGCGTGAGTTTCGCAGTGCTGGTTTCATTAGACGTCCAAAGAGTGAACATGCTACAGCGGGATGCCTCCCTTGGGCTGCAATCACACATATTTTTATGGACTGTTTATGCCGGATGATACAAGGAAAGCTGGTACATGCTCATAACCTTTTTTGTTAGTCAATCGATTGTGATGAAACTCATAGTGCATCAGGCTTAACTGCAAACATGCTCATATGTGAATTTATGTAATATATTTGAAGAGTATCAGTTCCTTGCAAAAATGTGTTTTGAAGATTATTTATTATAAAGAACCACTTACCCCTCAAATAATTCATTTAAAGAATCCCAGAAATTTGATATCCGACAACTATACAGCTATAACATATTGAATTTCGTCCACAAACATCAAAATTACATCAATTTCAATAGCCATGAACATAATACACGAACCAAGAATAGGACCTTAAGACCTCCTATATTTAAGTCAATAGGCCAAAAAAGTTCAATATATCTATGTTGCTGCATATACGATTTACTTCCTGCTTCACTGAAATCCATAAAATCTCATACTGTGTACAAAAAAAAGTCAAAAATTGGATAATGGACACACCCAGAGATATTTTTTCTAATATTTTTAACACGATTTTGAACTGACACACTTACAAATTTTTAATATAGTTAGTATTAGTATTAATATACGTATTGTAAAATATATGTATGTATTTTAACCCACGCACAAGGTCAGCACCTTCTGTGGGTCAAACAATTTATTTGCCCTGTATTGTTGGTGAATAAATTATTATTATTATAGGTATCTTGTCTGCTATACAGCTCTGGTACTGCTCTATACCAGAAATAATGGAATATCAATATTTGAGAGGTAGAGATATCAAAACTACCAACGATTGTATAGTACTGGCACACTCAAGGATCTTTCAAGTGGTAGGTTTCAGTCAAATATCTACAGTGTTGCATTCCTATGCAAGACAAATAACTAACAGGCAAGATCCGAAATGACCTAGATTTAGTTAACTATATCCAGTTGTATGCTATCGGCTTCTGTCGCTGGAGCTCTCAATACACAAATAACCAAATTCAAGATTTCAAGGGTGAATTTTTGAAAAAAAACTAGACGTTCCTGAAAGAGAACTGTCACTTCGGCAAATTAGTGCTCACAGTTGTGCATTTGGAAGACAAAGCTTTAAAAATGTAATTGTACTAAAAAACGCACCACTTAAGCATTGTACTCACTAGTAGACATGTTGCGCGATTTGTCTATAGACCAGGCAAGTATTTAAACGTTATAAAATGCCGTCTAAAAAATGGAATCCACTAATTTGCACACCCTCCCCGCAAATTTAAGGTAGCAACTCTAATCTCGACACCCCCCCCACGAAAGGTCAACCAAGGGACACCCATAATATGGACCCCCCCCCAAAACCAAATCCTGGATAAGTGCCTGCCTGAGGTTCACCCACAAGACATCTAAAACCTTTATTTGACTTTTTATTATGACGAATCCTCATGTCCTACATAAATTGAGAACGCTAATTGTAAATCCGGGTACTGTTTCGAGTTTCAGCCTCGTTTAACGAAAATGGAAAATCTCGGACGCGCGGATCCTGAGGTTAACCCACAAAAAATCTAAAATCTTTATTTGACCTTCTATTACGACGAATCCTCGTGTCCTACATAATTTGAGGATGCTTATTACAAATCCGGGCACTGTTTTGAGTTTCAGTCTCGTTTAACGAAAATGGAAAATCTCGGACGCGCGGATCCTGAGGTTCACCCACAAAAAATGTCAAATCTTTATTTGACCTTATATTATGACGAATTCTCGTGTCCTACATAATTTGAGGACGCTAATTACAAATCCAGGCACTGTTTTGAGTTTCAGTCTCGTTTAACGAGAATGGAAGATCTCGGACGCGCGGATCCTGAGGTTCACCCACAAAAAATGTCAAATCTTTATTTGACCTTATATTATGACGAATCCTCGTGTCCTACATAATTTAAGGACGCCAATTACAAATCCGGGCACTGTTTTGTGTTTAAGTCTCGTTTAACGAAAATGGAAAATCTCGGACCCGAGGATCTTTAGGTTCACCCACAAAAAATCTAAAATCTTTATTTGATCCTCTATGGGGACGAAACCTCCTGTCCTACAGAATTTGAGGACATAGATTACAAATTCGGATGCTGTTTTGAGTTTCAGGCTCGTTTAACGAAAATGGAAAATCTCTCACGCGCAGATCCTAAGGTTCACCACAAAAAATCTAGAATGTTTATTTGATTTTCTATGAGGACGAAACCTCGTGACCCATATAATTTGAGGACGCTAATTACAAATCCGGGCACTGTTTTGAGTTTCAGTCTTGTCTAACGAAAATGGAAAATCCCGGACGCGCGGATCCTGAGGTTCACCCACAAAAAATCTAAAATCTTTATTTGACCTTCTATTATGACGAATCCTCGTGTCCTACATAACTTGAGGACGCTAATTACAAATCCGGGCATTGTTTTGAGTTTCAGTCTCGTTTAACGAGAATAAAAAACCTCGGACACGCGGATCCTGAGGTTCACCCACAAAAAATCTAAAATCTTTATTTGACCTTATATTGTGAGGAATCCTCGTGTCCTACATTATTTGAGGACGCTAATTACAAATTCGGATGCTGTTTTGAGTTTCAGACTCGTTTAACGAAAATGGAAAATCCCGGACGCGCGGATCCTGAGGTTCACCCACAAAAAATCTAAAATCTTTATTTGACCTTCTATTATGACGAATCCTCGTGTCCTACATAATTTGAGGACGCTAATCACAAACCCGGGCATTGTTTTGAGTTTCAGTCTCGATTAACGAAAATAAAAAACCTCGGACGCGCGGAATCTGAGGTTCACCCACAAAAAAATCTAAAATCTTTATTTGACCTTATATTGTGAGGAATCCTCGTGTCCTACATAATTTGAGGACGCTAATCACAAATACGGGCATTGTTTTGAGTTTCAGTCTCGTTTAACGAAAATGAAAAACCTCGGACGCGCGGAACCTGAGGTTCACCCACAAAAAAATCTAAAATCTTTATTTGACTTTATATTGTGAGGAATCCTCGTGTCCTGCATAATTTGAGGACGCTAATTACAAATTCGGATGCTGTTTTGAGTTTCCGCCTCGTTTAACGAAAATGGAAAATCTCGGACGCGCGGATCCTGAGGTTCACCCACAAAAAATCTAAAATCTTTATTTGACCTTATATTGTGAGGAATCCTCGTGTCCTACATAATTTGATGACGCTAATCACAAATACGGGCATTGTTTTGAGTTTCAGTCTCGTTTAACGAAAATAAAAAACCTCGGACGCGCGGAACCTGAGGTTCACCCACAAAAAAATCTAAAATCTTTATTTGACCTTATATTGTGAGGAATCCTCGTGTCCTACATAAGTTGAGGACGCTAATTACAAATTCGGATGCTGTTTTGAGTTTCAGACTCGTTTAGCGAAAATGGAAAATCCGGGACGCGCGGATCCTGAGGTTCACCCACAAAAAATCTAAAATCTTTATTTGACCTTCTGTTATGACGAATCCTCGT
Source organism: Callosobruchus maculatus (assembly GCA_951848785.1). Taxonomy (NCBI): domain Eukaryota; kingdom Metazoa; phylum Arthropoda; class Insecta; order Coleoptera; family Chrysomelidae; genus Callosobruchus; species Callosobruchus maculatus. The sequence goes on along the minus strand of CATOUR010000042.1, from coordinate 4,748,992 downwards.
GACCTACATAACTTGAGGACGCTAATTACAAATCCGGGCATTGTTTTGAGTTTCAGTCTCGTTTAACGGAAATAAATAACGTCGGACGCGCGGAACCTGAGGTTCACCCACAAAAAAATCTAAAATCTTTATTTGACCTTATATTGTGAGGAATCCTCGTGTCCTACATAAGTTGAGGACGCTAATTACAAATTCGGATGCTGTTTTGAGTTTCCGGCTCGTTTAACGAAAATGGAAAATCTCGGACGCGCGGATCCTGAGGTTCACCCACAAAAAATCTAAAATCTTTATTTGACCTTCTATTATGACGAATCCTCGTGACCTACATAACTTGAGGACGCTAATTACAAATCCGGGCATTGTTTTGAGTTTCAGTCTCGTTTAACGAAAATAAATAACGTCGGACGCGCGGAACCTGAGGTTCACCCACAAAAAAATCTAAAATCTTTATTTGACCTTATATTGTGAGGAATCCTCGTGTCCTACATAATTTGAGGACGCTAATTACAAATTCGGATGCTGTTTTGAGTTTCCGGCTCGTTTGACGAAAATGGAAAATCTCGGACGCGCGGATCCTGAGGTTCACCCACAAAAAATCTAAAATCTTTATTTGACCTTATATTGTGAGGAATCCTCGTGTACTACATTATTTGAGGACGCTAATTACAAATTCGGATGCTGTTTTGAGTTTGAGACTCGTTTAACGAAAATGGAAAATCTCGGACGCGCGGATCCTGAGGTTCACCCACAAAAAATCTAAAATCTTTATTTGACCTTATATTGTGAGGAATCCTCGTGTACTACATTATTTGAGGACGCTAATTTCAAATTCGGATGCTGTTTTGAGTTTCCGCCTCGTTTAACGAAAATGGAAAATCCGGGACGCGCGGATCCTGAGGTTCACCCACACAAAATCTAAAATCTTTATTTGACCTTCTATTATGACGAATCCTCGTGACCTACATAACTTGAGGACGCTAATTACAAATCCGGGCATTGTTTTGAGTTTCAGTCTCGTTTAACGGAAATAAATAACGTCGGACGCGCGGAACCTGAGGTTCACCCACAAAAAAATCTAAAATCTTTATTTGACCTTATATTGTGAGGAATCCTCGTGTACTACATTATTTGAGGACGCTAATTTCAAATTCGGATGCTGTTTTGAGTTTCCGCCTCGTTTAACGAAAATGGAAAATCCGGGACGCGCGGATCCTGAGGTTCACCCACACAAAATCTAAAATCTTTATTTGACCTTCTATTATGACGAATCCTCGTGACCTACATAACTTGAGGACGCTAATTACAAATCCGGGCATTGTTTTAGTTTCAGTCTCGTTTAACGGAAATAAATAACGTCGGACGCGCGGAACCTGAGGTTCACCCACAAAAAAATCTAAAATCTTTATTTGACCTTATATTGTGAGGAATCCTCGTGTACTACATTATTTGAGGACGCTAATTTCAAATTCGGATGCTGTTTTGAGTTTCCGCCTCGTTTAACGAAAATGGAAAATCCGGGACGCGCGGATCCTGAGGTTCACCCACACAAAATCTAAAATCTTTATTTGACCTTCTATTATGACGAATCCTCGTGACCTACATAACTTGAGGACGCTAATTACAAATCCGGGCATTGTTTTGAGTTTCAGTCTCGTTTAACGGAAATAAATAACGTCGGACGCGCGGAACCTGAGGTTCACCCACAAAAAAATCTAAAATCTTTATTTGACCTTATATTGTGAGGAATCCTCGTGTCCTACATAAGTTGAGGACGCTAATTACAAATTCGGATGCTGTTTTGAGTTTCCGGCTCGTTTAACGAAAATGGAAAATCTCGGACGCGCGGATCCTGAGGTTCACCCACAAAAAATCTAAAATCTTTATTTGACCTTATATTGTGAGGAATCCTCGTGTACTACATTATTTGAGGACGCTAATTTCAAATTCGGATGCTGTTTTGAGTTTCCGCCTCGTTTAACGAAAATGGAAAATCCGGGACGCGCGGATCCTGAGGTTCACCCACACAAAATCTAAAATCTTTATTTGACCTTCTATTATGACGAATCCTCGTGACCTACATAACTTGAGGACGCTAATTACAAATCCGGGCATTGTTTTGAGTTTCAGTCTCGTTTAACGGAAATAAATAACGTCGGACGCGCGGAACCTGAGGTTCACCCACAAAAAAATCTAAAATCTTTATTTGACCTTATATTGTGAGGAATCCTCGTGTCCTACATAAGTTGAGGACGCTAATTACAAATTCGGATGCTGTTTTGAGTTTCCGGCTCGTTTAACGAAAATGGAAAATCTCGGACGCGCGGATCCTGAGGTTCACCCACAAAAAATCTAAAATCTTTATTTGACCTTATATTGTGAGGAATCCTCGTGTACTACATTATTTGAGGACGCTAATTTCAAATTCGGATGCTGTTTTGAGTTTCCGCCTCGTTTAACGAAAATGGAAAATCCGGGACGCGCGGATCCTGAGGTTCACCCACACAAAATCTAAAATCTTTATTTGACCTTCTATTATGACGAATCCTCGTGACCTACATAACTTGAGGACGCTAATTACAAATCCGGGCATTGTTTTGAGTTTCAGTCTCGTTTAACGGAAATAAATAACGTCGGACGCGCGGAACCTGAGGTTCACCCACAAAAAAATCTAAAATCTTTATTTGACCTTATATTGTGAGGAATCCTCGTGTACTACATTATTTGAGGACGCTAATTTCAAATTCGGATGCTGTTTTGAGTTTCCGCCTCGTTTAACGAAAATGGAAAATCCGGGACGCGCGGATCCTGAGGTTCACCCACACAAAATCTAAAATCTTTATTTGACCTTCTATTATGACGAATCCTCGTGACCTACATAACTTGAGGACGCTAATTACAAATCCGGGCATTGTTTTAGTTTCAGTCTCGTTTAACGGAAATAAATAACGTCGGACGCGCGGAACCTGAGGTTCACCCACAAAAAAATCTAAAATCTTTATTTGACCTTATATTGTGAGGAATCCTCGTGTACTACATTATTTGAGGACGCTAATTTCAAATTCGGATGCTGTTTTGAGTTTCCGCCTCGTTTAACGAAAATGGAAAATCCGGGACGCGCGGATCCTGAGGTTCACCCACACAAAATCTAAAATCTTTATTTGACCTTCTATTATGACGAATCCTCGTGACCTACATAACTTGAGGACGCTAATTACAAATCCGGGCATTGTTTTGAGTTTCAGTCTCGTTTAACGGAAATAAATAACGTCGGACGCGCGGAACCTGAGGTTCACCCACAAAAAAATCTAAAATCTTTATTTGACCTTATATTGTGAGGAATCCTCGTGTCCTACATAAGTTGAGGACGCTAATTACAAATTCGGATGCTGTTTTGAGTTTCCGGCTCGTTTAACGAAAATGGAAAATCTCGGACGCGCGGATCCTGAGGTTCACCCACAAAAAATGTAAAATCTTTATTTGACCTTCTATTATGACGAATCCTCGTGACCTACATAACTTGAGGACGCTAATTACAAATCCGGGCATTGTTTTGAGTTTCAGTCTCGTTTAACGGAAATAAATAACGTCGGACGCGCGGATCCTGAGGTTCACCCACAAAACAATCTAAAATCTTTATTTGACCTTATATTGTGAGGAATCCTCGTGTACTACATTATTTGAGGACGCTAATTTCAAATTCGGATGCTGTTTTGAGTTTCCGCCTCGTTTAACGAAAATGGAAAATCCGGGACGCGCGGATCCTGAGGTTCACCCACACAAAATCTAAAATCTTTATTTGACCTTCTATTATGACGAATCCTCGTGACCTACATAACTTGAGGACGCTAATTACAAATCCGGGCATTGTTTTAGTTTCAGTCTCGTTTAACGGAAATAAATAACGTCGGACGCGCGGAACCTGAGGTTCACCCACAAAAAAATCTAAAATCTTTATTTGACCTTATATTGTGAGGAATCCTCGTGTACTACATTATTTGAGGACGCTAATTTCAAATTCGGATGCTGTTTTGAGTTTCCGCCTCGTTTAACGAAAATGGAAAATCCGGGACGCGCGGATCCTGAGGTTCACCCACACAAAATCTAAAATCTTTATTTGACCTTCTATTATGACGAATCCTCGTGACCTACATAACTTGAGGACGCTAATTACAAATCCGGGCATTGTTTTAGTTTCAGTCTCGTTTAACGGAAATAAATAACGTCGGACGCGCGGAACCTGAGGTTCACCCACAAAAAAATCTAAAATCTTTATTTGACCTTATATTGTGAGGAATCCTCGTGTACTACATTATTTGAGGACGCTAATTTCAAATTCGGATGCTGTTTTGAGTTTCCGCCTCGTTTAACGAAAATGGAAAATCCGGGACGCGCGGATCCTGAGGTTCACCCACACAAAATCTAAAATCTTTATTTGACCTTCTATTATGACGAATCCTCGTGACCTACATAACTTGAGGACGCTAATTACAAATCCGGGCATTGTTTTGAGTTTCAGTCTCGTTTAACGGAAATAAATAACGTCGGACGCGCGGAACCTGAGGTTCACCCACAAAAAAATCTAAAATCTTTATTTGACCTTATATTGTGAGGAATCCTCGTGTCCTACATAAGTTGAGGACGCTAATTACAAATTCGGATGCTGTTTTGAGTTTCCGGCTCGTTTAACGAAAATGGAAAATCTCGGACGCGCGGATCCTGAGGTTCACCCACAAAAAATCTAAAATCTTTATTTGACCTTCTATTATGACGAATCCTCGTGACCTACATAACTTGAGGACGCTAATTACAAATCCGGGCATTGTTTTGAGTTTCAGTCTCGTTTAACGGAAATAAATAACGTCGGACGCGCGGATCCTGAGGTTCACCCACAAAAAAATCTAAAATCTTTATTTGACCTTATATTGTGAGGAATCCTCGTGTACTACATTATTTGAGGACGCTAATTTCAAATTCGGATGCTGTTTTGAGTTTCCGCCTCGTTTAACGAAAATGGAAAATCCGGGACGCGCGGATCCTGAGGTTCACCCACACAAAATCTAAAATCTTTATTTGACCTTCTATTATGACGAATCCTCGTGACCTACATAACTTGAGGACGCTAATTACAAATCCGGGCATTGTTTTAGTTTCAGTCTCGTTTAACGGAAATAAATAACGTCGGACGCGCGGAACCTGAGGTTCACCCACAAAAAAATCTAAAATCTTTATTTGACCTTATATTGTGAGGAATCCTCGTGTACTACATTATTTGAGGACGCTAATTTCAAATTCGGATGCTGTTTTGAGTTTCCGCCTCGTTTAACGAAAATGGAAAATCCGGGACGCGCGGATCCTGAGGTTCACCCACACAAAATCTAAAATCTTTATTTGACCTTCTATTATGACGAATCCTCGTGACCTACATAACTTGAGGACGCTAATTACAAATCCGGGCATTGTTTTGAGTTTCAGTCTCGTTTAACGGAAATAAATAACGTCGGACGCGCGGAACCTGAGGTTCACCCACAAAAAAATCTAAAATCTTTATTTGACCTTATATTGTGAGGAATCCTCGTGTCCTACATAAGTTGAGGACGCTAATTACAAATTCGGATGCTGTTTTGAGTTTCCGGCTCGTTTAACGAAAATGGAAAATCTCGGACGCGCGGATCCTGAGGTTCACCCACAAAAAATCTAAAATCTTTATTTGACCTTCTATTATGACGAATCCTCGTGACCTACATAACTTGAGGACGCTAATTACAAATCCGGGCATTGTTTTGAGTTTCAGTCTCGTTTAACGAAAATAAATAACGTCGGACGCGCGGAACCTGAGGTTCACCCACAAAAAAATCTAAAATCTTTATTTGACCTTATATTGTGAGGAATCCTCGTGTCCTACATAATTTGAGGACGCTAATTACAAATTCGGATGCTGTTTTGAGTTTCCGGCTCGTTTGACGAAAATGGAAAATCTCGGACGCGCGGATCCTGAGGTTCACCCACAAAAAATCTAAAATCTTTATTTGACCTTATATTGTGAGGAATCCTCGTGTACTACATTATTTGAGGACGCTAATTACAAATTCGGATGCTGTTTTGAGTTTGAGACTCGTTTAACGAAAATGGAAAATCTCGGACGCGCGGATCCTGAGGTTCACCCACAAAAAATCTAAAATCTTTATTTGACCTTATATTGTGAGGAATCCTCGTGTCCTACGTTATTTGAGGACGCTAATTTCAAATTCGGATGCTGTTTTGAGTTTCCGCCTCGTTTAACGAAAATGGAAAATCCCGGACGCGCGGATCCTGAGGTTCACCCAAAAAAAATCTAAAATCTTTATTTGACCTTATATTGTGAGGAATCCCCGTGTCCTACATTACTTAAGGACGCTAATTTCAAATTCGGATGCTGTTTTGAGTTTCCGGCTCGTTTAAAGAAAATGGAAAATCTCGGCCACGCGGATCCTGAGGTTCACCCACAAAAAATCTAAAATCTTTATTTGACCTTATATTGTGAGGAATCCCCGTGTCCTACATTACTTAAGGACGCTAATTTCAAATTCGGATGCTGTTTTGAGTTTCAGACTCGTTTAACGAAAATGGAAAATCCCGGACGCGCGGATCCTGAGGTTCACCCACAAAAAATCTAAAATCTTTATTTGACCTTATATTGTGAGGAATCCTCGTGTCCTACATAATTTGAGGACGCTAATTACAAATTCGGATGCTGTTTTGAGTTTCCGGCTCGTTTAAAGAAAATGGAAAATCTCGGCCGCGCGGATCCAGAGGTTCACCCACAAAAAATCTAAAATCTTTATTTGACCTTATATTGTGAGGAATCCTCGTGTACTACATTATTTGAGGACGCTAATTTCAAATTCGGATGCTGTTTTGAGTTTCAGACTCGTTTAACGAAAATGGAAAATCCCGGACGCGCGGATCCTGAGGTTCACCCACAAACAATCTAAAATCTTTATTTGACCTTATATTGTGAGGAATCCTCGTGTACTACATTATTTGAGGACGCTAATTTCAAATTCGGATGCTGTTTTGAGTTTCAGACTCGTTTAACGAAAATGGAAAATCTCGGACGCGCGGATCCTGAGGTTCACCCACAAAAAATCTAAAATCTTTATTTGACCTTATATTGTGAGGAATCCTCGTGTACTACATTATTTGAGGACGCTAATTTCAAATTCGGATGCTGTTTTGAGTTTCAGACTCGTTTAACGAAAATGGAAAATCCCGGACGCGCGGATCCTGAGGTTCACCCACAAAAAATCTAAAATCTTTATTTGACCTTATATTGTGAGGAATCCTCGTCTACTACATTATTTGAGGACGCTAATTTCAAATTCGGATGCTGTTTTGAGTTTCAGACTCGTTTAACGAAAATGGAAAATCTCGGACGCGCGGATCCTGAGGTTCACCCACAAAAAATCTAAAATCTTTATTTGACCTTATATTGTGAGGAATCCTCGTGTCCTACATAATTTGAGGACGCTAATTACAAATTCGGATGCTGTTTTGAGTTTCCGGCTCGTTTAAAGAAAATGGAAAATCTCGGCCGCGCGGATCCTGAGGTTCACCCACAAAAAATCTAAAATCTTTATTTGACCTTATATTGTGAGGAATCCTCGTGTACTACATTATTTGAGGACGCTAATTTCAAATTCGGATGCTGTTTTGAGTTTCAGACTCGTTTAACGAAAATGGAAAATCCCGGACGCGCGGATCCTGAGGTTCACCCACAAAAAATCTAAAGTCTTTATTTGACCTTATATTGTGAGGAATCCTCGTGTCCTACATTATTTGAGGACGCTAATTACAAATTCGGATGCTGTTTTGAGTTTCAGACTCGTTTAACGAAAATGGAAAATCCCGGACGCGCGGATCCTGAGGTTCACCCACAAAAAATCTAAAATCTTTATTTGACCTTATATTGTGAGGAATCCTCGTGTACTACATTATTTGAGGACGCTAATTTCAAATTCGGATGCTGTTTTGAGTTTCAGACTCGTTTAACGAAAATGGAAAATCTCGGACGCGCGGATCCTGAGGTTCACCCACAAAAAATCTAAAATCTTTATTTGACCTTATATTGTGAGGAATCCTCGTGTACTACATTATTTGAGGACGCTAATTTCAAATTCGGATGCTGTTTTGAGTTTCAGACTCGTTTAACGAAAATGGAAAATCCCGGACGCGCGGATCCTGAGGTTCACCCACAAAAAATCTAAAGTCTTTATTTGACCTTATATTGTGAGGAATCCTCGTGTCCTACATTATTTGAGGACGCTAATTACAAATTCGGATGCTGTTTTGAGTTTCAGACTCGTTTAACGAAAATGGAAAATCCCGGACGCGCGGATCCTGAGGTTCACCCACAAAAAATCTAAAATCTTTATTTGACCTTATATTGTGAGGAATCCTCGTGTACTACATTATTTGAGGACGCTAATTTCAAATTCGGATGCTGTTTTGAGTTTCAGACTCGTTTAACGAAAATGGAAAATCTCGGACGCGCGGATCCTGAGGTTCACCCACAAAAAATCTAAAATCTTTATTTGACCTTATATTGTGAGGAATCCTCGTGTACTACATTATTTGAGGACGCTAATTTCAAATTCGGATGCTGTTTTGAGTTTCAGACTCGTTTAACGAAAATGGAAAATCCCGGACGCGCGGATCCTGAGGTTCACCCACAAAAAATCTAAAATCTTTATTTGACCTTATATTGTGAGGAATCCTCGTGTCCTACATTATTTGTGGACGCTAATTACAAATTCGGATGCTGTTTTGAGTTTCAGACTCGTTTAACGAAAATGGAAAATCCCGGACGCGCGGATCCTGAGGTTCACCCACAAAAAATCTAAAATCTTTATTTGACCTTATATTGTGAGGAATCCTCGTGTCCTACATTATTTGTGGACGCTAATTACAAATTCGGATGCTGTTTTGAGTTTCAGACTCGTTTAACGAAAATGGAAAATCCCGGACGCGCGGATCCTGAGGTTCACCCACAAAAAATCTAAAATCTTTATTTGACCTTATATTGTGAGGAATCCTCGTGTCCTACATTATTTGTGGACGCTAATTTCAAATTCGGATGCTGTTTTGAGTTTCAGACTCGTTTAACGAAAATGGAAAATCTCGGACGCGCGGATCCTGAGGTTCACCCACAAAAAATCTAAAATCTTTATTTGACCTTATATTGTGAGGAATCCTCGTGTACTACATTATTTGAGGACGCTAATTTCAAATTCGGATGCTGTTTTGAGTTTCAGACTCGTTTAACGAAAATGGAAAATCCCGGACGCGCGGATCCTGAGGTTCACCCACAAAAAATCTAAAATCTTTATTTGACCTTATATTGTGAGGAATCCTCGTGTCCTACATTATTTGTGGACGCTAATTACAAATTCGGATGCTGTTTTGAGTTTCAGACTCGTTTAACGAAAATGGAAAATCCCGGACGCGCGGATCCTGAGGTTCACCCACAAAAAATCTAAAATCTTTATTTGACCTTATATTGTGAGGAATCCTCGTGTACTACATTATTTGAGGACGCTAATTTCAAATTCGGATGCTGTTTTGAGTTTCAGACTCGTTTAACGAAAATGGAAAATCCCGGACGCGCGGATCCTGAGGTTCACCCACAAAAAATCTAAAATCTTTATTTGACCTTATATTGTGAGGAATCCTCGTGTCCTACATTATTTGTGGACGCTAATTTCAAATTCGGATGCTGTTTTGAGTTTCAGACTCGTTTAACGAAAATGGAAAATCTCGGACGCGCGGATCCTGAGGTTCACCCACAAAAAATCTAAAATCTTTATTTGACCTTATATTGTGAGGAATCCTCGTGTCCTACATTATTTGTGGACGCTAATTACAAATTCGGATGCTGTTTTGAGTTTCAGACTCGTTTAACGAAAATGGAAAATCCCGGACGCGCGGATCCTGAGGTTCACCCACAAAAAATCTAAAATCTTTATTTGACCTTATATTGTGAGGAATCCTCGTGTCCTACATAATTTGAGGACGCTAATTACAAATTCGGATGCTGTTTTGAGTTTCCGGCTCGTTTAAAGAAAATGGAAAATCTCGGCCGCGCGGATCCTGAGGTTCACCCACAAAAAATCTAAAATCTTTATTTGACCTTATATTGTGAGGAATCCTCGTGTACTACATTATTTGAGGACGCTAATTTCAAATTCGGATGCTGTTTTGAGTTTCAGACTCGTTTAACGAAAATGGAAAATCCCGGACGCGCGGATCCTGAGGTTCACCCACAAAAAATCTAAAATCTTTATTTGACCTTATATTGTGAGGAATCCTCGTGTCCTACATAATTTGAGGACGCTAATTACAAATTCGGATGCTGTTTTGAGTTTCCGCCTCGTTTAACGAAAATGGAAAATCTCGGACGCGCGGATCCTGAGGTTCACCCACAGAAAATCTAAAATCTTTCTTTGACCTTATATTATGACCAATCCTCGTATCCCACATAATTTGAGGACGCTAATTACAAATCCGGGCACTGTTTTGAGATTCCGCCTCATTTAACGAAAATGGAAAACCTCGGACGCGCGGATCCAGAGGTTCACCCACAAAAAAATCTAAAATCTTTATTTGACCTTATATTGTGAGGAATCCCCGCGTCCTACATTATTTAAGGACGCTAATTACAAATTCGGATGCTGTTTTGAGTTTCCGGCTCGTTTAACGAAAATGGAAAATCTCGGACGCGCGGATCCTGAGGTTCACCCACACAAAATCTAAAATCTTTATTTGACCTTATATTGTGAGGAATCCTCGTGTCCTACGTTATTTGAGGACGCTAATTTCAAATTCGGATGCTGTTTTGAGTTTCAGACTCGTTTAACGAAAATGGAAAATCCCGGACGCGCGGATCCTGAGGTTCACCCACAAAAAATCTAAAATCTTTATTTGACCTTATATTGTGAGGAATCCTCGTGTCCTACATAATTTGAGGACGCTAATTACAAATTCGGATGCTGTTTTGAGTTTCCGGCTCGTTTAAAGAAAATGGAAAATCTCGGCCGCGCGGATCCTGAGGTTCACCCACAAAAAATCTAAAATCTTTATTTGACCTTATATTGTGAGGAATCCTCGTGTACTACATTATTTGAGGACGCTAATTTCAAATTCGGATGCTGTTTTGAGTTTCAGACTCGTTTAACGAAAATGGAAAATCCCGGACGCGCGGATCCTGAGGTTCACCCACAAAAAATCTAAAATCTTTATTTGACCTTATATTGTGAGGAATCCTCGTGTCCTACATAATTTGAGGACGCTAATTACAAATTCGGATGCTGTTTTGAGTTTCCGGCTCGTTTAAAGAAAATGGAAAATCTCGGCCGCGCGGATCCTGAGGTTCACCCACAAAAAATCTAAAATCTTTATTTGACCTTATATTGTGAGGAATCCTCGTGTACTACATTATTTGAGGACGCTAATTTCAAATTCGGATGCTGTTTTGAGTTTCAGACTCGTTTAACGAAAATGGAAAATCCCGGACGCGCGGATCCTGAGGTTCACCCACAAAAAATCTAAAATCTTTATTTGACCTTATATTGTGAGGAATCCTCGTGTCCTACATAATTTGAGGAAGCTAATTACAAATTCGGATGCTGTTTTGAGTTTCCGCCTCGTTTAACGAAAATGGAAAATCTCGGACGCGCGGATCCTGAGGTTCACACACAAAAAAATCTAAAATCTTTATTTGACCTTATATTGTGAGGAATCCCCGTGTCCTACATTATTTAAGGACGCTAATTACAAATTCGGATGCTGTTTTGAGTTTCCGGCTCGTTTAACGAAAATGGAAAATCTCGGCCGCGCGGATCCTGAGGTTCACCCACAAAAAATCTAAAATCTTTATTTGACCTTATATTGTGAGGAATCCTCGTGTCCTACATAATTTGAGGACGCTAATTACAAATTCGGATGCTGTTTTGAGTTTCCGGCTCGTTTAAAGAAAATGGAAAATCTCGGCCGCGCGGATCCTGAGGTTCACCCACAAAAAATCTAAAATCTTTATTTGACCTTATATTGTGAGGAATCCTCGTGTCCTACATAATTTGAGGACGCTAATTTCAAATTCGGATGCTGTTTTGAGTTTCAGACTCGTTTAGCGAAAATGGAAAATCCGGGACGCGCGGATCCTGAGGTTCACCCGCAAAAAATCTAAGATCTTTATTTGACTTTATATTGTGAGGAATCCTCGTGTCCTACATAATTTGAGGACGCTAATTTCAAATTCGGATGCTGTTTTGAGTTTCAGACTCGTTTAACGAAAATGGAAAATCTCGGACGCGCGGATCCTGAGGTTCACCCACAAAAAATCTAAAATCTTTATTTGACCTTATATTGTGAGGAATCCTCGTGTCCTACATAATTTGAGGACGCTAATTTCAAATTCGGATGCTGTTTTGAGTTTCAGACTCGTTTAGCGAAAATGGAAAATCCGGGACGCGCGGATCCTGAGGTTCACCCGCAAAAAATCTAAGATCTTTATTTGACTTTATATTGTGAGGAATCCTCGTGTCCTACATAATTTGAGGACGCTAATTTCAAATTCGGATGCTGTTTTGAGTTTCAGACTCGTTTAACGAAAATGGAAAATCTCGGACGCGCGGATCCTGAGGTTCACCCACAAAAAATCTAAAATCTTTATTTGACCTTATATTGTGAGGAATCCTCGTGTACTACATTATTTGAGGACGCTAATTTCAAATTCGGATGCTGTTTTGAGTTTCAGACTCGTTTAACGAAAATGGAAAATCTCGGACGCGCGGATCCTGAGGTTCACCCACAAAAAATCTAAAATCTTTATTTGACCTTATATTGTGAGGAATCCTCGTGTACTACATTATTTGAGGACGCTAATTTCAAATTCGGATGCTGTTTTGAGTTTCAGACTCGTTTAACGAAAATGGAAAATCCCGGACGCGCGGATCCTGAGGTTCACCCACAAAAAATCTAAAATCTTTATTTGACCTTATATTGTGAGGAATCCTCGTGTCCTACATTATTTGTGGACGCTAATTACAAATTCGGATGCTGTTTTGAGTTTCAGACTCGTTTAACGAAAATGGAAAATCCCGGACGCGCGGATCCTGAGGTTCACCCACAAAAAATCTAAAATCTTTATTTGACCTTATATTGTGAGGAATCCTCGTGTCCTACATTATTTGTGGACGCTAATTACAAATTCGGATGCTGTTTTGAGTTTCAGACTCGTTTAACGAAAATGGAAAATCCCGGACGCGCGGATCCTGAGGTTCACCCACAAAAAATCTAAAATCTTTATTTGACCTTATATTGTGAGGAATCCTCGTGTCCTACATTATTTGTGGACGCTAATTTCAAATTCGGATGCTGTTTTGAGTTTCAGACTCGTTTAACGAAAATGGAAAATCTCGGACGCGCGGATCCTGAGGTTCACCCACAAAAAATCTAAAATCTTTATTTGACCTTATATTGTGAGGAATCCTCGTGTACTACATTATTTGAGGACGCTAATTTCAAATTCGGATGCTGTTTTGAGTTTCAGACTCGTTTAACGAAAATGGAAAATCCCGGACGCGCGGATCCTGAGGTTCACCCACAAAAAATCTAAAATCTTTATTTGACCTTATATTGTGAGGAATCCTCGTGTCCTACATTATTTGTGGACGCTAATTACAAATTCGGATGCTGTTTTGAGTTTCAGACTCGTTTAACGAAAATGGAAAATCCCGGACGCGCGGATCCTGAGGTTCACCCACAAAAAATCTAAAATCTTTATTTGACCTTATATTGTGAGGAATCCTCGTGTACTACATTATTTGAGGACGCTAATTTCAAATTCGGATGCTGTTTTGAGTTTCAGACTCGTTTAACGAAAATGGAAAATCCCGGACGCGCGGATCCTGAGGTTCACCCACAAAAAATCTAAAATCTTTATTTGACCTTATATTGTGAGGAATCCTCGTGTCCTACATTATTTGTGGACGCTAATTTCAAATTCGGATGCTGTTTTGAGTTTCAGACTCGTTTAACGAAAATGGAAAATCTCGGACGCGCGGATCCTGAGGTTCACCCACAAAAAATCTAAAATCTTTATTTGACCTTATATTGTGAGGAATCCTCGTGTCCTACATTATTTGTGGACGCTAATTACAAATTCGGATGCTGTTTTGAGTTTCAGACTCGTTTAACGAAAATGGAAAATCCCGGACGCGCGGATCCTGAGGTTCACCCACAAAAAATCTAAAATCTTTATTTGACCTTATATTGTGAGGAATCCTCGTGTCCTACATAATTTGAGGACGCTAATTACAAATTCGGATGCTGTTTTGAGTTTCCGGCTCGTTTAAAGAAAATGGAAAATCTCGGCCGCGCGGATCCTGAGGTTCACCCACAAAAAATCTAAAATCTTTATTTGACCTTATATTGTGAGGAATCCTCGTGTACTACATTATTTGAGGACGCTAATTTCAAATTCGGATGCTGTTTTGAGTTTCAGACTCGTTTAACGAAAATGGAAAATCCCGGACGCGCGGATCCTGAGGTTCACCCACAAAAAATCTAAAATCTTTATTTGACCTTATATTGTGAGGAATCCTCGTGTCCTACATAATTTGAGGACGCTAATTACAAATTCGGATGCTGTTTTGAGTTTCCGCCTCGTTTAACGAAAATGGAAAATCTCGGACGCGCGGATCCTGAGGTTCACCCACAGAAAATCTAAAATCTTTCTTTGACCTTATATTATGACCAATCCTCGTATCCCACATAATTTGAGGACGCTAATTACAAATCCGGGCACTGTTTTGAGATTCCGCCTCATTTAACGAAAATGGAAAACCTCGGACGCGCGGATCCAGAGGTTCACCCACAAAAAAATCTAAAATCTTTATTTGACCTTATATTGTGAGGAATCCCCGCGTCCTACATTATTTAAGGACGCTAATTACAAATTCGGATGCTGTTTTGAGTTTCCGGCTCGTTTAACGAAAATGGAAAATCTCGGACGCGCGGATCCTGAGGTTCACCCACACAAAATCTAAAATCTTTATTTGACCTTATATTGTGAGGAATCCTCGTGTCCTACGTTATTTGAGGACGCTAATTTCAAATTCGGATGCTGTTTTGAGTTTCAGACTCGTTTAACGAAAATGGAAAATCCCGGACGCGCGGATCCTGAGGTTCACCCACAAAAAATCTAAAATCTTTATTTGACCTTATATTGTGAGGAATCCTCGTGTCCTACATAATTTGAGGACGCTAATTACAAATTCGGATGCTGTTTTGAGTTTCCGGCTCGTTTAAAGAAAATGGAAAATCTCGGCCGCGCGGATCCTGAGGTTCACCCACAAAAAATCTAAAATCTTTATTTGACCTTATATTGTGAGGAATCCTCGTGTACTACATTATTTGAGGACGCTAATTTCAAATTCGGATGCTGTTTTGAGTTTCAGACTCGTTTAACGAAAATGGAAAATCCCGGACGCGCGGATCCTGAGGTTCACCCACAAAAAATCTAAAATCTTTATTTGACCTTATATTGTGAGGAATCCTCGTGTCCTACATAATTTGAGGACGCTAATTACAAATTCGGATGCTGTTTTGAGTTTCCGGCTCGTTTAAAGAAAATGGAAAATCTCGGCCGCGCGGATCCTGAGGTTCACCCACAAAAAATCTAAAATCTTTATTTGACCTTATATTGTGAGGAATCCTCGTGTACTACATTATTTGAGGACGCTAATTTCAAATTCGGATGCTGTTTTGAGTTTCAGACTCGTTTAACGAAAATGGAAAATCCCGGACGCGCGGATCCTGAGGTTCACCCACAAAAAATCTAAAATCTTTATTTGACCTTATATTGTGAGGAATCCTCGTGTCCTACATAATTTGAGGAAGCTAATTACAAATTCGGATGCTGTTTTGAGTTTCCGCCTCGTTTAACGAAAATGGAAAATCTCGGACGCGCGGATCCTGAGGTTCACACACAAAAAAATCTAAAATCTTTATTTGACCTTATATTGTGAGGAATTCCCGTGTCCTACATTATTTAAGGACGCTAATTACAAATTCGGATGCTGTTTTGAGTTTCCGGCTCGTTTAACGAAAATGGAAAATCTCGGCCGCGCGGATCCTGAGGTTCACCCACAAAAAATCTAAAATCTTTATTTGACCTTATATTGTGAGGAATCCTCGTGTCCTACATAATTTGAGGACGCTAATTACAAATTCGGATGCTGTTTTGAGTTTCCGGCTCGTTTAAAGAAAATGGAAAATCTCGGCCGCGCGGATCCTGAGGTTCACCCACAAAAAATCTAAAATCTTTATTTGACCTTATATTGTGAGGAATCCTCGTGTCCTACATAATTTGAGGACGCTAATTTCAAATTCGGATGCTGTTTTGAGTTTCAGACTCGTTTAGCGAAAATGGAAAATCCGGGACGCGCGGATCCTGAGGTTCACCCGCAAAAAATCTAAGATCTTTATTTGACTTTATATTGTGAGGAATCCTCGTGTCCTACATAATTTGAGGACGCTAATTTCAAATTCGGATGCTGTTTTGAGTTTCAGACTCGTTTAACGAAAATGGAAAATCTCGGACGCGCGGATCCTGAGGTTCACCCACAAAAAATCTAAAATCTTTATTTGACCTTATATTGTGAGGAATCCTCGTGTCCTACATAATTTGAGGACGCTAATTTCAAATTCGGATGCTGTTTTGAGTTTCAGACTCGTTTAGCGAAAATGGAAAATCCGGGACGCGCGGATCCTGAGGTTCACCCGCAAAAAATCTAAGATCTTTATTTGACTTTATATTGTGAGGAATCCTCGTGTCCTACATAATTTGAGGACGCTAATTTCAAATTCGGATGCTGTTTTGAGTTTCAGACTCGTTTAACGAAAATGGAAAATCTCGGACGCGCGGATCCTGAGGTTCACCCACAAAAAATCTAAAATCTTTATTTGACCTTATATTGTGAGGAATCCTCGTGTACTACATTATTTGAGGACGCTAATTTCAAATTCGGATGCTGTTTTGAGTTTCAGACTCGTTTAACGAAAATGGAAAATCCCGGACGCGCGGATCCTGAGGTTCACCCACAAAAAATCTAAAATCTTTATTTGACCTTATATTGTGAGGAATCCTCGTGTACTACATTATTTGAGGACGCTAATTTCAAATTCGGATGCTGTTTTGAGTTTCAGACTCGTTTAACGAAAATGGAAAATCTCGGACGCGCGGATCCTGAGGTTCACCCACAAAAAATCTAAAATCTTTATTTGACCTTATATTGTGAGGAATCCTCGTGTCCTACATAATTTGAGGACGCTAATTACAAATTCGGATGCTGTTTTGAGTTTCCGGCTCGTTTAAAGAAAATGGAAAATCTCGGCCGCGCGGATCCTGAGGTTCACCCACAAAAAATCTAAAATCTTTATTTGACCTTATATTGTGAGGAATCCTCGTGTACTACATTATTTGAGGACGCTAATTTCAAATTCGGATGCTGTTTTGAGTTTCAGACTCGTTTAACGAAAATGGAAAATCCCGGACGCGCGGATCCTGAGGTTCACCCACAAAAAATCTAAAATCTTTATTTGACCTTCTATTATGACGAATCCTCGTGTCCTACATAATTTGAGGACGCTAATTACAAATTCAGATGCTGTTTTGAGTTTCCGCCTCGTTTAACGAAAATGGAAAATCGCGGACGCGCGGATCCTGAGGTTCACCCACAAAAAATCTAAAATCTTTCTTTGACCTTATATTATGACCAATCCTCGTGTCCCACATAATTTGAGGACGCTAATTACAAATCCGGGCACTGTTTTGAGATTCCGCCTCATTTAACGAAAATGGAAAACCTCGGACGCGCAGATCCTAAGGTTCACCCACAAAAAATCTAAAATGTTTATTTGATTTTCTATGAGGACAAAATCTTGTGTCCTATATAACTTGAGGACGCGAATTACAAATCCGGGCACTGTTTTGTGTTTCAGTCTCGTTTAACGAAAATGGAAAGTCTCGGACGCGCAGGTCCTAAGGTTCACCCACAGAAAATTTAAAATCTTTATTTAACCTTCTATTATGACGAATCCTCGTGTCCTACATAATTTGGGGACGCAAATTACAAATATGTGCACTGTTTTGTGTTTCAGTCTCGTTTAACGA
Organism: Callosobruchus maculatus; assembly: GCA_951848785.1. Taxonomy (NCBI): domain Eukaryota; kingdom Metazoa; phylum Arthropoda; class Insecta; order Coleoptera; family Chrysomelidae; genus Callosobruchus; species Callosobruchus maculatus. The sequence goes on along the minus strand of CATOUR010000042.1, from coordinate 4,730,781 downwards.
AAATGGAAAATCTCGGACGCGCGGATCCTGAGGTTCACCCACAAAAAACCTAAAATCCTTATTTGACCTTCTATTATGACGAATCCTCGTGTCCTACATAACTTGACGACGCTAATTGCAAATCCGGGCACTGTTTTGAGTTTCAGTCTCGTTTAACGAGAATGGAAAATCTCGGACGCGCGGATCCTGAGGTTCTCCCACAAAAAATCTAAAATGTTTATTTGATTTTCTATGAGGACAAAATCTTGTGTCCTATATAACTTGAGGACGCGAATTACAAATCCGGGCACTGTTTTGTGTTTCAGTCTCGTTTAACGAAAATGTAAAATCTCGGACGCGCAGGTCCTAAGGTTCACCCACAGAAAATTTAAAATCCTTATTTAACCTTCTATTATGACGAATTCTCGTGTCCTACATAATTTGGGGACGCAAATTTCAAATCTGGGCACTGTTTTGTGTTTCAGACTCGTTTAGCGAAAATGGAAAATCTCGGACGCGCGGATCCTGAGGTTCACCCACAAAAAAATCTAAAATCCTTATTTGACCTTCTATTATGACGAATCCTCGTGTCCTACATAATTTGACGACGCTAATTGCAAATCCGGGCACTGTTTTGAGTTTCAGTCTCGTTTAACGAGAATGGAAAATCTCGGACGCGCGGATCCTGAGGTTCACCCACAAAAAATCTAAAACCTTTATTTGACCTTATATTATGGCGAATCGTCGTGTCGTTTTATTCATAATTTTGAACGGAATGCCCTATTTATGAAGTCTAACGTAAAAGTGGTAAATCTGACAACATTGCTGTTAGCGTTTTTGAATCCTTTATGTTCAAAAACTCCCAAGTATTGAATTGCACCTTTCCAGCTGTAGCAGTTTTGGAAATATTCAAGCGTTCCGGTACCGTTTACTGAAAAAGTGGTGTTGCCGTATCTCAGTAATTAATAGAAACAAAATTTTGAAATTGTGAGATCTTACTGAATTCGATATGCGCAATTCATTGCAATAAAAGAAAGCAGAGGATTCTATTTAAAATAAATTAAAATCGGGGATATTTGTTCAAAAATTTGGAAAAATAATTTGTAACTTGGCAACGTCGCAAACGAGAAAAAAAATATTACAAGGCGATAGGGTATTAGTAGATATTTCGATTTAAAATAAAAAATACAGGGTGTTACGTTCAAAAAAACAAAGTAAAATGACCTTCAAATTGCTGTAATTTAAAATTCAGCCAAAAACACCCTGTAGATACAAATTGCTGGTAACATCCAAACTAGTATCCACTTAATATTCAAGTAACTCGATGTATTATTGAGAAAAGTTAAAGGAATATATCAATTTGGACGTATTACTTGCGACCTTGCAAATCCGGAAATTAATAGAAAAGAAATTATAACTTGGCAACGTCGCAACCTATCCCAAAAATATTTTAGGGTTAAATGGAGATTAATGATGGAAAATAAAAGAATTTAAAAAAAGGTTATAGTTTCATATAAAAAATCAAGGTGGTCACTATCCTACTTTCTCGCAACGCCCTGTATATTCCAAAATATTTTTATAATATGCGTCTTAAGTAACCAAATAACTTTTGTATTTGACATTTTCTTCCATCGGGTATAATTTGCGAGATATCGAAGAATTACCCACTAACTGGACAACCTGTATAAGTGTGCTTCACTTTTCTGTATCGCCCAGAACACTCATATAGAGTAAGGTACTACGACCAGACATCCACCCTGTTGTTCACTATTATTTCACATATATCCAAATATAAGTTAGCATTTCTGGTTCATAGAGGTCTGGGAGTTGGTGGGGAAACCCACCAGATATGAGTAGCCAGAATGCAGATTTATGAGACCGCGCCTGTATGCAGGATATTATATATTTGCTACGTGCACGTGTCTGCTGTATCCTCGTTGCGAGACCGACGCAGCGTACATAAATTTCCAGATGTGAATGCCAGAAAATGGGGCTCCTGCGAACTACAAGCCGTTAAAGAGCATTCAAAGGACTTGGTGTCAAAACGAAAAAATGGAATATAGTTGCTTCACTCAGTACTTCCCACACATAACAACGATATAATAATAATAATAATAATATAATAATCTTCCAAAGCAAACAAACAAACTTACATGGAGCAATACTAAAGCAGACAAAAACTATACACCACTTAACCTCTCTTGTCCAGATCACGTAGCAGATACATACAATCACATCCAATCACAACAAGAAAAAATAAACACCTGGTCGCAGAAAGCACTCCACGGCAAACATAGCTACCGTGTCACACAAGACCACATTAACGAAACACAGTCATACACTTAGTTACAGGACGGCCAGCTGTTCCCAGAAACGGAGGGTTTCATGCTTGCCATCCAAGACCAAGTGATTGCGACACGAAACTACAAAAAATACGTAATTAAAGATCCATCCATAACAGACGATAATTGCAGAAAATGTCACCAACAAAGAGAAACAATAGATCACATAACAAGCGGATGCAAAACTCTTGCCGGCACCGAATATACAGCCAGACATAACTCTGCGGCCAAGGTGATACACCAAGCACTAGCCACAATAAACAAACTAATAGAAAACACAGATCCATATTACAATTACACTCCAACATCAGTACTCGAGAACGATCGATACAAACTATACTGGGACGTTGAAATACATACAGACAAGACTATCCCAGCCAATAGACCAGATATAGTTTTCCAGTCAAAGGCCGACAACATTACCTGTTTGATAGATGTGGCCATTCCCAATGACGTGAATATCCAAAACACCTACGGTGGGAAGATATCTAAATACACAGACCTTGCTATGGAAATAAAACGACTTTGGAAACAAAACAAAGTCACTATTGTCCCCCTCATTATGTCGGTTTCAGGCCTTACACCAGACACGTTCACACAACACCTTCAACAGTTAGGCCTGGACGAAAAGTTACACAAAGTATTCCAAAAGTCTGTAATCCTGAAGACCTGTAATATTGTGCGATCCTTCCTAGATTCCGATCAATAGTCAGGGTGTTGACTTGGCACAGCCCGTCAACACTTGTCACTACCGCAATTATGCGAGAGGAACTTAGAAAGTCGGATAATAGTAATATAGTTTATTTATCAATAACAAATAGAAATAAATAAAATGTTCAAACGTACTTAATATAATAAATAAACAAAGATATTCAGAAGCTACTTAAGTAGCTTGTTTGTGCAAATCGTCGCAAATGGGATGATTGTCTTTATGAATTAAAAATAGTCTGATCCGGTTTTAGTCACTGTTCCGGATAAAGTCACTATTAGTCACACATACACACTAAAAAACCTATTTTTAAACGATTTTTGCGCAATTATTATAGATCAAATATAGTTTTTGTACAAATTTCTAATATGTTGTCTATCTTTAGTGTACATCCATGTTTTCAATTGTACAACAAACGTTTTTTCATAAACACTTGTTCTTAGGTATGCTGGCAGATAGTTAAACATTTTTGCAACAACATTTATGCCCAATTTCTTTTTTTTAAATGGAGTTGAAACAGCATTTAGTTGATGCCCAGTGTTTAGTTGATGGGTGATAGTGTGGAGATGTATTTTTCTTTTATTAAATAAACTTAAAACCTTTATAAAATAAAGTTGCCTAATGTCAAATATGTTTGATTCCTTGTACAACTTATTTGTTGGAAACAAGTTTCCTTTATTAAAAATTACTTTCATAACCCATTTCTGTAAGTTCTCTGGCGCTGACAAATAACAATCCGTACACCTCCCCATCCTGCTAAACCATAATTCAGCTGCGACTGGAATAGAGCGTAGTAAATAATTTTCAACTGTTGTACATTAAGATAATTTTTGAGGTAGGCAAAACGAGTTATTGGGTATCTTATTTTACGAGTAATATCTTATATGTTCATTCCACCTCAGATGACTGTCAATTATAATTTTCCCATTGCAAGAAGCTATAGCCAGAAATTCTTTGAAACCAAATCGTCGCTCGCCTGCCTTCAGAAAACATCCAACACAAAGGCTCTAGTGAATAGTTTTTTGCATCTCCCTCCGTAGGAACTAGAACGACACAAACGAAATGATCAGGAATCCCCAAATTGCTTAAAAACGAAGTTTGAGCGATTTCTATGTTCGTAGTTTTTTTATTATTCCTGCGCCGCCACTGACACAATTTCTAGACGCAAAACGCAGTTTCCATCCTCATCACGGTAGTAATATTGTTTTGAAGGTTACAAAATACATTGTTGCTGTCTAACACGATTCCTAAAAGCCTTACGTGTTTTGCCTCCTTGGCCCGGTAACAATACTGTGGCAAAGTTTTATTAAAATCAATTTGATAATTTCCACGTTACTGGATACAGAACGAGCAATATTCGTATGTATATCTATATCAGAAGTTCGACATGTGTAATTCATTGCAATAAAAATAAGTAGAGGATTCTATTTAAAATAAATTAGAATCGGGGATATCTGTTTAGAAATTTGGAGAAATAATTTATAACTTGGCAACGCCGCAAAGGCGAAACAAAATATCACAAGGCGAGATAGGGTATTAGTAGATATTTCGATTTAAAATAAAACGTACAGGGTGTTACATTTTAAAAAATAAAGTAAAATGACCTTCAAACTGCCGTAATTTAAAATTCTGCCAAAAACACCCTGTAGATGCAAATTGCTGGTAACATCCAAAATAATATACACTTAATATTCAAGTAACCCGCTGTATACTATTATTGAGAAAAGTTGAAGGAATATATCAATTTGGACGTATTACTTGCGATCTTGCAAATCCGGAAATTAATAGAAAATAAATTATAACTTGGCAACGTCGCAATGGATCCCAAAAATATTTTAGGGTTGAATAGATATCAATGATGGAAACTAGAACAATTTAAAAAAAAGTTACAGTTGTATGTAATTCAAGTTGATCACTATTCTACTTTCCCACAGCACCCTGTACATTTCAAAATGTTTTTAGAATATGCGTCTTAAGTAACCAAATAACTTTTGTATTTGACATTTTCTTCTATCAGGTACACCTTGCGAGATATCGAAGAATTACACACTAACTGGACACCCTGTATGTACACAGTTTGTAAAAAGTATCAACTTAGGACTATGTATCTAAGTGTAAAGTAAAAAATGCCGTAACAATGTTCCCACTTTCCGCACTGGTGTGTCAGTAAAGCCATTGAACGTTGCGTAAACAGCTAAACATCTCATATTTGAATATTTACTCAGGATTCGAAATTGTTTCTCCTCCTGTGTAGAGCAACGCGTCAGCATACATTATAGGAATGTCAGTGTGTAGAGAGCGGATTACGAATCCGGTGACAGCTCCATTTTGGGGAAGATTTTTGAGGTTTATAACAGAGAGGAGTGGTGGTGAATGTGTAATGATTTATTATCCCTCACGCGTACACATATTTCCATGCTAAACATATACGCGGTGAGAAGGGTACAGGGTCGTACGCATTCATATTCTATACTGAAGCAAGCCATGCAACAGCGTCGATAAATTTTTTCTTTGGGGGTTATTTGTAATTTTTTTTAGGGAAATTTTTTTTTCTTTAACCCTAGAATACTAACCTTATTTTTATACCTATTACTACTAACCTTCCCAAAATGTACTACTTGAGAAAGGATCACAATAAAAAAAAACGTTTTTATAGTTTATTAACTTTTACTGAAAATTGTTCATAACAAGAATATTTCTGAATACAAATATTAATAATAACAAGAAAAATTCCAATTTTGAACTGCAAGACACACAGCAAAGAGCAGATGTTCTCCGCAAAAGGACCTTTGGCAGTGCTCACATTAGCGCGTCGCTATTCTAAGTTTTTTGAAAGACAGTGTTGGCACATTGCACTCTTCTTTAGACTAGGAGTGGCTCTATCCTGTGATCCATCTTGGTTTAATATGTTCTCTATAATTAATCTTAGCGAGCGGGTTAAAGTTGGTCAAGTTTTTCATTGTATCAACCATGGTTTTATTAGCTGTTTTTATGATAAATACATAATTTTTTTCTCGATATGGTTCTCAGCTCTTTGTTTGTTGGTTGTGATTACACAATCCATGAATTCAGACTCAGATGGACTAAAGGCTTCTTGAACACTATATTCGCTCTCGGAACCACTATCCAAAGCACTCTATTCTCCTCATTTTCACAGGGCAGTAATCCTGTTAAACCTTGTTTCGCTTCTAATGGTAATTATCTTTGTCATATCCCATTTGTTAGCTTCCATAATGTTATATTCTGAAAAAACTTAGAAACTACCGATATTGACAAAAAATAATCAAAATAACGCTAAACTGGTCTTATGTTTAAATATAACATTTATACTAACCTTCGTAAAATTTGCGACGCCGTTGTCCAAATAAAACTATTCCAATTACTATCAAATGCACTATGGGTCACTAACTTACTCACACCGATCTAATGGAAGATTAGGCGAGCGTACAAGGTCAAGGGCTAAGCCGCGTCGATAAAATTGCAGATTAAGCTAAGTCTCGTCATAAAATTTACGATGGTTAGTATCCTAGAGTTATAGTAAAGGTTTCCCCTACATTATAATTATAGTCAATGACAAGATATTATTCGTGGAAGAGGGGGAAGGCCGCGGGTGAATTTTCATGGATAACATTTTTAGCGGCATTACGTGGTTACCAAAAATATTAGTCAGGGGAGGGAGAATACTTGTGGATTATATTTTTGCAGCATTATATATGGTTTCTTCAATTTTATTCAATGTATTGTTCTTGGCGGGAATAAGTACCCCCTTTATCCCTTATTGACGTCTTTCAAAGCTTGAACCGTCGTTGTTAGTTACAACATGCTTCACATGTCTGGTAGGCATGAAAGAATTGATACTCTCTATTTCCGTCAATCGACCTATGGCGCACTGATGATCGCTAATAGGCGTGAGACAGCTATCTGCGCATTGACGGAGGTATAGAGCAACCCTCGTATATCTAACAGTGTTTTGAAAGGTAGCCTTTTGGAATGGCTGCATCTAAATTTCGCATAGATAGATTTTCTGTAAGTAAATGTGGTATACATTTTTGCATTTCACATCCTCAAATAGTTTAAGAAATGGAATTCGGAAAATTCATGTTGATTGACATGAACGTAATGCGTTTACTTCCCACCTGGTAAAGCAACTGTATAAGGGGTAAAACCAACAAATAGTATAGAATACAGATATGTATGTATTTATTCACATGCAGTAATAACATATTCCTCACAAAAAACTCAATAATACAAATACATAACCCGTAATATGCTAAATGAAGAACGGACAACAATATTGATAAATGAACTAGTTCACAGGTAACAGATAATACAATAATATTTAAACCACATGGAAGTCATTGAAAACTAAACAGTTTACTTTTATTATATACATTTAACAACCAATATTATTCCTGAAACAGAAGTGAAGTTACATTTGTTCCCAGTTATCCCCATATTTTACGCTACTGAAAACCAAAACAAAACCTATACTAACCTATGATAAATGGTGCTCACCGATTCGTCGCTGTTGCAGCAAACTATACACTTTTTATTTCGTCCCACCATGCAATTATGACAATATTGTTCATAAATAATTTAACTCATACCACAAATAGTCATAAAGTCACTCAAATATACACTAAAACAACAAAAATCTCAACATACGCAATAACCACAACTACAAGACAGCCACATCACAGCTCAAGGGCATGCCGATTGTAGGCTGCCAGATTAACGACATATTAGAAGCTATTACGACATTCCGCTGTGAAATTACCATTTTTGAGATTTCGTTGAATCACTACAAATTATCTTCACGTAAATCAGTTACATTGCAAGTATATTGGAATGTATAGGTAAATACCCAGTTAAACACTTTGAAGAACATGTGTTTAAACTGCGAAAACTGCCAAATTTTGAAGAAGCTGGAAGGTCCTTAAGAGGACGAAGAAGAGTGGCAATAGCGCTATAGATGTTGGCTGGCCAATATCCAAATTCGGCTCCCTCGAGATATGTTAACTCTGTGGTACCTACATACTTCAACCATATCCTAGTAAAAGTAATGTTAAGAACACATAAGTGCTTTTCAACCAGTCCTGTAAGGCCAAACTTGTCGGTGATTTGTATACCCCAGAAGCTCTACTGGTTACCTTTTGGGAAGCATCATCTATATCACGATAACTGTGAGTAAAATTTACTATCGTTCTCCTTTCACCGCCACTGTTCATTTTCCATCCTAACCCTGAAGGCAAAACATTTCGAAATAAACCCAATACATCAAATAGTGCACGTCAAACGTGATACATAATGATACATAATGTACGCAAAAGCCCACACCGCTGGCGCTGCATATAAAATATGTATTTCTCTATTAATAAATAGGTAGCTGCATTGTATCCCAAAAATAAAGTCATTACCCAATAAATCGAGATTTATTTACCTTAATCGAATTGATACCTCAAAAAAATTGAAGTGAAAAAATCCTGGCATGATATTGTGGCAACGTTGATACTACTCGCTAATGCAATATGATTCGGATGTTCAGTATAACTAATGTGCAGTGGCGTATATAGGAATCGATTTCGGGGGGGGGGGCATCGGAAAAATTAAAGTTTATTTCATACATTATAATATTGGCGTATTATAATCCTTACCTAAATATAAAATAACAATGTATTAATATTAAAATGACTTCAATGAAAAATGTTTCTCTTCAAATGATCTACTTGTAGAAAATAATTTCATAGATGGCGGACATACGGTTGTACCGGAAGTAGGTATTAACTTCCTTATTTCAATGGAACATCCTGCATATTATTACATTTTTGAATTCAGCATCAATTTTCAGGTTCAGTTTGTTAGTAACCATAGTTTATATCTACGAAGCCTATTTTCGAAGTTATTCAGCAATCTGTATAAAATTTGACGTTTGTAGTACTTACAAGAAAGGTTAATATCTCGGAAACTAGGTACGACAGAAAGATGCGGTTTCCGGTTTTTAAACGAGTACGAAACATACTTGTGTTTCAGTAAAATCATTGTTTGAAAACACATTAAACAAATAAACTAGAAATTTTCAAATTTGAAAAGTTTGAAACATTAAAAACATTTTTATTTCAAATGGGATGGTATAATGTGGTTACAGTTGGATGTAGCGAATGCACATTTCAGTATTACAGGCCGAAACACTTTGGATGAAAGGTTTCCTGCCAATTGTTTAATGTGCGAGTCACTTCACCAACGATTTTTCCAATTCCTGGGCGATATTACGGAATAATCACAAAATCGTAAATATCTTGAAGACTGTCTAAGATAGAACCACATATACCAGATAAAAGTGAAAGAATTTAGTTTCGCATCTACTGATGTGAAACTTATAACACCCCATTTGAAAAAAAGTTTTTAACGTTTCAAACTTTTCAAATTTGAAAATTGCTAGTTTATTTGTTTAATTCAAACAATGATCTTACTGAAACACAAGTATGTTTCGTGCTTGTTTAAAAGCCAAAAACTGCATCTTTCTGCCCTTCCTAGTTTCCGAGATACTAGCATTTTTTGTAAGTACTACAAACGTCAAATTTTATAAAGATTGCTGAATAACTTCGAAAACAGGCTTCGCAGACATGAACTGTGGTTAACAAACTGGACATAAAAACGGAGGCTGAATTCAAAAATGTAATAATATACAGGGTGTTCCATTTAGAATAAGGAAGTTGATACCTACTTCCGGCATAACCGGATGTCCGCCATCTTTGGAATTATTTTCTACAAGTAGACCATTTGAAAAGAAACATCTTAAATTCAAGCCATTTTCTTCTAATTTTAATGATAAGGCCGCTAAAGAGCACCGCGCACTTATTGGGCCACCCTGTATAGCACATGTGCATACTAGAAATGTAAATTTCTAATTTTATAGATAATAATTCTAAATTGAAGCAAAGAAACTAAGGTGTACTTCTTAATCAGACAGTTATTATTTGCTTTATTATTAGATTACAATGAATTTGTGGTTCTTGGGTTTTTAGGCCGGCGTCGTTTAGCGTTAAAATACAGTATTTTGGAAGTCGCCGAAGTGAAATAGCTTCTGAAGATGCCATCCACTCGTGGTGGCGAAACGTCAAGCTTTAACGCTAAACGACGCCGGCCTAAAAACCCAAGAACCACAAATTCATTGGACGATGGCCGCGAAAACCTTACACAGTATATTTATTAGATTACATTTTGATATCACTGATGCTAATTTTATTCAGTACTATATTTTTTGACAACCACTTCAGCCTCTTTCCAGACGTCAAAGCTGAATGCGTGGCTGGTTTCAGGGGGGGCCCAGGGCCCCCGCCCCCCCCCTTAAATACGCCACTGCTAATGTGCGTTCCATTTTTGGGCCAGGCGGGCAATGTGTATGTAAATAAATATCTATTCAATGGCAAAAATAAGTAGGACGAAGCGATATTGTTAAGCTATGATAACGTTTTCTTTCGAGAGGTATGTGCCCGGAATATTAAAATTGGACGTTCTGTTTATAGCATAATTTTGTAATATAAATCTCATCTATTACCAACAGAGCCAAAGCTACATCCAATTATGGACTACTGTCAGGCATGTTTAACAAATTGTATACCGTGACTGATTGGTCACCTTAGTTATTTATTGATATTCTCTTATAAACTATTTAAGAAGTACATTGAGGCAAGTGGCGGTAAAAGGCGAAGGAACATGATAGGAATTCTATAAGTTTTGATACGCACGTGTCTATTTACGGTAAGCAGTTCTAAAGCTTGCCTTTGAGAAGTATATGGGGCTGTTGCAATCATCATTGTACCTTCGAATAGAATTTTATGACCTATAGCCTCTTACTGACTGTATAATCTTATGATGCTCATGGTACTCTGTACAAGCATATGCCGATCGGCTTCTATCTTCTAGTATGTCATTCACTCCGTTGAAAGGAACATTATTACTATCATAACAACTGTTGCAAGTAATCCCTGGTCAACATGGAGCTGGAGAAATTCGGAGAGAAGAAAAATATTTGGAGGGCCGACAAATCTAACAACGTACATATATTGAAACTTATATTTTATGCCTCCCAATTTCTCAGTTTTATTAGGCATCAGGAAAATTATATTTTGAACTCTTATTTATATTTATCCTGCTAGCCTTTGAAAGCAAAATATTCTCAAAGGCATTTTATTTTTCTAAATAACGTCACATCAGCTGCACAATGTTAATGCAATGTGCATCTAATTTATCTATTTCTTCTGAATAACAATATTTTTCAAAATGAGCATTGGGTTTGACGACGACCTTTTTAACAGATGACAGAAAAGTTCTGCCGGTGCGCCATCTGATACCCGAAGGTAACGGCAATCAAAGAGAATCGCTGCTAACAGCAGTAAACTTTTTGGTGGGACGACACGGCTCGTCCGCTTTTAGCCACCACAGGAGCGCAGGTTCTATACGCTACTGCGTATGAAAGCCGATATACGAGGGTTGCTCTATACCTCCGTCAATCCATCAGTACCCAGACAGCTATTTCACGCTTATTTGCGATCATCAGTGCGCCATAGGTCGACTGACGGAAATAGAGAGCATCAGGTCTTTCATGTTAACCAAACATGTGAAACATGTGTTAGCAGATGACAGAAAAGTTCTGCCGGTGCGCCATCTAGTACCCGAAGGTAGCGGTAACGAAAGAGAATCGCTGCTAACAGCAGCAAACTTTTTGGAGGGACGACACGGCTCGTCCGCTTTTAGCCACCAGAGGAGCGCGGGTTCTATACGCTACTGCGTATGAAAGCCGATATACGAGGGTTGCTCTATACCTCCGTAAATCCACCAGTACGCAGACAGCTGTTTCACGCTTATTTGCGATCATCAGTGCGCCATAGGTCCATAGGGCGATTGACGGAAATAGAGAGCATCAGGTCTTCCTTGTTAACCAAACATGTGAAACATGTGTTAGCAGATGACCGAAAAGTCCTGCCGGTGCGCCATCTGGTACCCGAAGGTAACGGCAACCAAAGAGAATCGCTGCCAGCAGCAGCAAACTTTTTGGTGGGATGACAGAGGGCACGACCTTTTTGTTCGACTTGGATTCCGAGCGCCTGATTATGCCTTCACGTTTGGAAAACGAAAATATTTGAGGGCAGTTCATAGCCGAATTGATGAACATTTGCCGTGATCACTGCACAACGTATGCACCTGTGCATGCACCTAATGTAACATCATCTCTTTCATCAGGGACCCTTTAGCTTCATAGCGGTGCCAAATCTGTCCAACAAATGTTAATAATATTCGCCGGTGATTGTTTTCTTCTTTCCAAAGTATTACAGTATTCGAAATTGTAGGCGGCACACCTATCTGAGCCATCTTCGGTGCACGCTCATCCACTGAAATACCTATTTCGATCATTAATTGGCCTCTATTGCGGTATAATAAATACATATCTCGTTTATGATAACAAAACTGCGCAAAATCAAGTTAGGAATGCAGTTAAACAAATACTCCGTTGAAGTAGTCTCCTGATTGTGTTTGTGATCGACTGTAAGCAATCGTGGCACCCATTATGCAGCTGTGTCAAATTTAAATATTCATGCGAAATGTGACGCATTGACTCAGATGAGATGCTTACAGCCTCTGCTTATCCACGTATTTCCAATATTCCATAGTAGCATAGCATACTAGTGCAGCCAGTGTCCTCCATGCCCTCTTGGCTTCAGCGGCCGCGTGTTTATTAATCTTTGCGCTTTGTGCCCGGTATTGTGCTTTATTTTTATCGAACGTATGGTTATATTAGGCATTAAAAAAATCATAAAAAAGTAAAATGGTTTTTTATTTTTGTTTTTTTTTATTTTTATTTTTTTTGCGATCTAAAAGGTAACTAGGCTGAAGGTCAGTATCGAAACTGGAAATCTATTCTACGACTGATGTTTTGGCTTGGAGGAAGTCTTTGTTGCTGCTTGGATAATATAATGTTCTCAAGCCACATTCTTGCACTATATCGGAATTTTTATACCTTACATCCGGTGTACCACAAGGCTCAGTACTGGGGCCCTTACTGTTTCCCATATATACAAGCCAGTTGATAAATAACTTAGAATATACAAAATTACAACTTTAAGCTGACGACACACAAATATATATTTCATTTAAACCTGAAAACATTAATATTGCTTGTGCTATGATGAATGCAGATCCTGGTAGATATGTAGACCTATCTGCTGATCATTGTCTAGTAAACAATGTAGAAAAATCTAAAATTATGATATTTGGACCTAAATAAATAGACCGCCAATTAAGTCACAGGTAAATATCCGAATTCATGGTAAAGATATCATGGTAGTTGAACAGGCAATAAGCCTTGGATTAACTCTAGACAGTGATATAAGATTTGAGCAACATGTGACAAAGTTGTTACAAAAGACATGCACTGCGTTGAAAACAGTATATGTAAGCAGGCATTTTTTAACAAAAAAAACTCAAAATTTTACTGTGTGAAAGCTTAGTGTTGTCCACACTTAATTATGCGGATGTCGTTTACGGCAGTTACATAACAGCTGTCGTTAAACAAAACATAAAAGAAGTGCAAAACTCATGTTTGTGCCTTATACACGGCATTCGTAGAAGAAACAGCGTCTCGCGTATACTAATACCCATAGATTGGTTAAACATGCAGTACAGGAGGCTATTACGTGCCGCCTGTTTGTACCATACAATAATAGCTGAACAGAATCCAGTGCACTCTTATAGAAAAATTTAATTTAAGACAGATGTACATACACTTAACATAAGACATGAAGGACTACTGTCGCTACCTAAGCATTACCATGATTATTTTAAACGGTCATTCTCCTATCAGATTTACAGCATTTACAACGGAATTTCCAATGACATAAAGCAGCGTAATAGTATTAAGTTCAAGTTAAAATACCGACAGAAACTAATGGACAGCTACGCATAGAGACATACGCAATATAATTAGTGCACATGATTCCTTTTTGCATCGCTATTAATGTACTATTAATGTAGTTATCAATTTTTTTGCCTATGTAGGTATATGTTCAGAGTGTAGTTAAGGGTAATAAATTCTGCGGGTTAAGTGAAAGAGCAGCGATGAATTACGTATTCAAAGCAGAACTTCGCTTCTTTGTCAGACTATCCTTGGGTTTGTTTTTTTTGTTGTTTTTTTAATGTATTGTTTAAGTTAGTGGTTTGGCAAATAAAGAAATTTTATTTTTTTTATTTTTATTGTGCGGCATCAACTACGACGGTTATGAGCCGCTTCCCACCGTCCGGTTAGGTCTCATTTTAAGGAAGAGTAGACCACTGGGACACCTTTCACGTCACAGCGGACTGTCTGGACGACTTTATTGATACGATGCACAAGGCGGTCCACGGATAGTTTGAGGAGATAACAGGGGTTAACACATTTAGGTAAGGGTTCATGATTGGCTTAAATTATTTCAGGAAAACCTATTCTGATTACGGAAATAGATGTCTAAAGGAAGTAAATGTTACATTCGTGGGTGTTGTTACTGTTATTGTTTAACTATGTACGCGGTTTCCACTGCGTAGTTCTTCGTGATCCATGTCATGGTTTTATTTCATAGTTTGAAATATAACTTGCTTACTTTAAGATAGGTCAAGAGCACTTTGATTGTGGCGCTGTTTATCATACATTGCCCTAAGTTCGTGGGGAGGTTATGTCGTCTTCGAATATTTGCAAATAACCTACACTCAAAGAGTAGGTGGTCTAGCGTCAGATGTGCTTGGCACGTATCACAGAGAGGTGGTGGTTGTCTTAACAAAAGGTACGAGGCAGTAAGGTGAGTGTGGCCGATTCTTACGCGCGTCAGACAAACCTGTTCCCTTCTTTTGAGGTATTTGGGGTAAGGCCATTTGTTAATTGTAGCTTTTATGCGCCTTAGCTTACCACTGCTGTAATGCCATTCACGTTGCCTCTGTTGATAGTGTTTCATTTTTATGTATGATTTAAAGTCGTCTGGGCACACTTCATCATCACATAATCCATCCTGTATCGCCTGTCGAGCTGCAGAATCGGCTTGCTCATTGCCCCTAATGCCGGTATGTCCTGGGGACCGTATGTATATAACCCCTTTGGACTTCGACTGGAGTCTCTGATGGTTCGTCAAGATCTCTCTTATCAGAGGTTGAGCATTGGACTGTTTGCGTAATAATAATAGTATGCTGAGTGAATCTGCACAAATGAGATTTCCTGGGATTTGCTCTTTTATATAATTGGTAGGCTGTAGGATAGAAAATTGCTCGGCGGTGTAAGTAGATGCTATGTCATTGAGTTTAAATCTATTATATGCCTGGCAGTTTGACATTCAGCTTTAATTTAACATTTAAACAACAAATCAGCGCACACTTCATGCGTCCTCTGCCATCTAAGGCTACGGCCAAGCTTGCGACCGGGTCGCGGCGACAGAAACGTTGCGACCCGGTCGCTGTGTTGTACATTCTTTACACATGGCCACGCTTATAAGTCTGCGACAGCGTTTTTCAACTTCAACTCAAAACCATGGATTATGATGATCTTATGTTAGCAATCATTGTCTTGAGGTATTTAAGAGAAAACGAAGTTAAAAAATATTGTATCCACACGTCAGAGACACTTTGGTTGAGTCCTTCATTACCCCTGCATGTAGCGTAGCTTGGCAGTATGACAAGACATATGGTTTTTAGATATGTACGTAGTTGTATTATACTTAAAGCACTTATTTAAACATTTATGTTTTCCGCATCTTCTGTAGGATAACTCAACGTGGCAATGTCGATTTCGATGAATTTTGCTGGGAGGTCAAAAAAATTAGCCCAGCAGCTAACTATTTTCCAGTGACTTAATCGCGTTACATCGTCAACTTTGACTTTTTTAGCTTTTGTGCTTCATATCTAAAAACTACAATCATAATATTCAACACGCCCGTACCTGGGCCAGGATGAATCCCGAAAGAAGAAAACGCTCTTAGGGTTTCAGAATGTGAAGCGATATCAAAAAGGAACTATTCTGAAATTCCCATTTGTTATAGAGAAATCAACATTTGAAGTTCGGTTGTAAAGATAACTGAAACGTGTGTGGCCCATCTTGTTTCACTGACAGCTTCAGGAATTCCTTGCAAAAACGGAGAAGGTCGGATTAAGCTAACGGGTATTTTGATTTTTTTTTTGGTCGACCGTTTACAGCAAATATCATATGTTGTATTACTTTCACGGTACGAATATGATAAAGGGGCCCAAACATCAACCATTCCGCGATCTAATTGAGGGAATTTCAACTTTTTTAATACTAAGCATAAACGTATAATTTAATCATATTGTATCATAAGTCGGTGCCAGAAATCATCACTTGAACTTTCGGGATTCGTCCTGGGAAACGGTGTCTAGAGACATTATGTATTTAGATTTAAAATAGATATTATAATCGCATCAAGAAATGGTTCGAAAGTAAAATGTGTGAACAAATATTTGCTTATCTTTTTTATTTTTATCTGTATTAATGGGTTTGCCCCAGTCTGGCAGTATAGGACTGGTTACTTCTATCCAAAATTTTCTGTTTATATCCCTAATCGTGTATTCTTTGAACTTTGTATTCCACAGCGCCGGCCGTGTTTGAATTTTATTTATAAATAATCCGGAGTAAACACTTCCTTTTTCACGCCGATCGTAAAGAGACTGAAAATGTGGTTTACGTGCTTTTTCCAACGTCGACAGCCACGTTTGGAACGCAAATATGGCCACCTGCATAAGAAACTATGGAGAGCGTATTTGTCGCGGCGTTCCGAAAACGCTCATAGAGGCGTTTTCAAAATCAGTCGCTGTCGCTGGTCGCTAGCATGGCCGCCTACATAACAAGCAATGGGACACATCAC
The DNA here is from genome assembly GCA_951848785.1 of Callosobruchus maculatus. Lineage (NCBI taxonomy): Eukaryota > Metazoa > Arthropoda > Insecta > Coleoptera > Chrysomelidae > Callosobruchus > Callosobruchus maculatus. Next base: position 4,713,856 of record CATOUR010000042.1, on the reverse strand, counting down.
TACGACCAGGTCGCAACGTTTCTGTCGCCGCGATCAGGTCGCAAGCTTGGCCTTAGCCTAAGACCTGTAGATGTGTATTTGTCGGAAATCGAAGGCAGCATGAGAAAATTAAATTAGCCACAACTCTCTGCTTCGCGTCGTCGTAAACCAGAACACGTCGCATAGCTTGGGGGAATTGATTACCCATTTGTTTATTACGGGACACAATTAAATACTGAGGAAGATAAATACCGACAACGTACGACAAAAGTTGCAGGCTTTTATGGTCGACGTAATGGTCTTTGGTAAAAGCGTGTACGGGAATTTGTTACTGCTTCGAGATTTAAGCCGTAAAAACCTGTGGATAATAAATAGGGATTGCGCTCCACTTCACTGATGTCCTTTAGTCCTCGGTTTTAGGTCAGCTTTGGCGCCTTTTTCCTTGATGAGCAGGAAATGTCAGACATTCGAATCGGTCCTATCCTGCAACTGATATTTTAATGTGCTTCTGTGCTTCCAGATGGTTTAGTTCTAAATTCCATGCCAACAACAGGAGGAGGTATTACAATTTGAATTTTTGGCTAATACGTTTTACCGACGCCTCAAGAGGTATTAACGGGTACTTTTAAATTTTTGAGGTTAGGAGAGTACGAAGGTCAAAAATATTTTTTTGTATGTCTAAAGTATAATAAGCTATGTAGCTGTATGCTGTATGCTTACTTTGACTGTGGCAGATGCTCAGGTTTGTGGCACATTTCACAAAGTAACGGCCATTTTATCACCTGTTAGGCCAAGAAGGTCTTTAAGAAAGTCTAGATCATAAAATGTGTGTTTTTAAGCCACGGATTTAGCAATACCTACGGCTTTTAAAATTTAAACATGTAAAGGTCGTTTCTGTGTGTTTTTAATTTACAATTATATGTTGTTTGTTTCCTGACCTGTTAGTGGAAGACGCCATGATAGTCTAGTTCTTTAAAATTTTATGAAAAATTGTGACGATTATTAGCTGCATTAGGAAGTCGTTTGCACTCAATGCAATTGCTGTTTTAAATTGGCAAACCTCAACGTTAAAGCCCTGAAGATGGCAATAAGCATTGCCGAAAGCTTGGCTGTTAGCATCAGAGTCTCCTCTATGATGTGACCCAGTCTCTTTTTTCAAAATTTTGGCCACAACCCCAAGATTTTCTCATCTAAATTTAGTTTTTTGGCCATAAGCCTCCTTCGTATATGTATGTATGTTAAGCCATTTATATTCTTCCTTCGCTCTTCCTTTTCCTTTGCAGATAGTAATTTCCTCGCCATTTCATGCACGGCTTTCCATTTTTCGACACTTGATAGCATAAGTGGAACCATTGTTTCTGGGGTCAATTCACTCTCCACTGTCCGAGTTGCCTCTTGCCTGTACGGCCTCCATCTATTACACTGAAACAGAACATGCTCAACCGTATCTTCTGCTTCACAATGTAGGAGTTTTCCATCTAATATCTCCCATATCTTTTTTCTGTACGCCCGAAAAGGCCCATGCCCAGACAGTGCCTGCGTGAAAAAGTAGGATGTCTGTCTATGCTGGCATTCGACCCACTCTTTTAACGTCGGTATGAGTCGTTTGGAGTACTGGGCCACTTCCGTAGTGTCGTTCCAGATCTGTTGCCATCTCCCCATGGTCGCACTTTTAGCGGCGTTTCTCCTCTCTGCCAGCTCTCCTTCTGAGTAATATATGTCAGCTCTTTCCTCGGCCAGCAAATGCAGGGGTGGAGTCGCTGTGATCACCTGCAGTGCACTGGTAGATATTGTGCGATAGGCACCTGCAACCCTAAGTAGGCGTTTTCTTTATGCTTTATCCAAGGTGTCTCGATGCCTCTGCCTTTTGAGCGCTCTGCGCCACACTGGAGCTCCATAAAGTATTGCTGATTGGACCGCATTGTTAAGTAGTAGCCTTTTACTGCTGCTTGGTCCTCCAATATTTGGCATCAGGCGAGAAAGCATGGCTACCATTGCCTGTGCCTTATCAGGTGACTCTTTGGATGTGGTCCCGAAAATACCTTTCACTATCGATTGCTAGGCCCAGGTAAATGACCGTTTTCTTCGCATAGATACTTACGTCTCGAATTTCGAAGCCCACCAGCCTCCTTTCCATTCGCGATCCGCGCAGTATCACAGCCTCTGTTTTTTCAGGTGCCAATTCTAGTTGGTTCTCTACCATCCATGTATCTATTTTTTTGAGAGAACTGTTAACTTTGCTGATCAGCTCCCTCTCATCTTTTGCTGCAACGATCAAGACCAGGTCGTCCGAAAAAGCCACTGTTAAACAGTTGTAAGGTGAAGTTATCCTGAAAACCTCATTAAATACTGTTAAACAGTTGTAAGGTGAAGTTATCCTCAAAACCTCATCGTAGAGTACGTCCCACAGAAGCGGCCCCAGCCCGGACCCCTGCAGAATGCCCGTAGTCATTTGCAGCTCTCTGTTTGCAACTTCAGTAAGCCTGTTCTTGAAATAGCTGCTAACTAGGTTGGACAGGTAAGCTCGTACATTACGGAGCCTCAGTTCAGACATAATCCTGCTCCAAGAGGCCGTATTGAAAGCGTCAAGCGTGACCAGCACGCTCCACCTTCCGGCAGAATTTTCTACAAATTTCAGGACTTTGTTGACGGCATCCATCGTTGATCTTCCTTGCCGAAAGCCGAACTGATTTTCTGATAGCTTTGTAGTTTTTTCCAGCTCCAGTCTCCTGCGGATCATGACCTCAAGCAATTTCCCTATTGTGTCTAAAAGACATATGGGTCTGTAGGATGATGCCATTTCTGGAGGTCTTCCACCTTTGCCGATTAATACTACTTAGGCCTTTTTCCACTTATCTGGAAAAGTTTGCGTTTTCAGCAGAGTATTTAGCATTCCTAATATTACACTGGGCGCTATAGATACCAATTCCTTAACCATTTCTGGGGGGACTTCACCAAGGCCTGGTGCTTTGCGGCATTTCAGTATATCTCCGGCCTCTTTGAGCTCCTCCACTGTGAACAGTGGGCAGTTGCTGACTTTTGGTTCCTCAGTCCAGTGGTCCTGACGACTTAGAAGTAATTGTCGCACAATCTCTACCTTCCTTTCAGGCTCCATGTTGTGTGGTGACGCGGTTGCCGCGAGCTTTTTTGTAACTATTCGATAGCCCTCTCCCCAAATGTCGTTTACTAGGTCATCGCACAGTTTCTGCCACCGCATTTTTTTAGCTCTGACTATTAACCTATGGAGATGCTTCTTGTTTCTGGTACCATATGTTACCTTCGGTTTGGAACCCCTTTCTCTGCGTCTTGCTCGCTGTGTGTCCCGTCTACTGGAGATGCATCTCCGCCTTGCCTCCTCTATCTGTGTGCTGTGTGTGCTGTTGGTGGTCAAGTGAAGCTAAACCTAACTAATTTTATAAGTTTCCTGTCTGGAATCGAAGCTTATTGTGTCCTTAGTTACTGTACGATAAACGATTAATTCCGAGAATTTGGAAAAAATACATCATTTTGCAGCAGTGGATACTAATTACACGTTTTCCTTACCGTATTATCTCTACTTGCTAAACACAAACCTTTCAACCAAATATCAACCAGGTTAGTAAAGTCTGCTTCACTGGCCGCATAGATAAAATTATGCATTCTTTAGAATATGTAGAGGACCATATGAAGATATGCATTGAATATTAGGTACTCAACACGGTACTCAAGTTACAACGGCAACACAACACACATACCCGTCTGTTGATTGGCTCTTCCTATATGTGGATCCAAATATTATCCATATTTTCTCGACTTTTCCGTGCCAAAAAAAAAAATCGCGAAAAAGTATGAGAAGCTTCTTATGCCACCATCTACAGTCATAAAAAAATCATGATTTTTGTCCATGACACATACGCAATACCAAACGAACAAGGTCCGAACCTCCATAAACTCTGAGCGTAAGTATTGAGCTTTAGTACCTTTTTCAATATACTTCAAAATGGACCAATTTTTTACACATCTTGTGAACTGTAGTCGTTTGCGACACCTGGATTTCAAAACTACTTTAATAAGTAATTTCAGCAGTGAGAAGCAAGTTCCACTATTTTACCTGGAAAATTGTTGGAAACGAGAGCGAGACAAATTGAAATGACTTGCGGGAAAGTTGTGGATGTTTTAGAGATTTTTTGCATATATATTACAAATCTCCTCTAGCGCTCTCGTTTATATTTGAATGTATAAAGTTTTAATAGAATTGAAGATCTGAACTTTGTGAAGTAATGTATTTGTTATTCAGCGGAAAACTTGTTGGATTGGCGAATAAGTTCACCATACAGTATAACGACTTTATACAACTTGGTAAATGACACTGTTTTTACCGCCATATCCTTGGCTGCCTCAAGCAGGTTTTTGAAACAGCTGAGTATGTCGTATAGCTCGATGAATACTCTGCGAGATTCCTTTTCAGTTATTATATCGATAAACGCGCTCTAGCGGTATCACTGTGAATTAGACACATCATGGTTAAAACGGATTTTATGGAACAATAAATGCTTCTACCGATAACCAAAAGAGATAACAGAAAACATCAAAACGCGTCAGCATAGGCATAACAATTGACATATCTGAAATATGACAACGTCGCCAAATGTTTGCCCGCCGTCTCGTAGATGCTGTCTAGGAAATAGATATACAACAACAACAAAAATGCAACAACCGGTGGAAGCTTTTGTCCAATTCTTATATCATGCTCCTTATATTTTCATACAAAATCGCACCATTAAACATCCAAACGAACCGATCAGCTGTCCTTGCAGTAAAATGTGTTTGTCCTAGAAAAAGAAAGTAGTTTAGAATCAATTACCACACACAGATTCGATTCAACGACAGGATGCGATTGAATCATTCCTTGGAATCCAATGACATCTTGTAGTTGAATCGATAATACGATATAACTCGTTACCAACTATACACTTCCCATTGGAAGTGTGTGTGTGTAAGCTCTTCGAACAAATGATCAGAATACGGCTAAAGCAGGAAATTTTGATTGGAGAGGGACTGTCCCAATATCAATATGATTTCCGCTCAGGAAGATCCGCAATGCAAGCCGTAAAAGTAGTTACTAATACAGCGAAATCTACACATCAAAGGTTGTGTGCCTTAATAACCCTTGATGTTCAGAATGCTCTTAACAGCGCTTCATGGAGTCTTCTGCTAGAACAGCTTGGGGCGAGAAGTATTACAAAACACCTGATCAATATTGTAAGCAGCTATTTACAGAATAGGAAAGTTCAGGTAGATGGTAACACAATGAATGTGCACGCCGGTATTCCGCAGGGATCGGTGTTGGGACCGCTGGTGTGGAATATATACTACGATGGGCTATATAGAATCAATTTCCCGGAGGGGGTCAGGGCGGTAGCATTTGCAGACGATTTCACGTTGGAAGTTTGCGCCTAAAACAAAGAAGATCTTATGTTCAGAGCAGATTGGGCAGCACAAAGGGTGCAAGATTGGATGACAGATCATAGGCTGAATCTGGTGCCACAAAAATCAGAGGCGAGTGATACTCGAAGAACCGTCGAAATCGGTCAAGTACCTAGGCATTATACTGGTCTATTGTGGCAGGTGTGACATGCATATATTAAGTACCATTAAGAACGCTGAAAGGAAATCCACAGCACTAGAGATTAATGTCCAATATAGGAGTTACCAGTTGTACGAATAGAGTACTACTGAATAACATAGTACATTCTATAATACTGTATGGTGCTCCGATCTGGTTCACGGTGGTGAGGCTCAAAAGATATGCGAATATGTTGAGCAGAGAACAAAGACAAACGCTGTTAGGAGTTGCAAGTGCCTATCGAACCGTCTCGACAAAAGCACTCCAAGTGATAACTGGTAAGTGAAACATTTATCTATATCAGCTTTTAAAATCCGTCTTAGAGAATTCGTGTCTTCCATTTGATAACTCTTCGGTTTTTTTCTTGCTTTTTGTGTCATACTTTTGTTTAGATGATTAGATAGTCTAACTATACTGATGTATTTTTTCTGTATACCTTATCAGAGTTTTAATTTCTTCCAATTGATAGCTTTGGGTTTTTTTTTTGTTTCACATTTTTTGTTTAGCTGGTTATATGTTTTGGCCGACATTTTACATTATTAAAGTAGTATTTTATGTGTTATTGTCTATTGTCTTTAGGGCTGGCGCTTTGATCGGTCGCAGACTGCCTACCAGTACTTTTTGTAGCTGTTTACTGAACACTATGTTTCAACTTAACTTGTTATTTGATGTAATTCATACTGCAAATAAATTATTATTACTATTGAGATATGATAACAAACTAATTGTATCACCCTGTACAAGAAATCGATAAATTGCTTATTAACCATAAGGAAGTTATATTTAAACAAATTACACATGTTTGCTGCGTTCGCACTTAAGCGACGACCTACTTAGGATACACGATGGTTTTGTACAGATAGCAAAAGAGAGAATAAACTTGTACTTATAGTAAAAAGAATGGTATAATTTGAGGGTCCCGAATCTAGTAGGCCAAATCTATTACACTATTATTATTATTATTATTCCCCCGATTGAGTTGCTTGTGGAAAAAAGACGTTTGGTTTAGGAGGAAGGACTGGGTGACAAGCAGGCCGACATGCTACTCAACAGAAGCGAAGAGATGAAGACAAGAGCATGGGAACTGACCATCGAGAAGTGGCAAGATATATGGCATCATACGGACGACGTGGCGCAGTGAATCCAGGACTCAATACTGGATATTAGTTCCTGGCTAGACTCGCCGCATCCAGAAACGAACTATTTCGTCACACAGTTCTTGACAGGCCATGGGTCTTCTATAACGTACACTAAAAGAATTAGGAAAACAACTGATGACAAGTGCATATATTGTCAGAACAGTGATATGGCAAACCACACTGTACTACATTACCCAAGATGGGCCAGATAAAAAAACCACATCACATGATATCGCGAAGTAGAAAAAACTGGAGTTATTTGAAACGTATGATTGGTAGGATTATGACTCTGAAGTAGAAGGAAAACATTCAACGTCGGACAAATACAACGAACTAGAGTAAGAAATAAAGGCGAGCTCGTAAAACGGTTCTGAACCCCTAATCACTCTACACCAACGTTGGGAGGGAGAGTAGAAAAGAATGAAGAAGACCCGTGAAGAATGTAGACCGTAAAAGGGTAGTGTCACCATGGATGACATAGAAACCTCGCAGGCAGATTGGTGAGGGGTAGGTGTTTTTTAGAGGATTAGAGCTTCGTTCCCCACAGAGTGGTGGCTGGATGAGAGATTTTCTTCCTTGCCTTGGTCAAAGGCTATGGCGCTATGACGTACGGCCTCTGTTTTGGCCTTTTGCTTGCCTGAGGCACCCCTTCTAACTTAGTTTCCACCCGTTTTTCGTAAACCTGCTCATCCGGAGTGACAGTTAGGTGCTACCAAATCCTACCCAGGTTTCAAGGTAGGTGTATTGTGTCCATTGATCCATAACATGGTCACGTTCTTGTGAAGGCCAGCAAAACATTTCTGGGCCAGATCTGGTCTAGCCCTTGGAGATGACCGCTTATAGTTTGAGTGAGAGTTTGAGTAATTAGTGTCCCGAATTCAACGTAGTGTAAAGTGATTTCCAGTAAGACTGTATCCTATTCCACTTTGGAATTTGGCTAATACCGAGGCATTCCATGCAGGTAACTAAGCAAATATATTCATTACGAAAAACAATGTGAAATGAAGAAACACCTCAAAATGATTTTGTATGCACCGTGACTTGAATCCAGGATCTTTTTTATGCCATATGCTTAGATTATTCTGAGAGAACTTGCCACTAGCAATGACTGAATGAACAAATGAACAATAAATCATAACTTACCTACGTACATACATAAAAAGAAATTCTCAAGTCAAGAATTATGATATTCTTGTAAATACATGCTCACAACAAGAATATCGGTTCTCACTCTAAGAAAGAATATTTGATGAGAAAATTGTAGAAGATTGGTATAAAGAATAATATATTCTTGATTTATATACTTATTTTAAAGAAATATGCTCCAAAATAAAATATAATTTTCTTTGCAACCAAGGCTATAATAATTTAATAACAAATATTTCATAATTTTATATCAAGATCATCATTTTTTCCAGCGGTGTCCAGATTACTTCTATCAAGAATATAGACAGCTTACAAATGCGAACCTTCATTTACAATATGATAATCTTGGTTTGAAAATGAACGCTGTTTTACAAGCACACCCTATATTTGTATCAAGTAAATCATTTATTTGACGTCCTCCAACGTCGGAGTACGCAGGCGCGCAGCGTGTAACGGGTCAACTCTAACCTTTCCACCCTCTCCACTCAACAGCCTGTTGCCCGTCCACGTCCGCGCCGCCATTATCGGTTTTCGGATTGTCGCATTCGCCGCCGTCTTTAGCACCGTAGCGTAATACCTGCACCCTGGGTCCTGCATAATAGCACATAATAGTATCTAGTCAAACTGTTAAATAAATTGCCATTGCCACGTGATACCCGTAATACCACCGTCAACCATCTGTCATCGAATCTGCCGGTAGTGCTGGTCCACCGCCATTTGAGTCGCGTCCCAGTTCCCATCAGTTTCCTTATCACTGGATCTATCCAACCATGAATGAGCTATTAAAAAAATTGGGATGCGAAGACCTGACTCAGGTGTTAGATAAGTACTAAGTATATTAAAGGTGATTTAAGAAATTTTGCAGAACTGTTTCTCCAGAAAAATTTCTACATGCTCAAAGAAGAGCAAAATAATACTACTAGATTCCTCATCCAAGAATATCACAATTTTAGAATAAAGTTGAGCTACTTGCGTCAAGTTTATGAAATGCTCCCAGTTAAGATTATGAAGTGCTTCAGCCAAGATTATGAAATACTTCGGTCAAGACTACCATATGCTTGCTTTAAGATTTTCTTACTATCAAGAATTTCCCAGTTTTGCATTGAAGACATTTTCTCAATCTAACCCTTAGATGGTCAAAGATATCGTATTCTCACTTAAAGATTAGCATAACTTTGCGCGTATAGGAGGTTATGGTATACTTGAATTAAAGCATCTGTGCTCCATGTAAGAAATTATTTTTATGTGTGTAATAAAGTAAGTCCACCCTGTAGAAGAAAAGGACGCAAATAATGCCGTCGCCGTTATGCATGCCCGCTCCGGAAGCCTTTCTCCGGAAGCCTTTCCTAATGTGGAAGGCTGTTAGCAAGGTGTACATTATAACGAGCTGTATAAAGGCGACAAGAACATGTTTTGGAGAAATACGACGCAGCTTCCAAGAAGAGGAGCACACAGTTAAGTGGCTGTACGTTAGGCTGTCTAGCTAATGGAATAAAGTTTTTTAACTCCTGCTTTCCCTATTTTAGATGCACCTAAAAATGGTATCAATACAGTGTCAAGTGGTTTGACTCGCTAAACATCTTCGGGCTGCTTACGTTAATAGTTCTAAACAGCATGGAAATTTCTAGCTTGTGCTAAAATGTCAGCGCGATGAAAGTAAAAACAATACTCTAGTCAAAAATATTCATGACTGAAAGAAAGTACGTCCCAATGCAAATTCTATAACAATATGACGTTCGGCGCTATTTTTGACCAATCCAAACGTATATCATCTTGAATAAGACTAACAGATTTGCAAGTCTAGGAAGGGTAAAAATAAACCTTGAAGGTATCTTCCTAGCACTAGTCATCTTTCAGATATTTCTCGTCCATAAAATTATCCAATTATTCAAGAAGAGTTCCAGCGCCATTCAACTGTTTTATTTGGCCTTTACTTCGTACTCCATAACGCCGACTTTGAAGAAACATGGAGCGAGCTATTCTGTTAGCAGGTCTGCTAGTAGGTAATGACCCTATATTTTTTTTAAATTGTGCATTGGCGGCAGATTAACTATTCATAAAGAATCATCAGAACTATTTCACGCTTTGTTTTCACGTGCTTTAAAAGTTCCTTATCATTTTAAATTTTTTGGGGGGGCGGGACTAAAATTGGTGTCTTGAGGAATTTTTTTATATTCATGACAAAACCTTGATGCCCTAAAAATATGATTTTGGTGATACCCTATACTTTATGGACCTATTTATTTTTTGAACATATCCCTGGACACATAAAATGCGATAGATACACTGTGGGGTCATAATAATATACCTACTTGAAAGCTGATGAATTGGTGAAACAGTAACTAAAAAAAAAACGAAGAAGTCTCACAATACATCTAGATCCATGTTTCACTTTTTGACGGCTTAGCAGTTCCTTATCAATTTGAGCTATTGTAGGAGGTGAGGTTGATGTGGTGGTGATTGTTAAGGGTTGAGGTATACAAAAATGTTTTGAAAGCATGATATGATAGACCCTATACTACTTTCAAAAATAACGCTTAGTTTTTGTTTGAACTTTTTTTGTTACAATATGGAGTATCAAGGATATTCTGGGAATTTTCACATTCCATAACTCAGGATGTAAGTGTATTTCATTGATGAAATCAATAATCATCTCGTTGGTCCAAGTATTAGCCATTTTCCTACCAAAATGTTCAATGTCAATAATAAACAAACACCAAAATAGAGCAACATTGCCGATGTTTTCGGTGGCCAAGCGATTGTCCGGCCATGTGCCGGCAACACGTAAAAATATATCGGCAATGCCGAACATATTATGTGGCTATATTAAATTTATGGCCAGGCCATACAAGAAATATTGCTCAGTCTGGCCGTTGTTGCCGAGAATGTTGCAGGCAACTATTAGAATTCTGCCGGTTTGTAATAAGCATCAATTTTACCCGTGTGGGGCGGGCTAAAATATCTCCCATCATATATCCAGCGTGTCGTAGAAGGCGATTAAAAGGAACCGAACTACTGTCGGTATTAGCAGTAACCTCTTATCAACCAACAGCTTTGGGTGGACGAGTTGACAAGAGTCAGGGCACCTTCTTGTCGTTGGGGTGAGAAATTGTCCCTAAAGGCGAATGAGGGGATGCAGAGTGCAAATGGGAAATTAAAGATCTTTAAGATATCCCAAGAGAAACTCGTAAAATGAGTAATGCATTTTACGAGTTCACAACATGTCTGTTGAGATATTGTAACTGTGAGGATGATGATGACGACGCATCAATTTAATTATATCAAGTTTCAGTTTTTTAAGTTGACCGTTCAAAAAATAAAGGGGGAGGGCATTAAAGAAGAGCATTGTTTATGAGTACGAAATGTATGCAGGTAACTTAATACTCATATTAAGACAGCATACAATTCCGTTTGCCGAAACCGTTTTTATCGCCCTCCCCCCTACCTCCCTCCCATCCCGTTTCTTCCCCCCTCCTGCAACTGGATGAAATGAAATCAGGAACCCCCAAATCGCCTAAAAGTGAAGTTTGAACTGTTTTTATATTTTTAGTTTCTTTATTATTGCTGCGTCGCTACTGGCACGATTTCTAAAAACCTTACGCATTTTCCATCCCCGCCACGGTAATAATACTGTGTCCAAAATTCATTAAAACTCGTATGTAACCTACACCTGATTTCTGTAATAGGCAAGGCAATGTTGCGATGGACCTAAAAAAGTGTATTATGCCGCTAGATCCTTCTTTCATAGGTCAGTGGAGAGCCTATTATGGATACACAAACTTTTGAAGCTATACGACCCCTCAACCACCAACCACCCCAATTTCACCCCCATAAAAGACAGAAAATGACCAGGAACGCCTCAAATGCCTAAAAAGGAAGTTTGAGCTATCTTTATATTTTTAGTGGTTTTATTGTTGCTGCGCCGCCATTGACGATAGAATTCCAAAAACTACACGCGTTTTCCATCCTGGCTACGCTGACAATGCTGTGCCAAAGTTTAGTTAAAGCCTATTCCATAATTTTCTCGTTACTCAATACAGAAGGATCTAAATCAATATTCGTAAGACATTAGTAAATTCTAAGTTCCTTGATGGTTTCCTTAATAGGCAAGCCAATGTTCGAATGGTCTTAAAAAAGGGTATTATGCCAGTAGGTCTTTCTTTGAATGGACAGCCTATTATAAATACAAGTTTTTGAGTTTTACTACCCCCCATCCGCCAAGCACCCCAATTTCATTCCCACCCAAAAATGTAGAAAATAATAAGGAACTCCTGAAATCAAATGCAATCGAAATTTGAGGAATATTTTAAATTTTTTGTTTTCTGGTAATTACTCTACCGCCAATGCACCAATTTTTAAAATTATAGCAACATTACCTACTAGGACATAGCATATCGGTACCCAAATTTCATCACAATCCAGGGAGCGGTTGTTGAAATTGCAAGGCTAAAAGAACACGAACAGACAGACCAGCAAACCGACAGACAGGCCGATGGAAAAGAGTGACGTGGATTTTCGTTATATAGACATCATAAAATTCCCAAAAAGCACATTATCTCAAAATCGAAAATTTTCGCGATCCCAATATTCCCCTCACCTATCGGTGTGAGAAGTAAAACTCGATTCTTTTAGGGAAATAAAAATGTTACACGACCTTTTGATGAAGTTCTCGTCTTAATCAGCGATGGAATACTGATTTTAGTGAAAGTCACAAACCAACCCCTAACTTTGGCGCACCTTAGGACCAAAACTATTGGTCGCAAACGAAAAATGTAAGGACCAAAGTTACGCAGAATTTTGTTCTCTTCATGAATCATCCGAATTTTTTGTATATCACTTATCAAAACGACGCTAGTTTTCGAAAGCCGTCGCGAAGTAGAGCTTTCACCCCCCACCTCTTAAGCGGCAACCCGCCGAGGGAGCAAACCTATTAAGTGTAGGTACAGCGACCAATGTCTACCGTCCTACCAAATTTCATTCCTTTCCGAGCTTTTGCTGTAAAAGCCTTATTTTCCGACACAATGATTGGACTGTATTTAGAGAATCGAGCAACGTTTTTCAAAGGTCATTGTGTTTACACGTGTATTATCTAATTAAACCCACATCAAAGCTCAAAGCACCGTACGACATTTAATACAAATAAGCTCTTATTTATCTCCAACGAGCTTAGCAAAGGCAGAGAGACTACCGACAAATATTAATAGCACATTTTTATAGAAACACTCGTACAAGAACCTTTTATGAGCTGAGCTTTGTTGTGCTTCTTTTATCTTTCATAGTAGTGCAGAAGTTTCAGCGAAAATTAAGGAAATAAAAATAAAGCGAGGGAAAAACGAGGAGGCGACATTTAGAATTGTAGACAATGCAGTATTGTGTTCCCGTTACTACCAGCAGCTTCTTGCTCTCACAGTATAAATTTCAGCATTTTGCTTTTGTTACGAGCAAACACCTTACCCGGAAAGTAGTTTGTATCTCTTAGGTGCAGCACACCTTATTTATTCTCTTATAGATTATCTAATTACGAGACAAAACTATACAGGGTACATCAAAACCGACATTCACGTGAAAAACCTAAGTTATCGTATACAGGGTGAGTCAAGCTCAACGCCTCGGACTCTTGTGACCAAACGATACCACTTTCCGAAAAATCAACTTTGCGAGTGTGTGTAGGTCAAATTGGACTACATTCTAAGAATAATGGCTTTTATACAGGGTGTCTAATAAAAGCGAGACATATCAAAGTTATGTTTGTTTAAATAAAATACCCTGTATATTATCGCATATTTAGATTCCTGGGTACATTTTAGTGTGACTTTATGTATCACACATGGGACTTTAAGCGAACTGTTTAGGTGCAAATCACAATTTTGGGTATAGCTAGATGTCAGAAAAAAATTGAATATCGCAGCTATTATAAATCTTAGAGGGCTGTGACTTTGCCGTGTTACTAAGCATGAAATGTGTCAGCTTACGTTAGACGGTCGAGTTCGAATTACATTTGTTCTTGGATAAATCGGTAGCTGAATTAAGGAAACTTCAATCAAAGGTAACTTGATTTTTTCAAATGGGAATGCATAATTTTCTTTATAAGATCAAATGTGCAATTTGATAAGCTTTCTAATGATATGCGGTTGTAAATATCAATCTCTGGTAGTTTTGATTTAATTTCAAATTTTTAATAAAACCGTTGTTTTTCAGTTTTCCTACCTATAAGCAGCTTAGCAGGCCATGTAATATAAACAAAAAACTGTTCAGATGGAACAAAACAACTAACCTAGCAGATAGTTACGGACGAACTAGAGTAAAGGGACAAAGTTACAAAAAAGACTTACAACAAATCAATTCTAACCAGAAATAGCAGACATAACACATCTAAGGTCAAAAAGCAGCTGGAGTACGACAGAAATACGTATTTTTCACAGCACACCGACTATTACAATATTCTAAAGTTTGACGATTCACAAAACCATTGTGAATTTTGAAATGAAAGGAAATCTACCACGTAATGTTGCTGGCAGTTTAATAGCTTCAAAATAACACTTCACCTTTCATGATTTAAAAAAATAATAACCGATACCTCTGACTAGAGTTCTGCAAATTCTTCAATACTCATAAGCAAGATCGCCGAAAATGAAGAATAAATTAAAAATCTGCTCAAATTATTAAACATAATTTACCTGGCAGAAAATTAAAATATGATTTGTCAGTATTCCTTTTTTGCGATCTTGCTAATAGATACTGAAAAATTTGGACGACAGTGAGAGGTATCATTACTTTTGACTTTGACGGAAATGACTACTGTTTTATACCATTGAATGTGAAATTGCGTTCTGAAGATATCAGTCTGACGGAAACGATCGCTGAAAGTTTTGCTTTCATTTCCAAGTGTTTAGTGATTTTGGAAATTTTTAATCTCTAGTACATTGCAGTCGCTAGTAGGCTGTAAAAATTATCCATTTCTGTCGTTCTCCAGCTTCTCTTTAGCTTTAGACATGTTACCGCCGTTGTTTCTGGTTACAGTTGATTCGTTGTAGGGACTCTTTATAATCTTGTTCTTTTACTCTGGTTCTGCTGGATCTTTTTGCTAAGTTAGTTGTTTTCTTCCATCTGAATACGATTTTGTTTATATTTCATGGCTTGCTAGTTTGTTTATAGATAGGGAAATTGAAAAACACTGATTTGATGGAAATCTCGAAATCTAATAAAAACTACCATAGACTGATACTCACAACCTGATATAATTAGAAAGTCTATCAAATTGCACATTTGATCGTATAAAAAAATTATGCATTCCCATTTGAAAAAATCAAGTTACCTTTGATTGAAGTTTCCTTAATTGATGTAACGGTTTCTCCAAATACAAATGTAATTCGAACTCGACCGTCCAACGTAAGCTGACACATTTCATGCTTAGTAACACGGCAAAGTCACAGCCCTCTGAGATTTATAATAGCTGCGATATTCAATTTTTTTCTGACATCTACCTATACCCAAAATTGTGATTTGCACCTAAATGCTCCACTTAAAGTCACATGTGTGATACATAAAGTCACACTAAAATGCACCCAGGAATCTAAATATGCAATAATATACAGGGTATTCCATTTAAAAAAACATAACTTTGATATATCACGCTTTTATTAGACACCCTCTATAAAAGTCATTATTTTAAAAATGTAGCCCAACTCGACTTACATACACTTGCAAAGTCGATTTTTCGAAAAGTGGTATCGTTTGGACACAAGAGTCCGAGGCGTTGAGCTTGACTCACCCTGTATTTCAATCATTCATAATAATAATAATTTGATGTTAATACACAAATGTGTTTACACAAGTCAAAATGGACACGAAATAATAAACATATGAATACATACAAATAAAGTAAATATACATACGACAAACAGATACATATGACAGTAATAAATAGGTTGACACAAAAAACAGACTATAATATATCACATAAATCAACAGAAATAAACAGGTATACACAACAAACAAACTATAATATATCACATAAATTATTATCAGTCATAAACTCATCGGTACTTAAATACGCCTTTTTTGTTAGATATTTTTTAATATTTTTATGGTAAGTACTCAGATCAAGAGACTTTATCTTATTAGGTAGCTTATTGAAAAACCTAATTCCATGATAGTTTATGCCATTCCTACTTCTCACCAGGCGGTGATAGTCAGGATAGATGTTATTTCTATGACGTGTTTCATAGGTATGGATATCATTGTGTGTTGTATAGCTGATATCATTTTTCTTTATGTATAAAAGACAGCTTAGTATATATGCACTTGGCAAAGTTAAAATATTAAGTTTCACAAATTCTGCTTTGCACGGATCTCTATACTTCAGACCGGTTGTATAACGAATGCACCGCCTTTGTATAGCAAATACTCGCTGAGCATGAGGAGAATGCCCCCAGATTAAAATTGCATATGTCATTTTCGAATGAAAATAGGCATGATAAGTTGTTATTAAAACTTCATGCGATACTTGGTCCTTTAGATTACGAATCAGGTAAATTATCTTCGACAAATTATTCACTACATAGTCAGCATGTGTTTCCCAAGTCATGGTGCTATCAATGTAAACACCTAAAAACTTCACTGAGGTGCTTGATCCCAATTCATGTGGACGTAAACTGAAGTTTATCGATTGAGCTTTATCAGAACTTAATGATAACAAATTAGCTTCAAACCAATCCCCGACATTTGATTTACAAGCTAAGCTCATTTCCGTGAGAGTGCTCGTGGAATTACTTGAGCTGATGACTGTAGTATCATCTGCATGTAAGAATAATTTACTATTATGTAATGACATGCTGTTGGAAATTCATGCGAAAGATGTCATAAAATTTTGAAACTTTTTATACCTCTCAGCAAACACCTTACCCGAAAAGTAGTTTGTATCTCTTAGGTGCAGCCTACCTTATTTATTCTAATTCTAATTACGAGACAAAGCTATACAGGGTACATCAAAACCGACATTTAAGTGACAAACTTAAATTATCGTATATTTCAATCATTCATACGAAAGATGTCATAAAATTTTGAAACTTTTTATACCTCTGTTTAAATTCAACTACAATACGTGAATTTTTGGGTTTATGAAGTTTATCCACATACATGTTAAGTCAATGACGCGTTATTTTTGTGTCGAGAAAGGAACCGGTTATATACTGTGTAAGGCTTTCGCGGCCATGGTCCAATGAATTTGTGGTTCTTGGGTTTTTAGGCCGGCGTCGTTTAGCGTTAAAGCTTGACGTTTCGCCACCACGAGTGGAAGTGGCCGAAGTGAAATAGCTTCTGAAGATGCCATCCACTCGTGGTGGCGAAACGTCAAGCTTTAACGCTAAACGACGCCGGCCTAAAAACCCAAGAACCACAAATTCAAATAAACCGGGTGACGCTTGGTATTTGAGTTCTAGACGCAGTTTGGAAACTTTTTTTGTCATAACCCCAAAACGGGTGGAACCGTAGATAGGGGGGTGTTAAAACGTAAAAAAAATCCTTTAGTATCGGTAGCTTTTTAGCACACCTACTAACTAATGTTCCAAAACATCGTCATCCGCAATCTATGGACGGTTTCTGCGTGCCGATTTTTTTAGACGAAAAAAAAGAATCGCGACTAAATCAGCCAGAACTTGATGGAAAGTTCTTCGTTTTTTTTGTAAATCAACTATTATCCGTTTCTAATGGGCAGTTTATGAGAAATTTGAAGTTGAAGTTCGATTTTTCACGTCACTTTCATTAAAAATCGTTAAAAAGCTGTTAATATTGTTTACAATGGATGATATCTTTTATACATTTTCTTGCGAGGTCCAACTATGACATGTATCAGTGCCATTCGTTTTTATTATGTTTAACCTCATTTTTTAACCCCTATAGGGGGTGACACTATTGAATGCCTTCCATATTATATACCCTTTCAGAACCGCTTCTAACCTCGCCTTTACGCTTAGTATCACACGAAAGTGGGTAAGTTACGGTAGAGTTGTCAGTTTGCATGTATTGGTAGATATTTAAGGCCAGCTGTAATAGAGTGAAGTGTTTCGAAACATTCTGAATATCAACCTCATAAATAAAGGACTGCACATAAACGTTACAATTGACCTCAAATACCTACCATTACATGCCAATTGACAATTATACTCTAACTTAACTATTTTCGTGTAATATTATGCGTAAAAACGAAAACTGAATAATGAAATGGAATTGAAAAATGAACTTGTCTCTAATTGATCTCTCCATAGTTAACCTTCCGATTTCTCCAAGTTTGCAAAAATAATTCAAATTTACCGTCTAACCTAAGCTGGTGTATTTCATGTTAAGTCAAAGTCACAGCTTGCTAAGTTTAATAATATGGAATTTTTCCCGATATCTAATTATACCAAAATGGAATTTTGCACCTAAACGGTTCATTTCAAGTTCCATATGTTGTGTCCCACGGCGATTGAGACAAGCAATATATCGGAACTGGATAGTAGTAGCGAATTCTAATTTTGGGGGCTTAAAGTAGAGCAAATATTTGCTATATTTGCTTGCTTCACTTATTACTGTGTCACCCAATGAGGTATTTGTTTTTGATCACGTGACGTCCGATTCACAAATTTTAATGGGACACCCTGAATATTTGTGACTTTTTATGTTCCTCCCGATAAAACAATTCCAACAAACTAGAACACTTGGGGTTTAAAGTTATTTATTACAGTTAAATTACTTTGGTAGTGTTTCATAATGGTAGTGGTACAATCCTATAAATACCTGTAACTCTTGAATTAATCACATTAGACCCCAAGTGCGCTAGTTCGTTGGAATTGTTTTATCGGGAGGAACACAAAAGGTCAAAAACGAGGTCAAAAATATACAAGGTGTCCCATTAAAAATTTTGAATCGGACGTCACGTGACCAAAAACAAATACCTCATTGGGTGACGCAATAATAAGAAAAGATACTATATCTGCTCTAATTTACATTCCCAAAATTATAATTCGCTACTACTGCCCAGTTCCGATATATTGCTT
Organism: Callosobruchus maculatus; assembly: GCA_951848785.1. Classification (NCBI taxonomy): domain Eukaryota; kingdom Metazoa; phylum Arthropoda; class Insecta; order Coleoptera; family Chrysomelidae; genus Callosobruchus; species Callosobruchus maculatus. The sequence goes on along the minus strand of CATOUR010000042.1, from coordinate 4,694,951 downwards.
ATCTTAATCGTCGTGGGATACCCTGTATAATAATAGTGTGTTCCATTTAAAAACTTAACTTTGATACGTCACGCTTTTACTAGGAGTCATTAGTTTTTCAAATGTAGTCTAACTTGACATACATACATATATCCACATAGTTATTTTCCTGAAAATAGATATCGTTTGGTCACAAGTGTTGAGCTTGGCTCATCCTGTATACAGGTTAGGAAGTGCTAAGGGTTGTCTGAATCGTCACAGTGCCCTATGAATGTCCCATACAATCGTGGACGAAAATTCGGCGCTTAAGGGGCCTGGATACACCCATTTATACATACGTATTTGCCATGTAAAACACAGACCACAGTTTCTCGCATAACTCACTCCATTTTCAAACTACACATATAATATTTCAGAAGGCGATAGTTAAGACCTTAATAATGACAAATATTTTCGATTTTCTCAAAAAAGTTTTTTAATGTGCAAAAAAACTCGCAATGCAGAATCATACACTCTATACATGCCTATAATTTAATAACCAAACACGATATCAAAAAAAGGGTAAGTAGTTGCACAACCGCAAGCTTTCTTCTTCAATTTGCTCTTTGAGTCATTACTGCAAGTTTGAAGGTAACGTCAGGAGCTTGGAAATGCGAAATCCATTTTTATGCTGACCTTTGGACCTTACCTTTGGACGTTTTGACCTTACCTTTGGATTTTTGGACTTATCTCCCCTCATCTTTTAGACACACACACTGAAGAAAGGGAACAGGCGGCCACGCCTCCTAGCTAACAAGGGAATAAGTCTTTTCTTTGATTCTCAATTTCACGCGCTATACCCTAGACCCTTAACACAAATCAAGGCAGGTTCCATTTGGAAGTGGACAATTTTTTAACACCCCCTGTACATATTTCCGATAACAGATTCCCAAAATAGCCCGTTAGAACCATGGTAACACCGTGTATCTAAAACTAGGGCAGCTTTTGGTATCACTGATCTTGTCTGGGATGCGTATTATCTCCGACGTTTAACATTTACTCTGAATTTGTGATGAGACAGGTACTGGACAACTGGAATGGCGGTATAACTATTGGCGGAAGCAAAACGTCTAACTTAAGATTTGCTGACGATACAACCCTTATTGCTGCTTCTCAGGAAGAACTAGTAGCTCTATTGAACGTTTTAGAACAACACAGTGCAGCATACGGTCTTGGTATTAACTACAACAAGACCAAGGTTATTATCGTAGATAGAGAGCTTGACAATCATCGAGAAATAAAGTCAATAGGCCGTTGTGAGGTAGTTCAAAGCTTTGTGTACATCGGTTCTTTGATTGACAATTCAGGTAGCTGTGAGAATGAGATTCGACGGCGCATTCAACAGGCACGGGTGGCCATGACAAAGCTTACTAAAATATGGCGTGACCATAACATCACTGAAGCTACCAAAATGTCACCTGTTCAGTCTCTTGTGTTCTCCATATTTTTGTATGCCTCGGAAACTTGGACTGTTAAAAAGGTAGATCGAGCATGCTTTTGAAATGTGGACACGTGGAGGAGAATGCTGAGAATTCCTTATACCGCCCATCGAACTAATGTCTTCATACTGGATGAGCTCGCTAATCCAGAGAGACTATCCTCCATTGTGTCGATGAGAATGCTTACATTCTTCGGACATATTCACAAAAGCGATAATATGGAGAAACTTGTAGTTCAGGGTCACGCCCCGAGTGGGCGGCACCGTGGCCTTTCCCCCCACACGGTGGGTGGATACGACGAAACAGTTGCTAGATGTGAGTATCAAGAGGGCCACTGAACTGACAGTAAATGGCGAACGATTGCGAGCTGCAGTTCTCAAAACTATTGACAATATTCGTGTCGGCAATACCTTAGCTCCGACTTAATGCATTTTAAGAGTTCACAACATGTCTGTTAAGATATTGTGGCTATGATGATGGTCTTGTCTCGTTCAGTGTTAGCTTCACATCCCCATTTACTAACGTGAACGTGAACACATTAATTAAAGTTGATAAAGAGCTACTCGCTTGTTGCATACTTCACGGTTTTCGGCTTGATTAAACAGACGCGTAATTAATCAGTTGGGATTCATTCAGTTAGCTAGCTTCAGCTTCCTTTGAGACGTACAGGAATTATATCACTCAAGAGCATAATCATTGTCTCTCGCATCGCGGATATTGTGCGATATATTGTATCTATTTACATACAATCAGCATGAATGTATAAGCTATAAACTTGAGATTTCAGGGATGTTCAAATACAGGAATCCCAAGGCGCGTTTCCAGAGCACAATGGTTACACGTGTGATTTAGGCATGGTTGTGAGATGGATGTATCTTAGCACAAATTGATTTTCAAATAAATTGCAGGATAAGATTATTCTAGCAAAATGGTTATTTGAATATAGTAGCGCACATTCTCTGGTAGAAGGTACATTGGATGATGCAGCAAATACAGTTTATAACACTCTCACACCATACACAGGGTGTCCCAGCATGAAATGCATAAGCGAAACTGGGTGAAACTAGATCACAAGTTATCAACAATTCTTTTTTTAAATCTATAAAAATTTGTTCCCCTCATATTCCTACAGTTTTTACAGTTTAATTTTTTTGTCCTTTTTAAATACCATTTACCACAGACCCTTATTTTTGTCACCACTGTTTGCTGAGATGCTTCAATTTAACGACTTGTAGAAAAGCGTCGCTTACAGCGACACATTAAAATAAGGTCTTGTATAAAAGCGTCGCCTACACATTTTTCAACTGATTCGCATTTTTAAGGAATTACCATGACTTTTTTGTCCCGTCCCATTGATCCCTTCCAATATCCTGTCCAACAAAAAAAGACTACAACAGATCAGCTACGTATATGACGTTATAAAGTTACATTGATGCGTCAGTGTGAGCGACGCTTCCCTACAAGGCTTTGAATTGAAGCATATCATCACACAGGTATGATACAAAAAGTGGTCCAGCCTTCAGGGATGTCAAATATGATGAGCGTATGAGCGACGCTACGAGGCTACGGTCACAGATTCCTCGTCTTAGCGTCCTGTAGAAAAGCTTGCGTTTTATTAGCTTCACCTGTATGTGAGCTTGTAACTCTCCTTTTGCTTACCACTGTTTTTGTTGTATATTGTATTCACCAAAAAGACAGCCAGCATGCTCCTGAAAAGATATTTGTTGAATTTTATTAGGCGCATGACAGTAACTGCAACACAGCGCCATCTGTTGCCTAAACTGTACCCATATAGCTATCCAGTTGGCTTTGTATTATAGCCACCTACAACTGACGGTGCGGAACTTTGACACTACCTTAACGTATCCATAACGGATACGTTCACACTGAGCACGTATACTCTGGATATTTTCTTTGAGCAGGGACCTAAAACCGTCAAGACTTGGCTCGACCCATGCGACCTCAAAGCCCGCGAGTCAGCCCGTATGCCCTGAGACACGACGAATGGGACGTCTAGATTTGTATATTCGTGTGTACTCAAACCATGTGCGCTTAGATGTGTACGCGGCTCAGGACCGGTTTCTCAATGTCCAGTTAAATATTTATCTGCAAGATAACAGCAACTGTTAGATAAATTGTTTAAACAATTGAAGGCTAAACTTACGAAGTCACGTAAATCTTATCTGACAGTTGTATCCATAGCAACGCTATCTGGCAGATACCTATCTGACACTTTAACTGGACGTTGAGAAACCGGCCCTCAAGATAATAAAATTGCAATCACAAATTTGTATAAATTACGACATGCACTGATACATGAAGATATTTTAGATCATTTCAGACTTGTCCGAATATATGTTATTTTAATTTTACTGCACATAATTTATCAAATTTCATCAGTCATGAGCACTTGAGAGCTATATACGAAACATCACTTGGTATAGGTATTAGTCTTATTGAGCTTTATTCATTTACGTTGACGCTATACATTATTATTAAGTCCTTTAAATTAATCTGCTACTCTCTTTTTCAGGTGAGTTGGTGTGGAATGTTAGTATGCTTAAGGTGTCATAAGTTCAAATGCTGGGTGAGTTTTCTGTACTGTTCACTAATTTTTAGTATTTCAATCAATCAGTATTAATGAAACATAATAACGTTTACAACTACACATCAATGTCAGCATGTCTGCAGTTTATTTGTTTAAAAAAAATGGGTAAAGGTACCAGTTTTCATTATGTGGTATCAGGACAGCTATCGAGCTCAGATCACAGCATAGTAAACAACCAGCACAATAACTCAGTTTGGCGGTAATTACACGCGTATCCCCCATTTCGGATGATTTTTTGTAGGGATGCTAACGATACTTCGATACTTCTGCACTAATATCGAGTATTTTTGTCATCGTCCGTTGCTTAGCTTAACCAATGTTGTTTATAAAATTCCATGTAATGACTGTAATTTAGTTTACATAGGCCAGACATCTAGAAACTTAAAAGGCCGTATCGTGTCACATAAAAGTGATGCAAGATTGCACCCTGAGCGTTGCGCTCTTGCATCACACGTCCAGAGTACTGGCCACTCTATTAACTATACTTCAGTTGCAGTGCTTAATAGTGAATCTAACTTAACAAAACGTTTATTCTTAGAAATGGTCCACATATATCAATGTGACAATTGTATGAACAAGAAAACTAACATAAGAAACTTGAGTGTCATATATTCATACGTCCTTCAATGTGAAAAATTACATACCACCAACAGATTAGCCTTGCTTGATGTTTCTCCCTTTAAACCCAACAGTTGTTACCAACAACAAGTTTGCCATTAATTAATTAAGAAGAGAAAAATTTAAACAAGTAAAATAATTTATTTTTGTTCCTGATAACTATTTCTGTACCACTGAGTTTCTCGTCCATCACCACTTATTATAAAAATCATAAAAGTTTTTAGATACCCACTATTATTTGTGGTTGGTATTATGTTTCCTGGACTATGAAAGAAACACCGACACCTGTTTCGAATTATAATTGATAGTGGTTGATACTTCGGAAATGACATTTGATTGACATTCCCCACTCCAGGTATTTCATAACCTCGCTTCCTGTCTTGGTGTGAAAACTCTTCATTGTGGTACCAGTCCTCGAACGTAACAGATATCTTAATTTTATATTGTCAATCTATAGATTTTTTAACCTAAATGTTGTGTGTGGTGAACTAATTGACGAGGATATTATTAGATATAATATTTTCAAAGAATTTTTGTGCGAGTCTAACCAATATGTTTCATTTCGTATTTTCTAACCTAAGCAACAATCTCAGCAAACTTTGTTAGTATAAATTCCATTTTTGCTTACCTGTTGCTTATGTTAATTCAATATTTCAGCCCTGATGATGGAGGCATAGTTCTCCGAAAGCTTGGAATTCAGTTTAAAGAGTACACTTCGCTTTAATATATCTTTTGCCGCTTCCCAGCTATAGATAGTTTTGTTTCACAGTTATCAAATCAGCCGTCTAAATGCAAAACCCGACAATTCCACGGTAACAAATTTTACAGAAATCAGGAAAACCAGATCAAAGTCTTATTATGAGCGAAAATAATACTGAATCGAGAGTATGATAATATACGATGTTTCAGGATGTTAAGTCTTAACGCCCCAAAATCTAGGACATATAGTTTCTCTAAAATCTGACTTTTAAATTTGGACACGTCGGGTTTTGCGTGTTAGGAACTGTGACATGTCGTGTTTTGACTGCTATTTTTGTGGAATCAGATCAAAATAAATGAAACACTTATCAATTTGGATTATTTTACTGAATATAAAAGAATCTAATCAAACACTGTGCTCAACGACAGAAACTGTAAACACAAAGCTAGATATCAGAAGATACATTTTAATGGTTACAAGGTTTAAACGTCAAAATCTAAATTTTCTGTCAAACAAAATTCCTCAGAACTAGCAAATGCATGTTCACAATTAGCTTCGATCCTCTGCATTAATGTGGACCTAGCTTCTGTTGAAGTAGGCTCTCCAAAATTCGCATCCAAAGCATTTTTCAAAAAACATGGTTATTTTTATCGATAATTTATCAATACAGCAAAAATTAATCTCATTCTCCCAGTAAACTGAAACACACATGCATTCACCACAACGTATTTTCAGCGACTGGATAAAACAAAAACACATAACGTCAGAATACCTCGTGTGATCGACGTGTGACTTGCTCCCGTTGTCCGTATTGGCTCCTGTGGACATGTCGGCGTTTGAAATAAAACACCGCTTGGACTTGTCGGTGTTTGCACCTAAGTCTAGTTTTCTTAGCCAAGTATCTCATATCTAATGTCGAGTTTTGTAAGCGAAAAATATAGAAAATGGTAGCGCTTCAAATAATGAACAAAACGGTATACAAAGCTCTATTTTGAAAAATTTGTGACTTGTCGGGTTTTGCATTTAGACGACTGAAATATACACTTAGATAACATATTGTGGTATTTGATGCGTGTATATTTGATGGCATGTCACATTCCTCTGTGTGGCAATCTTCATGAAAATATCCAGTTTGTCCTGTATTTTGGATATAAAATTGTCGTTTATTGCTATATAGTATAAAGCATCAGAAGCGTCCGTCTTTCACGGCGTTACTGCCTGTTCCGGTTATATAAATGTACTGCAGCGGCAGCACAGGATAAATAGATTTATTACGGAGAAAAGGGAAGAAGCCGTGTCATATCGTCGTGTCGGTTAAATTCAATACGGGACACTTTACTGGCGGAAAATCGATTGGTGTCGGGATTACGGCATGTCGTGCCCGTTTTCATCGGCTTTATTTGATCGAAGGCATCGACGTTTCCCCAGGCGCTTACCCGAAATCCACCCCCACCGAAGACGGGCGTCTCAGCTACCAATTTTGATTTTAAATTTATGGTAAGCTTGTCTTAGCCCCACGCACTATTTGGAAGTACACAGCCCTCCCTATTTTAAGTGCTTCTTGATACGTCCATATGCCGCAGATTGTTGGAAGTTGGAAGAGAATAAAGAAAGTGAAATAAAGGGTGAGCCAAATTTAGGGTGCGATACTATTTTTCGAATAAAACTCAAACTATTTCGAATCTTTTGCGATCCTTTATTGTATTGCAAACATTGGCCTTTACCATTTATACGTGTAAGATAATATCGGGCAAATGGCCTCCGCGATTCTTCGTGCAGTACATAATTCTGCGATTGAAATTCCTTATAACATTTTGGCATATATACATGAGGTTGTATTTCACCAATTATGCGCCGCATTTCGTCTTTGAACTCCGGAGTCGTTTTGGGATTGTTGGCATAGACTTTTCCTTTCACGTAACCCCAAAGAAAGAAGTCCAACAGGGTTATATCGCAAGATATTGGCGGCCAATCAATATCACCTATCAGCGAAATCAAGCGATTGGGAAATTTGGATTTCAAAAAATCGATGGTTTTGCCTTAGTGTGACACTTCGTTCCGTTTTCTTTTGAAACCACATGTTGTCAGTGACCATGCCATCCAATATCGGTCACAAAAAGTATTCCAAAATCGCTCGATAATTTACGCCACTCACAGTTGCCACTTTTCCATCGAGTTTTTCGAAGAAATACGGCCCAATCACTCCTTGTGCTGAGAATCCTCACCAAACAGTGACCCGTTGTGGATACATGGATACCTCTGCATACGTCCTTGGATTTTCATCGCCCCAGATGCGACAGCTTTGTCTGTTGATATAGCCATTCAAATAAATCTGCACCATTTTTCGTATAGCCTTCTCAGATGGTCGATCAAATCGACCGTATTCACTTCGGAGTTTGCGAAATGTGGTTCTCACAGAACAAGAATTTTCGTACTAATTTTGAACAACTTTAACACGCTGCTGTACGCTAAACGACGACATGATTTTAAATGGTATTGACTAGAGATGTCACATGTGACATCTGAAATGTCAAACGATTTGACATTTAGAAAAAATACGCGTTTGATTTTCTAACCCTAAAGTTGGCTCACCCCTTAGTTGTCTACGGGTCGATTTTTCTCAAAAGGTATCTACCATCATGACGATAGTTGCGTCTGGAGGTTATTTTATTGGAATAGAGCTAACGCCACTCTATCAAACCGTTCAGTTTCCTAGTGCTCAATCACAAAAGGTAGTATTTTTAGTAGGAATACAACAAGTGAAAATGGCTACAAACTCTGCAAGTATTTAGGTTACTGCCAAATTGTCATTCAAGGACCTGAATTTTGATAACTAAAAGACAACAAAAAGCAATTCTAAATAAGACAACCACTTATTAGTGCAAGATGTATCTATTTAGTACATATGATGATAGTTTTCTATCAACATTATTTTCCAAAATACATCCTAATAACTTTGGAACATTCACATTGTTTCAGAAATAATTTTTGGAAACTTTCTCTGTATATATTTAGGTCGTCTCTGATGATTATAAGTAGATCAAAACTTGGAAAATTCCCAACTTCTACATACTACACATGTAATCTCACATATTTATCTAGCTGGGAAATGCAAGGAAAAAAGTCTAGGTCCTGGCTCAAGTCAAACTATCGGTTTTTTCAGAATATTGAACCCTATACCTCTTACCTGTAGATGAATACTTCAGATTTAGATTTTTTTCCTGAAACGGTACATATTAAAAACACCCCTAACAATTTAAATAAGAAGTCTGACATTGATGATTTGAACTGCATTTACTCTTATATCTTAAATATGGAGAGGGAAAGGTTTGCCGGGGTTCCCTCACGACCCTAATAGTCCTGTTGGAGTCACGACAGATTTTCCCTAATAGTCGTGTTGGAGTCACGACAGATTTTTCCTTTTTTATATATTTTTCACTAAGATTTTTATTATCCTATTTTAGAGCACCGTGTATTCACGTTTTACAATTGAGATCTCGGTTCTTTAGTGTTTTTGACTTTTCAGGTTTTTGTTTTCTCACAGTTGGTACTGCTCAACTGTCGATATAATTAATATTAATATTTCATATGTCAATCGTTTTCCCTTGCTGCTTTTTGTCTCCACATTTCAAGTAGCGGCCATTTTACCATCTGTTAGACCAGGAAGGTCTTTATTTGAGAAAATCTAGATCATAAAATGTGTGTGTTCAAACTGCGGATTTCATAATACCTTCGGGTTTAAAATTTCGACATTTAAGGGTCGTTTCTGTGTGTTTGTAATTTACAATTATATGTTGTTTGTTTCCCTACCTGATAGTGGAAGACGCCATGATAGCATAGTTTTTAAAAAGTTTATGGAAAAATTGTGACGATTATTATAGCTGCATTAAGAAGTCGTTTGCACTCAATGCAATTGCTGTTTTTAAATTGGCAAACCTCGACGTTGTGAGTATATCTTTAAAAAAAATCTATTATATATTTTGAAACTAAATTCTTTTTTTTTCTTCTAACTATGTAGAAAACCCTGAAAATGGCAATAAGCATTGCCGAAAGCTTGACTGTTTGCACCAGAGTCTCCTCTATGCCGTGACCCAGCAGTCTTTTTTTTTTTAAATTTTGGCCACAACCCCCACATTTTTTCATCTAAATTAAATTGTTGTCCATAAGCTTCCTTCGTATTAGGATAAATACTTCAATAATAAATTAATGTTGGCTATAGCATGTTTTGTAAAGTAAGCCATGAATGACAGTATTGTAGAAGTTCCATAGAAATGCAAATGATTCAGATTTTCCTTTGAACAATCCAACTCTGCAATAGTAGTTACTTCAGAAAATTCTGCTACAATACTTCTACAGAAACTAGGGTAGCAGAGAACTGTAAATCCAGAGTCCGTTGTAACTTATACCTGTCAGTTTGAATTTACAATTGACGAGTTGGAAAATTAACTTGTCAGTTTTGAAGGATCTATTGTCAGTTGTTTTGAATTATCACTTGACGCTTTAGAAACTACAGCTAGAAAAAGTGTAGAATAAGTTCTCTAGCTTGACGGAGATGCCCAGAGATTGCTAACTATCTCATAAGATGCTAATTTTGCAACCACAGTTTTCCTTCCAATGGTACATGTTGCGTTCCCCGCAGCTGGCTCAGGAGCCAAAAAGTTATTCCTCGACCCTCGCCTTGCGAGTGCTACCGCCGTTTTATTACCGCAAATATCCATGGCCTTTTTACATTGCAAAACAAGCTTGGATGTAAATCTACAAGCGCTCAATGGTTTTAATGCTGCCCGGCTGTCAGAGCAGATAGTAATCCACCCCTAGGCCCCTGAATTTCGTGAAAGCGAGAGGTACAAGCTAAAATCGCGTATATTTCCGATATTGTAGGAAGTAAATATTGAAAACTTTCCGTTTGACGAGTTCGAGGAAATATATATAAGTATCAACTTTCACAAATTCGCACGATTTTCACATAAAAGCTTTTATTTATCATATTGAAAAATATACACATCATCAAACGTCTGTATTATTTACAATATCATCTCTTCTAAACAATTTATCGATAGCTTCAAAAATACTAAACACATACACATAATGATTCTATACCGTGATCTCAGATTGCTACAAATAAATATACTGTGTAAGGCTTTCGCGGCCATCGTCCAATGAATTTGTGGTTCTTGGGTTTTTAGGCCGGCGTCGTTTAGCGTTAAAGCTTGACGTTTCGCCACCACGAGTGGATGGCACCTTCAGAAGCTATTTCATTTCGGCGACTTCCAAAATACTGAATACTGAAATTTTGAGCTTAATTTTCAGAAAAAGTTCATACTAATATATATTTTTGGAAAGCCTGAATTATTTCCGATTGACGTAAAAAATGATATACAGGGTGACCCATTTAAAAAATACATGTTTGCTTCATAACTGAAAAATGGTTAGAGCCAGAAAAAATCAAACTACACCACTGGATTCTTCAGAAAAAATTCTATAAGATCCTTTTCTAAACTTTTCAATAAGATAAAAGACAACAGAGATACAAGGGTGGTCCCAAAATCGATAATTTTCGATTTCACCCTGTATATCAAAAACTAAGAGGGCCATGATAATTTTGTTGACGGCGTATTTAGTTTCACAAAAAAGTAGTACACTGTTGCGAAAACCGCAGCACTCTATCTTCAAAAATAACCGAGATACCCCGTAAAAGTGCCCAAAATGGGACACCCTGTACTTAAGCTGTGATTTCGATAAAGATTGCTTAAGACGGGTTCTCACGATTCAGTTTCGCTGAATCAGTTTGACTGATTCAGTAATACTGAAAGCGATGTTCGTTCAGACTGTTCAGTTTTAATGAATAATTATAATTATAATATTTAGCATTGATAAAAGTAACGTTTGTATTCATTTTTCAACACTGATTCAGTCAAACTGCATGAAAAGTAGGACTGGCTTTCAGTTTGACTGACAGCACAAAGCCACTGATCAGTTTCACTGCAAAGGTGTTCACACATTCGTTATCTGTTCAGCATCACTGAATCAGTCAAACTGATTCAGCGAAACTGAATTGTGAGAACCCGTCTTAAGCTGTGAAATCTATCGAGACTAGTGCGGAAATTTAAGCCAACAGAGTATGGATTTCATCCTTTTGTCCTTCTTTATCAGTCGGAAAATCATAGTAACTTAATTTCGACTGCAAAATTCCTAACAAATGTAAGAAAATGCCACTATATTTCTTAGCGGGAGCCCGACTTATACATCCTGTTACTATTAATAAAATAGCACACTGCCTCCCGAGCAATAAGAAGCCCGATCTGGAGCACCAGGAAACAGGACGAGCGCCAGCTAAGCAACTAATGCCAACGCCCGAATTCTCCTCATATCCAAACTGGGTACAGTAGCAGCCAGTGTTGCCAGATTACACGATTAATCGTGTAATTACACGATTTTGGTCCCTATTACACGATTGCATGAATAGAGGGCAAATTTTCACGATTTTTAGCGTTCGTTATAAAAAATAGCTATTTTTGATAAAAATTTAAAATTATAATATGTTATTATATTGTATAAAATAAGCCAGACTGCGAAGAAGAGTCAATTAATTTTACTTAAATTACTTAACCTAACTCAAGTCCGCCCCCGTTCCTGTTCATATCGATATCGATTATGAAATTTTTTTCAGGCGATCAAATAAATTGTCAATACTAGAGAACTCAGTGTCAATTTCATCGTGCATAGTTCGATTACCAACACCATTCTGTTCCTTCTCGTTCAGTCGATACCCGATAGTGATTCTTCAGCTAATATGACACCCTTGCATTGCACACTTCCAAAAAAGCACAAAAGTGTGGAGTATAAGCAGAAATGTAAAAGAGAGTGGGGAAAAAGAATGGAAGCGAAAGGCAAGCAAAAAAATATCAGTGTATGCAATTATGCATGGTATGTTAGTTTTTTATTTTACTTATTTTGGTTTGGTACCTTTTAAATTATTTATCTAATATTTTTTATAACTTTACACGATTTTACACGATTTTTGGAAGTTATTTCTCTTCACTTCATCTGGCAACACTGGCAGCAGCAGTTTGCTTCGTGGCCATAAATTCGCCCGCCGGAAATTTTAAAAGTAATGCCGGGCACCCGGTCCCCAACCCACCCTCCCCTTTTTCGGCTACTCGTGACAGGCAGTAAACTGGATTTAGCGGCGCTGCCCGCCATGGCATGCTTTGATTTACATCACCTGCGACACGTTATGACCACGGCCAGCTTGTTATTGACACGCGCACACAACGATTGCGATAATTTTGGTTACAACGACGCATCGGACTTTTTGCGTGTGCGCTGCCAGGTGCGGCTACAAATCAGTCATATGCAGTGATGGGCGCTGGGTAAATACCCAACGGATATGTAAACAAAATTTGGGTATATACCTCATATAAAGCGTGGGTCAACAGTGAGTGGCCGGTAGATTGTGGGCTTACTACTCAGAGCAACACCTGAACATAGAGGTCGTAAACAACTAATTCTAATAGGCCAACATCTCTACTTACATTGTCATATTGACCACCAGATACGGCAATCATATAATTGTTTACTATCGTCTTAATAGTATAGTATCCAGAAATATTCCATTCCACGTTAAAAAAGACGGTATTTTGAGGGTTCAGGAATGATTACAGCAAAATCAATAGATATGTTGACCTCTACTGCGTTACTGCATGTTTCTTCATCACAAACGCAAATTCTGTCTTACATAAATTTTGAGGAGCTGGCAACGCCTATATAATTTTCGTGCGATTTGTTTACGGTAAACTCCGACTGTCAAACGTTTGTTTTGGTTGTGCGTCTTTTATGCTTGGTCAGTAAAACCGAATTCGCTATTTGTTGGTAACTGTAGTGAAGCTTTACGGACTTGCTGTGCTATATTCGAGTGTAGTTTGGTAGTTTTTCGAGATGGGACAGTGCAGAGCAGTGTTTGTAACATGGGTTGCATTGGAAGAATTTTCAGGTTAGTTGGCAATGTTTGGAGGCTGAAGTTTCAAAAGATGATGACTCTGAGCACGCCATGCTGAAGTGGTTTGTTTACTATCTCTGTGTTCAGTTGTTACTCTGAGGCTAACCAAAACATATTTCAGAAATTTGTCACCTGAGCATGCTAGGGCTTGATGGCTATAACATTAAAACATGTTCACTTAAGATTTGATGTTCATACAGGGTAATTCAATTGAGGCTTAATTTTTTTAAATAAAGCAACCTTTATATTATTATTGCATGCTTATGTTCTTTGGTGAATTCTAGTGTAACGTTATGTATCACACATGGTGCTTTACACAAATCATTTGGGCGTAAATAACCATTTCTGGTTTATAGATATCAGAAAAAACTTGAATATCGTAGCGATTATAAGATGGCTGAGGCTTTTGCGATGTAACTAACCATGGAATGTGTCAGCTTAAGTTAATGGACGATCAAAACGTAAATTCTTTTTGTACTTGGAGAAATCACTAGACTAAGTAAATTTCAATCACAGGTGTTTTTTTCAAATGGAAATGCCTATTTTTTATACAACCAAATGTAAGATTTGATAACATTTCCGACAATATAGGATTGTCAACATCAATGTTTTAGTTTTTATTTTATTTCAACTTTCCAGTCAAATCGATGTTATCCATTTTTCCAACCTATAGGCAACCGAACATGCCATGAAAGGTAAACAAGAACCTATTCAGATTGAGGAAACCAATTAACTTTGCAGACGCACACAAAATAGAGAAACAAGGCAAGATTATAAAAATTCCTTATAATATATCAGCTCTAATACAAGCTATTGGCAATTTACCAAAATCAGTCAAAAAAAGTTAAATGACAGACAATCTACTAGCAATTGTTGCTCGTAGTAGAATACCTCTAGAATAAATTTTCACATTTAATGCCATAAAAAAGTAGTCAAAGTAGTAAGTTAATAGTAACGATACGTCTAGCTGAAGCCCTTCAAATTTTTCAGTACTTATTATAATACACAATTTACTTGGCAGAAAACTACATGAAATAAACACAGTTACAACATGGAATAATAGAAAAAAGTAGCAACTATTTCTATAGATGCTCAGAATACTCCAGTTAGAGGTTTAGTTGCTTTAGGCTTTAAGGGGCTTTTCATACCATTAAATGTGAAATTTTATTCTGACAATATTAGGCTATCGGCAACAATCGCTAGTAGATTTCCTTTCAGTTTAAAGATCTTATTCGTTTTGTTGCCGAGCAATAGCAAATAGGCTGTGAACAAAATTGTCGCTGTTGTCTCTGATTAGATCCTGGTCTTATCTGGGTTTTATATAGTATAAGGAGGTTAAATGTAAAAGTACTTTCTGGCTCTGAATAGGTACCAGTACTTTTTACCATGAGCTGTTCCAATTGACGCAACGTGTTCGTGCCAGATCAGATTTCCTGTAATATTGACACCTAAGAGCTTGAACGAGTGGCCCCTTGGCAGATCCTGATTGTGGCTCTGCCAAGGGGCTTGGACACTTCGTATTTGATAGCGTGCAATACAGCATCTTGGAAGCACTAAATTTTACCTGAGCCCCCAAGCGGTAATGGCCTCCAGATCCTTCGAAAGCGAAGCAGCCTCTGCCAGTCTTCTGCGTTCCAGCTCTATCACAGAGATTGGTCTATTGCTCATGATGCCTGCATGCAAGGTACTGCCATCCGCAAAACTGTGGATTGGGTTTGTGGTCCTAGAGATTGATGTGAAGCAGAAACAATGTCGGAGCCTAAAGTGATCCCTGCGGAACCCCAGTATTGATTTTGTGGATGGAAGGGGAAAAGCCGAAGTTTGTGAGCCAGCGGAAAGCTTAACAGGGAGGCCGTAGAATGGAAGCTTGTTTAGGAGAGCTGCATGCCACGGTTATCGAATGATGATGAGTTTGCTCCTCACATGTGTAACGTAATCCAGGATATTTCCGGTTAATCTGGAATCCATGCTGTCTGTCATTGATGAAGTGACGGAACTCAAGGTATTTCATGACTTGTTGACAGACGCATTTCTGCATCACTTCACTGACCACAGGGAGTAGAGCTATAGGCCTGTAGTTGATTGGGTCAGCTTTAGATCTCTTTTTTGCACAGGTTGGATGCAAGCTGACAAGCTGCTTTCCAGTTTTTTGGGCGATTCCGGAACCACATGACATCTGAAAGACGCGGGTAGTTATGGAAGCGAGCTCCGGTGCGTAATTCCTACAACAATAAGCAACTGCAGCACCTTCCGGACTATTCTTGTTGTGAACGGTATTTCGCTCATAGCTTGGGGTACTATCGGTATGGATGGTAAATGGACACTGGATGGGACTTCTATACTGGAATTTACTGCAGATGTCTTGACAGACACTTCGTCCTTGGAAGTAATTGCGATTGTTCTGATTTTGAATGTTGTGCTTCAGCCTAACTTGTAACAATATTCCAGAATAAGCGTATAGATTGGTTGTACTCATGCTTTGATTGAGCTCTACCGCTTGCATTTATAACAAACAAGTTTGCTTTATTACTACGTTGAATGTTTTTCCAACTAACGGGTTATAATTCATTGGTGTGTTAATGCAAATTACCAAATCCCTTATTCAATACCTAATTAATTATTAATTAACCACCATAGCTAACTATGACAAAAACCAAAGCCGGGATTGGCTATTTGTCACGAATTGGATATTTTATTTATGTCATTATTACTGCTGCCATTATCTCGTAAAATTACGTTTAAATATATTTGAATCAGTAATTTGATACGCGTACTCGCACACACTTTTCTAGCATTTTCAAAGGCATTGCTTCTCTTAACGTAGACATTAGCGTGTTTTAATGTCGTTATTATAACCGATCCAGCTAAAATATGAAACCCAAAAAGAAAAGAGCATAGCGGCTTTTTACAAACTGGCGAGGTACAAGCAAAATCAGAAATAGCAGTTCTACATTTCAATTTTGGTTACGTTTGCTATCATTTTAAATTAAATCGATTGTACGTATGCACATGCTATGTCTGATAGTTACTAACTCCTAGCTGTATTTATTGGCCTATTTGTGGGAACTGAGAACATATTATAACTTCCTAGTTCACAGGAATGGGCTTGTCTCTGATTGAGATAATTTAGGACTTCCCACATCGATAGGCAAGTATTGCTTGAGATCGTTCTGCATTGTCTAATCTGGAAACTTTTAAATTAACTTTAATGAAATTTCGACACAGTATAATTACCATGGCGAGGAAGAAAAGTGGCTATGGTTTTTAAAAATGGTGTTAGTGGCGGCGCAGCAATAATAGAAAAACTGAAAATATGAAAACAGCTCAAACTTCGTTTTTAGGCATTTTAGAGGTTCGTGATATTTTCTTTTACTTTGGTACAGGTGAAATAAGGGTGGTTGGAGGTGGGGGTTGTAAAGCAGAAAACTTCTTTATATTTATAATAGACCGTCCGTTGACTTGTAAATTAAGACCTAGCAGCATAATATACTTTTTTAGGTCGATTCGAATATTGTCTTGCCAATTACAGAAACCAACGATGTATACATTTAATAAAACTCCGACGCAGTATTATTACCGTGGCGAGGATCAAAAACGCATATGGTTTTTGTAAATTGTCTCAGTAGCGCCAAAGCAATAAACAAAGACTAAAAATATAACAGCCGCTCAAACTTTCTTTTTTAGGGGGTTTGGGGGCTCCTGAACGTTTCGTCCAGTTGAAGCTTGCAGAACAAGAATTGTATCGCCATAGTTTCTACGTAGGGAGATACAGGAAACTATTTACGAGAGCTTTAGTAGTAGTGGATGTTTTTTTTTTCGGTCAGGCGGGCGATGGTTTGGTTGCAAATGGATCTCAGACTCTAGCTTCATGCAATGGGAAAATAATAAAATGGTATCACCATTATATGTGCTGAGTCAATCAACTTGACTCCATTTTTTGTAGTCGTCATTCAATCCTAACGATTTTCCTACTTTTGGTAATAGGGTTCTTCTCTATTAGTACCCTAGTTTAGTCATTACTATTACTTGTTGTCACTTATCAGTCTGGGACAGATGACATTACTAGTATATAAATTTGTAATTTATAATCTGTTTTTCCATGCATAACTGTTCCATCTAACATCATTTCGCCACGATCTTGCTAACTATGCAGGTAAGCTTTTACTTCCCATACCGTTTGTGTATCTACGTAACGAAAATCCATGTCGCATATTTCAGTCGGTCTGTCGGTCTATGTGTAAGTCTATCTGTCTGACTATATCTGTCGGTTTGTATGTCTATCTGTTGGCGTACTTCTAGCCTCGTAATCTCAGTGAGTGCTATACGGATTGTGGTAATTTGGTAGCGAAATGCTGTGGGGCCATAGTAGGTAATGCTATCATTACCATTTTGTAAATGGGTGCATGGGCGGAGGAGTAATTAGCAAAAATAAGTAAAAAATATTCCTCAAACTGCGTTTTTTTGCATGAGGGTGATATGTGGTGTGGTTGGATGGTGGGGGGGTTGTAAAACTGAAAAATTTGTTGTATTCATAATGTGCTATCCATTGACATGTAAATGATGACCTGGCGGCATAATACACTTTTTTAGGTCCATCAGAACGTTGTCTTGCCTATTACAGAAACCAAGAGACTTAAATTTTCTGATGAATACATACGACCATTGGCTTATATCGTTTTAATCTGTTGATTTTTATGAAATTTTGACAAAGTATTCCTCCCGTGAGGGTGACGGAAAACGCGTATGGTTTTAAGAGATCATCTCAGCGGCGGCGCAACAATAATAAAAAACTAAACATATAAAAAAGTTCGTTTTTAGGCGTTTGAGGGGTTTTTGATCATTTTTTACTTTTTCTTTTGATGAGGGTAAAATTGGGGCGGTTATGGGTTGGGTGATTATAAATCTGATAAATTTGTTATATTCATAATAGGCTACCCATTGATTTATGAAACAAAGACCTAGCGTCGTAACACACTTTTTTGCGGGCGGGTGGTCGATGATTTGTTTGCAAGGGGTCTCAGACTAAAGCCTCATGCTATGGATAAATAATAAACTGATATCTCGGTAATGTGTGAGAAGTACTGAGTCGATCAACTTGACATCATTTTTCACATAAGGCTGTTGCTTATTGTAATTGAAGACACAAGTGGATAAAGGTGTCATGTGCCAAAATAATTATTCTGGGAAAAATCGATTTAAAGGTTTTCGATTGGAACTTTTTTATGCACCACATTTGAGTATCTTTAAAGCTTAGTTACGTAGTTTCTTCGTCTGTTTTTCAATTTTTAGAATCTTTTACATTTCACGGGAAAATGTACTTTGAATATACATGACACCTTTATACATGAAAAATTGGCATAGCCTGTGTTAAAAGGATATGGAAAAACGAGCTAGAAAAGAAAAATACATTGGTATTTTTTATTGCAAAAGTAACACGAAACTTGGAACTAATCTAATCACCAATTAGTTTTTCTTTTTTCTTTAGATGTCCTTCGTTGTCTTCAAAAAATGTTTCATAGAGCCATGATTATACTCTTTTTTATCTTGACTCCTTTATCCATTGTGAAAAGTAAAAAGTATTGTACATAACACCTTTATCACCTAAATATATAATAATATTCATGAAAGTAACATAACAAAGGGACTTAAGAATGAAATGGAAGCACATTTTAAGCTTATTGAAAGAAAAATACACATTTTTGAAAAAGTTTTACATGACACCTTTATCCACTTGTGTCTTCAGGTGTATTTTCCTCTAGACATTACTGACTATATCTTGAAAAAAAATCTGTTTCAACAACAACACCCTTACACTAAAGCATAACAAAACAGTATGACATAACCTCAAACTCATGTGTCATGCTGCGAACTCTAGAGAGAAGCTTTTTACTCTTAACAGTCTTAACAGTGGTTAAAGGTGTCATCTTAACTTGACTCCTTTATACACCGTGAAAAGTAAAACGTTTTGTACATAACACCTTTATCACCTAAATATCGATGTTATTTATAAAAATAACATAACAAAGAGACTTAATAATGAAATGGAAACATATTTTAAGCTTATTGAATGGAAAATACACATATTTGAAAAAATGTTACATGACTGCTTTATCCACTTGTGTCTTCAATTATTTTAGCAAAATCTTTCGTAGGCTTAGATTGTTAAAAGGGTTCACTTTTGCGTTACTTTTCCACTCCCAATCAATAGCAGATATTAATGACCAAATTGTTGTTTATTTCGCCATTACAGTGACTTTAAAAGCATCAGAACTCGTCTCCCATAATTATGTTACTAGGTGTCCTGCAGGATGGAAACGATCTTACCAGATTTTTAACCGATATCCGATTGGGATCGTTCCTCGAGAAGACCCCGAATATTTTAAAGCTTCTTTATAGATATGTTAGGGCGCAAGGGCAATCTCCAAAGCTTTGGATTGATGCTCCTAGTAACGAATGACGTGGAAAATTTGATGTTATGTGCGAGATATGCCGGTGATAAAACGCTGTTCGAAGTGCTCTCGGCTCTCGTCCTGTAACGAATGCTTCGCGTTTCCGCGTCTAACGCCTTCAAGATTCGACTCAAAATAAAAGCAGAACGATGCCGCCTGCCGCGGAAGTTCTGTAAGCGATTACTTTTCCAGAACAAGTTGATTTATGGTTAGAATAAACTGAGCGAAAACGTTAGATCCGTATGTGGTCGCAAGTGTATGAAGACGTACATGTACTTGCTCGACAAATTGATAGTCCCTTTGTCCTCATCTAGCTTCGGAATGTTCTTGAGTTTATTGTTTATTTCCACATTCTTTTTCTCTTATTTTCTGCTCATAAAGATGTTTGGGGTAAGAGGTACAACTGTTGGCACTCTAAAAGTAGTTGAACGTTTGTCATAGATATAATTATATTAAGCAAACTAAGAGGCTACCCTACAAAATGAATAATTTTCAAAAATCTGACAATATTACTCATCGGCGTAGAACCCCAAGGAGACGCTATAAGGTTCAATTTCGCATAACAAAAACGGTAGCAGGAGGCGTGGCTAAGTGTGGTAACAGTGGACGCCTCGCCAGAGCCGGATTACTTTCTTATGCAAATAATTTTGAAAATTCATGACAATGATGATTTAAATATGAAGTATTGGGTTGATTTTTCAACCTAATGCGAAATTCATAGTTAAGTATATGAAAAAAAGACAGGCCTTGTGGAGACGATATTCATCATCAGTTGAATAATACGACTGTATTATTGCTGCGATACGTTACACTTTATTGAGATAAAGATTATAAATGCGGTCCTGTACATTGTTATTTTTTTGCATACATACCTATGAAATGTAATTCCTGTCGATTTCTTCTTATCCATGCCATCTCTGCTAGAGCAACTACGATAAGCACAAGAAACCATTATTTCCTTTATGAATTCACTAGAGTATCACTTAAAAATAACTAAAAATCTCGGTAAGAACACTCAAAAAAAGCAAACACGAAATTGTCACAGAAACGTCAGCTGTTTGACATAAGTGTTGGATCAATATGGCCAAATTGCACCTGCCTTCAGCCACGTTATCGTGCCTCCATGGGATTCTACCTCGATGATATTACCCCAACCTCCTGCAGTTGAGACTAGTTACCTTGCCAGTTATAAACAAAACTGTGAAGCACGAAGTGTGGGGTGTCAGTTAATCCTCAAATACTACGGTAAGAATAAAGAATTTGTTAAGGTTACGACACAGCATAGCAGACAACCAGCAGAATATCTCTGAGGATTTCCTTTATAAAAATGGTTCCCACAGAATTTGACCTTGAAATGATTTCACGGATGTGAAGTTTGGGAGAGATGCGAAAACGAAAATATCGATACTGGTACCACCTCGATATTTGTTAGGCAAATAGGCGCGTTTGGTTCGTACAGAGAATTTTGTGCAATTGGTTACACCCCTAAATAATTATATAATCGTTTTCGATGCCAATTCCCTTACGGAAGTATCGATATCAGTTTGGAATGCCTCAAAAAGTATCTATAAAGATACTCGATATTGGTGCAGAAGTACAAGCATCGAGGTATCGTTATCATCCCTACAAAGAAATCATCCAAAAGGGGGGGATGCGCGTGTAATTTCCGCCAACCTGAGATATTGTGCTGATTGTTTACTATGCTGTGGTTACGATATCACAGAACAATATATAACGTCTGATTAAATTCCAGTTCCTAAATGATTATATATATGTGGTACTCAGAGAAACTGCCAATAAAGTAAAATCACTAATATATGCATGAAACTAGTTTTACTGGGACGCCAATATCTCTAATATATAAAACAGCGTATTTATTGGTTGGCACTGGGGAGTCAACAATTGTATTTTTTCAATGAGTTGAAAAAACTCTATTCCTGTCGTATTTTGGTTAAATAAAAGTTATCCGTTAAAAAGCGACTTAAAAATCTTCAGAATGTAGTTATCAACAATAATTGGAACCATGCCAATAATTATCAGGAATACAAGCCAATAACTGTATATCCTCTTACAGAAATATCAGGTGTAGAATTTAGAAATAAATTCCTATAATAAAGTGACAAGTGAGCCTTAAAAAAGCAACTTAGGTATTCTAAATGATAAGTCGAAGAAAAGTGTCTGTAAGGCATACAACATTCCTAGTATACATTTCAGTTAAGGCTCAGTGAAGACTTTAGTTAGGTTTCACATGGACCTTGCAACTCCAATCTGAACACCAAGTGAAGAAAATACGTTAGTGCAATGGATTCCCTCAAGAGAAGAAAGCCTTCCAAATTAGCGTGAACAGTCTTCTTGATGAAAACCCACGACCAAATCAGTTTGCCAAAAATACTCCAGGAGATGGATGGTACAGCACCTCCTTCAAACGCAAACGGAAAGGATGAGGGGACAATTTGGCGAAGTTGGCTGCTATATAGATAAAAATAGCCTCAATGACATTCCAAACGGTCGAAACGGACTTCCTATTGTATCCAGAAACAACGACTGTACCAAACCCAAAAGGATCACGTAACGTCTGTGAAGTAGAGGTAAAAAGCAAAAAATATTTTGCAAACTAGCTCAAAATTGCCCTGTATACGTATTAAGCAGAAGATATAACACTATTGGCATCCTGTGTTTAAAGTGCCAAAAACTGTACCTATTACCCTAATCAAGAACAGCAGATTCAGAAATTCTTGCAGGTTCATGTTGACCTGTGAATCGGAAACTATCCACCCATGGTTGCGTTGAACATCCCCAACCAAGGTGGTTGTGATTGTGGATGATAGTGTGCGACCGCGGCACCCATCTAGCAGACAGAAACTAAATGATGCATTTTGCTCAAAAGTGTACCCTAGTCTACTCACAGATGGCAAAGTAATATTACTATTGATTAATTAATTAATGTTAATGCACGTCACATACCCATCAAACTATCTCGTAATTCAATATGTTGTCGAAGTCGCTGCTGAGTGTAAGCTTCTCTTTTACTGCTATTTAAACCTACCATTGTTGTTTATAACTTTAAGGGCCGGTTGTACAAATGCGGGTTTAACACGAGCTTTGTTAAACCTAAGCTTAGCTAAACTCAGGCTTAAAGTCGACACCCATTGTACTATCGTCGACTCAGTTAAACCTGATTGATAATGAAATTCACTACAGTTGGCATCAATGAAGCAATACGTACTGACATAATGATCTGAAAAATTCCCTTTTTTGGTTAGGCACTTATGACAGTTTGTGTCAAATTTCGGCAATGACCGTTTCTGTCTCTGTTCTTTCATTTGCTCTCTTTGTTAAATTAGAAACAAATATTTCAAAAAATATGACGTAATAATGCGACAAGCAATTTGAAGGTTGATCCCTGACATATCATGTCACTTATATCAGGTTAGGTTTAAACCTCAGCTAAGCTCGCGTTAAGCTTCGGCTTACGTAAGCTCGTGTTAAGCTTTGAGTGGGGGGCTAAGCCAGCACTGTACAACGGACGTTTTGCAACTAACGTGGTTTAACGTCGGCTTACCTTAAGCCGAAGCTTAAGCTTGCATTGTACAACCGGCCCTAAAGGATTCAAAACGTATCTTTTATCATTCCGATAAATTCGAAACCCTCCTCGAGATCGCTGAGTACCACAAAGCTTCCTTTGACAACGTTTTCTTCTTAAAATTTCAAATTTATATTCAGATGGTTTAACCAGTATTTGGTTTTTCTGTAAGTAAGTAGCTATGAGATATGTCACATAATCTAACAAGTAAGAAAGCGCGCAACTTAAGCTCTTAGGAGTATGTAGAGCGAGGTCAGTTTTTACGTAGGTAGACACTTTTTTAGCTTAAATGGAATGCATGTACTCACACAATTTTTGGTGATTTGAGGTTAATATGTTATCTGACTGATCAACTATATTTGTCTGAAGTACAAATATACCGCATTTACCTTCAAAATATATTCACTCGGGGCATAATGCTTGCAGACTTAGTGGAGTAAGCTGAAATGCGGAAGCAATGAAAGTAATTTATGACAATTAACGTTCTCTCATTCGTTTTGAAGCTTTTGCTGAAATGGCTCTAATTTCCACGTCTCCAGATCTTGACTGTATGCGAGACAATGGAGGCTTGAAACGCAAATTGTTGGGAAGTGCTTCGAACTCTAAAATTCAAGCTTAGACTGTTTTCACAACACTGTTACACTAACGAACGTATCCTACCCTCGGCTTCATTTTTCGTAATGCAAAGAGGAAGGTTCATTCATGAAAATATGATAAGATAGTCGTTTATACCGTATACCACACAATCATTATAATTATAAATCGGATTTAAATATTTTTAAGTAAATTAATATAGAGCGGGTCCTCACTTTAAAAAATGAAGTCAAGTTGATTGACTCAGTACCTCTCACACATTACGATGATACCAGTTAATTATTTTCCCATACCATGGAGCTTTAGCCTGAGATCGCCTTGCAACAAAATCATCGCCAGTACCCCCCCCCCCCCAAATTGTCTTATGCCGCTGGTCTTTCCTTCACTATTAACAGCCTATTATCAATAATACAAACGTTTCAGCTTTACAACCCACCTCTAAAACACTTGAAAACGAAGTTTGAGCTGTTTGTACATTTTTAGTTTTTTTATTATTTCTGCGCCGCCACTGGCACGATTTATAAGTACCATACGCATTTTCCATCCTCGACACGGTAGTAATACTGTGTCAAAATTTCATTAAACTCAATTCAACAGTTTCTTCGTTAGTTAATATAGAACGATCTAAAGCAATACTCGTATGTTTACACCAGAAAAAATTTTAAGTCCTTTGGTGTCTGTAACAGGCAAGGCAATGTTCGGATGGACCTAAAAAAGTTCTTTATGTCGCTAGGTCTTCCTTCACAGGTCAGTGGATAGTCTATTATGAAAACAACAAATTTTTCAATTTTACAACCCCCCACCCCCGAACTACCTCAATTTCACCCCTACCAAAAAAAATGATTAGGAACCTCTAAAGCGCCCAAAATCGAAGTTTGAGGCATATTTAAAATTTTTCTCCGGTTAAACCGGAAGTACATTAATAGCTAACATAATGTCCATGGATGCACTAGACGTCACTACATTTGTCTGCAAATTTTCAGCAATATCACTCTTTCCGTTCCATAGTTATTTGCTTGGTTCCATACTTTATCCCAACCCTGTATTTATAAGAATAAAGACAATACTTTACAAACATTTCAAAGGATAAGACCTATTTTAAAGCACAATGTGGTACCTACAATATTTTCTGGACCTCCCAAATATCACAGAAAAATACAGTTGATAGAACTCATCTGCGCATGCATCTGGGCAAACCTAGAAAAGATTTGGTAGTGAAAGGGAATCAAGACCAGCAGGAATGGCTTCACAGTGACCTAATAGTGAATTTTTCTAGCTCAAGTGACAATTTACAAAGTAAATTGAGTGTTCATTTAAGTGGAAGTGGTAGTGGCAGCAGGAAACAGGTTGCGTTTATTTTTATCTTGTAGTGTTTGACTACGATGAACCAGACATCAGATGTAAGTGGTATTAGTAGTAGTAGGTCTAAAAAGTATCTTTCTTAATTTATTAACCGAGATGAACTCTAATATATATAAAATGTAATAATTATTCTAAAACTATAGGCCCACTATTTGACAGCTAAGCTACGTTGCCACATCTAAGGCTCCGGCCTAGCGTAGAGTCTGCCATGTTTGGAGTGACTTGTAGAGAAAGATAGGTGACTGAGTTTTTCTTCTATTATCAACACTGGCGAAATCGCCTTTCAACAGTAGTTCTTTCTAGGGGGTCCTGTAGGCGAGTAGTAGTTAATATTATAGAATTCTTTCTTATTATAAGAACAAATGTTTTGTTAGCATATCGTATCACGTGATCTATATGCAGATTGAAGCTAAGCGAAGTGTCTTTGTCCAGAAATCTGGCTTCGATGGTAACACATACATTAGGCCATTTTTTATATTTTTGTGTTACTTATTATCATCATACTCATCATACTTTATTTGTCATACAGTGCACAACATATAACCGTTTAGAGGTCAAATTACTTATCAAAATTTGAGTTCTCATAAAGTTGCAGAGAAAGTGTGGCAATTTACGGGAAATATTTATTATGATCAGTTTTGGGAGTGTACAAACATCGTGCCTACAAGTGTCAGCAGATGCAGAATATGAAGATAGGTAATTAAGGGATATGTCCAACACCAAATACATCGCGTATGTCACTTGGTTGATGGTCTTACATAAGGTTATAGCTTCCACGGACGATATTTGCTTTGCATAAGTATTTGTGTATAGCAACATAATTATAAAAATTAACCGATAAATGAATATAGAACGATTCACTTTAAATAATAACATTTCATAACACCTTAAAACTAACCGTTTGTTTCAACGACGAATACCTCATTTGACTTAAACTTCCTACCACGTAGACACTCATTTAGGTTAGGAAACAGAAAATTGTTAGAGCGGCTACATCTGGACAATAAGGTGAATGAGTTAGCAGTCATCTAAATGATGAACTGCCAACAGATTTTCCTCGTTAAGGGTCTAGGGTATAGCGCGTGAAATTGTGAATCCAAGAAAAGACGTGTTAGCGAGGAGGCGTGACCGCCTGTTCCCTTCCTCCAGTGTGTGTGTCTAAGATGAGGGGAGATAAGTCCAAAAATCCAAACTTAAGATCAAAAGGTCCAAAGGTCACCATAAAAGTGAATTTCGCATTTCCAAGCTCTTGACGTTACTTTTAAACTTACAGTAATGACTCAAAGAGCAAATTGAAGAAGACAGCTTGCGCTTGTGCGACTATTTAGCCTTTTTTTGATGTCGTGTTTCGTTGTTAAATTACAGACATTTATAGAATGTATGATTTTGCATTGCGAGTTTTTTTGCACATTAAAAAACTTTTTTGAGGAGATCGAAAATAGTTGTCACTCATTAAGGTCTTAACTATCGCCTTCTGAAATATTACATATGTACTTTGAAAATAGAGTGAGTTATGCAAGAAGTTGTGAGTCCCTGTTTTATATGGCAAATACGTATGTATAAATGTGTGTATCTAGGCCCCTTACGTGGGGTTGTTTCTGCTTCATGTCCGTCCGACATCTTTGAATGATATTTGACTTTGTTGACCAAGATTGTTGCTTGGTATCTGCTATCGTACTATTGATCCGAGTCTCATTCACTATAACGCCACTCATACATACATTTGCCGAATACATGTTACATGTGCACCCCACCATTAAATCCAGACGTGGGGTGGGGCTGCTATGCACTTCTCCGACATTTTTAAATTATCCCTTGTTTCATTGCACCTAATCCCACAGGAGAGGGTGAAGTGTGACGACGCGGAGCAATTTAAAGCCTAGGGGTCGGTGTCGGCTAGCTTACATAGGGTGGCTTCAATAGATTGGATTGCGTAGATCGTGAATGCACATGTTTAATCAAAATACTCCAGTACTAGTCACATTATACAAAAGTAGAACTCATTTATTAAGAGAAAAGGTTGGCTTTGTAGGTCATCTCAAATACAGTACGAGATATTTGCAACTTAAAAGAAAATCTTATAGGAATTTAGACAAAACTGTTAAGCAATGTTATTTCCACAGGTATTTTTCCAAATGAGTTAAAAATAAGTAAAATAAGTCCAATTTTTAAATCAGGTAGTAAAACAAACATGGATAATTACAGACCAATATCGGTGTTGACCATTTTTTCCAAAATTTTAGCAAAACTAATTAAAAACCGTATGTTAGAACATATTTCAGAGACACACCTATTAGATGAATTCCAGTGTGGTTTCCTCAGAAACAGCGGCACTTTAAGTACTACTGTAGATTTTATAAATCATGTTTCGAAAGCATTAGATAACAAGAACATAGCTATTGTAGTATATATAGATGTGAAAAAAGCATTTGACATAGTTAGTTTTGATATATTAATACAAAAATTGGAGAATATGGGGTTCAAAGGAAAAATGTTTAATCTAATTAAAGCATTTATTGAAGGCAGAAATCAAATTGTAAAGGTCGGAAATGCAACAAGTCAAATAAAATCAAACTCTTATGGAGTGCCTCAAGGCTCAGTTCTGGGGCCGTTGTTGTACTCCTTATATGTTCTAAGCCTGCTAATCTTAAATCTCGCTATTTTACGTTTGCAGATGACACTGCCCTGGTTTATACAGGTTTAAATGAGAATGTGTTGTGTGAGGTGATCAACAAAGACCTCCAGAGCTATGTCGATTGGCTGTACTGCAATAAATTAAAAATAAATATAAACAAAACAAAGTACATGGTATTCAAACAAAAAAACAAATTTGTACAAAATATAAATATTCACATGAATAATACACCTATAGACCAAGTGAGTGAAATTAAATATTTAGGATTAATTGTGGATGATACATTGAGTTGGACTGAGCACACACATAAGATAAATAATAAAATCCTGCCGATGATCCACATAGTATTCAAGTGCAGAAATTATTTAACGAAAAAAACTAAAAACATGGTCCTAGATGCTTTTTTCATATCACATTTTAGATACTTACTCCCTGTATGGGGCACTTGTGGCAAATCAAATTTTCAAAGGATGCAATTATTACAAAATAAAGTATTAAAGGTATTATATAACTATGACAGACTCACTAGCACAAGTAAACTATATCAATATCTGAAAAACTTCAATCTAACCTCATTACTACAAATTGAACAATGTAAATTCATATACAAAGTACTCAATAACCAACAAAAATTAAATACTAGTATAATATTAGCTAACCAAGTTCATAATTATGAGACTAGGATTATAAACAACATTTACCAAATTAGCACAAGAACTAACACGGGTCTCAATAATCCTGTAGTAAATGCATCTAAAACTTTCAACAACTTACCAGTAAACATAAAGACTACAAATAGTTTCAGTTCCTTTGTATATCAATTAAAAACCTACTTTACTAATATACAAATATAGGATAATTATACCTCACACTACTTCTAAGTTTAAATTTTGTTTTCTTGAGGCCAGTGCTTGAAGCACTGTTTAGAGTTGTTGTTATATATGGTGTTGTAATATTTACTTTAACAATAAATTCGTTTCGTTTCAAAAAAATCGTTCACACAACATATTCGTGTATTGGGTACTTTTTAAGCATAGGGCAAACAATTAAGGGAATATTATTCTATAAACCAAAAACACCATGGTTATCGACTTACACGCATTTATATGATTTCGCAAGTCTTTCAGGCTGAACTATTGCAAACAGAAAATTTGAGACAGCCAAAGTCAACAGATGAATGAATAACTTCTATATTTAAACTGTGTCTCTGTTCGATGCCTACCGCACTTTCCAACTCTTACTAGGAAAACAGTGATTCTTAGGAATCGGGTTAGTGTTAAAGTATAACAAAGGATTTCACAAATCATGAACTGGAGAGCATCATATTTAGTACACCACATCTATTTTCGTTGCTGACTTAAAAATCGTCTAAAATGGTGCCAGAAGTTGTGTTTGTCCTGTATCCTTATAACAATGCGAATACAACTAACGTCAAAGGACGAGTTTGTGCAATGACAACGTGGGTTTTGGAAGTAATTTTACAGAGAATCATTTTTGCTTGAAAGCATATAGAAACAACTCATAGATACTGGGAAGCAGTACTTTGAAAAAGTATTGTTCTGCCACATATCTACCAGAACCGGTACCCCAGCGTTGTATTTGAGGGATTCTAACGCTGCGCTGTATTTATGTGACCCGCTTTTCAATAATCAGAAACCTGCAAATACGACACAGGACAGACTTTTCTTTGTTGACAGTTATTTAACGCTAAAGACATTCGGCTTATGCTAAAAACCAATGTAGCGAATTTAAATAGTATCAGTTTCACTCACCCATTCAAAACCAATCACAGACGATATCGTATCGCTTTTATTGAAGCTCGTCAGTATGATTTAGGCCTCAGACGGATGAATGAAATTGCATGCTACTGCTTAAAAGTATGCATGTCTCACAATTAAGCCTTAAGTGCTACAGAAAGTCAAAACGAAACTTGAAACAATGCATTTTCATCAATTAATTAGCTAGTTTAAGAAAAAACTTATAAGTGCTTTGTTATAATGGAATCCCAGTATTATTCAGTATCGATCTTTTCTAACGATACATAACTAATAAATTTGGCTATCTTTAAAAATAACGAGGCCCCATAAAAATTATTAAAGTTTGTTGTACTCTTCTCATAAGACTACTTGTGCCACTGCATGTACAATATTTGCGGTTGTTTGTCGCATAACTCGTGCTAGTCATATTGAGTGAATTTCAATTAGAAGGACAGATTCAAAATAGAGTAACCGTAAGCTTCGGGATGTATTAACCTAATTGCTAATCTTCCATGCCTCTGAGGCCAAAGTGACACTTCTTTAGAATTTTGAATAACTCCTTAGGTCGCTTATTGTTCTAAATCCATTCACGCAGCGATGGGGGAGCAGTATTACAAAAAGGAGCGAAGTATTGGGTGACGCACCATCCAGAGTCCTAGTAATGCGATTAGAAGTTAATATACGTCTTAACGAGCAGACAAAGGGTAGATAGATAGATAGATTTATTTCAATACGGTATGTAAAATTTATATTTGTAGCAAGTCAGGATAAAATAGTCCATATATAACATAAAATGCAAAAATATAAAATAAAATTGTAAAAACAGTGACAATACACATAAGGTAAAACAACAATACAAAAATAACTACCTTACAAATTTGAAAGTACTTGTCGTCTTGAGGGTATCCATGTACTCGCGGATTGAATAAAATGCATTTTCCTGAAGAAATGCTTTGACGGAGGTATTAAATTTTGCAGGCTCTAAGTTTTTGAGAGGAGCTGGTAAGATATTGTATAGATGTAATTGTGAAGAGTTCCTAGCAGACTTCTCTAGCCGATATCTAGGAACTCTTATTAGTTCTGCGGATCGGGTATTATACGAATGGTAATTAGAATTTAGGCTGTAATTGTTCTTATTTCTATGAGTGTCCACAAGATGAGAGTAAATGTATAATGATGGCAGTGGATTATATTGAGGTTAATAAGGTGGGGTTTACAATGATCCCTATAGCCAGCACCTACAATCATACGTACAGCCTTCTTCTGAAGTCTAAAAATATTAACTGCATGTGGCGAGTTCCCCCACAATCTAATGCCGTAGCTCATATGGCTGTAGAAAAGTGAGTAATATACCGTTAGAATGGTCGTCGAACTAACTAGCCTCTTCAGTTTACGAATAACGTATATTGATGAAGCCAGTTTAGATTTTAATGACAAAATATGAGCCTGCTAATTTAGCCTATTATCTAAGGTTATGCCTAATACATTAGCATTATCTTTTGGATTGTCTTGAGTGTTATGTTTTAAAAATTTCAATGCTTGTGTCTTGCTCACATTTAAGATTATTTTGAGTAAACCAACACACAGCCTTGGATTTACTTTCCGACATATTTTTTTCTAATTCTAAATCGGAATTTGCACGGCTAACCAATGTGGTGTCGTGAGCATAACGTAATGCTCTTATTGTTTATTATTTTTTTAGCTAAGCAGCGACAACGGCAAAGCATAAGTAGGTTAAGCTTTAAGCTTTTAAGTTCGAGATTTGGATAGGTCAACGTTCAGAGGCATCGATTAAGACGACATCTGGTAGACCGCTCCAAGGCCTCGATACTCTAGGAGCAAAGATTTTTTCGCACTGCTTGGATATAATTGTATGAAGAATATCTGCGTTAGAGTAAAATGCAACAGTTATAAAGGGCTCGGTGAGTCGCGGAGTTATAAACAGGAGTTCAGTAGAGCCATTGCAGTACAGTACGAGAAAGCTACTACAGATGGCACGCAAAGTTAGTGTTACTGTTTATTTTTCTCGTAGTATAGACAGTCTTCTGGCTTGTTATGCACCTCCGGTCACTCCGGTCAATGGGATCAAACAGAGTCCCATCCTAGGTTCTTTGCAAACCTTGAGATGCATTGGACTGTGCCCTTCTGTCTTCTTTCCTGGTCTACATGCAGATAGGAGTTCCTGCTTTCACTCAAGACAAGACAGTCAAAGACAACGTACCTAGCTGTTTCCTCTGCTTTACCGAACTTCCTGCATGAAGGATTTGCCACATCGATCCTTATATTTGCAGGTGTACAGTGGACTTCTAGTGGCTAGTATAAATCCAACCACCTTACGTGGTTCCTCCCTTCTCAGTCTGAGAGCGTCTGCTTGGTAGAATACACGAATTGCTCCTCTCTGAACTGGCTGGAGAATGAAGAGGATAGTAGACGCCCTCACATATGTTAACGGTACTCATATCAGCCTTATGTTGCGCCTTTATACAATGCAACGGGTTTGTGGGAACTACTTTCTTACTTCGGATATGTAGTCGAAAAACATGTTTATGCCTCATCGCCTTTTCTGTAATCGTTATCTACAAATTTGAATCAGCGACTTTTTGGCAGAATCTGGTTGTTCGATAGGGCCGTATTATTTACTATTCGATAGATGATAGTAGTTTATTTTAAGGGCATTGAATTTTACTATATTCTTCAGTCTTTAAGCAGTTGACAGAGAAGCAGTCACTTCCAACCTTCTGCACATGAACTCGACTACATATATCAGTCAGGATGCTTGCAGGCCAAATCACCCGCGAAACTGGAGATCGCGTTTGTGTTTAAAGAAAGCAGGTGATTAATGTAAGACATAAACGATATGGGAGCCAAGATCCATCCCTGCGGAACAGCTGATTGGAAGTCTATGAAATATCGCGAGTCTTTATAAACCAATGGCCATCGATATATCGAACTCGTACTCATGGACTTAAGTCAGGCTCCACGTACACACTATGGGCAAATAACAAGAAGAAACTTATTATATCACAAAACACCTTAACCTGTAACTAACTTGAATATCACACTGAGAAAACCAGCCCTGTTAAAGTGTTTAACTGGTACATTTTTAATTGCCTATATTAAAGTGCGTGCTGTTTCTGAAATGTAGCTTCATAGTCAGTCATAAAAACTGTATTCTAATACTTCAATTTTGTCACAGAAAACCCATATTATTGTAACAATTAAACTGGTTTATGTACTACTACTTTCAATTAAACATTTTAGTAGTAGTGATTAAGGAGAGTAATTATAAAAATAAATCAGTAACTGTCGTTATGAGTATTCCTATCGTATACACTTCAGGTTACAATGACAATTAAACTGATTGAAGTACTGCAATTTCCAATTAAACATCTTAATTGCCAGAGTTAAAGGGTATTACAGCTGTGATAAGTCACGAAATACGCACAACGGTCATTTCCCGAGGTGAGGGATGTTTGCGATGCTCTATCTCTTTTCTTCCTTGTAGAGGGCAAGCGAGTGCAATAGAGATAGATGCTCTTCACTATTGTTTTACATTTCAGTTAGTCGTTAGTGGTTACAGCACGGTTACAGGTGTGAGGTGCATTCGCTGTTGGGTTTTACTATAACATACTATTTTGTGTTCCTATAAGTTTTATGCGTGCTTGTGTATTTGAATGTGGAACAGAATAGGTACCTACATGGTCAAATATGGCTTTGGAGTATACGAGTCGTATATTTTCGGTAACTTAGATGTAAGATGAAAATATGTAACAATTTTCCAATAACATTATGTGTTCGTAGGTGTAATAGACGTTTTATGTGCAATGACAACTATTTTGTTATGATAAAGATTTTAATTTTTGTTATAATGATTTTTAATTAATTATTTTACCAGGAATAAAGATTATTTTGAATCTATGTGCTTTTTTAATCCCTTTAATTGAGTATAGGAATTATCCGTATTAAATTAAGCAATTAATCAGTATTGGTATTAAAATTTTGCATTATAGCAGTTTAATTCATTATCTGCAGTACAATGACAAAAAGAATGCCACAAATAAATAACCGTAATAAATAATCCTGTTTAATTGAGGGTATTAAATAAGTGAATAACCTTGGAGATGTGGTTTAATTGTAACTGTTAGCTAATCTACAGTCACAGTGACATTATTCTGGCAACCACTGATTTTATTTCAACTGCGGTGATTAAAATTTTAATCGTAGCGATTAAAGTTTTCTCTCAGTGCAGGAAAATAGAAGCAGTAAGGTTGATGCAGCTTTTCAATTATGGTTTGCTGTTTAATTACACTCATAACAAGACAAATTCAATGCACTAGGGACTATAAATAACACTTTCTCGCAAGACAGCCTCATGGTAACTACCTTCTTCTTCTTCTTTAAGTGCCGTCTCCTATCGGAGGTTGGAAATCATCAATGCTATTTTTACTTTATTTGCCGCTGCTCGAAATAGTTCTATGGAACTGCATTGATACCACTCCCTTAAATTTCGCAGCCATGATATTCTCCTTCTGCCGACGCTCCTTATGACTTACTTAACAATATATTATTTCTTCATACCGAAGTATTCAGCTCATACCCTATATAGTCCAAGAGCCCAGTCGAAAATCCTATTGTGAGAGGCCAGAACCTTTTTATTATCATCACTGGATTCCTTTTTAAGTGATGTATCCATTATCGTAACTGTGCTAGCGCAAATAATGCCGTAAAATATCGAAAATTAATCAAATAAGTACTTTTTTTATACGAAAACCTATACACTGTATCAGAAGATTGAAAAATACGTAGGAGCGTTCATTCGTGCGCATACATGTAGAAAAAGTCACTGTGCCACGTCATATCCTGCGCAACCTATGGCACAGCGTCTCTTTTCCAGGGGTAAATCGGGATAATCTATTTTTTTCTCCCACACGAAAAATTTCCTTGATGAAAATTGTAGAAAATGACTATGAAAATTCAAAAAACCAACTGTGCCGACTCTCAGATTTCCGAAAGTCCTCGGCACAATGAATTTAATCCGAGCCCGTGCCCACGTCCATTCCGTAGGTTTTTGCGTCGAGTGTACGCCCTTTATCGGAAAATTTGGAGCTGACTGTACCGATTTAGCCTTGACGATGCACGCAGCGAAAAATAAAAAGGCTGTACTTAAACCGCCGTTCAACGGCAGCCGACTAAAATGCCATTAACAGATGTGACGTCATTGAAGTGACGTATTTGACGCCTTTGCAATCGCTGTAGGCTGTACTTAAACTGCCGTAACGAAATGAACGCTCCTATGTATTTTTCAATCTTCTGATATAATGTATAGGTTTTCCTATCAAAAAAGTACTCATTTAATTGATTTTCGATATTTTACGGCATTATTTGCGCTAGCACAGTTACGATAATGGATACATCATTTAAAAAGGAATACAATGATGATAATAAGAAGGTACTGGCTCCCACAATAGGATTTTCAACTGGGCTCTTGGACTACTATACACATGAAAATATGAAATAAACATGAATTACTAAAGTAGTAGTCTGGAACTCGCGATAGGCTTTATATAAAAATTACGGCAGATATTCATATTCCGTAAACTTTGGAAAAACTTCCACTTTGTCAACGCCTGGGGTAATAATGACTCGCAAATGAGCAACAGTACGAGAACAATAGCCTCCCAAATAACATTCCGCTTCAGTATGGTTTCACATCGTCATAGAGATAACACTGCTATTTCACGCACCATCTACACAGCTGTCCATTTCGGGAGCATGGCATGACTCACCCTTCGGCTAAGCTTAATCGCAATTTTGCCGATTCTCTCTCTGCCTGCCGCAATAGCCCTGATTATAAGGATAGCGAATATGGATATACGTATTATACAGGATGGCACCGCTTCATCGCATCTATTGGCCGATATTTCAAGCCAAATTCATTAAGATTGTGGATTTTGTACCAATACTTTTTTCTAAATAGAGCTTATGTAAGATTCCCTTCTTTGAAGCTACCACAACCACTACGTAGTAAAGTCACCCGTCAAACTAACTTTTGCAAAACCGACGCGTGTTTCGATAGGTTACCATATATGAGGTGTATGACTAAGGCTACGGCCAAGCTTGCGACCTGGTCGCGGCGACAATAGCCTAAGGCCAAGCTTACGACCTAGTCGCGGCGACAGAAACGTTGCGGCCATGTTTGCGACCAGTGACAGCGACTGATTTTGAAAACGCCTCGATGAGCGTTTTTAGAACGCCGCGACAAATACGCTCTCCAGAATTTGAAATAAATATTATAATCGCAGCAAGAAATGGTTCGAAAATTAAATGTATAGATAAATATTTGCTTACATCTTTGTTTTATCTGTATTAATGGGTTTGCCCCAGTCTAGTAGTATAAGTACTGATTACTTCTATCCAAAATTTTCTCTTTATGTCTCTACTCGAATAATCTTTTAACTTTGTATTCCATAACGCCGGCCGTGTTTAAATTTCATGTATAAATGATACAGTGCCAAATATTTTTCGCTATCTTTTTCACCCTGATCGTAAAGAGACTAAAAACGTGGTTTACGTGGTTTTTCCAACATCGACAGCCGCGTTTGGAACGCAAATATGGCCACCTGCATAAGAAATTGTGAAAAGCGTATTTGTCGCGGCGTTCCAAAAACGCTCATCGAGGCTTTTTCAAAATCAGTCGCTGTCACTGGTCGCAAGTATGGCCGCCTACATAACAATCAATGGAACACATCACTGCGCCCAGGTCGTAAGCTTGGCCTTAGGCCAGGCGCGCACTTGCGATTTTCTGTCGCACGACTGTTTGGTCGCCAAAATAAAACGCACAGCGTACAACGGGACTGCACGCACTTGCGACAGAAAAAAGCAGCTACTAAAAATATGCAACTAGTCCTATTTTTGCAGCGACGCGATTGTCGCAGATTAAAATGAACCATACGGACAGGCATGAACCTGCTCTCACTCGCTACTTTTTAAACACGCTTCTTGATTTGCGGACCGCGGAATACGTGTATTTTGTACTTTGTGGGGTCATCTAGTATCTTGGTATGTAATTTTTGGTCCTATAGTATTGAGTAGTTCCTTAAAACTAGCTATGCTCGTCCGATAATATTGAAAAATTTTTATTGAAACAGAAGTTGATAGGCCCCCAAGTGTTAAAGAACACTTAAGTGGCTCCTATGCATATGGGTCTAAATCATTCTAAATCTAAATTTTTATCCATAACCCATACATTCAACATTCATTCTAAATATAAAATATTCATCCAATTCATAGTCACTCTAAATTGACATATCTTGATATTGATTACAGGCCTGACTACAGCTATCTAGTTGGCAACGTTTTTCGTACAATACTCACACTTTACTGAAAACAATGTTATTTAAGAGTATTTGTTCGGCAGTATCTCAACGGTCTAACTTTGGCCATTCGTTCTTTTTGATTGCTTGACTGGGCAATGGCGATGGAAGTCCTTTATAAATATAAAACCTGTTTTTTTAATACTTCACTACTTACGTCCAATAATATTCTGCTCCATAAAAATTGGTGCAGTAGCATTGGTGACAAAACTGTCAACCATACTGGCAGAGATACGGATAATAATAAGGTATATGAATTTTCGTGCTGTGCAATTTGTAAAATATCCAATAGCGTATTATCTAAAATTAGTATTGTTTCAATGACTCCGAGCGAATTTGGCAGCTGAACTTTATACAACTGGTCTTTTTAGCTCCATCAGGGACTGTCATTTCGTAATATAAAATCCGAAAATCTCTGGGATTATCTTAAACCCTTCTCCTAATGGTGGACTTTCACTGTAGCTTCTTTCGTATAAAGCCTTCTTAGGCATCAATCATTCAACAGGTTTTCTTTATGCAGCATCTCGTTTTCTTGTTATAGCAATGAATGGCTGAAATTAGACAGCTTAGCATATGCTGAACTTTTGAATATTATGCTTATTCTAGGTTGCGTCATTTTAGGAGTTGATAATGAATTTTGTTTAATTAAAAGTTAATCTTACCTGAGGAAATGTTGACTGCTACCAATTAGCTTTTCGGTTACAGCTGGAGATGATTTGATACACAATAAGGAAAAATGCTTATCATACAAAATATGTCGCGGGTGTGCTGCTTTCCTTACCTACAGCATTTTAGGAGGAACATTTATTAATACAATAATGATATAACTATTATCATAGGTTAGTATATTATCCATTCAAATAAAGCATTGTTCTACAAGTCATTGGTGGTTATATATAACCTGGCAAAGTACCGGTGCAGGTCTCTAAATCTAAGATTAAAGTGGGCTATGGGTAAAAACATTAGTGTTTTTTATACGGAACTGGATGGTATATGGATAGCTACTAATGAACTAACCAGGAGAGATGATGCACTGAGAGAAAACTATTGTACATTTATTGCGAAATAATATACACGATTTTTGCTACAGTCATTGTAAAAAGCTGTTTGTCAAACACCGATATCTTGGCAATTTCAAATGGAACCCCCTGTGTATTTTGATTTGGTCAAATTTACTGCTTAATTCTCTGTGCTTTCATATTAGTATTTCCTATACCTAAAGTTAACAGATTCCAAATAATTTAAAGCCTTTTAATTCAACGCCATGTTTTTCTTAATTACATTCGAAATATTGTAGATGGGGCGGACCACCTGTATACTCGTATTTTAGTATTGTGGGATGGCCTGATTATTTCTCTGTATTTTCATATAAATATGTACGTAAAGTTGATAGATTCCAAATAGTTTGGAACTTTATGTTAGGATATGTTTATATGAAAATACGGAGAATGAATTAGACAATCCGACAATACTAAAATATACAGGGGGTCCGCTCCATCTAAAGTATTTCGACTGTAACTAAGAAAAACAACGTACTGCATTAAAAAACTTCAAATAACTTAAAATCTGTCAGCTTCAGATATAGGACGTACTTATAAAAAAAACACTAAGAATTAAGCAATGAATTCGACCAAATTAAAATCTACAGGGGGTTCCATTTAGAATAGTTATGGTATCGTTGCTCGAAAAATTGCTTTGTCCAATAACTGTAGCAAACATCCCGTATATTATTTCTCAATAGATATACAAAAATCTTTAAAGCTAATTTCCTGTACCATAGTAGTAGTAACATATTGTGTCTTACTGGGCGGCTATAATATGGTTTTTTGAAGCAAAAGAAAAGTGTAATTTCGATTTATACAAAAATTAGAGAGAATTTGAAAAATCAGCAGAAATATTTGGATGCAAGGGCCTAACCTGAAAATCGAAAAATATATAGGGTGTTCCACTTGAAATACGTTGACATTAATTTAGGCACAACAGGCCACCCTGTACATACAAAATTATAATAAAATTTAAGTCTAACTCAAAAATATAGAAGTGTAAGCTAGATAAACATGTTATAACTAGAAAACACATTTTATAGCTGGAAAACACATGAGGATTGGATAAGAACGTATAATGAGTTTTTTATATCACGCGTGTAACATACTCCTAGGGTTTGGTGGGTTTCTCTGACTAGCCTGTATAAGTCAGTCAGCTATTTATTGGTCACCCTGTAGAAATCCCTGCTCTATCCCGTACGAGTAATCAAATTATGTTGCCACGCATAGTTGTGTCACTCGTAACGTTGAAAGAGTCCTGTTCTAAATGAAAAGCGCACTGAACATGTACGTATCGCAGATAATGGGTAGCTCCGCCACAGGATGGGTTAATTTCTGTTTTTGTTAGTTCAGTCGGCTGTAATCCCCATTACATGTATAAAAAATGGTTTTCCAATATCCAATCTCCAGCTAAGCGAAACGGAAGCCAAACGATGAGAATGCAGTAAATGGAACATCAACAACTGAACCAAAATACGACTCGGTGCATGTGTGTATTGTTCAACGCTAAACGCCATAATTTTAGTATCTTTTGCTGAACGAATTAAAAGTTGGGTACAACAGTCATACGTCTTAGAAGCTATGTACACACCTTACGTAGCTTTCAGACACCTGTGTCAAATGTTCAACACGATTCACAGTCGTCTTTGAACTTATGCTAGTTGAACACTATGTGGTATAGCGTTTATTGTAAATACAAAATAAATAAAATACAATAAACAACAAGTGCCCCAAAATAGTTAAAAACTTGTGCTTGGGTACAAGGTAATTATTATGAAATAGAAACGACAAATAAGGGTTAATTCAGGAATATTTATATTTAAATATTATGTATTCTATATACATATATTATTAATAATAGGTATTACATATATCTACAAGTTGATGAATTTTAATGCGATTATTATTTACTATCCATTGTTTTAAACCACGCTTGAATGAATTTAAAGGCACTAGACATTTTATGCTTTCTGGTATCTCATTGTATAGTCTTGGAGCAAAAAATGTATGACATCGTAATAAAGTATTTTTTCTTGCTTTTGGTACAACATTACATGCATATCTTATGTCATATTTATGTTCGTGTTTTGTCAAGTTTGATTTATTTTTATATTGGTAAATACCTAATGACATGAAAACTGTTTGGCGGATATCTAGAATTTTTGTTTTAGAAAATAACAAGTCACTAGGATATGTAGATTTCACTTTATGTAAAATTTTTATAAAAGTTTTTGTATAATTTCTATTGCTTTTATATTATTTTTACATGCTGCACCCCACACCACAATACAATATCGTATATGACTATGAACAAGTGCTTCGTATCCAATGATCATCTGTTCATAGGTAAGTATAGTGGAAAGGAGTTTAAATTTGCTTATAACGTAACGTATCTTTTTGACAAGATATTCCGTATGCTTCTTCCATTTGATATGGCAATCTAGATATATTCCTAGGCACTTGATACTGGTGACC
Organism: Callosobruchus maculatus; assembly: GCA_951848785.1. NCBI lineage: Eukaryota > Metazoa > Arthropoda > Insecta > Coleoptera > Chrysomelidae > Callosobruchus > Callosobruchus maculatus. Next base: position 4,654,298 of record CATOUR010000042.1, on the reverse strand, counting down.
ATTGATATAGGAGTTACCTGTCTACAACTGATTTGTAAGTTGATGTATTTCGGTAAGCCGTTTGCGTACGACGCGAATGAAACAAAGTGAGTGAAATAATATCTGGATATGCACTTTCAATCACCTCAAAAGTTTCAGATGGTATTTTACCCAACTGAACAAGAAATGTCATCGCTTCCCACTGATCTACTTTCATTTTTCCGATGGGAACGTAAAACAACCACATTACAATGATTGGTTTCTAAGAGGCGTTAAATGTTAAATCAAAGCCTACTTGAACGAAAAGACATCAACGGTAAGGCTCTAGTATCTCATTCTGTGTGTTAAAAGTATTTCATTGAAAAAAGTTACAGCACCAGTTTCGTTATATTCTTATACAAGATTGCCGAGTGTGAACCTGTGTGCGGATCTCCAATGCAACAAAGAGAGAAGATACAAACGGACAGTCATTAGTTATAAATTTAAAAGCAAACAAACTTAAAAAGAGCTTTTATTTAAATGTTCTAAGGAGGAGAAAATAGAATGTTCCTTCAAAATTTTAAGTATCAACTTACAGCGCCTCATTATACGTAATATATGATCATAATATATGATCATAAAAGTTTGTCGCGAGGATTGCGTATTTGATTTAGCCGAAATTAAAAAAAAACTTAGCAGTTTAAGTTACTCAAATAAACAGGTACCTATACTGGTTCATTTACACAAATAAATAGCGCAAAAAGCTTTTATAATCATATATATACTGTGTACAATGAGACTATAAGTTGATAATTAAAATTTTAAAGGAAAATTTTATTTTTTTCTCTTTAGATCGATTAAATGAAATCTCGATTTAAAAAAAGATTTTTTTGCATTAATAAATTTTTTGCTCTTTATTTATTACTAGCTAGGTCTCTAAGTCTGTTTATCTCATTCAAATACGTGTTAAAAAATTCTACTTTAATAAGAATAAACTCTACCTCAACAAGAATAATCGAGGTCTCTATACTAAACTTCAGGTGGCTTAAAGCAACGTGATGTTATAATATTTTTTTTAATTATTTTCGGCAACTCCTGTCATTTGATACCCATACTGCAGAAGTGCATAAAAAATAAGTACTTTGCTATCTTGTATGGTCCGACACATTAGATTTAGAATGACGTCACTCAAACCAAATGTGTATACAAAATTTCAGCTAAATCGGTTGGATGAAAGCTTTTTAAAAAAAGACGCCTAATCTCTCATACATCCTACATCCCCACTACAATCACAGCCAGGCGTTGTGGGAAAGCAGTTTCGGTGAAGCGCATTGACGTCTTACCCAAACCGAGTATCGCGTTGTAAGTGTCAAGATTGTCAAAATCAAAACGCTCAGTATGACGTATTTTGTGGGTGAGGGTAATCTCACTTACGAAGCTGTAAAAATGTGCCAAACTAAAATTATCCTATGATTAGTCTGTGTTCAAGGTCATATTTGTTATAGAAACTGGGCTATTTTGATCCTCTTGGACACCCAGGTAGCTTAAGAGACCTTGAACTCCGATGAGATTTTATAAAAGCTGGTATGGGACTGTCTCAACACTCCAAGCTTACTAGCTTCACGCAATTCTGTACAACTCAGTTGTTTTGATACTTTGTCCACGAAGATATTTGTGGCAATGAACGTACATTTGAAAATATTCAAAAATTACTAAGTATTTGTTTCCTTTACTTCAAGAAAAGATGTGCGTATTTACTATCTGTCTATCTGGTTGGATCTGAAATAACTTCCCAGTAAGATCAACTTATTTTGAAACTTCTGAAGGTCATTTGATAACTGCGAATCAATACACACCAGTTTTGGGGGACATTGGGGCCTTTTTGGGCAATTGAAATGTCGAATTTCGTAGCTATCGTTATTTTAAGCATGCCCTGTAGTAAGAAATAGATAAATGGTTCCCAATAAGAATAACGAAGGTCCACCAATTTTACTTGCTATCTCTTCTTGGAAAGGCGCTACGATCAAACTGTCAGTTGTAAAACAGCCGGTAATATTGCGGCTAGCTCTCCGTTTTGAGGGAAAAACCAAAGAAATGGAAATTAGAAATAGCCAAAATCCGCTAATTCTCTGTATCTTGACGGAAAGTCGTAACACCTGGCAACACTGGCAACAAGTGTTCTACCAGGTTATTCACGTTATTTGACACGGAGCATTATGGCTAAAGTATTTGATTGAAAAGAAAATAATAATATCAGATGGATAGGGACCCATTAAGGATACATTTAAAAATATTTTCATTTCATCCAGGGTGTCCTCAAAACACGGAACGTATCAAAGTTATGTTTTTTTAAATAGAACACCCTGTATATTATGGCGTATTTAGATTCGTTGGTGAATTCTAGGGTGACTTTATGTATCACACATGGGACTTAAAGCGAACCGTTTAGGTGTATATCACCATTTTCGGTATCAGTAGATGTCAGAAAAAAATTAAATATCTCGGTGATTGTAAAATTTAGAAGGCTGTGACTTTGGCATGTTACTAAGCATGAAATGCATTAACTTAGGTGAGACGGTCAAATTTTATATATGTGCTTGGAGCAATCGGTCGATTAATTAAAAAAGCTTCAATCAGAGATATCTTGATTTTACCAGAGATTGATATTGACAGCCTTATATTATTAGAAAAGCTTCCAAATTTTACATTTAATCGTATACGAAAAATTAGACATTCCCTTTTCAAAAAATCAAGTTATCTCTGATCGAGGTTCCTTTAATTAATCGACCGATTACTCCAAGCACAAACGTAAGTCAAATCTGACCGTCTCAGCTAAGGTGACGAATTTCATCCATAATAATATGCCAAAGTCACAGCCTCCTGAATTTTATAATCTTTCAGACATTCAATCTACTTATACCGAAAATGGTGATTTACACCTAAACGGTTCACTTTAAGTCCCATGTGTGATACATAAAGTCACACTAGAATTCACCGAGGAATTTAAATATGCAATAATATATACAATACTCAAAAAACATAACTTTGATACATTTCATGTTTTAGGAACATCCTGTATAACATGAACATATTTTTAAAATGTAGCCTTAGTGCCATGCGAAACTATTATTTTCTTTTTCATCAGATACTTTAGCCATAATGCTCCGTGTCGGATAACGTGAATAACCCGGTGGAGAATGAAAAGTGGGAGGTAGATAATAGTGTGTCCTCTGTTTAGCCTATTAAAGGCTAAGGTATCTTCTCTGGTATCTACGCCCGATGTATTTATATCGGTATTCTAGATTCCAGCTTGCCAATAGGGTATATCTTCGTTCTACAGCTCTGCCACTCTGTCTACTCTTATTTTGAATCTCCTGAAGAAAAAATTACTATAACTTGATTTGCAGTTCGTCTAACGACATATAGCCTGCGCAGCACCTGCTGAAGCATGCAGAAATGCACCGGAGTTCCTAAAACTCCGAAACGAGCGTTATATAGTTGTAAAACAGCCGGTAATATCGGCTAGCCCTTATTTTTGAGGGAAAAACCAACGAAATGGAAATTAGAAATAGTCAAAATTCGGTAATTTGCTGTCTCTTGACGAAAAGTCGTTACACCTGGCAACCTTGGCAGCACGTGTTCTAGAGAATAAAAAATGGGAGGTAGGTAATATTGTGTCCTCCGTTCAACCTGTTAAAGGCTAAGTTATCTTCTCGGCCATCTACGCCCGATACATTTATATCGGTATTCTAAATTCCGGCTTGCCAATAGGGTATATTTTCGTACTACAGCTCTGCCACTCTATTGATATTGTTGATACGGCTGAAAATTTGGCTTTTTAACCCCACAGGGCATATCTCTCCAACGACACTAAAAGAATGCTATGTGACACTCTACTGTATATTCAATCCCAAGATAGACTCCAAATAAACAGTCGCATGCAAAATTCGCGTGGTTACTGTCCGCTAACGTCTGCGAACGCGCCAGCTATAGTCCACTGCAATTATGAAATTTTATATGACTATTTAAAAGAGTTGCCCTATGAACCCATTGCAACTCAAAAGTAGCCAGTTGCCAGTTTGAAATTATCATTAGGCAATGAAAACTTGACATTGCATATTTGGATCTACTTTCCAGTCAGCCTTGGAGATTTTGACTTGCCAGATTATAACACACAATTTACACATAATGTACTGGACTATTGGGGACCCCACCGACACGAGCCGATCACGCACGCGGGCTTGTTTTCATTTGGTCTAGCGTGGCTGTGAATAGAGTATAGCATTATCACAGTTCTTCTATTGTTCACTATCATGTTTAGATAGTGATAGCCTCAATACAATACAGAGAGTACAAAACAGTTGTATTAGATCTATTTATGACAACAATATGATCATGTGTCTCACAGAGTTAGCATCTATAGAGGGAGTGTAAACAACAAAATGCACAGGTCGCTGACCAGCCAACATGTAACGGAAATTTTGACAGCCTGAGGGCATTACCAGTAGCGTGCCACTTTATATTAAAATTGGATGTTCATTAATAGATTCAATTATTACTGTGATGTTACAAACTGATACCAATAAGTTGTATTAGTATTTAGCTATACTTAGAGAGTTACACTTACTTATTATAATTTCATTGTAACAGTTGATAACGTATTATTACCATGAAGTGTTTTTCAAAACATATCTAACAGTGTTCTGAGAGGTAGCCTGTTGGAATGGCTGCATCGTGTTTTTACTTCAGCAATAAAATATAGTAATTGCATTAGGTAATATCTAGTTCTATAAAATTCTCATAGATAGATTTTCTGTTAGTAAATGTGGCATACTTTTTTACATTTCACGTCCTCAAATAGTTTAAAAAACGGAATTTGCAAAATTCATATTGACTGGCATGAATGCAATGCGTGCACAAAACATACACTAAACAACCATTATTATTCCTCAAACTGGAGTGAAGTTACTTTTGCTCCCAGTTATCCCCATATATTACGCTACTGAAAACTATAACAAAACCTATACTCACCTATGATAAGAAGTGTTCACCGATTCGTCGCTACTACAGCAAACTATGCACTTTTTATGTTGTCTCATCATGCAATTATGACAATATTGTTCACAAAAAATTTAATTCACACCACAAATAGTCACAAAGTCAGTCAAATATACACTAAAATCTCGACACACGCAATAACCACAACTACAATGACAGCCACATGACAGCTTAAGGGCACGCCGATAGAAGGTTGCCCGATTTACGACATATTAGAAGTTACTGCGACATTCCGCTATGAAATTTACCATTTTTGAGATATCATTGAATCAATACAAATTATCTTAACGTAAATCAGTTACATTGCAAGTATATTGGAATGTATAGTTATATACCCAGTTAAATACTTTGTGTTCAAACTGCGGAAACTGCCAGATTTTGAAGAAACTGGAAGGTCCTTAAGCGGACGAAGAGTGGCAATAGCGCTATAGATGTTCGCTGGCCAATATTCAAATTAGGCTCCCTCTAGAGATGTTAACTCTGTGATGTGTCTCAGTAAGCTAAAAGATCTCCAGTGGAACAATATGGAAAAAGATTTAAGGTATATGCTCTTTGCCAGTTCCATAAGATTATATGTTTCAAGAACCCGTAGTACCTTTACAACAAAATATATTTTTGCTACTTTTATTTTGAATCTCCTGAAGAAAAAATTACTATAACTTGATTTGCAGTTCGTCTAACGATATATAGCCTGCGCAGCACCTGCTGAAGCATGCAGAAATGCACCGGAGTTCCTAAAACTCCGAAACGAGCGCGTTGGAGGTCGCCCGCAGGATTTAAGACGACGAGAGTCGCGCGTTGCTGGAGGGAATTGAATAATCAAGAACATGGAAACTAGGGAAGTTGGCAATTTATCAGATTTCACGGCGAAAGAGAATTTATAAATAAGAGCGTCCGCTGCTGCTAGGGCGGCTCTAATGACAGACCTTTGAATTATGGGGGATCGTTTACTGCTTTCATAGGACACGGATCTCTGGCAGCTCCAGAATCGCCTAATTTATTGAGTACTGGGTCCTCCTGAGACCTGATACATCAGGAAGGAGTTAGTAGTTAAGTACCCAAGTAGTAATTTAACGTTGTGGCGACGTGTTTGACAAGGTTGCGCAACTACACACAAGTTGTGTGGCCGACTCCAACACAACGTTGTAACAACCCCACTTTGCACCGATTTGGTCAATCATTTTTGGGTTGTCACGACGTTTAACTCTTAACTGGCGGCCAAAGCTTCTCGTTTCCTCAACGTTGCTGATTTTACTTTCAAACGCCTACACACATGCGCCCTCTAGTGTGGAGCTAACAGTTGCAATACTGTTAAAATAATAGTAAATCTTTTGACCAAATAATACTGCTGGTTTAGATAAAAAAAATCTAACGTTTATATCGACTGAAAATCAAACTAAACGGAATATTTATGAACTCTTTCCAAAAAACTAACATAAAACTTCATAATCATCAGTATAATGTTCGTATATGCTCTTTATCTTAATGGCCGACCATGTTTCGAAGGAAGGAGAATTGCATTCAAACATGGCGTAAAAATGTAATCGGTGTAAAACCACATAAACCCGACTATGACCGTCAAGTAACAAAAGATCGACTATCTTCCAACGATAGTTCTGTAGACAACCAGATGTATAATCAAAATTTAACTGTAATTGTTTATCCGACCAAGGTTCGACTAAAAATTGACTATGTTAACTGACGAACGCACTCCCCTTTCCAAACGCACCCTCTGTCGCAGCTGTCATTTGTCACATGTCAGCTTTGTCTGTTGGCATTTGGAATGTGCCTAGGGCTTTGGTTAAACGGTACCTATTTTTTTGTGACTTTGGTCTCGTTCACGTACTCATAGGTTTTCATTATTTTTTCTTACTATGCTTTCTGAGACAGATTGACTCCCCTTTCATTATTGGAGTATTCTTCTTTAGGTTCTTCCCCAGAATTTAAGCTCGAATTTGATTGTTGGTTGAAGGAATTTAAACCGTCCATATACAAGCTTGCGCTTGTAGAGTTTGTTCACGACACAAGACACAATCATTTTCTTATGCCTGTAATGGGAGGCAGCATATTTGAAGGCTTGTATCATTTGTAGTGTCTATACTAATGCCCTTGCTGTCACAATAATGTTCAAACTCTATATTCTATAGGTTAGTTGCAAAAAAGACTACGCGACAACGTTTGTAGTTCAACTGAAAAATTACCCACGGCTCAGTTATATCGTATAACGTAGGCTCTCCGTCGGCAAAACGTTTCATATCACTAGAGTTGTCACCAGTTGCCAGTTGTTAAAACCTTACTGCAATTACCAAATTATTAACTACATTTAGTTATTTGGGTAAACGTCGTAACAACCCATGGTATAACTAAAGTTATGTTTATCGTTGATACGGTGTTGTCCGGTAGTCTAGAGTGTGACGTTCCATAAATAATCAACTTTAATGCTAATTTTGGTGTATCATGTCGTGGTTATGGTTATCAAAATGCTACTTGGGTAGTGATACACACAAGGAAAATTAGTGACTAATGTGACTGGTGACTAAATTAATAATACTACCTTGGCACTATGGTAGCGTTGTATACAGAGTGTGTTAAACGCCTCAATTATCTCGGAAACGATTTGCATGATTTTCATGAATTTTAGAGAGTGTGGGTACTGCAATACAGCCGATCTTACGATGGTGTTTACAATGTTGTCGCATGTACCATTTTTCCGGAAATATAGTAAACTTAGTTATTTCAAATGCATCATCCTTTTGAAGTCTCCACAAAATACTGAACATTTTTTCCTATATATGCGTAAACTTCATAATTTCGGAGTTATAGTTACAGCTAAATGTACATTGTATCTGCCCAAGCTGCCAAAAAACTAAATAAGGTATCTACAATTACTGCTGAAAATTCAGACATGTTGCAAAATGTACTGCGAAGTTTCAAGAACCATATGGCCAGTTTTGATGACCTTAAGCAGCAGCTGCTAACACTCATATTTTAATTTCCTTTCAGTTAATTAATTGCTTGTAATTATTTATTATTAATGTTTAATCGGATAGTATATATGCATATATCATCTGCATATTGAACACATTTAATTGATTTATCCTGAAATATCCCGTGAATACTTGCTGAATATATGTTGAACAGAATGGGACTGAGAACAGATCCTTGGGGTAGACCTCTGTGGACTCTCCGTGGACCATGTAACTGGTTAGTGTGGTCTTTGATGTATATATTTCTGTTTTTGAATAGGTTACATATATTAGCAGAGAAATTTTGGGTCAAACCAATTTTTATTAATTTATTTTGGAGTTTCTCTAAATTAACAGAATCATAAGCGCCTTTTAAGTCCAAAAACAGACATGCAAGATACTTATTTTGTGAGAAATTTAATTGGACATCAGTAACTAAATTAGATACAGCATCTAATGTTCCCAGACCTGGTCGAAATCCGTACTGAGTTTTTGGCAGTATACTGTAATGTTTTACTAACCATTCTAAACGAGTTTTAATTATCCTTTCAAACGTTTTCGTTACGCATGACATGAGTGAGATAGGTCTGTAAGAAGATGAAAGGTTATGGTCCTTATTGGGTTTAAGTAACAAAGATACAACTATGTCTTTCATTTTATCAGTGTACATCCCTTTTATTAACCAGTTATTAAAAATCATGATTAGATATTCCTTTGCTATTTCCGGAAGTTCACTGATAATATTATATGTTACTTGATCTTTACCCGGTGCCGTAGATTTTTTAACTTTAATTGCTGCATGTAGTTCAGGAAGATCAATGGGTTTTTCAAGGAAATCATATTTGCATTCTTCATTTGCTTCTGCTTCTACTTGATTTTCCACGTATGGTGGGCCGAATTTGTCTAGCAGCTCCTCAATGAGTTCTTCACTGAGAGGATGCCTTTTTGTGTAGAAATTTTTATTGGATAGGTTTTTAACAAATTTCCAGATTTTACTAATAGGAGTGTTTTTATCAAGAGTATTGACGAAATTCATCCAAGATGTTTTTGTTTTTGTTTGAATAATAATTTGGTCTTAGCTTGGATGTGCTTATATTTTAAATAATTTTCTAAATTGGTAAGTCGTTGATACTCTTGATACACTTGTCTTCTACGAAATACCAATTCTTCACATTCTTCGTCCCACCATACTGGTAATGCAGATTTAGGTTGAAAGGGGCTTTTAATCTTCATGGAGATATCGGCAGAATCAGCAATTGCTTGCATTAGATAATCAAAGTGCTCGGAAGGAGTTACATTATCTAGGTTAGCACTGAAGAGTGCATTTTCTATTTTAGATCTAAACATATGCCAGTTTGCTGAAGACTCTTTCCACCTAGTGGATGGAAGTATTGTGCGGGGATTATAACCTATATCCAGACTGTAAAAATCATTCAGCAGAAATTGAAGCCTTGTATGGGAAATTAGCAGAATTAAATATACAATTTCCCGTTCACATCACATATTTACTTTCATTAAACAACAAAAAAATTTATGAAATAATATGCAATTTCTTATATTCAGTTGGATACGTAATTTAAATAAATTATAACCTCCAAATATCTGTGGCTGATGGACTCGCATCCAAGCCAATCTCTTCTCACACACACACATAATGTTTAATCTGTTGTCTGTTACGTGTATGTATCAAACTGTTATACGTGTTTTACATCTGCATGTTTACTGTATATCTATGTACTGGAACTGATGACTTGACACGCTAAAAATGTATTGACATTCTCTAGCTTAACAAATATTCTATTCTATTCTATTGAGGTAAACGGACAACATTTTGAGCATCTGGTGTAACCATCTTCATGTATTTTGAAGTTAATGTCTCATTTTAACTTGGGCGGATGCAGTGTGAATTTAGTTATAACTACGAAGTTATGACCTTTAGGTATAGGAAACATCACACAAAAAATAATCAGTATTTTTCGTGGATTTCAGAAATTAAGAAACATACAAGATGCTTCTTTTAAAATAACAAACTTTATTACAATTCCGGAAAAACTATAGAACTGACAACACTGTAAATTCCATCACAAGATTGGACGTATTGCAAGACCCCCAAATCCTAAAATTAATGATGATCTTGCAAACCGTTTCCGAGACAATTGAGGCGTTCTACACTTTAGACTCACTCAGTCTGTATAACCTATAATACAGTAGAGTCACAGCATAGAAAACAACCAGCACAATAACTCAAGATGGTGGAAATTACACGCGCATCCCCACCTTTGGATGGGTTTTTTGTAGGGATGGTAACGGTACTTCGATACTTCTGCACTAATATCGAATATTTTTGTCATCGATACTTTTTGGTGCATTCCAAGTTGGTATCGGTACTTTTGTATCGGTATTGAAAATAATTATATAATTATTGAGGGGTGTAATCAATTGCATAAAATGCTCTGTACGAACCAAACGCGCCTATGGGGCTAAAAAATATCGAGTTGGTGCCGATATCGATATTTTCATTTTAACATCTCTCCCCAAACTTGACAGCCGTGAGATCATTCAGAAACCCTCCCAAGGTCAAATTTTGTGGGAACCATTTTTATATAGGAAATCCTCAGAGATATTATGCTGATTGTTTTCTATGCTGTGGTAGAGTCGCGACGACTTTGCTCTAGTTTTAATATGTATACTTGAATTAAATCCTATTGCAGGTATAGAAATCTGGTTAAATTGATGTACCTAAATAATGAGTTGCGATGAGTATACACTAATTCAAATATATATATTTGTACTAAGTATAAAAACATCATTCTGAGTAAAGCGGCTACCAAGGTGAAACTACAAAGTCTTATTGAAAGTATAAGGATCTGATTAAACTGATATCATATAAATAATGACAGAGCTACGCTTAAATAGATGACACTAATATCAAATTTGTGCCAAATAATTTCATCGTCCTTGTTGAGAGTTCATTATTAGTCTAATCATTTCTTCGTAAAAAGGGCTTTTGACAGCAAAAGGTCGGAAAGGAACAAAATTTGGTGGGATGGTAGATATTGGTCCCCTGAACCTACAATTAAGTTTGCGAGCTTGGGAGGTAATTGCTCACCTCACGGTGTGTCAAGTGACTACATGGTAATGGAACAGGAGCTGGGTGTGCTAGACTCCGGCTACACCTTTTTGTTAGGAAAAAAATGAATATCTATATGCTCTTCTTCTTCTTCTTAACATGCCATCTCCATCAATGAAGGATGGATATCACAGTGGCAAATTCTTCTCTGTTTTCAGCGGTTCTTAGCAATTCTTCGAATCCCAGGCCAGTCCACTGACGTATATTCCTCAGCCATGACAGTTTTTTCCGTCCCAGCCCCCGCTTGCCTTCGATCTTTCCTTTTACGATAAGTTGTGCGTATCGATATTTATCATTTCTTAGTATGTGGCCCAGGTATGCTGTTTTACGTATTTTTACGATTTTAAATGGTTCTCGTTCTGTTCCCAGCCTGCGCAAAACTTCTTCGTTCGTAGTACGTGATCTCCATGGTATTTTGAGTATTCTACGGTATGTCCACATCTCGAAAGCTTCCAATTTATTGATGGTTTGTGTTTTGAGTGTACATGTTTCGACTCCGTATAAGAGAGTAGACCATACATAGCATTTTGAGAGTCTTAAACGCAGGTCAAGACTGATGCGTGAATCGCAGAGGAGCTTTCTGAGACGTAAAAAACATCTTCTGGATTGTTCTATTCTTGATCTTATTTCTGTGTCTGGATTTAGTTTGCTGTCCACACAGCATCCCAGGTATTGAAACCTATCTACACCTGTTCAAGAGTCTTTCCATCGATTTGGATTGGTTGCGGCACATTCTTGGATTTTTTAATCACCATTACCTTGGTTTTCTTGACACTTATTTTCATACCGAACTCTTCGCAGGCATTATGAACGCTGTTGAGGAGTCGTTGTAAACCCACATCTGAGTCAGCGATCAAGACAGTATCATCAGCGTATCTGATGCTGTTTATGTTCACGCCATTAACTTTAACTCCCTCTGAGATGTCTGCCAGAGCTCTGTCGAATATAAGTTCTGAATAAAGGTTGAACAGCAAAGGGGATAAGACGCAGCTTTGTCTAACTCCCCTGCCAATCCCGATTTGCCCAGATGTGGATCACTCAATTTTGATTCTAGCGCCCTGGTTCCAATATAGGTTCTGTATGAGAGTAATGTCTTTTTCGTCCAGGCCCACACCACGAAGAGACTCCATCAGCAGATCATGTTTCGCTCTATCAAATGCCTTTTCGAAATCGATAAAACAAATGAAGATGTCTCGTTGTTGATCATAGCATTTTTGCGCTAGCACCAGTAAGCTGAATAAAGCCTCTCTCGTGCCCATTCCGCCCCTGAAGCCAAACTGGTCATCTCCAATGTTCGCTTCGCATTTGCCGGAGATGCGGTTATGGATTATTTTCAGTAGGACCTTCAATGCATGACTCATTAAACTTATTAGGCGGAAATCTCCACAGTCTTTGGGGTTTGTTTTCTTTGGCAGTGGTATAAAAATCGATTCTATATGCTCAGACATATGTATATATTAATGAATTTGTTTAGAAAAATAGGTGCGCATTTAGGGGATGTCAAATTTCACAGTAACAAAAAGACGACTATAGGTGACACGAACCACTTATCTTTTCTAACAATACATACACTTTGCATTCTGAACAGCGTTCATGTATGAAATTTAAATTTTCCCGTCTAGTACCGCAAGCACGTAACAGAGCCATTTTGTAACAAATACAACCATGAGGATTTACGGCCCTATTAGCCGGATGGAAGTTTTTCGCTATCCATAAAGTACGTTTAGAGCTCCGGGAATTTTATTCGACTATTAAATCTAGAGACGTGCGGACAGGCTAGTAAGTCTCTATAAGGACCGTTCCGAAAGATACCTGCGACGATACGCTTATACCGATAAATAGCTCCCGATATACGTGCCATTATTAAGTTCTAAGCTGGTTGTATGTAACTTTACACAAAGTCTCACTGAATAATGCTCAGGTAAGCGGATGGATGTTAGTATTTCTATAACCGTGAAATGGTTTTATCAGTATACCTCCCTGCGTATCAGACATATAAATGCAAAAGTCGGCATATCACATATTTTTCAAAACATAGTTTTATATACCATCCTACTTACTATCTAAAACTCTACCATTTTCTGTACTATTCATTTACAAAATCCGACATTAGACATAAAAGGGGTGATACACGTACGAACTTTAAGTACGCGGTTTTCAAGTTCGCGAACTTACTCGGCTCGACGCGGTGACACACGTGAAGCTGAAATCACTCATCTTGATAATTGTCCCAAATAAACAAAACTTTTAACAAACGCCAGCTACGGGCAACATTTCAAACCAGTTGGCTCGCCGGCGGTATGCGCGACGGTTTTAAAGTACGCGTACTTACGGTGGCACACAGGCGAAAAAGGTCGTCGAGCCATAAGTGCGCGTACTTGCTCGTACGTGTATCAGCCCTTTAAGATGATTGGTGAAGTAGGTTAGGCTTGTGTGTCACCGTAACTACGCGTACTTTAAAACCGTTGCGCAAACCGCCGGCGATCCAACCGGTTTGAAATCTTGCTCGTAGCTTGTCTCGGCTTGTACTGCGAGCCGCGAGCCACCACTTTGTTTCGGCAGGCCATCGATGCGCAACGCTTTTTGTGTTTGTAAAAAGTTTTGTTTATTTAGGAAGATTAGCAAAATGAGTGATTTCAGCTTCACGTGTGTCACCGACGTCGAGCCGAGTAAGTTCGCGAACTTAAAAACCGCGTACTTAAAGTTCGTACGTGTATCACCCCTTTTAGAGCCGTATGACACCATACTATCAAAGACTAAAAAAGACTATTTACCACTTACTAGGTACACAACTTTTAATATCGAGGCACACACGCATTTTACTCCCATTTAGTTAGTCATAAATATGGCAAGTTTCAAAGGATCTCGATACCATTACCGCTTGGGGGCTTACGAATATGGTTAAATTTAATGCCTCCAAGACCCAGTATTGTACGCTATCAAACAAGAAGTGCCCAAGCCAACACCAGGTTCTAATGAACAACCGGGCTCTGCCAAGGAGTCACTCATTCAAGCTGTTAGGAGTCAGCATTACAGAAAATCTGATCTGGCACGAACACGTCGCGTCAATTGCAACAGCTGCAGGTAAAAAGCTTGGGTACCTATTTAGAGCCAGAAAATATTTCTCACCATGTAACCTCCTCACGCTGTATAAGGTCCAGATAAGACCTGGAGTAGTGCTCTCATGTCTCGGGAGCTGCTGCCCCTACTACCCTGTCTATACTAGATGCCGTCCAGAGAAGGGCAATTCGACTAATTGGCGATCCTCCGGCCTTAACGCGCCACCTTCAGTCACTTTCTCACCGGCGTGTTGTTGGTGACCTCTCACTCTTCTACCGATATTCCAGCGGAATCTGCTCCTCTGAGGTATCCTCTATCGTTCCGCCGCTCACTGCTCCTACCAGGTGTACCCGTGCGACCGCTGCATCTCATCCTAAGACGGTCGTTCTTCATACATCAAGAACTGGGCGGTACAACCGCACATTTATTCTCAGGGTGTCCAAGGCTTGGAATGGACTGTCTGAAGATGTACCTATTGGGCCTGCGGGTATTGGCCCATTCAAATCTCGCGTTAACAAACTTCCCCTAACATAACCTCTTCACAGCAGCCGCGGTACTCTGGTATTTAGGCTCTGCCTGCGCGGTCTGCTCAGTTATAAAAAAAAAGTTTGAGTGTACAGTTATGATAATTGTCACTTGCAAGGGTGTACAAATTTACAGTCTAAAATTCTACAACTCAAGAAACACTTTTTCACTATTTTTTACTGTAAATTACTAAACTTCTTTCTATTAATAAAATACGAAATGCATTTTCTACGGTCTGCACCAAGCGCTCATTCATTATCCGCCAGAACGTTTAGAGCTGAAACTCACGTCGTAAATAGGGTCCAACAACTTATTGTTCCAAGGGATAAATTTGACGCTGGCAACACATCGTACAACCTAGCCGTATACAGTATATATAACAGTGCGCTCTCTAGTTTGTGCTATGCTAAATTAACATTTTGCGCTCATCTATCTTAATTCATACCATCCAGGATCCACTATATATTCAAATTAAAATATGAGGGCGTACGGTCGCTAGTTATGCGACATTCTGGCAGCTTAACGATGTTTAGGGACATCTCGCCATTTTACTAGCATCCATTTTACTAGGATGCTGCTAAGGACACTTGAAAGTGATTCATTGTGTGCAGTGTGACAAAGTATGAAACGTCTTTTTATAGTCAAGGAAAGAGCTGATTTGATTTTCTTATATAGCTGAGGGGATTCTTCGCGGACATTTTTAATTATTATTTTGCATTTCTTATTTTTGTCGCATGGTTGCGGTAGTAACAAGTATTGACGGGCTGTGCCAAGTCAATACCTGACCTATTATTATTCTGAATTCAGGAAGGACCGTACAATGCTACAGGTCTTGAGGATTACAGACTTTTGGAAGGTTTTATGTAACTTTTCATCCAGGCCCAATTGTTGCAAGGTGTGGCGTAAATGTATTTGGAGTAAGGCTTGAGACCGACATAATGAGGGGGACAATGACAACTTTGTTTTGTTTCCATAGTCGTTTTATTTCTATGGCGAGATCGGTGTATTTAGATATCTTCCCGGCGTAGGTGTTTTGGATGTTCATATCATTGGGAATCGCAATATCTATTAAGTAGCTCACTTTGTCTGTCTTTGACTGGAAAACTATATCTGGCCTATTTGCTGGGATGGTTTTGTCTGTATGTATTTCAATGTCCCAGTGTAGTTTGAATTGATTGTTCTCGAGTACTGAGGTCGGTGTGTAGTTATAATATGGATCTGTGTCTTCAATTAGCTTGTTTGTTGTGGCTAGTGCTTGGTGTATGACTTTGGCTGCAGAGTTATGTCTGGCTATATACTCAGTTCCAGCGAGAGTTTTGCATCCACTAGTTATGCGTTCTATTGTTTCCTTCTGTTGGTGGCATTTTCTGCAATTATCATCAGAGATGGATGGATCTTTAATTATGTACCTCTTGTAATTTCGTGTCGCACTCACTTGGTCCTGGACAGCAAGCATAAAACCTTCCATTTCTGGAAAGAGCTGGCCATCCTGCAGCCAGGTGTATGACTGCTTTTCATTAATGTGGTCTTGTGTAACACGGTATCTATGTTTGCCATGGAGTGCCTTCTGCGACCAGGTGTTTATTTTTTCTTGTTGTGCTTGTATGTGGTTGTATGCGTCTGCTACGTGGTCTGGACAAGAAAGGGCGAGTGGTGTTTAGTTTTTGTCTGCTTTTACTATTGCTTTATGCAAGTTTGTTTGTTTACTGTGGAAAGAATGTCTGAGTGATTTTATTTGTTTTGCATGGAGTGACTGTATATCTATAATTCCTCTGCCCCCTTGTTTTCTGTCTATGGTGAGCCTTTCCTTGCATGCGTTGGGATGTGACACTCTGTGTTTTGTGAGTTCTGTTCGGATGAGTATATGGATGTTTTCTATGTCAGTGTGCGACCACTTGATAATGCCAAATAAATATGTTAGAATTGGTATAGCAAATGTGTTAATAGCTTTTATAAGATTTCTAGAATTTAGTTTCGTTTTTAACAGTCTAATAAGGCGGTCTTTAAACTCTTGTGTTAGTTGTCATTTGATTTTTTTGTGGTCTATCTTAACGTTTTTATTGATACCCAGGTACTTGTACGTTTCATCCTTGTCCATGTTGCCTAGCGCCTGGCCAGCTATTACTTCCTGTTCGGGATGGTTTTTCCATTGGCCTTTATTGATGTGAAGCACCTTGCATTTACTCATGCCAAATTTCATCTTGATATCTGACGTACAAACTTCTGTTATTCTGAGTAATTCTCTCAGTTACACTTCTGCGGCGGTATATAGTTTTATATCATCCATGTAGAGAAGATGATTGATTTTGTGCTGATTTGGTTTATTTATAATTATTATTATCATTATTACCATTTTAATGAGAGTTGAGCCAACAATGGCTATAAGCTCAGAAACTGTAAGAAAAAAAGTAAAAGTACGTTGTACAACATAAAAAAAACTTAAGAGCTAAGGGTCTTATCTAAATTGAGATAATAAACGTTGTGTAATACCTGCATCTCGAAAATCCATGTCTATCTATTACCATATAAACCCTTGAAATATGGGTGCCAGGAGCACCGATTTCGATGATCTTGGGTATACGATGTTGGGCCAACGCAGCAACTAGGAAAAACGTAATTCACAGAACCGCTCCAGATGTCGATTTTAGAGTTTCAGGAGTTAATAATCATTTGCAATCTTTTCCGGCAGAGTGTGAAATTGGAGTGGTTATGAGGATGGTGATTGGTGATCTCCAAATTTTTTTGTATTCATAATTATGGACATTCCGTCACCTTGAAAAATGGTATTGGTGGTGTTCTGTACCCTGCGGACCTATGCGAACGTTGCATTTGAAGACATACTCCAAGATGTAATAGTGAAACTACTTATTCTAGAACCTTAGTACCGTATTACTACATAGTACGAAGAAGATGGAAATATTGTAGAGATTTTGGAAAGCGGAGAAAGCTATGCGTTCAAAATTTATCTTCAGGTGCTTTTTATATCTCTGATCATATTCTAGTTTTTGGGTCGGGTCATACTGGGTTGGGGCGAAAACAATAGATTTTTAAATTTTTTTAAGTATTCGTCACAACCCCATAATAATAGTAATAATGTTTATCAGCTACACAGTCGGCGTGTACCTATATTTAATATGTAATGTGCATGCATCCAGGTGTTACATAGTTCAAGTTCTTTAACACTCCAGTAGACCTGATATGAACTTTCACTATAAACATAAATTTATCATATGGCTGGATTAATCTTATATATAAAAAAATTATGGTCGTGAGTTTTGATTCACCCTGTATACAAAATCAAAGATAGCAGAAACTGAACAATTTTAAACTAAACTAAATAACCACGAAAATATTTTAGCATTAAGAGTCAAGCCTCCAGTTATTGACTTTTTAAGATACAGAGTGATGAATTCTATCAGATTTTCACAAGAAGTGGGCATATGTCTGAAAATGCCCTGTATAACCTAATAAAACATTATATTTTCGGAATAGGGGAAATAAACGCAATTAAAATTTGGGATAATATACAGTGTTTTCCACTTGAAAAAACACAACTTTGGTATATATAATATTAAAATGTAGACTTTCACTTTACCTATAACTTTTGTTGTACTCGTAAAGCTTTTTTGTATCCTCCACAATAACGGAGGTATTCAACTTCAGAGCACAAATTGATCACCCTGTATGGAAGTTTATTAAATAGTATAGCCCAATTATGGAAGGCGGGTGCTTAAAATGAGTAGATAAATATTTCTGTATGAACAAAAGCTCTCCCTGTGTCTGGTGTTGTAAATATGAAATTCTTCCAATGTACCGAAAAGTTCAGGACAAATTCTGTAAAAAGCAATCCTGAACCTACCTAACATGTGTTACATTTCTGGATGATAATCTGAGAATGATGCGTGATTTAAATAAACCTCTACATTTTCCTGTATATCAAACATTAGTGTCAGGAACCGCTTTTGAGCCACAAATGTTCTGTCAGAGGTACCCCAGGTACTATATTGCAAAAATGGGACCAAGTATACGCATAGTATGTGATTGAATTTAATCATTATCATGATTATAGTCACAATGTCTTACCAGACGTGCTGTGAACTCGTAAAATGCATTAAGTTGGAGCTATAGTATTGCCGACACGAATATTATCAATAGTTTTGAGAAATATAGCTCGCCATCGTTCGCGATTTACTGTCAGTTCAGCGGCGCTCTTGATACTCATATCTAGCAACTGTTTCGTCGTATCCACTCAGCGTGCAGGGGAGCGGCCACGGCGCCGCCCACTCGGGGCGTGGCCCTGAACTACAAGTTTCTCCATATTATCGCTTCTGTGAATATGTCCGAAGAATGTAAGCATCGACACAATGAAGGATAGCCTCTTTGGATTACCGAGCTCATCCAGTATGGAAACATTAGTTCGATGGGCGGTATAAGGAATTCTCAGCATTCTCCTCCACGTCCACATTTCAAAAGCATCTATGCGAGCTTGATCTGCCTTTTTAACAGTCCAACTTTCCGAGGCCTACAAAAATATGGAGAACACAAGAGACTGAACCAGTGAAATTTTGGTAGCTTTAGTGATGTTGTGGTCACGCCATATTTTAGTAAGCTTTGTCATAGCCACCCGTGCCTGTTGAATGCGCCGTCGAATCTCATTCTCACAGCTACCTGAATTGTCGATCAAAGAACCGAGGTACACAAAACTTTGAACTACCTCACAACGGCCTAATGACTTTATTTCTCGATGAATGTCATGCTCTCTATCTACGATAATAACCTTGGTCTTGTTGTAGTTAATACCAAGACCATATGCTGCACTGTGTTGTTCTAAAACGTTCAATAGAGCTACTAGTCCTTCCTGAGAAGCAGCAATAAGGGTTGTATCGTTAGCAAATCAAGTTAGATATTTTGCTTTCGCTATTGAATTTAATAGAGCTGTGCTATTTAGAGTATATTTTAGCTGTAATATTATATAAAATTTCGCTAAGATGTTTGCTTATGTAACTTAATGTGCTCACTAAATGAAAGTTAAGAAATAAAATTTTTCCCAGCAATATTGCCGACTTGACTCTCATATTTGGAAGCTATTTAACAGTATAAAGGTGATGGTACTAGGTATCCCAGTCTTGTACAGTAAGAAATTTATAAGGAAATATCTAGTGCAATTAGCAGGATTTTTTATGGCCATAAATTGTGCGCTTATATTGTGCAGCTCACGAATGCCACCTCAACCCATGTGGCCTCTGCTCACGCTGGCAATCAAGAAAGTCTTCCATCAGAAATTCAAATTTCACGTAGGTAGATCCAGTAATTTGAGATTCAAGATGAATGCTTTATGAGTAAGTTGATTGAGCTGCGAGAATTTGCATAGTTACATTAAAATTTTATTTCCGCACTTCCTTCATGATTTCTGGAGGGTTTTCAATAACTTTTTTCCCTCGCTTTATGGTTAATGTGATTGATCTTTTCGAATTGGTATAGTCTTACAAAAAAATGGACAAGGATGAAGTTTAAGGCGATACTACTAGAGCTTACTCGATATAATAGTAATGCTTAACCGTATTATTGAAAGTTTATATCTTTAAAACTGACTAGCTGATAGAACATCCAATCTGATGAGTTTCTGATTTATCGTTTGTAGAATTGTAAAGAGTTTTTTTATATGGTATTACTCTCACTATAGTCTGAGATAACTTCCGACGAGGGACGTTAGGAGATGCATGAAATAAGGTCACAATGACAAACAATCCTTTGTCAGCTTGTCAAATAGAATCCCCTAGTACGCTTTATGTATAATACCTAAACAAACAGCAGTTAATTTTAGCATACAAATCACTATTAAACGGTTTACCCTGAGAGGTGCAGTTTGCATGTAATACAATTTAGTGAACGGGTATATACTATCCACCGATGGTAATGATTTAGAACAAAAAATATAGGTACACTTTACAACGAAAAAATAACTAAATGTATCCAGTTTTCGTTTTTCTAGAACTGCTGACTAACTATACGTGAATAACCTAATATAGGCCAGGTAAAAACCTAATTGAGAAGACCCCAAAATAAGATTTCACATTCATATAAACTATTATCTGCATATGAACCAGTACCGAACGCAATGTGTTTATTTAATGACCTTGAAATTTAATTACTATACTTGCATAAATTTTTGAGAATTGCTTCCTATCGTGACTGGAAGATTTTTTATTCAATCATGGTACTCTTTCCAAAAGTTAGTACAGTTTTAGAAGTGGTATGTCTACCATTACTGAGATCTTCTTATCAAACAACTCATTGACAATTTAGAAAATGGAACATGCCTTGCCGGTATTTTTTGCGACTTGAGCAAGGCTTATGATTGCATCGATCATACAAGACTGTTACATAAACTTGAGAAGTATGGGGTCAGAGCAATTTGTATAGATTGGATAAAATTCTTATCTAGAGGACCGTGAGGAGTATATTTTTATGACTAGGTCTGACTGCCAGCTCTTTGCCAAATTTGCCAAAAAAATTAGAGTGGGTAAGGGTGGGCCACAGAGTTCAATTTTGGGGCCATCCCTTTCTATCATATATATTAATAGACATGACATTGGAATCTGCCTTGAGAATGATGTTACTTGTATATTATCAAATATATTAATGACATTGGAATCCTCCTTGAGAATGCAGATGATACTAGCTTGATCGTAGCGGCTGTCTCATGTGCAGCCTTGGAGATCAAATGCAATCATGTTATGTTAAATGGTCTAGTGGTAACTTTCTTCTTCTAAATAATAAAAGATCTTACTTTAGGCAACATAGCAACAATATTAATTAATAATGAACTGAAAGTACAAAGTTTTTAGAAATCTACATTGATGCAACCTTGAATTGAGCAATCTATTATAATTAACCTAGTGATGCAGTTGAACTCCGCTTGTCTGCAGTTGGGGTCATTACGTAATTTTGGGACTATATCGCAGTTGATGAACATATATTATGCTCAAGTAGGTTAGATTTGGAACGCTGCAGGTTGTAACCGTTCGTCGGAAAACAAATTCCTCGGCAGCTCATTCACAGCGTCGAAGTTTTCCAAAAGAAGGAATACTGGAGGAGACTGGTTTGGGAAGTAGGGACCTCGACCTGGTAAGGATGAGTTCGCAGAGCCTCTCTAGGGTGACTCGTTCGAACGGCCTTCGGTGTTATTACCTGCGACAGCACCCTCGCACATCTTCCGTGATAGAGTCAATAAAACAGGGACAGGTCACCCACCCTTCTTCGATGTTTCAGGCTCTAGAGGTCCTTTGTGGAGATAGGCGTATCGATTAGTCTATAGTTGCTCATTTCTGGATAGCGCCCAGAAGCGTTAGAGAGTGGATCCCCACATGGGAGCAATACTCCAACGATGGCCGGATCTGTACCTTGTAGAGCAGCAGTAGTTGCTCTGGAGTATACAGCTACCTACAGCGGAACAAAACTCCAAGCTTCTAGGATACCGTTTTTGCAATACTGACGACGCGCGATGTAGCCATGCCAGGACATGTTAATGTTGATGTTGATCTCCAAAAGCTTGACGGAAGGTGACTCGACTATTGGGTGACTCTTCATTTCCACAGTTGGTAAGCCAAAGAGAGACTATTTAGTCAACAGAAATAAATTACATGTCATATCACATAGCTCTTGAAGATTTTTCCCAAACAAATTACTTTTACAAAAAACTGATTAAATCAAGTTATGAAAATGCAAGCTTCTTAGGTTAGTTCTATAAGATATGTTATTACTATATGATCATTTTTGAGGCATAATGCTCACTCAGCTCAGTTGGCGTAGGGATGTGGCGACCCCATCGCCCAGAGGTGATGGTACACCTTGCACCGACGACGGTGCATCATGTACTATTATCTCTGCAATCAGCCACAGGGGGGAGAAGTGGAGTCACTTAGCTTCGCCCGCGGTGCAATCACCCCCACATCGGAATATTTCCGGGAAACTAGAAATAGGTTCCCGCAAATAGGCGGCGCCAAATGGCCTCATGGTTCATGTTCCGTCGCTGGGCCGATGTTCCCGGTTTCTCATAAGTGACAAATTGGATTAATTAGAAGTAAAAAATGCTCAATGGCTCTTCCAGGATCAAAAGATTCCGGAGGTAAAATACCTGGCCGTTCGGATCTCCGGGTGCCAGGTGGTCCGGGGGGAACATTAAGCGAAGTTTATTTAAAGAATTGTGCTGCCACTCCTCGTCAGGCTAACAACAGAAGCCGTCCTTCGCAGCAACTTCGCACTGACGACAGGCCCGAGGGCCAGAGAAACTTTTTCAGGGCCGACTTTACAAATATACGAGGACTTGCCTCCAACATAAACTCTGTCCATCAATACCTTCAGGCAGAGAAGCCACACATTCTGGCTCTTACAGAAACTCAAGTCGGCTCTTCAACAATGGATAACTGCTTCAGATATCCCGGATATGACTTATACACCCGATTCAGACGTAGGTTTGGCGTATGCGTGTACGTTAAATCTGGGCTTTCTTGTCATCGAGAAGAAGAGCTCGAACTGGAAGGATTTGACATCATATGGCTCAAAATATCCTTCCAAAATCATTCCAAGTTTATATGCTGCATTTATAGGCCACCAAGCAATAACAACTGCAAAGAGCTCTTCGAGAAGCTTTCAGCCACTGTGGACGTGCTGCAATCAGATCACCCTCATTCAGAGATAGTCTTTTTGGGTGACTTCAACGTTCACAACTCCTACTGGCTCAAACACTCAAACAAAACGGACGACGAGGGACGTGAAGCTGAAGCCTTCGCTATTAGCTGCGGCTTGGAGCAGATAGTCAAAGAACCAACAAGGATCCCCAGCCGCCACGGAGATTTCGCTAGTCTGTTGGACCTATATCTAACAACTACTCCAACAATCTACACAGTGAAAGTAACTGCTCCACTGGGATCATCTGACCATAACACCGTCTCAACGCTGTGCAGAATGTATTCTCCAGATCTCCACCATGCAAAGCCTCGCCGGGTCTGGCATTACGGATCAGCAAAGTGGGGCGACCTAAGAGAATACTACCAGTCCTTTCCCTGGAATGACGTCTGCTTCAAGTCACGAGACCCATCAGCTTGCGCCCAAGAAATAACAGAGGTATTAATATCTGGCATGGAAGCCTATATTCCTCATGTCGTCAAGCATCCCTCCAAAAACAAGCCATGGTTCAATCAGCGCTGTAGAGATGCAGTTTCCTCCAAAAACCACCATTACAAAGAATGGAGGAAAAATCCAAATGCCGAGAACCACCGCAGTTTTATCGACGCCAGAAATCACTGCAAACGCGTGATTGACAGCAGCAAGGAGGAACACAACCAAAAAATTAAGAACAAGCTCCTCTCATGTCCTAGTTCGTCCAGAACATTCTGGTCTGTAGCTAAGGCTGTTAGTCAGAACTTTTCCTATTCGTCAATACCACCCCTGACCAGAGAGGACAAATCCATCGCTTCTGCTCCTAAAGAAAAAGCAGACATCTTGGGGAAGCTCTTCGCAGCCAATTCTACTGTAGACTTTCAAGGAAGTACTCCGACCACCACCATAAGCGTGAACTCGAGAATGGCAGAGGTCAAATTTCAACATCGAGATGTAAAAAGCATCCTCCAAAAACTGAACACCAATAAAGCTACTGGTCCTGACCAAATTCCAGCCATTGTCCTTAAACGCTGTGCCGCTGAGCTTGCACCTATTCTTTGCAAGCTCTTCAAACTTTCGTATCAACGAGGCGTGTTTCCCGATTCGTGGAAGATTGGCTGCGTGCAACCTATCCCTAAGAAAGGCAAAAAAACTGATCCCACCAACTATAGACCTGTGGCTCTTCTCAGCATCATGTCTAAGGTTATGGAGACTGTCATTAACACACAGCTCCTGAAATACCTCGACAACAACGACATCATAAATGATCGCCAGTATGGCTTCCGCAAGCACAGGTCTACAGGTGACCTCCTTGCCTACGTCACTCACTTATGGAACAGAGCAATAGACAAACATGGCGAATCCCGTGTTGTTGCACTTGACATATCGAAAGCCTTCGACAGAGTGTGGCATGACGGACTTCTGGTCAAGCTTGCTGCTTATGGACTACCACCTGGCCTGCGCCAGTGGCTGAATAGCTTTTTGAACGATCGATCTCTGTTTGTTGTAGTCGAGGGCTGTTCATCAGACGTATTTTCAATAAACGCCGGTGTTCCTCAGGGATCTGTCTTATCCCCTACACTGTTTCTGCTGTACATCAACGAGCTGCTGGAAATAACATCCAATCCAATCTACAGCTTCGCAGATGACAGTACATTAGTGTCGTGCATGGAACCAGGCAAGCCACTATCATCCCAGGAGACGGTACGTCGGCGTCAGCAGCATGCCTCACAGATCAACGCTGATATCAAAACAATTGTCGAGTGGGGATTAGCAAATAAAGTACAGTTCAACTTACAAAAAACTCAGGCAACAACACTGACAAAGAAGTCTCACGATGGCTTACCAACCGTGGAAATGGAGGGTCACCCCATAGTCGAATCACCTTCCGTCAAGCTCTTGGGAATCAACATCAACAATAACATGTCCTGGCACGACCACGTCGTCAGTATTGCTAAAACGGCATCCCAGAAGCTTGGAGTTTTGTTCCGCTGTAGGAAGTGGTATACACCAGAGCAACTGCTGCTGCTCTATTAGGCACAGATCCGACCATCGCTGGAGTATTGCTCCCATGTATGGGGATGTGCTCCGAAGCACTCTCTAAAGCTTCTGGACACTATCCAGAAAAGAGCAATTAGATTAATCGATACGCCTAGCCTCACGAAGGATCTCCACAGCCTGGAACATCGAAGGAGGGTAGCCGACCTATGTCTGTTTTACAGATTCTATCACGGAAGATGTTCGAGTGAGCTCTCCCAGATAATAACACCAAAGGCCGTCCGAACCAGGAATACTAGAGAAGCTCTGCGAGCTCATCCTTACCAGGTCGAGGTCCTTACTCCCCGAACCAGTCTCCTCCAGCATTCCTTCTTTTGGAGAACTTCGACGCTGTGGAATCAGCTGCCGGGGAATTTATTTCCCGACGGCTACAACCTGCAGCGTTTCAAATCTAACGTGAACAGACATTTGTCCTCTCGCAGCGCTTTTACAGCGCCATAGGCTTTCAGCCTTTGCGGGAGGCCGACCATAAAAAAAAAAAAAAAAAAAAAACTCAATGTAGACAGCAGAAACCCTACTTGTGTATAAATCAATTGCTCACAAAGTTTCGATGAAATAATTAGCTTTATGAGAGTGATGCGCAATAAACCATTACGTGATCCTCTATGCTAGAAACATATAAAAGCGACATTTGGCGATATAACCATCAGTCGCGACATAAGCAATGTGGCTCTATACATAAATAAACTTCTCTTAAGTGGTGAAGTTTCTCCGGACAAACCCAATAAATGCATCGGCGCCATCGAGAGAACATTAAATCACTTACTGGTCCTTACATCCGTATACCGCCGACAATGACTTTCGATCTTCGACTTCCTGTATTGACTCAACTTGATGGAATTCAAAGCAAATTAAATCGTTTGACGATTAAAAGGAACGAGCCGAGATTTAGTTTCCATTGATACATCGACTCGATAAGAGCTTAATTAAAGTTTCAGAGGGGCGATAATTGTGTCTCCCTTCTTCGTTCTAATGGACTGAAAAAAGCTGTGAACGGAGTAATGGGCACATAAAATTTGAAGACTGTTTTGCTTCCAGTATCTTGTTTTACAGAGTCCATGCGCATTTGAGAATTTAGGTCGATGAAAGAATAGCCTGGTCAAGGCAGATTCACGGTTACTTAAGAACAAATAGTAATTGCTATTCATTCATTTAAGGCAAAGAGTTTTTGAAAAAGAGGATTATTGTGTGACAAATGGAAAAATCATTTGTATAAGTCCAGTTTTGTAACAAAATGATATTTTTCTTTTTTTTCATATCTTTTTGTAATAAAATCCTGGTAGACGGTCAATAATATATTTAAAAAAGTGCGTCATCTTCAGGGCGTGTGTGATATATGTATAACTAAAATTAAAAATTGGTCTTGTAAAGATCCAACTACACTTCGTACAACGAGTGCAACAATATTAACATGTAACACAAACATAATATACAATTTTACAAAACACATTAAAATTTTAAAATTTAAAATTAGACATAAAATGCACAGAAAAACTTACATATCACGATGTCTCAAATATTATTGCCGGATGGTGTAGGCTACTTGATACTTATTGAAAGACTAGTGGTATAAACATTCCTAGCTGGGTGATAGCACTGACAACATATACGTTAAAAAATATATACAAAAAGAAGAAAACACATTAAAATTGATTGCGAGGAAAGTAAGTATTGGTAAGGTGGAAGAAAGTATGAGCTATGTCCCTTTTATTAAATTTGCATATATACACGAGAGATTGCTCGTATCAGTTCTGAAATTCAAGCTGTTAGAACTGTTTTTTATATGAGTCATCTCTAAAATATTTCGCTTATACCAATCTTTTTCTGTGCATAACGTTCTAACGTTGTCAAAATCGATTGAATGTTTATTTTCTAGAGCATGCTTGCTAGGAGCAGTAGAATTCGGGTTGTTATTTTTAATGTCATACTTATGTTTATATATGCGTTTATTTAAGTATTGTTTAGTTTGTCCTATGTATGAGTTGGGGCAGTCCTTACAAGGGATTTCATAAATTACATTACTATGCATGTCTTTTTGTAACTGTGGTTTTAGATTTGAAAATACAGCATGTGTTGTTGCAGTAGCAGTATGATGGGCGACATGTACGTTATGCTTTTTAAATATTTTATTTATGTTTTCGGAGAGTCCAGGTGTGTAGGGCATTGAAAAGTATTTCTTTGAGGTATTATTTTTAAATTTTTTCGTATTGATTCAAAGGTTACATCAAAATTAATCCACATCCACATTGAATTAATTTAATATAAATATCATGATACGTTTTTTGTTTTAGTGACTCCCAGCTCAAAAACTTTTAGGCAACCCTAATGGTGGGTGTTTAGGAATATGTTTTAATTGACATAATATAATTTTAATTCGGTAAGCAGATCACTACAGGTCGATTCTGCTTGGGATCCTCTACAGTGAACTTATGAGAAATACTTTCTTTTGACAAAATTAGTATAGCTATGAACATATTTTTTGGCGATCCTATTGGTGGGCGTTTAGAAATATACTCTACTTGATAAAATATAATTTTTTGCTTCAGATTTCTCTACAGTGAATTTGTGAAAACTACTTTTTTATAATTGTAATTAAATATAGGTAGCTATGGACACTTCTTTTTAGGCAACCTTGATAGTGGGAGTTTCGAAACACATTTTATTTGATAAAATTGTAATTGTTATTCATTCATTTAAGGCATTGAGTTTTTGAAAAGGAGGATTATTGTGTGATAAATGGCAGAATCATTTATATAAGTCAAGTTTTGTAACAAAATCAGTTTTTTCTTTTTTTTTGGAATTGATTCAAAAGTTACATGAAAATTAAAACTAATTTATGAATCCAGTGCCGACAGGTCGACAACACCCCAATGAAACCGAGCGCCAGTGACGTCATAATGTTAGTTTTCACTCAGGTATGCTTCTCACATAATCGAATTGAAAATGTTTCATAATTCAATGGCTTATAGTCACATATACTTTTTTTCCAGATATGTAACATGAAATGGTGTTTAGCTACAGCAAGTTACAAATATGTAGGTTAAGTGGCACTTTGCCCATAACGTGATTAATTTCTGTCTTATAGAACAAGGTGGTTATCTAAAAACAACTCATTAGGAGATTGTGTTGCACACACCAAAAGCTACGGTAATATAACTTGAATAAAAAACTGTTGGTTAATTTTTTTCTATATTTTTATTATACATATTTTCCTTCGATGTATTAGGGCTTGTTCTGAACAGTATAATAATTCAGTGTATCGAAGGGTGATGAGTGAAACGCCATTCAGTGATGTACTGCTGCAGTCCTTCGCAGTTCAATATTATTGATATTATTGAGTTTATGCCTATAAAGATGCTTAAGGTTTTGCTCAGTTCCTTAAAGTATTTATTCACTTCCATCAGACACCCTGAAATCAATCATATTTTTAAAAAAAGTGGATAAAAGAAGAAAGTTAACTAATGAGTGATGAAAACGCATTAAACAAACTGCAAGTAAGAACGGGAGAACACTTTCATTCTAATATTTCCAATAATGATTACCTTTGATTGACAATGTAAAGAAGTTGTTAAGTGATATGTAGCAGCTTAAGCCGTCATTCAGCCCTTGAGCCTTGGTTTTGGCCAAAAAGGACTGTGAATCAATACGACTTTGCCTGGTTTGTAGGTGGCCCAACTAATTGACTAAAATGGATCCCTATCTTTGTACACAGCGAATACTGACCCCTGAGGTATGCACAGAAAATTCAAACAGACTGTACGTACAGCAGGTTTTGGTGATTCACAGCTTTATGTAATGATTTCAACAATGCTCTGGGCGCTTTCCAAAAACTACTAGATACGTCTGTCGGGCTGTCGCTGTATTTTGGGGAAGGGCTACTCTTACCTTCTCATAAGGAAAGTGATGAGCTACAACAAAACCAAAATAGCACGAAACTATTCCTGCCATGAGGGTTTAACACTTAGTTTTAAGTAGTTACAACAGTAAAGGCTGACAATTTAATCGAGAGTTTCATATAGTAGTGGCCTCAAAATCATCATGTAGAATCTGATAAAACGTGTAAGGTATTCGACTAAAAAAAACAAAACCTTGGTACAACTACATGGATTATATGTAATACCTTGTTATTATAAAATAATTCTAAGGTGCGGAGCTTGACACTGTCCATTACTTCCATTCAAGACTTCTTTCGTGTGTGTCAGAAAAACTTAGGTGAAGAATTTATGAGTTTAACTCGTTCTCCCTATAAGCGTCTGGCCAGATTTTGTACTTAAAACACGAAAGATCTGGCACATAAGTATTAGAAATCACATTTCTCTCGGCATTACTAATTAAATTGTATTCACCTTTTCGATATCAGAATCGTACGCGTAACTTAAATTAGTCCATTATCCAGAGCTTTCGCAGACGGAGACTTAAAAGTTTAAAAGTTTCCAAGCGGCATGCTGCAGGTGATATGTTGTCAGGAATTTATAATCACTGCCGAGGCTGCTTCTGCAGTAATTAAAAAAGCAGTTTGTCAGAACGAGGAAAGTGCGACGATATAGCTGGGGGCTGCTAAACAGTTAATCGCTTTTTCGAAACTGACGGTATATAGAAGAGACGGGTCAACTCACCAACTTAATACAGTTTCACTCAGTTTCCTATACAGTGTTCATCACCAGTACTATAGCAAAAAGAGGGTTCAATGAATGTGGTCATGTCGAGCTTTATCCCTATTTCCTTTCTTCGTATTGTCGCAAGAGATAAGTTTGAATACACGGACTTATAATATTCTAACATTGCCATTATCATAAGTAACTTAAATGCAGTTAAAATGTTTTGTATTATATTGATGTTACTGCATTTTTATACAGACTGATTGATTTCATATTTATTGAGATAATATCCATCACGGGTGATCGTATGGACCCCAGTATATTTTTACCCAAAGTAAATGCTGTTCTTGCGAAAAGGCAGATATTCGGATCTGGAGATTTTTGAGTTTATTTGAGATATTTCTTGTTTGATCAGCAGGTAATGTGTCTGATAAACTTAATAATAGTTGAGCCGTTTAGAGCTAGAGTGACCTATCCCAAAAAAAAACAAGTGATATAGAAAACTTTAGATACTGAACACCCAGCTCATGTATTTTCGATACTATAATCGCCTACGACTGACTTCGCTATTTCACAGAGATGTCGCTATATTATATTGTCACGACGGCCTCTTTTTCTTCACCCAGGGAATCAAACTCGACGTGACTTTCACCGTTTTACTTCACAACTCGATACAATATCTCTTAGCCTTATCTTAGGTACCACTCAACTCAACTGAACTCCTACGCTACTCGTAGCAGCTTATATATACTTCATCGAACCATCCAGAGCATTCGACGACATTTCTAGAATCCATCCGTCATTCTCGAAAACTCTAGACGATTCGATGACGTTTACACTTCAAAAGATCTAACCTAGCACTTTGACTTTACATCATGTATGACAACCAATGACAACTAATACAAATACACGACTACCATAATATACAGTATGTTACATTCTTCCCCCCTTAGCGTTCGGCGTCCTCGACGAACAACTTCGATTCTTGTATCACCACAGACATCAGCATAGTCAACCTTCGGTTTTCGACTGTCCGTACATAACCTGTAGACTACGTCATTGAGGCACTTCATCACCACGTAGGGTTCCTCTCCATGGCGTTGTAGCTTCGGACATCTACCCTTCCTTCCGTCGTCTGTTGCAAGACCATACCAGATCACCTCGTAACTGCGATATTCTTTGCCCAACCTGCGATTCTCATTTTCAGCTCCAGCAGGATTCTCTTTTCCTAGCTCTGTTATCATTCTCTTCAGTTGCACCTTTTCGCCTTGACGACTGTCACCTCTAGACACTTCCTTCTTCCCAACAATCAGGCTATTCTTCACTTCTTCTATGAGCCTGCTGAGTTCGTCTTCCACCTGCACAATCCTGTTCTTTTGCTTAACATTCTCGCTTTTGAGTTGCGTGGTCTGGTCAAAACCCCATGACGCGTCCTTGAGTGCAGCGCCAAACTCTGCTCCTATCTTCGGGTTTTCTTTCCCCAGTTGTGCCAATCTCTGTTCTAACTTTACATCGTAAAATGGCTTCGCTAATATTGCGGACACACCCTTCTTTGTATCCTCAGTAACCTTACTCAGTTCTCTCTTCTTCTTATCGATCTCAATTTCCAGCTGTGTAGTCTTCTGCTCTACGTTACTGTTTTCATTCTTCATATGCTTCATCCCGGAGCTACTATACCATACTCTACTTCAGTCAATGCGTTTTCCAGCTTTTTTTTCAGTCGAGCATTCTCATTTTCCAAATTCATCAGTCGCTGTTTAGTTTTACTATCAACTTCTCTGCATTGCACAAATCTTCCTTTCGCTTTTTCGCATTATCAACCTCGATGCGGCAGCCTGCCCTAAGATGCCCCTGCTGCCCACATCTCCAGCACGTAAACTTCGCAGCTCTTTCTAGGCTAGTACGAACCCGGTTTCTTTGGAAGCTAGCACCTCTTCTTCCTGGAATGAACGATGTGGCCCTGACTTCTGGCTCTGCATCTTGCTCGACATAGCGCACCCTCCTTGTCATTCGCGTGGCTTTTATTTCAGCTTCAATTTGCAGAGCCTTGATCACAGCATCTTGTAAATTTATGGGGCTGGATAGTTTTACCATACGCTGAACTTCCGCGTCCGCAATGCCTTCGACAAACTGGCGAGCAGCGACGTATTCCTGCGTCTCAATGGGACTGTTGACGAATACTTCTTTGGCTAAGCTTTGGACCTCGTATGCAAACGTCGTCAAGTCCTCCTTGGCTTTCTGTGTCCGGTTATGCAATTGGCTATACAACAACTCGTTCAAGTGTGCATCTTCAAAGCCTAACTTTAATGCCGACACCATTTTATCATAGTCACGTAGTTCTAAAGAGGAGAGACTTTCCAAAATACCTGTTGCAGAGTCTTTGAGCATTGATGTTAGGGCACACGCTTTTTCCTCATTCGACCAGTTATTTATTCGTGCGATGTTTTCAAATTGCATAAAATAAACGTCCCATGATATCTTGCCATCATATGGGTAGGGCTCTGCTACTACCAAACTGCGCTTATCAAGTAAAGCGGGTGCTACAGCTTACCTTCACTGTGTATTTGCAACTCTTCTCTGGCCATTGTCTGGACATGATCCTTCACTTGCTGTTCCTTAACGTGCTTATGTAATGTCGCTGGTTGCTCCTCGGCGTTCTTTTGTGATGTATCTATTTCACTAATACACTGGTCTTGATTATTAAATGCGTGGCTTACGGATTGTCTCTGTTCCTCCAGTCTAGTCACCACCAATTTCTGTTCACTTTTCAAGTCACTCTTCGAACCTGCCATTGCCTCGTCCTGGTGATGCTTCATCTTTTTTTCAAGGTCCCCGACGGTCACTTGCATAACGGCTGCCTGCTTGTCTTGGTGTTGCTCCAACTTCTCTTCAAAATTCAGCAAGGTCCTTTGCATACGTGCTCTCGTTTTGGCTACAAAGTCTTCTAACATGGTTTTCCATTCTGCCTTCATTTCTTGTATCAGATTAACCACTGCACTCATTTCCGACGACATAGCTCTGGTTACTGGCACTGACTAACGCTGTATTTACTTCCTGTTGTCTTTTCCTGGCTTGATTCGATGGACGATACCACTTCTGACACCAATTGTCACGACGGCCTCTTTTTCTTCACCCAGGGAATCAAACTCGACGTGACTCTCACCGTTTTACTTCACAACTCGATACAATATCTCTTAGC
Organism: Callosobruchus maculatus; assembly: GCA_951848785.1. Lineage (NCBI taxonomy): Eukaryota > Metazoa > Arthropoda > Insecta > Coleoptera > Chrysomelidae > Callosobruchus > Callosobruchus maculatus. The sequence continues at coordinate 4,621,085 of CATOUR010000042.1, read as the reverse complement.
CTTATCTTAGGTACCACTCAACTCAACTGAACTCCTACGCTACTCGTAGCAGCTTATATATACTTCATCAAACCATCCAGAGCATTCGATGACATTTCTAAAATCCATCCGTCATTCTCGAAGACTCTAGACGATTCGATGACGCTTACACTTCAAAAGATCTAACCTACTACTTTGACTTTACATCATGCATGACAACCAGTGACAACTAATACAAATACACGACTACCATAATATACAGTATGTTACAATATGTAATTATTATTATTATTATGTTTAAAACAAAAAAGTGCAGCCCGGGCTCCGACACACCGGGCTGCTGTTCCATTACCCAATGACTACTCCTCACACCGTGAGGTGAGCAATCACTGGGTCCGCGAATCGTGCGCCCTAAGTAGACGAAGGGACCCAAGGATGACTGCCTTCTGCATTCTGGCGGCTAAGATGTGCGCCGCCGCACGACACACCGGTATTTTGCGCAGTGCAGAGAGCAGCGTATTCCTCATTCCACCTAGGGATCCAATGACCATAACCAGCAGACTTACAGTGTAGTCTGGCCAGAGCCTGCGAAGTTGTCCGAGCAACTCCTGATATTTGGTCCGCTTTTCCTCCTCCTTAGAGACGATGTTCACCTCGGCAGGCGCCGAAAACTCAATAACGAACATCGTCTTCTGTTGGTGGTCGAGAAGGACTATGTCGGGCTTGTTTGCCTGTACAAGCTCGAGCGTGGGGAACGAGTAGTTCCAGTAAATCCGGCATCTCTCGTTCTCCACAACGGAGTCTATATCCCCTGGAGCGTATGGCAGCACCGGTGTCTCATCGATACCGTATGAGTGCCTCAAATGATAGTAGAGCACTCGTAGAGCCGCATTGTGCCGATGGACGTAAGCCGTCCCAGCGTACGTCTTACACGCCGACAAGAGATGCATAAGCGTCTCTGGCGCCTGTCGGCAAGCTCTACAATGGGTGTCGGGTACATCTACACCCATAACCCTTTTACGGTACACCAAGGTGTTGAAGACACCGTCTTGGCAAGCCATTATAAAGCCCTCAGTCTCCGACTTCAACCCACTAGACCTTAGGAAAGAGAAGGTCAACTGCTCAGACAAGCCATGCTCTTCCAGATGTTTGTAGAAGATTCCATGCATTGGCTTATCTTTATGAAGTCTTAAAAGGAAGTCGACTTCGGCAGTTTTAAGGTGGGATTTTAATTCTGCGGGAGCAAGTTCCGTAATGGACTGCTGACACCTCCGCTTGAAGTCGAGTGTGAGGCTGAGCTCCTCGGCTGCTCGTTTCGCTGCGCTAAAAAGAAAGGCTCCTTTTCCCGCATTCTCGTGCTCTCGCACAAAGCGGATCAGGGGATCGGTGCTGTTCGTTACATAGCAGGCAGTGGCCAGTACTACTCTGTTGTGCAGACGCTCCAAACTCAATAGTCCACGCCCTCCCAGGTGTCGCGGGAGGTATATTCGCGGGACAGAGGACTTAGGATGCAGGCTTCTCTCCATATTCATCCTTTTGCGGGTCTTCGTGTCGATTTCCTTCAGCTCGTTCACTTTCCAGTGTATAGCACCAAAGGTGTATAATAACAATGGGACCGCAAGCATGTTTGTGGCAGCGACTTTGTTCTTGCCGGACAGTTCTGACGACCAGATCTGCCGGAGTCGGTGCAAATACTTGCGGCGGAGACACTCTTTAACCAATGCTGCCTCTTGGACATGACGCTGCGCCACTCCAAGGTAGGTATAAGTATCTCCGGCATGCAGTTGTCGCAAGATGCTCCCATCAACGAGCTGTTCCTCATCTCCACTATCTCCGCTTCGTCCTTTCTTGAGATGAACCAATGCACATTTGTCTGTCCCGAACTCCATTCCGATAGCATGACTGTACTCCTGCACCACCCTCAGCGATTGTTGTAGTTCGCGTTGGCCGGAGGCATAGATTTTTAGGTCATCCATATAAAACAGATGGGTGACCTTGTGCCTCCGGTTATTGGGCGTGCCACAGCTGTATCCTTTAGTATTTCTCAGCGCTATGGACAGAGGCAAAAGTGAGATGCAAAAGAGCAAGGGACTCAAGGAGTCTCCTTGGAAGACACCTCTTTTCAATGACACCAACTCTGTCTGAACCCGAGTTTCACCTGATATTATAGTGAACCGGGTCTTCCAGAGTGGCATCAGTTGTTTGATGCATCCCACTATCTGATTATCCACCGAGAGGCATTCCAACAGCCGCACAATGAGCTCATGAGACGTGCTGTCGAATGCCTTGCGATAGTCAATCCAGGCCATAGAAAGGTTTCGCTTGTACTGCACGGAGTCCTGCGTGACACATCGGTCAATCAACAAGTTCTCCTTGCAGCCAGCTACTCCTTTCTTTGACCCTCTCTGTTCATACACGTCGAGAAATACAGGATTCACCGCTTGAAGGAGACGCATGTACAAGATTGTGGTGAAGAGCTTGTAACATGCGTTCAGACATGTTATTGGCCTGTAGTTTTTGGGATCAGACAAATCTCCGGTCTTCGGGAGAAGCACGGTTCGACCCTCGACAAACCAAGCCGGAATTGGCTGCTCCTGATTTAGCCACGAGTTAAAAACTCTAGCTAAATGCCGGTGGCAACTGGGGAATTTTTTCCACCAGTAGGTGTTTATGCCATCCGGGCCAGGAGCTGCGAAATTCTTTGCGCCTCGTAAGGCGTCAAGAATTTCTTCCGTGTTTATCGGGTGACGCAGTACATTTAAGTTAGGAGTCCTCCTACAAACGGACTCGAACTGCGCCAAGGCCGGAGTGTCTGCTGAGAGAGGTTTGGGCTGTTCGTAAATGTCCCTCCAAAAGGCCTCCACGCGATCAGCAGTTGGCGGCTGCTCTATGGCTGGAGGCGGCTGTTGGAAAAGGCGAGAAGGTCTTTCGTAGAACATTCTGTTCTGTTCCAGACCTCTCGCCCGCGCCACCAACGATCGCTTAGCAGCGATTAGCATCCGTATCCTGTCAAGACAGTGTTGCTTGACAACAACCAGTACCGCTTGACTGAGTGTATGATGGTCGCGCCTCAACCCGTAGGCTACCTGGCGCACTCGGCGCGTAAATGCCTTCCCAGCCGCTCTATATTGCATCACACACTGGATACGGGATGCTTCCTGGCGAGCCAACTGGATTTTCGCTTCCATTTGGCGCACCCGTCTCTGTGCTCTCTCAACAGGAGAGTCTCTCACTCTCCCCTGTCTAGCTAGCCTCAGAGCCGCAGCGTAAATTTCGCAATTGATGCTCCAAATGTCAGAGGCCTCCGATAGACGTTCACCAACAACCTCATCCTCTCTCTTTAAATCTGCCAGCTTCAAGGACCTTCCGTTGTTATGCAAGGCCCTTCGGTCTCTGAAATCCCCAGGTGAGACGATTTGGTTGATTTCCCTCTCAGCGGGCCTTACCGGCGAACTTTCAGCCTGGTTAACAGGCCTTCCGTCCGCCGAAGGGGCAGGCTGAGCTGGAGCACGAACATATCCCTGCCTCCGGAGGTATGATACATAATCTCGCAAATTCTGAGAGGTAAGCGTGCTATGCTCTGGGTGCATTTCACACCACCTCTCATACATGCGGGACATGTATCCCCTACGGCGCGGGCTACTGCTCTCGTAGCAGCTCAGCAGGTCATCCTTGAGCTCCGTCGTCCACCTAAAACGGTCCATGTCATTGCGGGGGTCGTCATCAGGGCAAATCGAAGCACCGCCACCTTGCCCAACGCCGGCTTCCGAAACCGGCTCGGTGTGGGTGCTTTTCCTTCGAGGTGGTCGAACCCGAAGATAGGGCCCGTCAGGTGGTTAGCCTTAGGGCCCGCAGCCGACATTTCCGGAGGCAGCCGTCCAAATTGCCTCCAGAGGATGGACCTGTGAAGGTTGCCGACCGACTTACATCCTTTGGCTTCGGTATACCCCTCGGTGTCGCCACGCACCGAATAGCCTGTTGATGTTGGGCGGCTTCCTGGGGGTTTATGAAAACAGCCGCTTCTAACATGAAGAACAGACGCTGTCGGAGTACCGCTCCTCACATGGAGATCCGTCGTGTCCTATTAATTGTGGAATAGCCGATCCTCTGGATGCTGACGCTATTCCACTGTGCTAGTTTTGGTCCGCCCCGGGTATTTCATTTCCCCGGTACCACCCATATCTGGGAGGCATTCCCCTATCCGCCACCTTGGGGAGGCGCCACTGAGAGGATCTAGCAACCCCTCGCGGAATTATTATTATTATTATTATTATTACTATTTTAAAGAGAGTTGAGCCGACAATGGCTATAAACTCAGAAACTGTGAGAAAAAAAAGTAAAGGTACGGTGTACAACATTAAGAAAAAAAGAAACTTAAGAGCTAAGGGCCTTATCTAGGTTGTTCTTAAAACAGTTCACACTCCCGGAGTTCACTACATAGTCTGGCAAACTGTTCCAGTGTTCAAAGATTCGGTTTGACAGAAAATGCTGTCGCACGGTTGTCCTGAAGGCTTCTTTTTGCAATTTGTAGTTATGTCCTCGAAGATTGTTAGTGCTCAGTTTGTAAAGATGGGACAGATCTATGCCAAAGAGACCACGAATGGCTCGGAACGTGATAATCAGGTCACCGCGACGGCGTCGGTCAGAAAATGAAGTTAGACCGAATATTCTGAGCCTCTCGCTATAGTCCGGGCGAGCTGCGCCATACGGAATACGAGTCGCTCTGCGTTGCAGAGATTCCAGGAGGTCTTGATCGCGAACAAGGATTGGACACCAAACTGGCCCAGCATATTCCAACAGAGGTCTGACATATGTTTTATAGAGTAGGCCACACGTCGAGGTGTCGCAACCATTAAACGACTTCTCTAGTAGGTAGACGAACCTTTTGGTTTTGGAGCATATGTGGTTCACATGGTCAGACCAAGTTAAAGTAGTGTTAATAATTACTCCAAGGTCGCGATGACTACTGACAGCGGGAATCGTCTCATTATATATATGATATAGTTCCTGTTATTAGCAAATCGTTAGCAGCACTTTTCTCGGCTTCTGGATTTTGGGGATAGGCCACCCGAACTCTCAATGCCTCAATTAAACAATCATACCTCAAAAAAGACAATTTTACAAAAAAAAATTAGCCTAAATAACAGACAGCTGTTAAGCATTCTGGATTTTTTTTGTGAGAACATTCTGTACTCATAGTTTAAGATCCCAAGTAGGGCCGACCTTCACTGATCTGTTTACCAAACGAAAAGTATACTTTATCAATTAAAATATGATTCTAACCACTCACCAACGGGGTTGCCTAAAAAATATGTTCATAGCTATATTTAATTTAAATTACAAAAATTATACTTTTAATAAAGTCACTGTATAGGATTTCAATTTAAATCGACCTTTACTGATCTGCTTGTGGAATAACTATATTTTATCAATTGAAATATGTCCTCAATCCCCCACCAACAGAGTTGACAAAAAAAAAATCGCAGCTATCTTTATTGTAAATTATAAAACATCTCCTATTTTTTAAAAATTGACTGTAGAGGATCCATTCCAAGTAAAATCGACCTTCAGTGATGCGCTTACTGAACAGAAATCATATTTTGGTAATTAAAATATGTTCTAAACACCCACCAACAAGGTTGACTAAAAAAAATGTTCAATGTTCATAGCTACATATACAGGGTGGTCCAATAAGCGCGTGGTGCTCCCTAGCGGCCATACCGCTCAAATTAGACAAAAATGTTAGCAACAAAAAACGTTTATTTTCAAATGCTTTACATTCAGAAAATACTTTCAAAGATGGCGGTCTTCCAGGTATAGCGGAAGTAGACATCAAGTTCCTTATTTTAAATAGAACACCCTGTATATGATTACGTTTTTGAATTCAGCATCAATTTTCAGGTCCAGCTTGTTTACCATTATTTATGTCTACGAAGCCTAGTTTTGGAGTTATTCAGCAGTTTTTACAAAATTTGACGTTTGTAGTACTTTACAAGAAACGTTAATATCTTGGAACCTAAATGCGATGGGAAGATGCGGTTTTCGGTTTTGGAACAAGCAAAGAACATGTTTGTGTTTCAGTAAGATCCTTGCTTCAAAAGAGCGC